>JAWNGF010000004.1:4398880-4998880 GCA_037039685.1 Ceratobasidium sp. AG-K | reverse complement strand
CGGACTCGTCTGTTGTCTCGCCCGCCTGTTCCCTCCTCTTGTGTTGTGTTTCTGTTTCCGTTTGCCGCATTGCCACCTTCTTGTGGTTATTCTGTTACATTGTGTAACGCGGCTATGCCCTGTACGAGTCATGTCTGTCCATACAGCATGACTCACATGGACACTCCTGACTGGTTGACTGCTATGACTCTTGTGGCTGCGTTCTGTATGACTCGGCCTTTTCTTGAATATATATAGAGGACCAACAAGCCTGGTAACCCCAGCTTGTTTTGTCTCGTCAAAACATCCCCTCTGAGTGACACTTAGAACCACCCCTACCCTCAAGAGCCTACAGACGCTTAAGTGTGTTGCGGTTCAAGAGGTCACTTAGGTCTTAGTGCCGTTCACTCTCCATCGCGGCTTGCCTCAAAGCCACCAAGAAGAAGCTTACGACATGCCTCCTTGATAGTCTCTATGATGTCTGTGTCTACTCGTCCCATAAATCCCTTGAACCTTTTGATGGATATCATAACTTGTTCAGGCGTGGAGACATCTTCATGGTCTGACCGTCTTGACAACAGGTCCGGTTTTGATGACAGGATTCCAGGGTGGTATATGATATCAAAGTTATAGGAAGCAAGTAACTGGTGCCATCTTGCGTGTCGACGGTTGAATGTTCTTGCTTCCTTCCAGAACTGTAGGTTCCTATGATCGGTGTAGATGGTGATAGGGTCCCTTGTTCCTTCAAGGTATAGCCTCCAGTGTGTTAAAGATTCTATGATTGCCATCAGTTCCTTATTGTGGACGTCGTAGTTGAGTTGAGCCTCGTTGAAAGATTTTGAAAGAAAAGCAATAGGGTGTAGGTAGCCATTGTCTTGTCTTTGCAACAGGATTGCTCCCGTTGCTACTCCACTTGCGTCCGTTTCCAAGAAAAAGGGTTTGTCAGGGTTCGGATGGCGTAGAGTGGGTTCCTTGCTGATTTCTGCTTTCAGGGCCTCAAATGCTTCCTGCTGATCGTTTCCCCATTCCCATTTGTTCTCCTTTCTTGTCAAGGTTGTCAGGGGTTTTGCTAATCAGCTGAAATTTGGTATGAATCTTTGGTAGAAATTTGCGAATCCTAGGAATGCCTGAACCTGCTTGACCGTTCTTGGTTCCTTCCATTCCTTTATCGCCTTGACCTTTTCTTCCTCCATTGAGATGCCCAAATTGCTGATTCCAAGTCCAGTATATGTTAATTTGGTGACAAAGAATTCGCATTTTGGAAGCTTTGCGAATAGATTTTCCTTCAGTAAGATCTTTAGCACTCTTCTGACATCCACAGTATGTTGACTCCTGTTCTTAGAGAAGACTAAGATGTCATCAATGTATACTATGACACATACGTCAATAAGGTCATGGAAGATGTGGTTCATATATCTTTGGAATATGGCAGGCGCATTTTTTAGTCCAAAAGGCATGACGACGTATTCGAACAGTCCTTCTTTTGTTCTGAAGGCTGTCTTCCATTTGTCCCCTTCCCTAATTCTGATATTGTTGAAACCCATGCGCAGATCGATCTTGGAGAAAATTTTTGCATCCTTGATTTTATCCAGGAGGTCTTCCATTAAGGGCATTGGGAATCTGTTGTCCCTAGTAATGGCGTTTACTCCTCTGAGGTCTTGAACAAGTCGTAGTTGGCGTACTGCCCCTGGATTTTTTGGATCAATTGGTTTTTTGACAAAGAAACAAGGTGATGCAATGGGTGATTTGCTTGGTCGGATCTTTCCAGCTGCAATTTCTTCATCCAGGTATTCTCTTAATGCAATTGACTTGGCTGGAGAGAGTGGGATCGGTCTGGCCGGTTTTGGAAGTTCAGCTCCTTCCTTGAAGTCAATGGCGCAGTCGTATGGACGATGATCCGGGATTCTCTTGAATTTCTCTTTGCTGAAGACATCAGCAAATTCCTTGAATTCCTCAGGTAGGTCGTCTATTGAGGCCGTTCTTGCTTGGATGGGTTCTGGCTGCCATGATATGTGCTTTGTTTTCCAATCGATGACAGGGTTTGCTTCTTCTAACCATTCCAGTCCTAGGATAAGTTTAGTTTCCCCAGTTGGCATAGCGAAGAAGACTTGTTTGAAAGTTCTTCCCTCTATTTCTAGTTCCAGCTTAGCTTTGAAACGTATTTGGTGAGAGAGTTCTTTCCCCTGGATACCGATTACTCTTCTAGGAGTGGAAAGTTCAATGAGTGGAATATTGTTGGAGCAAGCCCAAGAGATGTCCAAGAAATTCTTTGATGCTCCAGAATCAATGAGGGTTGGGATAGGTTCTGTGATTCCGGCAATGTTTGCGTAAACAATGGCTGATTCATTTGTTGCTCTAAAGTACATTGTTTCCGTTGCCGGTTTTTTGGTCTCTCCACACACAGTTAGAGGGAGACCCCTTCTTTTCCCGAATCTTCTATAATCGTTGCCTCTCTTCCTTTAACGCTAGGTTCCATTGTTATCCATTCCTTGGACGGGCATTTGAATGAACGGTGTCCTTCCTGTCCGCACTTCAGGCAGCAGTTGGTTGCCATCCTTGCTTTGTATACTTCGTTGGGTAGCCACTTTGTAGTGGATTGTCCACTAGCGGTTGATTGGGGTGCCTTCTTCCCTGTAGAGGCCTTGATTTGTTGCAATTTCTGGTCAATGGAGATTGCAATTGAGATCCACTGGTCCAGCAACAGCTCCCGCTCCGTTCCGTCCTTGTTAATTAGGGTTAATTCAAATCGGGCTAGCTCAGTCTTTACTTCAGGCTTCAGTCCTTCCTTGAATTGGTTGATCAGTGCTTCCTGTCCCCAGTTGACGTCAACCAATAAGTATCAGAATTCAGAAGCATTGTTTGCTACCAAATTGTTTTGCCTGCATTTCCGGATATCGATTTCAGCTTTTGCCTTCTTGTTAGGGTCGCTAAATTGTTCCATGAAGTGGGTCTTGAAGCTTTCCCATGAGGCTAGGTTTTTGTTATTCTCTCCCCGGTTTAGTGATCAAAGCAGTACTTGTGCCCAATGAGTGGCTGCTTTGTTTTCTGACTTGAAGTTGGCAAGTGCTTTGTGGATTTGTTCTTCATGAGAGTTATATTGATCACCTAGTCGGACGAAATAACTTTCCATTTGAGTGATGAACATTTCAGCACCCTCTCCCTTTTTCCCATCGAAGGAATCTGGGTGTGTAACTTTAGGGCAATGTGTTCTTCCGCTGGAGTTGGGGTTCTTGGTCAGTCGTTGGAGTCTTTGTTCTAGTTCCTCGATCCTGGTTGATTCTGCTTCTGGATGTGGTGGGGAATTTGATTGCCTAGAAGGATGCTCGGCATGTAGGGAAGCTTTGTCCATTTCTTCCCGAAGGTTGTTGATAGTTTCTTGTATTGTTGTGACCTTTGTGGCAGTAGCGTTTCCCTCTTGTTGTAAGTTTTCTAGGCCTTGAGTTACTGCTTCGTTCCATTCAAATTGTCCTTGCCTAGTGGTATTGAGTTCCTCGCAGACATTGTTTACAAGTCCTTGTGTGTTTGTAACCTCATTTCATAGTCTGGTTACGTCTTGACCCACTAGGAAGGTATTATGTTCACTGTTTCTTGAGGCATTGAGAATATCCGTGAGTGTTCCTTGTAGGGTGTTGATGGAATCGTTGAAGATTTGTTGGTTATTTGCTAAGATCTGGGTGGTTTGTTCTAAACCGTTGAGTCTTCTATCGATAGTTATCCTCATTCCATCAATAATCCTTAAGAGTGCGTTGTGTCTTCCAAGGTGAAGATCGTCGAGGTCGTCGAGATTGCTAATCACGGTTCTATTGGTGGAGCTAGCTAGAACTTGAGCTGGGAACTCTAGTGGCGTCTTGGCCTTCAGTAGCTGTTGGTTGCTGGGAATATCCTTGTGGAACATATGGCGGTGCTGGGTTAACTGGTGTCACGGCCTGAGAACTTATTGGTATCAGACCGGTGTTGGTGATAGTTCCTGTGATCTGTGGGACTTGGGCGGCGTGGGAAATGTGTGGCGTAGGGGGGGGTCTAATAGGAACAAGGGATATGCCCCCGTGAGCCTCAGGTTGGGGGGAAAAAAACTGTCTTCTGGATCCCAAAGGCCATAGTGGGCGTGAGGGTCCTGGGCTTGCATTTGAAATTGGGATTCGGATTGCGACCGGTGTGGGGTCATCAGTAATATCCCCTGGTTCCCTAGTAACCATGGTAGGTTCTTCCTGAACGACTGAAATATTCTCAGTGTTGAATGTTCCAGGCATGCAAGCTTGGCTCTGTGGGCGAGACCTTGCTGGTCCTCCCGCCCGTGCTTGTGCGATATCTTGTTTGTTGAGGGAACTTGTAGGTCTTGAGGCCCTACTTGGTGCTCTTCTTATTGATAATGGTGTTGCAAGGCGTGACCCCACGTCCTCCTGAATGGACATGATTGTTAAGCTTGTTTTGTAATGTCGTAAGCTTCTTCTTGGTGGCTATGAGACAAGCCGCAATGGAGAGTGGACAGCACTAAGACCTAAGTGACCTCTTGAACCACAACACACTTAAGTGTCTGTAGGTCCTTGAGGGTAGGGGTGGTTCAAAGTGTCACTCAAAGGGGATGTTTGACAAGACAAAACAAGCTGGGATGACCAGGCTTGTTGGTCCTCTATATATATTCAAAAGGTGGCCAAGTCATACAAAGCGCAGCCACATGAGTCATAGCAGTCTACCAAACAGGAGTGTCCATGTGAGTCATGCTGTATGAACAGACATGACTTGTACAAAGCACAGCTGCGTTACACAATGTAACAGAATAACCACAAGAACGTGGCAACGTGGCACAGGAAAAGACAAACAACACATAAACAGGTCAACAAACACAAGGACAGACGGACAAGGCACAAGACGAGTCTGATGGAGTGAGCTGGCTCATGACAACTATTTGCCCAAATCAGGCCAAACAAATTCAGAGAACTATGGCACGGGATAGGTGTTGAGCCCATGTAAGTGGTTTGTACCACACTGCAAACCCTCCACTAGTACTTCAGTGGTTGCAGGCCTGTGGTGTATGAGTGTCCCCAGGCTTCAGTCTTGGTTCCAGTGCAGTGAGTTGCTTATGCAATCAGACCGCTTGGTGTCTCTCCTTGTCTTGTTTTGATGCTGTCAATCAGAGGGTCTGATTCCTTCTGCCTAACTTTCACCGTCTCTGCCTCATCACCCAGACCTGAGGCTGTACCTCCTCTTGCTGTACCACCCAGAACGCATCTGGCTCCTCCGTTGGACGTCTGCTGATGGTAGACTGTAAGGCTGCAAACCAATATACTAGGGTGACTCACATCCTCCAGATTGGATAGTCAGATGTGCGTTAGGATCCGCCAACTTCTCTTTCTCAACCACTGTAGTCACTAGCATCAATATTAAAATCTAACTGTTGATGCAAGCAGGAAACAATTTATCCTTTGATCTGGTAACACAAAGGGTTTGAAAGGCGTAGTAATTGAATAATGAGGATATCATTCATGAAGACAAGGTATGAACAATGCTTTGTCCAAACCTTCACTGGCTAACCTTTGACCTTTTTGTTTTTGCTCCCTGATACGGTGCCACAAACTAATCAAGCTGATAGGATTTCAATAATGGCTACTATAGTGCTTAAGAAGATCCCACCTCCAGGGCGTATATTGACTGAGCAAATTAACGCGCCCTGGAAGCAACCGTGAGTGACCTACCCATGTATCTACCATTGTTGCAAAGAAAAATTAACCCCACCAACCAAAAGACATAGACCTGCTGATTGGTTTGATTAGAATGGGCTCTGGCTCCTTTGGTGTATTGGAGTGAGCTGTGGATTGTATGCACTTTTCATTAAGCAGGGGTATGTTACTACTATGCACTTATCAGACGATACATGGAGCGAATTAATCACACAACTACAAAACAGCACTCCTCCTGCACAGACGCCTAAATTCATCCAAGGTTGGTGCAATTCACCAAGCACCAAAGCAAGGTGAGTTGCAAGGTGGCTGGCAGTCCTCCTTTGGCATGACACAAAGTATACACTGCCCCAACCCCCCCACCCATTCCCACACACTGGCACCCTACTCACTATGCCTGATCCACAGAAACACCCTTATGAATAGTTTCTTCCTCTGAGCTTCGTGAAGCACCTACGCATGGGTCTTCATCAAGCATAGGATGGATCCTAAGTAAAATCCTATCTGGCTCCACGATCGACTCCCTAAGAGTGCCCTGCACTTTTATTCGATTGGCGCGCCATTGGCCCATAAGTCTGGTTGGATGTAACTTTGAGTGCTGTCAGAGGATCACAAAAGGTGGGCGAGTTTGTCTTGCCAAATACACACTATTCTGATCAGCTGAGGCCATGTTACTTTATTTTATGCATCAGTGACTTCAGGCAATGTTGGGGCTTCCTAACAACACGTGTTCACAACTTTAATTCCATCACCTATCACAACAACTTCCTGCATAACAGACCAGAAAGATGCCTTCTTGCAACTGTCCACAGCTTCACATCATATACAAATATCGGGATCCAGGCTTGAGAAGCCTTTGTATGTCCCTCCACCCCTCTCCCGCAGAAACTGTCACAAAATGGCCCTTGCTCATGCAGTTGCCCAAATCCCTCGTCCATTATTTGCACCTTTTGCTAATAACGGGAACCTGGCACCCCCACAGTGGTACCAATCAAGAGTTTGAGTGAACACACAACTAGTAAGTGAACCTTTCCGTTGCTGCACAATCTACAAAGCTCATATTGCGATATGCGAAAGTGCCAAGCTAGAAATCAATGTATCTCAGCTTGTGCTACTTGAGAGTAGAGAACTGAGGACAAAATTTTACCAAAGCGCATGTCCATGTTGAACACAATCACATAATATGCATACATCTATACATAAGACTGATATTTCAACAGCTCAATCTTTTCTTCTGCGCATCTTACTCTCAGATCCATGTGCTTGTTCTGTGAGCATCCCGCCCCATGGCTTTCTTGGTATTGACCAGACTATACCAGCGGAGTTATCATCCAAATAATGGTTGCAGGCATGTTTTCAGCTTGAGCAGTCGTTCAAATGACACTACTACTCTGCATGTTCTGTACTATCTGCAGGGAGCACTTACAAGGTGCTCCCCTTGGTGGCTTGAGCACCTACATATGTCGCCAATTAGCTGAAAATTGGTTCCAATAGCTGACAGTTAGGCCACAAACCCAAAGCCAGAATTTCTCTATTTTCTGCTCACAGTTCAACTTGCTTGTATCCTGATCTTGGTTGCTCTTAGTATTTGATCTGTACTTTCATAGCAACATGTTCAATGAGCATGTGTGACCCAAATGTGTAGGAACATAAAGGCTATACTGTACTGCTCCTAAAAAATTCCCTGCTCAGTGGCACAATAGAGGGGTCAGGCTATTTGGACAAACCAGCAGAACCCACTCATAGGGGCATCGAGCTATCAAGGCCCCAAGTTGAAGGAAGTGAGGCAGGATAAGGCCAGAGTTTGGTACTTTCTAACAAATGTGAATTTCCACAAAGCACTGTATTTGCTTTGCAGAGCAGATTTCAGCTAAATCTGCAGGCCTGTGTTATTTCACTGAGTGTGCAACATATGCCAGTGGTTTGGTAGTTTGGTAGCTTGGGATTATGTCAATAAACAACCAATGATGTTCCAATGGGGATATCTGTGTGCCAGGCTACTGATCATCCATTTTGAGCAGCAAAGGGCCCAGAGAGTGCATTCCACCCATCATCTTCAATTGAGTATCAATCTCAGTTCACCCTTCCTTGCCACAAGACTTTGAATGATGAGGTACCTATGCCCATAGGATCCAGACAGAAACATCAAACAATAGATGCTCATGCCAAAGAGAAGACAATCATGCACACACACATCGATCCTTCTGCAAGGGTCAGTTTAACCACCCTTGTTGTGATTCCTGTCATGGCAAACTTGGCAATGGTGATTCCTCTAATAGGTCGGCATGCTGTACAGTGATGATATTTGCTTTGCTTCTGACATAACTCTAAACCCCAAAGGTCTATGGACTTCAAGTATGGACTATGGAAGCTTGCTGGGTGCATAGTTATGTGCAGCTCACCAAGCTGAAAGTATGATGAAACGGGCCATCAATTGCTGCCAAACCTCCAATAAACTGCTATCTAATGTTGACTTTAGATAACAGAGGCATTGAAACAGTCTTGCTCAAATTGCTCAACATATGTTTGCTGCTTTTAGGCATATTTGATTGTGTGTGTTTTTGTCTTCTAGTATGTACTGTTAGTTGAGACTACTATCATTCAGTCATCATATATACTTGTTCAGCTTCTTGTCACCAAGTTCCAAGGCATAAGTGGCTTGTTCAGCACACTCACATTGCTAGACCAAACTCTGGAGCAGCCTAATGTGGATAAAATGGGTCACCAACGGAATTGACTTTGCAGTCCCATTTGCATTGTATTTAGGAACCAGAAGTACAGAATGACATTGTTCCTGGAGGTCATTTGAGGTCGGTGGCTCCAGACAAATAAGCACATAATGTTTGATACCATCTGCCTGCTAATTCATATGCTTTCATTGAGATAGGTGCCTCAGCAAAGTACAGATTAGACCTGTTTGTCCCACGCATGTACAGAAATGATCAGCTCTCTAGTTTGGTTCATTGGTCCAGATCAGGTAATAGCATGCAGAAGTGATGTGTGCAATACACTCAGAGGATTGGTCATTGGTGAGCATCAGGGTGTTGCAATATGCGAACAGCTTCATACAGGAACTCAGTTTGTTTGCTCTCCCATTGTATGACGTTTAGTGCTCACTTGGATCCCTCCTTGTGCATAATACACATCCCAGCGGCGCGTACACCTGGGCTTGTGCAGTATTTTGGCATCAAGAGGTCGTTTCAAAACCATTGAACTTGGCAATACTATATTTCCCAGCGCAGTGGGTCCATGGTCTATTGTGAATGGTGTTGAATGTGCTGAAGCTGTACACCTGGATTGTGTGAGGTATACTGGTTACTTCTGGGCCAATTTACTTTTGTTTTCTTTTTGTCTTTATCACTTGTCAAGGCTTAGTTTGGATATTTTACAGTATAGTTGCATTCCAGCTGCATTGTATGCTTGGTCAGCCATCTATCATTAGACCCTCCAATGGTCATGTACAGGTGTAACACTAGTTTATCCAAGTTGTCAATATCTCAGCCCACCTTCACAGACCAGAAAGGATGGTGTTGCCAAGCTTGTCCGAGGCTATGTAAGCTAGGAGAAACAAGTACCCTGTGCTTATTTGTAACCTATCCAATTAGCGTGTTCATCAATTCCTCATCATCTCAAGCACTCGGCTGGATAATCAATAGGCATCCTCTTTTTGCACACACGTGAGAGCAAATTTAATCCATTGGTTTGCCTCATCTGCCTGGTTACGTAGTCTGACAACATGAATGTACACCCAGTGCAATTTGGTCAGAAGACCAACAATGGAGTAACTTAGCCCTGCAGAGTCCCAACAAGTTGATACGGAGGTTGGCATTCAACATTCCGTTGCATATATTTGCATTCATTCAGGCCTCCATGCAGGCAGTGCGCCAACTGGATGTTGCAAAAGCTTAGGATTTTGGAATATTTCTATGTCAGGTGGGCGTTTTAGATATATTGAATCAGGTTGTACGCATCGAGCCAGATTGGACAGGAGAATCGAATTTGGGGCTAGAGCCCAATACAGTAACCGAGGTACATATGGTCGTGTTTGTATTGCTGAGTGTGTATCTGAGTGTGTTAAAGCACTCTGCCATTTTAGGAACAGATATACGATCGTATTGTCACTGGCAAAACCCAATCATGATTGGCTCCTGGTTCTCTAAAATTGATCCCAGGACGTTATGGTGTGCTCTGGAGCACCAGGGGTCAACGCAATTTTGCCGACGATATAGCTCGTATGTCCTAATTCTCGCTAGGCCCATTGTCGGTTTCATGTCTTTTTAATTCCCCTATTCACTCCAACCCCCTGTCCGTAAAATGCCAGCCGAAAGTGGAAGCGACATGCACCGATCATTCCTTCAGTTGCTCGACATGAACCACCAACTCTGTGTTGGACTTGGTTTCCACTGCCTGCGAATTCATTTTTTTTGGTTATTATTGATGGCGACTTTAGGAAACCCACTTTAGGAAACCGTGTTTTCTTTCCCCCCACCAGCGACGATGATATGTACTACGATGTACCCGATTTCAGTGAACACAATGAACCCTCCCCCCATTAGCTAGCATTCAAAGACGAATCACATATGTCTAGCCTGCCCCCAATCCTATGGTAGATGGAAAACCCTATAGTCTTTGCCGCCATCCCGTTCGCAGTTCTTCGATTTTCGCGCTTCCCTCCTTCAGCCCATATGCAAGGTGGGCCAAACAAACACTCCCGGAAACTGAGAGTTACACGGGCGGGAACTACCTACTCGGAAATGCAAAAGAGGAGCAGCAGGTAGGCAATGGATCGACCACCAGAGCCGGAGTCAAGTGATGGGGTGGGGTAGAGGATTTATGGAGACAACTACCGTGAGTTCAAGGGGGACACAACTGCTAGCTCATAATGGCGGTCCGTTCTATCACCACGCACATTTAACAGGGCCCGCTGACTTGTATAATGCTAAGGTTGCTGTCCTTGATGATACAGGGGCACCCAAAGTGTGGCGCATTTAGCTGCTGTCTCTTTGTGTGAGGTGGAGGATAGCACTGTGTGGGCTAGGCGGGCTGAATCCTTGTGATCTAAACATTGAGAACTCATAGTCTAAAGCACTGACCGTGACCGCTTTCAGCTATATTTTCACTGAACCTTATCTCCAGGGCTGACCGGGGGGCAAATTAGCTCCACAATCATTTCAAATTTACTGTTTTGGGTAAGGATCAACCCAAAGCATGCGCAAGATGTTTAGAGCTTAAGGTAATACGTCACTGAAAGCGGCCATTTTTGGTTCAGTGTGCAGGTCACTAATATTCAGTTCCCCGGCCCCCAACAGTGTAGGGACACAATACCCATGCGTGCTTCTCCGTGCCCTCCAGCCTCTCTGTTGTACAATAGGCCGACAAGACTTGTGTTGCTCGGGAAAAGAGCGGAGACACGATTGGTAGGTTGCGACAGATTCACGCATGACACATTGCTGAGCTAGCCCACGTGCTGGGAGGCAGGTGGAGGGGATGGTGTAGTCATACTCTTTGCCCTTCGACAAAATGTAGGAAGAGGGCTGGAAACCTGGCAGTAGTTGGAACCCGTGTGACCTGAGGATGTTTACGTAGGATGTTTGTCTACTAATTTACATTGGTTGGGCGATGCTAACTTTCGTAGATTGCTCTTGCATAATGCGCACGAGACCGAACCTTATTATCCTCGCCTCAGAGCGTTAAACAGGGCAGTGCCATGAATAGAGGCTGGGAGAAGACATGGAGGAGACCTTTGTTCCAAGGATCCGTGAGTTCGTAAAGACGATTGAGCGGAACGAATAGCGTAAATAGGTGATTGGGCTCAACGGGGTGATGTGTTGGCTACATTATAGGCCCTAATGGTATGAGGGCGACATGATAGCCAGCTGAATGACCGAGTTCGGGACCTCAAATTTAAATATATCGTCATTTTATATAATCCTTAGGGATTCTACGTGTTTCAGTTCCACAAACATCAAGTGCGCATATGAAGACCCAATCAAGTGGCGCTTAGTTGTTACAAAGCACCTGACACACTTCCCTCTCCTGACCGCAACCTCGCGAACATGGTGGGTTGAGTTGGAGGCTCTGTCGCCTTCCCCAAAGCCAACCTAATATAAGTGCTTTGCCATTTTCCTTCATACGTAACTGAGACTACTCTCATCCATGCGTACACAGGCGACAAAGCGCCCGACACCTTTCCCGCTTCCATGAGGTTGAGTACCTCGTGTTCCGCGATGCGCGGCCGATCGATACCCCGCATCTAATTGCTAGGCTTGACTCAGTGCACTTGGGCGATAATAAATACTTTAGCTAGTTGCTCACTGATGCGAATCCTACAACGTACTTCCCTAAAGCTCCCGGATCCCCCTCTAGGCGAGCGTTTTCGGTAGTTGCTTCACTTTCGGCGCTAGCAGCTTCTCCCGTCGTTCCTCCACAACCACCAGAGCAACCAATATCAATGTCGTGCACAAACCAATTAAAGCACGGTAGGTTTGATGAGTCTCCGTCGAACAGTGTGCTAATGACAGTTGCCTTTCTTCCTTCAACGCCTTTTCCCAGGTCTGAAAATACCCCCGGTCGGAAGCAAGGGTGGTAGCGGAAAGTTGCTGGAAAATCACCGGCGTCCCTACCGCAAGGAAACCGTACTGAGAACAAGCAGCATGCGACCATCACTATGTAATGTCCGCGTTCTTCTCATCCTATATAGGAGTTGGTTAGATTATACGTCTTTCCCAGGGATCGGGCGTCGTCCACTAGTCTCGTCCATCAAAATTTCCCGATTCCCTGAGACTCCCCGGCATCACGCCGTACCATCCTCTGGGCCCCTCGACGATTACTACTCATTCATTTGAGCCTCACCCGTTTGGAACCACCATCTTACATTTCACTTGCCTACTCAAGACCTCATTTGTCCAGGGGTTGTTCGTTTGAGCCCCTTCGGCAACACGTGTTAGGGGAACTCGGCCGAGTAGTGGCAAACAACATAGCCGGTCACGGGAGCCACTTTGATTACTAGCAGACGGAACTGGCTAGATTACTGCGGCTGTTCTTGGGAAACTTAGTTTCCACGTTCTAGAAATCGAGTCCGCGTAAATACCATGGGCGTCAATCGACACAACACGCTAGAGTGACAGCGGAGTGGAAACAGCGGAACACTGTACAATTCACATCTGGTGTCCATCGGAAAGTGAGTACGAGGTTTTTGTACCGAATCGAGTTGCTCTATTCTGGTGGGACCGGATCGCTTGCTTTGCGCGCAACGCTAGGCGTATTCCCCATTGCCAGCGAGAGAAGAGGACGGCATGCAGACACTTGACCACAGATCGGTATCGCCATTTGGATTGTATTCGTTGTGCCTTTCGCATTTTGCAGACATACATTTTGCTGACGGGGCTTCCTTTTTCAAAACCAAGGTGCAAATGGGTTTGAGCATCTCCACCGGCGTTCCAGGAACTGAGTCCAGCGCCCAAGCACTGCTGAATCAATCTAGTCAAACAACGATGAATCGCATGTCCTACACGACGCTACAGGTTCCGGGTCATTGTGTGTGTGGTACGTTTCTTCTTGACCGCCTTGTGCCGGGTTTCTTCATGAGGTGCGTGGGGTCGAAAGTTTGGGTCAACGTCGCTTACTCCTTAATATCGGACACTTGTCACTGTCACCCTTGCGCCACATCCATCCGGAACCGGCAAGTCCCTGCAGGGATCAGAGTCTCGATCTGTGTCACTGTTGGAGGGCGGAAGTGCCCTGTTTGCTCGAGCTAGAAGCTTTTCGGTATGATTCCGGGCGCGTGAGCGTGGCTAGTCTAGGCTGGTCGGTTGTTGGTTGACCCCGTTCTACAAAATTCGCTCGGGGCCTGCCTTCATGACCCCGATTTGAAACACCATCCCTGTGAGTAGGTGAACCTCTACCAAATCTGAGGAGTCTATATCCACTGGGTTGACGGTATACAATTCTGGCTTATCAGGTCATTTATTTGGAAACGAGTGGGTTGTGTCATCGGATAGGCGCGGGGATATGGTACTTCTCCGACTTGAGAAACTGGGCTGTACTGAAGCATCCGACCTCGAGATGCGACGATTGGAAATTGCAAGACGCTCTCTCTTCCCTTCGAAGCGCAGACATCACGGCCTATTTATGATTTCCCTGGTCACCAAATGCGACACACGCTCTATATTCTATGAGGCACCACTGCGGTTGGCCAGATGCTATCCCCAGTATTTGACATAGGCGGTGAGGTTATCACCAAATCATTCCTCGGCGCTCGCAATGGCCCCCCGTTCACAGCTTGTGCGCCTGTGATCGGAGGGCGGAATTGACCTATATGTAGGAATAGTTGGGTTCTAATTGGCTGCATGAATCCAGTGCTACACGCGACAATGGGACTCGTGATTCTCGCGACCGCGGGGATGAGGTATTGCCTTGGTTAAACAGCACCGGCTGACTGAGTACGTCAATTTTCATGTTCCTTGTGTGTGAGGTGTTTGATTATTGTGTTGAAGTTATAGTACCACAGCGAATACTGAACTTCCCTGTGGTCCCACTTGAAAACTTTGGCTACCTCGACATACCTCAATGTTTTCTAGCCTGGAAGTCTTACCCGTGCCAGTTTGCAAGCACTATCCGTCGTGATCCCATGCCAGTTGCTTCGGGTGTCGTCCTCGCTCCGGGGTCACCCTTATCAAATACCAGCGGTAGGGGAGCCGCTGATCCGATAACGGCGCCTCGATTTCTGACATGCTTCCAATGAGAGCCCAAAAGACTGATTCCACGCTAGCACCTCTTTGAACATCGTCGATCGGTCACCCACGCTCTATCCACGCTTGTAGATTTTTCGATTAAGGACTGAATATCGCGGGCGAGCGTGTGTTTGAAGGTCAGAGAGTAGATGTTTGTATATTGAAATCCTTTTTGAACTTCACGCTAGTACAGGCCGATACACCCAGCTCACTCCACGACCACCCATGGCATTTTTAACCGGAATCGGTACTGCGTTGCTGGATCCTGATTTGCGTCGGAGCCCGCACACGTGTACGCAATTGTACGAAGCGCTTCAACGAAATCCTGCCCCGCTGTCGATCGTCAAGAAAAGCGTTGCGTCAAACAAGCGTTTTAACGAGTATCTAGATTCGACCAATATATCTATCTGCATTGCGCCCGCTATGGTTGACTGATGGCACAGGACATAGTGCCGTATTTATATTCCTAGCCAGCAGGTAAGCTGGCCCCAGTCTCCTGCTCCTAGACTCGCGTTCCTAACAAGTGTTATACTTATCAAAGACCACTCGACGTTGACTTTACTCCCAACTCTGATACACTGGATCTGGGGCCCAACCGACACGATGGATGCCACCAAAGGACCAGCTGCCATTGATCCCTCGGCATACAATCCTCGTCTTTGGGAGGGATTACAAAGCCGGATCAACCGCTATGATGACACGAATGTGTGAGCCACTGCTTCTTGATAATTCATTTGACACGGCTAACAGCATACCATACCAGTGGCCTCCAGAAACGGCACAATGATTACCGAGGGGTTCCACAGGCGGTGATGGATGGTGCCCGGTACGTGGAGTTCGTTCGTCACGTTTCACTTCCGAAAATGGACCTGTTGTAGGCACACGTACATTCGCATTGGGTCTTTCCGGGATGGCTGGTACGAATACTATCGTGATGCAAAAGGGTACGTGATCTCGGCTAGCCGGTATATGTTGAATAACACAGAACTGGTGAAAGCAGACACCCTTACTTTCATAACCCCGAACTCGAGATCCCAGCAAAAACGTGTGTTCGCCACAAGGATATATTGTACCGGGGACTGGAATGGCGTTGCGTCTTCGCTGTCCTTCGGGGTCGAATACTCCCGGACGCCGACGCGACTGACTTGTACCTGGATTCCTCTGGTGAAACTACGTGCTGCTACTATATGGCTGATCGCAATGTTCGACCTATCCGCTGGCGGGTGGCATCCAGCCTTGCCATTCCGGACACCCGCAGCAAGTGTCTGTGCTGTAAGTTGTTGGTATACGAGCAGTTGGTGATGTCACTTACGGCTGAGTATAGTCGCCTATCCGTTCGCAGGGTGCCGGGCACATATTAAGCGTATTTATAGTAATGAAGCCTACCTATGGGCTGCGGAAAATGAAGTTGAGGGAGGCATTGTGGGCAATATGCCCGGTAAGCCCTACGAGCCTCATAATTCTGTAAGAATCTCACCACCTCGAGAATAGATTATGTGACCCCAGATGGGTCGGCCTCACCATTTTCAACCACAAAGGGCAGCGAGTACTCGCTAGAACGTACTGGGGTCTCGGGGTCTAGCGCTTGTCATCCAAACCGCACAACTGGCACAACCCGAGTCCCTGATACGGCGGGTGTACAGCACTACGCCAGACATCGCCCCATAGCTAAAATCCTGGGACCACTGGTTTTGAACACGCCACTTCTTCCGACTAGACCATGCCTCCCTGGCTCCCCACTGGATTCAAGCTACGAAACCAGAGTGCGCACAGAACACGACGCGTGTCTAGACTATGCTCCGGTGACCCCGTCCCCCGTTGCCGACCGGGTCGCGGTCAATGCCTCGACGTCGGTAGATAGAACTACCGGGGTTGGTGCCCGTCAGCCTGTCAAAAAAGCGTTAGTGGTAAGTTGATCTTCAGTAGCAGAGGGTGCTATGGTTTCTCTGTCTGATTCCCCCAAGGTTGGGATCAATTATTGCCACTCGACACCCCCAGGGGTGGGGCGTCTTAGGTTTGCTGTCAATGACGCAAGGCGGGTTGCGCAATCTCTGAAAGGTAAGCACCTACTTTCACTAACGTGATATTCCTTTTGTTGACCAATGTAAGGATAGGTTGCGGGTTCTCTCAGGATAATCTTGTACTTCTGACTGATCAGCCCCGGGGACAAGCAACATATGATGCTGTGGTGAGTATTCTTTTCCACGATACTCTACACCGCCTTCTAACAACCTCGTAGATAAAGAACATTCGTTGGCTCGTTGGTGATGCAAAGGCCGGAGATACGCTTTTCTTCTTTTGTAAGTTGGATGTGGTTTCATTCATCACAGCATCTAATTAGTCAATGCATTTGGGTAGACTCTGGTCATGGCTGTAATAACCATCCGCAACATGGTGCGGGCCTCCTCACGGAGGATAACCGGATTATCCCTCGCCGCCAATTAGAGACAAGTCTAGTAGATCCAGTCCCCGAAGGATGCGAACTACAGCTCGTGATCGATTCCTGCTTTGCTTCATCGATGATCAAACTCCAATACCGGGTGAAGCAAATGGCTCCCAACTATGATACTGTTTCGTCGGCCACGATGGCAGCCTACCCCACCGTTGCAGCGCCCAACCCACCGGGTTTCATTCCGCCAACACGAGTCATCCCCCAATCTTCCATCCATGTGGCCTTTCCCGGCCCCCGTTCTACTCCAGGCCCAGCCAACCGCGCGGAACCTGAACCATTACGTCTGGCAACCGGGCCAGACCTGCCTGCCTGCCCCAAGAACGTCGCTGCCATTCCCTATTATAGCACCCAGACTACCACCAGCCAGGCTAGAGTTTACCCCTCACCAGCTATGAACGCATACCAAACGGTCCATCCCGCTATGCCCCCATCCATGGCATTGTCATTTCCGGCCACCCCCAATGAAATGTTTTGTGGTTGGCATGTACCTCTCAAAGTCAATCCAGTTCAGGACTCCTTCTATCGACGACCTGGTGGGGCGAAGATCGCGAAACCGGCCGGTCGAGTGGTATGAATTACTTCCTCAAAGACTTTGCCTTTTCTGACACTCTTATATAGTTTTTCTGGGCTGGCACAGGCGAACATCAGAGCGCATTCGAGTCATACAACGCGCCGGACGTAAGGGACGGGATTATAATCCAGAACGGGATCGTAGCAAATGTAAGCGACCATACCCTGTAATATGGCTGCTCTAAAAAACGGTGTAATGTAGGCACTGTGTACCGCTCTAGGCGAGTTACACACCTCTCACTCCGAGCAATGCGAACTGACAGCTGTTGCTCGGCAGATGCTTTCGCTTCCAGCAAGCTTGTTCTACGGGACGTATGGCAATTGCTAGCGTAAGTATATCATTCATCCCTGCAGACACGGAATAAACTGACGCCAAAGCAACCGATAGTAACAACATTGAGGAGGAAAACGTCTGGCGCCATGTGCGTGACTCCAAGAAGTCCAACACGGAGAAAGCCAAACTGATTCATGCAAGTCGGGTCCAACTCGCCGAGCTGTGGGTATCTCAGCACGAACCGTTACGTACCTCTGTGTTGGATCAGCCAATATTCCCGAGTTGACCAATACTGGCGTGATGATCTGGGGTTGAGTGTCCTCGATCCCGAGCTTGCCAGTTATCCATTTCATTTGAGCTGGGTGTAATTACACATGCCTCTGCCTCCTTGCTTCTTAGATTTGGCCCCGCAGTGATTTAGTGGAAGACTACTATTGGACCACTGTTTATAAATTTATATAGTCTGTATTGAACCGAGAAACTCGCTTCCTTGGAAATGGGTGGTGTGCGTTTGCCCGATTATATACTTGAATTGAGGAACAGTAAAAGCTCAGTGCCGGATATAGCGTAACCCGAGGGGCTCACTTATTGTAAGCCGGTTTCCGCGTCACCAAATCTCTAGTTTAGGGTAAGTCAGTTTGTGTATACGCAAAACAAAGACAATGACAGGGGGCTCAGCTTCGCCATTTTTGGGCCTTCGGTTTTGGTCCATCAGGATGCGGCGACTCTTACGCAATGGCTCCGCCAGCGCCTACGCCACGTCTTCTTTTGACGCCGTCGATCATTTGACCTGATCACCCCCCAACCCCGAGGCTAGACACGCCTTGTTCTATTTGCATTACGAAGAACTCATGGACCTGGCAAACGACGCTATCGGCAATAAACACACGATGACCAGTGGTTACTCTGGGTTTCATGGTCAGGTGGGCATCAGGACCCACTCACAGCTACCGAACATCTAACCCCAACAGCGTCTGGTCACAGGGGCACAACGTGGCCTGCTCCGGGGCTGCAAAGTTACTAAACCCCTGGTTTCAGCATCCCTACTCCCCCCTTCGGCAGCTTCTCTTTTCCCACCGCAGTCATCAGTGTCAATGTTGCAATTGAATTTAGGCCCCTGATGCCAGAGTACCAATGGTAAGTGCGATATAATTTCCTATTGTTTAGCCAGGTCTACAGATTCGCAACCGAGAACAGGGCACAGTGACGCAAGCTCATGTGAACAAACTTTCGCCGCCCCTTGGCGGGTTCGTGGGAGTAGAAGGGGTGCGGTAGTATACGAATCCTCAGAGTCGAAGCCAACAAGCTCCTTAATCTACGCTCTGGGTATTGGGGCCACCCTACCCCACTGCCCTAGTGCCAGCGCTCGCCTCAAGGGCGTAACGTATAGCTTGAGCCTAAAAGAATCGTACATGCCAAGGCGAGGTACGTACAACGCCTTCGCACAAATCTCCACATACGATGCCGACTAATTTTAGTTCTATTTGTTTTCGCCCCCCCAGAAACGGCGACTTATTCGCATAAACGAACAAACTTCTGATAATGCTCACTGTTTCTTCGAAAACATGTACATTACACGCAACCAGCCAATGCGGTTTCGGGTAATAGCGAACAGTCTATCCGCGGGTAGACTATTGTTAGGAAGAAAGGCTAGAACCGCCGATTAGTACGTCCCTCCAAGAAATACTAAAAGGTGTTGTGCTGCTACCCGAACCGGCTTACCCAGGAGCCCGCGGTGCGCTTTTGCTTCCAAGTTACTTGCGTAACCTCTATATCCAATACATTATTGACCAAGAAGGTATACCAACTTGCTTACCGAGCGATATGCATTGCCAATTAACGGCGTAATTACAAACCGGCGGCTTTCCACAAGAACAGACGTCCAACTCATCTGATCGTCGATGACTGCGCCAAATAAAGCGAATCCAGCCATCCTCGCATCTCATATCGAGTCGACACCGATCGCAAGCCAAACGGAGAGCCTCATTTGTTACGGCAAGGTGGGTACACCACTGAGGCCACCCCCTCCCCTCAAACTACATAATCTCCAGTTCATCTATCCCAATCGCGATCCGCATGGACGCACCTACATACACCTTCTCGCTCAAGCTCAGGCTCATATTCCACCCAGAAGTTTATTGAGCGCCCATGCATAGGTGCCAATCGAGTCATGGGACAAACCCCCCGTAATGTCCCACTCGGCGCCCACTATGCTCAGTTTCCCTGGGACCCCTCGCACCCCTCCCCGATCGGGCGTGACTGACCACAAGTTCGGGTGAAATTACAAGTACTACCGGGAGACCGAGGTAAGGCGAACAAGGCTCGTCTTCCCGAATAGACTCACTTCTGTCCCGTTAAGGCTATTTACATTGCGTCTCAGCGACTTCCGATACTGTCGCACCTGCGTAACAACACGTGTTCTCAAGTTTGATTCCCATTTCTTTTAGTGTAACACCAACAGAAGACCCCCTTGGACTACCCGCGGCTCATTGACATATATAAATGCCATGATCCAGACTCGTCGAGTCCCTCTACGCCCTCTATCCCGACACCTCAGCATCGTGCCCAGATGCCCCTTGCTCACGCAGTAGCTCAAGTACCTCGCCCACCATTTGAACCTTTCGTCGACAATGGTAATCTAGTACTCCCACAGATGCGGGACTCAAGGTGCCGAACGGCCACGCAAATGGTGATGTATACCCCTAAGATCCCATTCGGTCTATTGAGCTCAATGCCTTTTCTTCCTTATTTCTCGCTTTTAGATCTGTGTGCTTTTGCTGTGAGCATCCTGTGTCCTGTCTATTTTCGGTATTGACTACGACATATCAGTGGACTTGTGGTTCAAATGACGGCGGGGGGAATGCTTTCAGTTCAGGGTGTGGCCCACATGATACCACTGGCATGCACTTTCCCTACCGTCCACAGGGTGCATTCGCAAAACTCTCCCTCCAGTGACTCGTGTATTCACACATACGTACGCCGCCGACTCATTGAAATTTGGTTCCAGTAGCTGACGGTTGGGTTGCGAATTCAGAACCCCAAATTTTTGCATTTCCTTCTGAAGGCACAACTCGTCTGTACGATCGTCTCCGTTGTTGTGTCGATTCACTCTGTAATTTCATAGTAACACACTCGATACGCATGGCGGTCCGCGAATTCACGAATATGAAGGGCTACCGTGCCTGAAAACTTCTCTTGCCGGGCGGTACAATGACAGGGGTTCAAGGTCTTTCGACAAATCAACGGAGCCGACCTACCGGAGTACTAAACTGACAGGACCCTAGCCCGAACGAAGCAAGTCTTGCTGTTCCAATACGGGATTCAGTACTTTGTACAATAACTATACATTTCCGCACAGGATTCGCTTCTCAGGGAACAGATTTCAGCCAAATCCGCAGACCTACATGATTTCACTGAGCGTGCACATCTTTCCGTTGTCGCCGCGCCTATACCCATCTCGCATTGCTCTTACGGGAGTATCCGCCTGCCTACCGATCGTCCATTTCGAGAATAAAAGCTAAGGGCTACATTCCAACCATGTATTCTTCGATCAAGTGCCAATCTCGGTCCATCTTTTTCCGTCGCGAAGCCTTGGGTGATGAGGCACCGACGCCTGTAGAATGGAAACATCGGACAACAGCTCTCCACAAGCCAAGCTAGACAGTTGCCTGCATATAAGCAGATCCTTCTGAGAGGGTTGGTTCCATTAACCTCGTTATGGGTCCTGTCAGATGCATTTCGCAACACTCGTTCCTCAAATCAGTCGAGAGACCGCATGGAGATCAGTTTCGCCTCGCGCCCGATGACGATCAAGCCCTTTAGATCTTACGGATTATATGCACGCTGTACAGTGCTTACGTCATAGCGCCTGTGACTCGCCGAAATGGAGGCGCATTGGAATCCTGATTACTACTGCATCTATACTAGAACCACGTATATTCCCAAAACCGGGAGGAGGGTATGCGTCAAAAGTGTTGAATTTGCCCGCCTGGACTGCATGACGTATACTTGCTTTTTGGGGGTGTATGTGTTTGTACGTGTTTCTGACTTTTTTTGCTCGCCGAGTTCGGATACTTACAATTATCGTGGAGTGTGTTGTGTGCTCGGCCAGTTATTGTCGTCGAATCTAATCATAAGAGTAAGTCCCGCTTGCCCGGGGAACCGCTGCCCCAAAGGTTGACAAATTTCCGAACGGAGGCGCGTATCAGGAATTATACCAGGCGGTAATCCGGAACAATTCTTGAGGCCCCACTGGTTTCCGGCTACAGCGGCGCCCTGCTGGGATCAAGCTGGAAGGTATATCAAATACAAACCGCACAGCACACAAAGATGAGTCAAGCCGCCACACGAACTGCGTTCTCCACTTTGTGTACAGTATATCAATCCCTGCGGATTATCATGTTCAACTAAAGAACTAGCTATATGGCGACTGTATCGCAAGATTCAGGCCCTGGACCCTGCGGGAATGTGCCGAAATCAGAGTAATCTTTCGCGGGAACAAATGATAATGGACGGTTGTGGGGCACGCTTCCGTCAAAGCTCTGGCGTAACGGTTATGATACCGACATTACCTGAGTGGATAGCTCTCGATGGTTCGATGCGCTCCATAGGAGTCTTTTTATCGGTAAAATTCGGCCCCATTGGCAATTGAAATCAGCTAGTTTCCAGCATGGCATCTCGGTTTGTTGGAATCCGGCTTTGCGCGCTTTCGCTGGAATGCCGCTTGACCGCGTGCGGGGGCCGGTGGGTCCGGGCTTAAGCTTAAATCCAGGTGTCCGAGGGCCCGCGGTGTGGATCTCGGGGCCCCTCCAGGAACCAAAATTTGTGGAATGACGTCGCCACCAAGCTTATTTCGAGCTTATGTAACGGCCCGTAATGTTCGTTGTGATCTACCCGACGGCACCAGGATGTGCACCCTTCTCCACATCCACGTGAGAGTAAAGTCAAACTCCTCGCCCGATTCATTTACCCGTCCAAATACCCACTGACTTACGCAAAAGCGTTTGGTCATACCCTCTGACGATCTTAATCCCCTCTGCTCCGTAAGTCTTCCCCGATAGCGTTATTTAGCCTTGTGTAATGCGCTTAAAAGACCAAACATGGAACAACCAAACTCCGCAGAGTGTCAAAATAATCGTACAGGGGTTCAGTACGTTCCCCAGTCTGTGGCATGTGCGTAGCGCGTTGGGTACGCCTATGTTCCCTCTTGCGCGCAATGCGCATGCTGAGTGGTGCACAGTCTCACGTCTATATTTCTGCGTCAGACAGGCGTTTCGCATGCATTGAGCTAGGCAGTGCGATCCTTTGTAATGCAGTATGGCGGTGTGGTGGTGGAGACTTCTCCTATCAAGTACGCGCCGAACGAGAGTGGCATGGGAGGAGGGAGAGTCATATTTACCACTGTTGAGTGTTGCTTGGTCAACTTCCAACCCTGGATCAGACTCAAACTCCGAAGTTGTGCGACCTCACCTCTTGAAACCAGTCTAATCGAGGACATGTTGTGAGGCGTCCATGGCGCGGAGCTGAGCGGGCGGGGTGCCGGTTCTGTCTGTTGATTGTCAGAGGTTATTTGGGCGAATCGACGATCCGCTCTTTCTCATACTCCTGTGGCGCCGCGGCCGATTTTTGACACACACTCGCGGTCCTGTTATATATGTAGCTCGCACTGCTCAATGTTCGCTAGTCTCTTTGCGGCTTTCCACTCTTTCCACCTCTTCTACTTTTCATCCCGACTTACCCACCCGTGAAATACTCTGTATGGGCCGAAGCAACGCACCGCCAAACGTTCCTTTACTTGCTCAGTCCGAACCGCTGAGCGCGCCTGCTCTATCCGAACCTGATCCTGATGCCGACTCGACATTGGGCTTGGTTTCTACCCCCTCCTTAGAGGTCCCATCCTTGGTTTCTGTCAATGGTGACTATGATCAGGAAACCGTGTCTTCTTTATCTCCCACCAACAGCGATCATCTTTACCATGAAGCACCCGACTATAACGAACCCGATGAATTATATTCCCATCAGCTAGTATTCGGTGACGGATCACATACATCTGGTACTACCCACGACCCCAAGGTGGACGCGAGAGCCTCCGGAATTGGCGCTGCCCCGCTAGAGGAGTCACCGATCGTCTTGCAAGGCATCCCCTCGTTCCCTGCGCTCACCCGTAAGGCCTTACGTGGAGCATCAGCATCCTTAGCATCACCGACTGGACCGTCTGTCGTATCTCCTATAGCTCTCGCCGCCAGCCGTTCCCCACGGTCAACTACTGCCTTTGCTAGTGCGTCGCAACAACCTACTAAGAGAGCGGTTGTCGTGAGTAGTGTATCCCGTGACGTGGCACTTCCCGTCTGACTGGACATATAGGTTGGAATCAACTATACTGATCCCAACCACGATCCCAGTAGACGGCTACGCTATGGTGTGAATGATGCGCGATGTGTCGCATCGTCGTTGAGAAGTAGGTACTTTACCATGTTGTACAGGGCATTTGTACCAACTTGATATGATTATAGCGTGTGGATTCCCGAGCGAGGCGGTCATCGTTCTCACTGATCAAGAGGGTCAGGAAGAACCTAAGCGAGCAACTCATGGGGGTTTGGTTTGTAGGGTTGCAAAAATACCCTTTCCGTTTCTGACTTTGCCTACTTTTAGATAAGCTGGATTGATTGGCTAGTTGGGGATGCAAGGGCTGGCGATCTTCTTGTTTTTTTCTGTGAGTCGAATCCTTTACCTACTATGCAAGCGCTAGAACTCGCCTTTGAGTAGTCTCAGGTCATGGTTGTCCTGGGGACTCGTCCCTCGTCATGGCAGATGGCAAACACTTTTGTAGGGACTTACTCCACGGTCGACTGGTCCAACCCATTCCCAAAGGTTGCGATCTACATGTTATGCTTGACTGTTGCTCTGCCTCATCGATGATTGAACTTCAATACTGCATCGGGCGAATGTTTCCCAAGCCTCACTTCACCCCAACGGTTGTGCTTCCCGCATACGACCCTGCCTCGTTCAGCCCACCAATTTCCCCTCTTCCGTCATTAACCCAACCCATTAATGGACTCCCCACTCACATGGCGTTTGCTGTTTCCCTTTCCGGTGCCGCTTCTGTCAACAACGTGCCTCCTGATCGCGTCCCCGTTATGTTTGACCCGCGAGCTTCTGTCCCTGGTGGCAGCATCGGGCTCTATCAGGGCATCGCTCGCGGCGGTGTAAGCGCAGTTGCTATTTCACCTCTGCCCAGCTCTGCCGAGACCCAGATATCCCATCCAACGCGAAGCACCCCTTTTATATTGTCCGGAGCGGGTCAAGCGCCGACGGGTCCATCCGCAGCGCCTCCACAGATAGCGCCTACGCGAGGCTCGCCTCGCGGCCGACAGGCACCCGTGCAGAGTGACCAAGCTCGAGACTATTTCCTTGAACGATCGGGGAGATTGGTCAAGCCTGCTGGTAGAGTGGTGTGCATTACTCTCTCCCATCCGCTATATAGCTGACGATTTTTCCACCTAGATGTTATGGGCTAGTACGGGGGCTTATCAGTCTACATTCGAGGCATACAATGGACGAGAGGTACGGAATGGGGTCAAGATCAGAAACGGAATTGTCCCAAACGTAGGATGGTGATCACACGTGGAAGATCGTTTACTGATGCGCATGTATAACGCTAGGCAATTTGCAGTGCGTTGAGTAAGTAAGATTGATCTAGACCCGCGCAACATAAGCTGAATTTCGCCATTTGGTAGATGCTTGTGTTGGGTCGGGACTCATTGTGCGTGATCTATGGCGCCGAATCGTGTAAGTGCAAACCCATTTTTAACGTGTTCATCTCGATTGACATGTCGACGATGGTCAGGGGCCACATCGAGCAGGAGAATGATTGGCGTCGAGAGCGCGACGCGGCCAAGCCCAAGAGTTCTCGTCCAAATCCGTTCTTGCGCGAGCAATATGCCGAGCTGTGGGTATCCCAGCCGGAACCGCTGTCTGCTGCCGGTCCCGTGCTCGATCGGCCGGTGTTATCGGCTTAAACTTGGTTTGATCGAAGTGCTGGAATCAAGCTATGTCCCTCGATTGGCACCATGGAGATTTGCTAGTGCATCTTCGTCTATCTTGGTTATCATGATTTCGGGTTTGATATAGGGTGGATTAGTAAAAATGGATATCTGGACGGTTTTCGAACCGGCCAGCTCTCCTTAGACGACCGTTCCACCTGGTCACTTATCTTGTCGTAGATTTATCGCCAATCTTGCCTATGATCATATAACCTCTTATGAGTCTGCACAATGTAGCTTCCATCTTGATGTGGCAATGCTTTTTTGTATCGCTTTCTACTGTCTGTGCCTACATGTTTTGTATTGTACTCGTGTTTTTTCACTTCTATTCTTACTGTTATAGCGCTATAATAACCCAAACCCGCACTTCTTCAGTGCGACAACCAAACCGATGCATATACCCATCAATCTCACGCGTGTCTGAAAAAGCAGCCGGATTATCACCAGTCTGACAAAACTCCTCTAACTTCTGCCGGCTTAATCGAGTATAAGCATTCATGTGTGGCTTGTCTCGAGGTCTCGACAGCACCACAGCGACATGGTTAGACCATAATAGGACATCCAACGCCTCATATTTCCCATGGGAGTTTTACAGTCAGGCAACCACATGTGAGGCAGGATTATAATTGACCAGTCGTTTTACTGGCAGATCCCGACCGAGATGTCGAATACTGATGGGCGAAACCCTCGACTTGCAAACTAGATCTATAGGCGTCCAATTCCATCAACGGGATTTAGAAGGAGTTTTAAAGAAGCTAGATGTTCATTGTGTGTTGACCGTGGGGTCGATTGCTTGAGCACTATAAATATTCATATTACTCGGGAGCGGAGGATCTGTGGTCAAGAGTACTAACGCTATGTATCCGGTCTATGTGGATGCAAATGCAATTGTTATACCATTCCCATTCCCGCAGTTTTGGTACTATGGGGTTACATCACAATGAATCGGGGTAGGTGTATATAATTCGTCCCACCCACGGTGCACCAAACCAGCAACAAGGCCCAGCTGACGATAGGAAGTTGGCCAAATACCTAGCTGAGCTACAAGGTGCTATTCTTCACAGTATGGAATTCCTACGCATATAAGATACACAAAGCGTTAGTCCATTACATCAGGAGAGAAACGGGGTCTTATTGAGCTCGAACTTTAGCAAAAATGCAACCCAAAGCGCCCCAAACACCTAAATGGTCTTAAAAGTGTCCGACTGACACATTGTTCAATAACAATTATGAGGCACCTTTAAAATTGTGAGCCGGTCTTTTGGTGGGTGTCAGGGCTTAGTTGGTCACATTTTTTTAATTAGGCTTGAGCTGAAAGACCTTGGTAAATGATCCTATGCGTACGATCTTTGGGGCTCCCTTTTTCCAGGTGTTAGCCTCACTTGACAGCACAGGTGTGCTCGATTCATCCCGCAAGACTGGTTAACTTTTCATCTCCCATGATGGAACCCTACGGCGAAAGCCCGTCCCGCATTGCACGCCCTACGAAACTCCTGGAATATCACGTAATACAAGACTAACGTTTTACATTTATATCTAGCATCGCATCGCCCATCTGGTTCAAGCACTTTGCGTGTGTTGATTTAAGGAAACGATACTTAGAAGACCATACCTAGGGATACGACCGTTGTCAGGCAAGAAACCCTCCAGTCGTTTTCAGGGGCCGACGGGCTCCTGTGTTATTCCAGTTAATCTGCATGTGCATATCGATCTCAATACACTATGGGCCCTAAAACTCCGTATTTTACGGAGTTTGATCCCAGTCCTTGGCAAAACACGGAGGTAATCACCGTATCCAGCGTCGAGATCAGGGCACTCCAACGACCGCTGACCAAGATACGAGGTTTACCGCCGTGTTTTGCCAACGACATGGAGGAAACCTCCGCATAAACCTCTGTATTTTACGGAGATTTGCGGGTCCACGGTGATAGAAAGCGAACAGCGCAAAATTCCCGCACCCTGCACACGTGTTGCTCGCCAATCCTGTGCTATCACCGCGGATGAATTTAGACGCGATAAACGGGATCTCAACGCTCTGAGGTTTAAGTATGGCTGCTCTCCCAAAGTGTCCCCCGCTGTCACTACATTCCGCACATAGTAACACTGTCATCAATCTCGCACAACATAGGTGTTGAAATCCTTCCTAGAATTTAACCTATAATACAGAGTTTTATTCTGGTTCATCATGGGCCGCCGGGAAAAAATTGTTGTATCGATGCCTAGGGCCAGTAGGTTGGACTACTTGAACGCCGTATTCTCCACACCAGAGCTACCCAGCCATGCATTTCCCAGTCCGGAATTGCCTAGCACTGTATCATCTAGCCCGACAGGCTCTAGTCGTTCGTCCTTCGTGAGCAGTGGGTGGGACGGTAGCAGGCCTCCAACCCCCTTGTCGATCTGAACCATGAACTTAAATCGTAACTTGCTGACTGTACGCTCTCTTGTATATGCTGCAGGTTTAAATATTACTAATTATGTAGAACAGGCAGACGGCATGTTCATGTATTTGAAGGAAGTCGCTTGTCCAGAGATCCTAGCTGTTGAAACTAGGTAATGTAAACGCTCAGTCAGCCGATTGGGTTAGGTGAAATGTCAGCAATATATATATTTAAGCACTTGTGATTGTATATTCATCGCTCCCAGCAACACAAACCGTGTGACAGGTTCACGTTTGTGATTGGTATGATTTGGTGGGGTTTACTGCACATTAACGGGTCTCAATTGCGTCGGATGTAGGAGACTAATCCGAGATTCATGGTCGCTATTGGTGCGCTGGAGAAGTTCGCATATCTCCCGTGAATACGGCGATTTAAGCTATGGTATACGTTGAAAGTATCAAAAGTTCTTGCGGGAGAGCATGGCATGGTGGCGTACACGTGCTTCCGACTGTGGCGCTTGTATGCACACAAGGGAACGTCATAATACGTGACGTTGCCGGCGGAGATGTCACATGCCAGGTCGCCACACTCGACGAACCCGAATCGAATCCCCGTGTATGCGATTGTTACTCTGACACTGATACACCTTGGGGCTCGCGACAACGGGGGCGTATTTCCGACACCGCGCAGCGTGGAGTTTCAGTCGGCCCTGCGCAGCCAGTACATGAGCCCCGCCAAGCGCTTCTAAGACACAAGGCAGTAACCTCATGGGGAAGTATGACTCGCACTGCTTTGGTGGACCCCGGTTTCAGCGCCAAACAAGTCTGGTTGGGATTCAATAAAACATAATGGATTAATTTCCAACTGTTTTCAGAAATTAAAATGTACGTATCCAAGACATTTTTAAGTGTGATAGGCTCGCCTAGTGATGTGAAGCTTGCTGCGAGTACCTGGTTGGGGGGTTCAAGCGCTTGGGGTGAGAGGGGTCCTGTTATGCGTTCATGAGTGGCGAACTAGCGCCCAGCGCACGGAGACAGGTCGGATTCGGATACAAATTCGTTGGCTTGTTCTCGTCCTCGACAGTGCCTCTTCCTTGCCGCCGAGTCTGCTTTTTGCCTCGTATGTCGCTTGTCTCAGCGACACTCTTGTTCGAGTATAATATCAGCTAGCCCTCGATACTGTCTCGTTCAACACGATGGGAAAGAGTACCAGCCTCAAGTCGACCGTCCAGGCTGGTCCCGTTAGTCCGGAACCGATTCCTTCGCATTCTAGCCCTGGTTTGTTACGTTCTGTCTGCGAGTAAGTTTTGAGTGTCCACTGTAGGTTCCTAGTAACGCTTATCGCTTTCGACAGAGTATCAACTCCGACGCCGGCTGCGGACAAGCTGGCTTGTTCTCATGCACTTGATGCGACGCAACCATCCTCACCCTCGTCATTAATATCGTCCTCCCCGCGATTGCCTTCGATTTGCTATACCGCTGGGCCAAGCTCCTTTTCTTACTCGCCCTTTGGACCCCTCGCCGGTCCCACAATTGTCGACCCGGACAATATACAAGACAAACTTTTACCGCAGCCTCACCAGCCCATACGCGCGAATGTTCAGCAGATCCCTAGCTCTGAGTTCGATGGCGCTCCCAAGGGCCGTACCGGGGCAGGTCGCACCTCGTCGCGGTATACGACTTATAGCCCAATGCCCCCAACGAACTTTGCTCCAATCAACCATGCTCGCGGTTCTTCTCGACCTACAGCTTCGCCAGCTGCTTTCCAAGCCTCGGGACTCGCACGGTCGCTGCAGGAAAGTCTCGCTCAGTGGACGTATGTGAGGCAGCCTGTGCGAAAGGCGTTGTTGGTGAGTGAGGTGGCTAGTTTGTCAACCTAATCTGATTATGTAATACAACAGGTCGGAATCAATTATGTCCATTTGGGCGAGGGCAAACGACTATGGCACGCGGCTCGAGATGCGTCTCGCTTTGGGGGGTCGTTGAAGAGTATGTATTTTCTGGTCCAATAGTTCTATGCAGGACTGACAATTCACAGCTTCCGGGTTCCGTCCCGAAAACATTAGGCGTATCAGCGAGGAGCCAGGTTCCGAGTTGCCAACATTTGCAACTTTAGTGAGTTTTTCGGGCTTGACCTCGATCTGTCACTTATTCCTTGTAGAAACGTCATATGGATTGGTTAGTTTGTGGCGCCCAGAAGGGTGACGCTCTTTTCTTCATGTGTGAGTACCCTCCCGAAACACAGGAATAGTATTATTGATTCCGCTGCCAGTTTCGGGCCACTGCGTCAAGAACAGGGGACTCCTCACCTTGGATGGGCACTTCATCTCGCGAGAAGCTCTGCACAACGAACTTGTGCTCCGTGTTCCTGCAGGATGTGAGCTGCAGATTGTGTTCGACTGCTGCAATGCCGCTTCGATGGTCCCGCTCCAATACTGCGTCGGCCGAATGGCTCCGCCGTCCGAAGAACCCAGCGAACCCCAGCAGCCAGAATGTGACCCCGAGACTGACCCACGCTCATCCGACCTTGGTTCCGGTGTACCGCCTCGCTCCGATCCTTTGATCGCGTCTTTAGATGGCTTCGACGCAGTCTCCCCCGCCCCGTCTACTCCCGATGTCACGCCCGACATGGTCGACCTTCCCTCGTTTGCCCCTCCTACGTCGCAACGGCAGCGTGGGGGTGTAATCGCCGCGCCTCCCGTCGAGCAGGCCGCCGCCCAGCCCGGGACTGTAGCCGAACGGGCGACCGGACTGGTTGCGTCATGGCTTGGGTTTGGACAGACTACCACCGAAGCTTCTGCCGCTCCCGTTCAAGCGTCTGGTGGTGTAGCCACAGGGACATCTGCTCCCGGAAAAGCATGGCGTGGTCGACATGTAGTCGTTGAAGGTGAACGTGTACCTGACTACTTTGAGGAGCGCAAGGAGGGGTACCTCAAACCCGCTGGGAACGTCGTAGGTTCTTTCATGCTCGTGTCATGTGTCCATCATTGACGTTCCTGCCCTGTAGGTGGTTTGGGCCGGCACCGGCGAAGAACAACAAGCGTTTGAAGCGTACGGCAACGTGAAGCACGGCATAGTGACCAATGCCATCTGTGGTGCTCTTGGTGGGTTGCTTCGATTTGATATATATGCACAGTATAGACTGACACTCGGCGAACAGAAGCGTGCATTGATTCCAAGCTCACCCGCAGGGACCTGTGGAGGTACCTTGTGTGAGTCAGTTCGTATGCCCCCCAACGTCTACTTACACCACGTAACAGCGGCGAAATCGACAAGGAGAACGTGCACCGTGGTAAACGTGACGCCAAAAAGGGCGAGTCGGAACGCCAGGACCCACGTTTGCGCGTGCAGCATGCCGAGCTTTGGGTGTCCCAGGCTCAGCCGCTGGAATCGTCTGCGGCTGTGCTCGATCAGCTGGTTTTCTCGGCGGCATAGTGACGTTTGTCCCCTGTTCGGACATTGTCCTTTGCTCCACCGTCGCTCTTCGCTGCGGTTCCCCATCCCTGTTTCGCCGTCGTTCCCGTTCCCGTTCCCGTCCCTGTCCCCCGCCGACCCCGCTCCCTGGTCTATGCATGTCTTTTTTCGCCGCTACCCCTCAGTTCGCCGCCTTGCTATCCGTCTGCACGCCGCCCGACTATCCTCGGCTCTACCGTCACACCCTGCCCTATCGCTGCTCTCGGTCGGGTCATCGGTCTCCTAGAAACTTTCTCCGGCTCCCGTCTTTCGTTCCTGGTTGTTTGTCATCTGCACCACTTATGTCTCAAGGACGCACAGTGGTACGAACTCTTATGCAAGCCTCTGCCCCGCTCGATCGATGTCGGGCGCGCAAATTTACTTTGATTTCGTTCACGTTGTCTTTTTACATCGTTATTTAGCATATCAACTCAGCATCGGTGTATTTGTATGCCTGTTGTCCATTGTTGTTTATTGTACAGTTCGGTTTTTAGTCTCTGGTATGTGTGCATGGCTTTGTGATTCCCAAGTTCTGTTGTGTGGTATCAGCGTGTTGTGATGAGTAGCAATTACACTTTCTTTGGGTACGCTTGAGTGATTGAAATGCGGCTGTGCGTCTTGCCATTTAAAATGAAACCTTATATGACTGTTTGTCGTACGTTGAGTGTCATCACAGGGGCGCATGCTTTCGAAGGGCGGTGTGAGGTATCTGCCTGGCTCCGCGGGGGACAAGTATCTGCGCTTCAATGATTCCAATTCGGTCACGAAAAATAGGCCGTGTTCCATCAATAATATGTCAGGCATAAATAACAGACCACATACTACATCGCAATGCGGTCAGGGGCCTTTCGAACCTTGGATCGAAATTCCCAAGCTCCCAATTCCTGGTTTACCGCCATGATGGGGGATCTTTGCCAGAGCCTTGACATTCCACGTTTGCGACCTATCCTATTCACCCGAACTAAACGCCACATTACTACTATGGCGTGACTCTTTTCTCTTGGATTCGTTGGATTCACGTAGCGTGTTTCGATATGGAGAAGAAATTTGAAATGGCGATCTGCCCCGACTGTCATGGCTGTTGTCGATCAGCGGTTGTCACCTTGCTCGTCAAGGTCACTCCACCAACGAAACTGAAGCAGAAAGATGTGACGGGTCCAGACCCTGCTTATTTATCACACATAAATCCTATGTCTAGTATATTTTGCTCTCCAGTGTCATGCCATCAGGTCACCAGTCAACCATGATTTCGGCAACGGGTTGCCATTCATCGGCACCCGCCATGCACAGCATTGAAGACGACCCCGCTCAAGCGACGAAGAATTCGCCATTAGTGCTCGTAAATAGCGCCTTTTCAAGTTACTATGCTGAAGGCCGCTGTGTTGATATTCTGCGTCACCCACGTACCTACCAACAGCGTTTCCGGGCTTTCATGTCGCACGGACAAGATCTTGAGATTCGGCGAGAGAATCTCTCGAAAATTCGGGTGTACAGGCATCCCACCTCAACCAAATCTACAGGTTAAGAAATCACCAATAATCCTGCACTATTGACGCATATACACACATTTATATCTGTTATTTGCAACGCGTAACGATTCCCACTGCAGAACCGCCACGTGGGTTACCAGACTCTTCAGGGGATTTCACGAGTACTGGAAGTGAGGATGGTGAGCACAGACCACGCGTGGACAGCTAGTTCATTAACACGAATCTTACTTGATACTGCAATGTACATGCCCCTACCACCATTATCCACCTCTTACATGATAGTTGGGCCTGTGATATTCTTTTTTACTATGAGCACCGGTTAACGGAAATATGTAGAACTGATTATGATGCGCCAAACTCGACAAATCGTAACGGTTATGGCCTTCATGTGGTGTACTACTATTTCGGAGGCGCGTTTTTGCTGCACCATCTGGTTTTACACTGTGTGAAACGCCTTGTCAGGGCGATGCCCGAAGAAAGCGTGCCTGCATTCAACTGGCATATCTCCAAGTCAGCTTTCTGACTTCTCGCGCTCAGAGGATAATAAGGTTGGGGCACTCCATTAGCCTTGCATTTAGTAAAAATGTAAACAAATTACGGCAAATATTGTAGTTAGCCTGTGCTTGGTAGAGCAGAGTATAATGGCAATAGACTGAACATCCGTGAATGAGCAAGGTGACATGTCATTGGAGATGACGTTTAACTAGTTTGTAATTTCACCTCCAATTCCGGTACGTCTAAACTTGTGGGACTGGGTTTAGTCGCCCCTAAATTTGCCACTGTCTAGATGTGACCTCATATTCTCGAGGAAATACACAAAGCGGCTAGCGACGGATCTGGCCTCGAATTTGAGCCCCCAATAAGTCGGATACCGACCCCACCTTGTTTGACCGACCTGAATCTGCTCACGCATTCACGCATTATTTATCCATATGCATTCTCTGGGAGGCTGATCCCGGAATACTGGGCCTATGCTAGCCTCTACTGTCCATCCCATTATCGAGTCACATAATGGGCCAGAGAGACCATAAGGTGGTCGCCCCGGAGATCAGTCCGCATCAGCAACCTATGCCTGTTTGAGGCCCAAGGGATGCTAGCTGAATTCATTTGGCTCGGGGTTCAGGAACAGCGATTAACGAACCCACCGAATAGAAGTATTTGGAAGGGGGTAATGGCAAAGAGTCAGGCTACCCCATTTACGAATTCGTGTACTGATGTTTTCGGTGTGATCATAGGCGTGTCAAGCTCCAGTCGAACACATGCAGTGTACATATACCCATCAATATCGAATTACATACAAACTCCATAATTCTCTGGCGCTTTTAACCTTCGTCGGTCCTATACAAACACCGGTACCGCCCTCCACCTACTGAAAATTCCACAAAAATAGATTGTTTATCGGTACGATAGCTTCAAGTGGGATTGCGGCCTTGTTACATCCCTATCGTGGAATCTCAATCTTCTTTGATCGTTTGATGTTTCAGTCATGATTGACCTTGGGCCGTCCCTGTTTTTGCCGCCACGCAGCGATGATGAGACTTGGAAGTTGGGATACGTGTTGCATGGAGCCCTGATGGTGTCGGGCGTTTGCTCAGTATTCAGCGCAATTTGTCCTCTTCCGAGTGAGTATATCAGGCTTCTGGCGTGGGATCTGTGCGCAAATACTATATTCCCTGGTATAATTGAACCCAGTTCGGGCCGTGGCTGAGACACAATTTAGTCAGGGTTTGTATGCATGCCCGCCTCAACAACCAGGACGCTGACCCTCAGTTGCTATGAGCCAAAAACTCCCACCTAGCGAGGAATGCACATCACGAACACACGGTTGTTGTACATTGACAGGAGGTGCTGGAGGAATATGATGGTCGCCTGGATGGTGGTAGAGGTAGAGAATTGTGCGACACGCCCCCGCTGTAGTCAAGCATCGATTCAGGTGCTCTTTCACCATTGTCAAAATATAAAGCGTTGCCATATCCAGTTGTGCGTGCGACCGAGAAGTATTGGCTCATTTATTTCCCAAATTTTAATGCTGCGGGCGATTGGTTAAGGCTCTCGCGGTTGATTGCCACCGGGTCAAGGACTTCGAGTGATCACGGTGTATTGCCCTGACCCGGATATCACCGCACCGAATCGGGGCCGCCCGCTGGAAATCAAGTATGGCCGACGGAAGGGGTTCTCTCAATGATTGTCGACTTTAACGTGGTTTCGTTCACCTGGGAGGATTATAATATAATGGGATGAGATTCTTCCATTCCTGACTGGGTAAGACACCTCACAAAGTGCGTTAGGCTTCTAGAACCATCGCTTCCAATGCATCAGGTTGAGGGGTGCAATGGTGCCAAGCTGTCAAAATGGATGTCATGGCTTTGCGGCCGCACGGACCTTAAGGTTACAATCGCATAGTATTTAAACTTCCTCCGCGTTCTCGGTGTTCTTAGCTCTCTCAACGTTTGCCTGGCATGGGCAAACTGTATTTCCACGTTGTTTGTCTTGAGGGCCGTGGTTTACGCGCAGATGAGGCGTTAGCACGCTCAGCTCTAGTTTCAACCCGCTCTCATCCACGTATCAATTTCCGCTACCATATACAAGTTTTGTACTGCCGCGCGACCATTGTTATCGTCGTCCTGTGGAAGTTTAGCTCGTACTTGTGTTTGGCGGAACTGATTCGATGCATTCGGTATGTACACATACCTACGCTGCCAAGAAGACGTATTTAGATAATACTTGTAGCCCATACTTGAGCTCAGTATCGAACGTTCTAGAATATTTCCAGGTGCCACGCGTTCCTCGGACCGCAATTTCGCCGTTAACTACTGAAGTGACCTTCGCCACCCATGGGACTGAAATATCTGTCCCAACGCTTCTCGCAAATTCTCCAGCATTTGCTACATCCATTCTAACTTCACTTTCCCCTCCTGGGGTCAGGCTGGTGCCAGTTGATCTAGGCAATGACATTGCGACGACACCCATCACCACCGTGGAAGTTGGTGACAAAACTACTACGCCTAAATCGGCTGTGCCAGGTGCCAGTACCCAAATTGAAGAGCCACGAAGTCTATCTGTTCCACAGCGGGGCCCAATCGTCAAGACATTACTGGTATGTGCTCATACAAGCTCAATTTTTTGTCACTTCTAACGGCCTATTCTGCGTTGCCTTCGACAGTACGGTACCGGAGACAAGCGCATCCGTTCCACTGAAGATGTAAATTACGTCTGGGATGTTTGCAAGAATCGTAGGTCATTAAAGCAGCACGTCTCAATTGGATGTTGACCAACTCGGGTGTTTACATTAGATGTGGAGGGTTTCGATAGTGACAACCTCCGGGTTCATCTCGGTGGGGGAAAAGTAGGCGAAGAGTATGATTGGTTCTTTTCTCCCGAGGACATTGTTCCCGGAGATATGCTTATTCTTCTAAGTAATCACCCCGGACGTTGCTAGCTATACATAGCTCAGACTTATATTACCCAACAGTCAGTGGCCATGCTACCCTTGGCCCCTCTCCTGGGACCGTCACACTCCAATTGAAAACGCCGGAAGGCATACCCATAGACACACATGTTAGTATATTTCTGTTATTCTTTCAGTGAAAGTCTTACAGTAGAAAAGGTTCTCCGTGAGGCAATCACGAAGCTACCATCGTTCTGTACTCTGGAGGTATCTGATGACTTTACAGTTTTCCCCTATAAAATTGGTCTAACACTAGCTAGATTATGATAGGCACGTGCTATTCTGAAGAGGTAGTTGGTGGGTTGCACCGCGTTTGGGTCGCGGAGCCCTTTCCTGCCTCAAACACACCCCTCAGCGATACATATGGCACTTTCCCAGGTCTGATCGTGCTCTTCATGTCATTGATGCGATCGCTGAACTAGTTTTTAGCACCTCGTCGTGATTCTAATCGTGGTGTCGTTTGCGACTCAACTAATCTTCAAACCCCACCACCCCAACCCGAAACAAGTCTACCTTTGTTTCGCTTGCTTGCCTCTCAAGTAATTCCAGCGAAGCCTCAGGCAACGGTAGTGAGTTACCCAATAGTTGTCCGGGGTGAGTGACTGACTCTAGCCTGTATCGCTTTAGATTGTTTGGGCGGCAGCAATCAAAAATGGGTTATGCTGGACCGAGGCTGAGCAACCCGGAAACCCGGAAACACATTGTATTATGATAGGGGTGCGTAGTGGATGTGATTCTGTAATAAGTATGGGTCGAGCTCATTGCTGGGATGGCAGGCAATATGCAGGGCTCTTAGTACGTATACGTGGCCAGAAAATGAATTTATTGCAGCTAACCTGGTACATAGAAGAGAAAGGTACTAACATTACACGTCGAGCCCTATGTGCTTTGGTTGGGTGGGTACAACACCAAACTATTCCCGTTCTAGCCAACACAAAACTGATATATATGAATATCAGCAATGCTGCAAGAAGAGAAAATGTTGCTCGTAGAGAGCGCGATTTGAACAAGTCCGAAGAGCGGCGAGCTCGTTTAGGCCCACGTGTTCAAACGCCGGTGCTCTTGAGCTCTGATAGTAATTCGGTGAGTAGTATGACAATGATTGGTCACATGATCTTTTTAGCAATGAACTTGGTTAAAACCTTGTATGCAGGACCGGATTTTGGATGGCTACGTCTTCCGGCCGTTGCCTGAGATTTAGTCCGAGTCGGAGATGGAGCGTAGCGGTTGGTTGGGGTGGAGTTGAAACACGAGATATATGCGCGTTAAGTACTGGGTGTTATTGATCCCGTCATGCCGGGGCGTTCGATTGCATGGATGAGAACCATGTGCGAGTTCTGAATGGCTAACGTGAGAGGCTGCCAACGCGTGTTGTGTTTACTGTGTCATGAGGTCGATGTTTAATATCAAACACCAATGCAGTTGTATCGGCTAGTATTCTAAGGCGAATAATAATCGTGCAATAGACACCAGGATGCGAGCGCACGAATATGATATCGATTCTAATATTACCACATTAAGCAACGTAACACGAAAAGTGAGCAACTGAATTGCCGCGGAATGGCTCCCGCATCGCTTCGACGGGTATCCCAGCCACCCGGAAAATCCAGCAAGACAGTCTAGGTTTGAGCACCGAATACTTTGCATTTGCAAAAGGTTCGGTGCTATTGCACAATCCTACATCGCGGTGGAGCGGATCGGTGGCGATGGGCCAACGCAGCGTAATACAGTGGCCAAACGAAAGTCGGCGGCGGAACGGGGAACAAACGATGACCGAGGCAGTGGCAGCGGCATTGGAGGAGAGTCCTACAACGGAGCAAATGCTATAGCGAGAGGCGATCAGGCACTCGGTAAACACGATGATCCAGCGTGAACGCGATAAACAACAAAGCTTAAGGCGCAAACCTCTCACAGCTCGACATTTTGTGCGCAACGGACTCGTCCTTGTTGATATCAGACTTGCTATTATGCATTTCCTTAGCATTAACACTGCAGTAGCGTGGACGAGTTCGTGAGTGGCGAACAAAAGCTGCATGTTCATAGGAAATTTTACCTACACTCTCGCCCAGTAAGCTGGAGACCTTAGGCCCGGGACTCGTGTGCGTTGGATGACCCACAAGTTTATGCGACTGGCAAATGGTGGAATGAGGCTTACCTGGAACACAGCAAGCAGTATCTGTCCCTCGTACCATGCCTCCCTTTCTCGTAGGCCCTCTCGGCTAGGCTATCTGCAAGGAAAACCAGGTTAGTGAGAAAAGGTAGGAGCGGTAGAAGTATAGTTTTGCCCTAAGATATATAAAAAATCACTACCTTACGCTCGGTAAATGACCGAGAACGCAACAACAACAATGTCCGCCTTTCCGTGAGCGTCTCGTATTAGATGACCAGTACACAAAATTCGAAGTGTTGGCCAGAGTCGTGTCCCCCTCCCTTTGAAAGGATCCAGAGGAACCACTAACCTTTGTGAGAACTCAAGAAGGTAAGCAAAATCGAGTGAACAGGAGCAGCAGCATGTCTAGTGGAGGAGCGGATGCAATACGGCATCGTCGGATCTCTTGTCCGGACGCAACGGCGCGATCAAACCGAAAATGGATGAGCGCAAGTCGATTTTGGAGTCACATGCCCGCTGTTCAGATGAGAAGACTCTCGTAGAACCAGAACAAACCCATCGAAACCAACGCGATGTTGGAAAGGGACCACGTAGCCTCCATCACGGCGATCAAGTACGGGAAGAGCGCCTGAACGCTCTGTTCTCCCGCCTGATGAAACGCCTTGGCTGGGAGGGGAGTGTGTCCACGCTTCTTAGAATAATATATATATATATATAAACGCCGAGGCATTGGCGGCGGGTCCGGTTGGTGCTGCTTTGACTCACGTCATGGCTCAAGTGTGAGTTCAGTTGGGCAGTCGCTTAGGTGCATAGACGCATTACCGATCAAAGAACATAGTGTGTCACCGTACTGCTACGGAGCGACCGACACCTATTCGTGGACTAGGCTGGGTGTACTCTAATTTTGTGACAAAGGGGTAGCTACATGGAGCCCGAGGGTGATCTGGCTTGGCTTGACCCAACGTACAACTGCATAACTCTGTTTCACAGGGGTTGATCCCTCTATCCATGTTGTTACAGCCAGCCGGACAATGTAGCTCTCCAAGAGGCTCGGCTCGGCTCGCGCCGAGTAGCAACGGTTATCGCTAAACTCAGTTGAGTGATGATAATCAACGGATCCGGTGTTGACACCGGGAGTATTTATGGACAGCGCTCAATCCGTACCTCACGGCTTGACGTCGTGCGCTCTTCTACCAACCTTGGGTCTTCCTAGGAGTGTCCTATTCCCGTTGCAAAGAATGGGTGTATGCTGATTTGGAAAACAGAAAAGGTGCACGGGAGACGAGTCGGCAAATCTTGCTTGTTGGCAGCTCACTCAGGCCGTGCCGGACCCGCAAGCTCGGAAGGCCTTAAGGGTACGAAATACGGGTCCAAACAGAAATGGGTGCATGTGTGAGATCAGTTTTTTTTTGGCTTACGTAGTTGTTGTAGTTTTAGAAGAGTGAACACCACCGCGTTGACAAAGAAATACAAGGGCGTCCGAGTGTCAGTTTCTCTGCCCAAGATTTTCAGTTTTCTCCCAGCCCCTGTGTATCCTAATCCGAAACCATGGCTGCAGGTCTGCACTCTCGAAGGCCCATTCTCAAGGTGGCGTACGCCGCCGTCCCCGCACACGCACCGTTACACGAGCACAATCCCGAAAGCAAACTCCAACTCGTAAGCTCACGGTGCTTTTAGCATCTGTAATTAGTAAATCTACCCATAGAACTGGTATGCTTGTTTGCTCCAATATTTACTTCCGTTTACTAGGCGATTCGGGTGTTAGTCCTTAGTACGTGCCTTGACATATGAGAATAATGTTGTGAGTAAGCGTGTTCTGTTGGATCGATGATATAGCTATGCAGTGTTCGGGTAACAAACACATCACCCTTGACATGGGCCTAGATGGACATGACATAGGATCGTAGGCATACGCTTCTGCAGCGACAATTGGCGGGAAGATCTGACAGGGTGCACGCGCTTGCAGATAAGTGAGGCATCATTACATGGAAGGCATCGGTGCAACCATTATCGATTTCCAGAAAATGGAGGTTACCGCGTGGAGGGTTAGGCGGCGGGAGCTGATTGCACTCCAACGCCAAGGGTAACCCCCCCAATCTTCCCAGCCCTGAATCACGGCTGACTAACGGTTGATCTCGATGGATATCGATGGGGCTTTGCAGTCCGTTGCATCTGAACAACAACAATGCAGATCTGGGTTCGGCTTGCGGTCACCCAACCCCAGTCGGCTCAGTTGGACCATCGCACTTGAGCTCCAGAGGAGATCCGGTCTTCCCGTATGTACATCTGTTCCGTTGCAAAATGTACACCGTTAACGTTCCTCCCAGAACCAGTTCGACCTTGTTGCTGTTCACGTATACATCTCGGGCGGAGAAGGCACCGCTAAAACCACCATTCTTGTCTATGTCGGATATAGGAGCTTGCACCCCAGTGGATGTGTTGTGTTGGCACTCTCGACCGTTTTGCTGAGGTTTGTTCAAGCTGCAAGTAAATATTTGCGTCCCCTCGCACTGCTTGCCTCCTACTAAACTGAGCCGACCTTATAGATGATCTAATAATGGACTGCAGAAAGCCAGCGCCGAACTGGAGGGCGAGGAGGGCATGAGCTGTGTCACCACAAGCAAGCCGTTTGTGCTCTGGCTGAGTTTTGTCTTGCCAAGCGCAACTGGTATTGACTAATGGGCTATTTAGCAGGCATGAGCGCTGAACTTCCAAGCTCCCGCGGTACAACATATCTGGCACCGCTTCGTGTATACGTGCTCCACACGCACTCAACACCAAAGGCTTTGTTGACGTTATGGCGATGCGGAGAAAGTGTGTCGTGGTGGCGCGACGCTACAAGTAGTGTGGTCATACACTTGGATACGTTACCATACGTGGAGCATGCACTGCTATGAGTACCCCGGGTTAAACTTTGATTGTTGGTCGATTCTGTTCTGGACCGGTGGGTTTGCTAGGTAATGCCTATTGATCACCATGATGACTTTCGTGTTACTAGCATGTGTCCTCCGCTGCATTCCTTGCTTCGACATCCACCTTGCACTACCCGCCCTCCTATCAGCACCTGAATCCCACTACCCCCTTCCCTCTTCTGTCGGTATTGTGCTGTCTCACCAGCGATGGTTCAGCTAGTTGCAACGCAATGTGAGTGTCGCGTAATGACTGCAACCGAATACCGTCCTAAGCGTCCGGTGTTCTCCCAATCACCCTGAAACGAGGCCACGCTTTTCGAATCTATGCTATGGTTGCGCAACTTGGCCGTCAGATTGGGAGCGTATGTAGAATTAACATGGAAACCATGCTATGATAACTCGATTACGTGGCTGTTTGTTATGTAGTATCTTCAACTCCAGCTATGTCAATAAACAGGTGATTAGTGCCCATTTGCAGAGATTTTGAGAATATGGGTTTGCTTAGTGCTGTGTGTATGCTGGATCACAATGAACTCAGCGTGGCGGCATCAAGACTGAAGTACAATAGGAGGATGGCCAATTAGACACGCCATTTGTCGAGCGCAGGCGAAGTATCACCCCGAGGTTGACTGGCGCCCAGTCGTGTAGGCGAACTAGGCCGAATGTACTTTCTCGATGTGCCGGGATCGGTGTCGTATACGGGCTGAAACGAGGGACTTGCAAATCTCAATTTGGTAGTCAACTCTCGCTTTTTGTGGCTCGCAACGCTTAACCCCTTTACCTATGCTTCCACCAGTTGGCAGGAATCTACGGCTCAGCGATGTCGACACCAACTCGGTCTGGGTCTGGGTCGAGCCCCTGGTAACGGGAGGGAGGGATAATCATGACCAAATCCAGATTGGTCATGTCAATAAATAACCTGTCAGAGTTGTGGGAAAGTACATGGATTTGTTCGTTCTATCGTCGCGGTTCCAGTGCCAACCAGTGTTCCAGAGTCTTTGGAAAATCGATCGCGCCCCATTGTGGCTGATCACCTATTCACACCACACAGCTTGGCATTTGCACACCCTGTTGCCAACTCCGTGCACCCATTGACCGCGACTTGTATTCAATAAGAAAAGTGAGTGTATGCGTGTTCGGTGAATTGAAAAGGTGCACGGGGGACTGTACCTAATGGCGGAGAACTGAAGACAAGCTCGGAACAGTGTGAAATACGGACCCAGACTCAAACAAGCTTTGCATTTACTCGTCGGTATTGCGGGACTTGAAAGATCGCGGGCCGCCCTACCTGAATTATCAAGCATACAAAATGTCAAGCCCATACCTAACCACCCGAGTTATCGCTTTAACTCCTCTGTGCGCCAACCCAAGTATGAATCCTCCTTCTGGCGACTCCAGCTCTCATAGGCTCATCAACGGCGCGGCCCACGCCGCTGTCCGTGCAGACACTCCACCACGCAGGCACAGTCCCGAACTCGGCCCGATCCAGGGCCACCCATGCAACCTGGCTCTCCGCCTCCACGTACGCGGCCGGAGTACAGTGTCCCAGATCAAGGTCGTCTCCAGGCTGTTGGTACTCCATCTGAGGGTAAGAAAGAGCCACCATTGTACCAGAGAGCACGCATGTTAGTTCACTAGCTTTTCGAAGTTGATAAATTGCTGACCTTACATGCTCAGAAGTGACTCAGGGATAGGCGGAAACGGGGAGATCGGCCCAAGTAGCTCAGTCTGAATCAGGGGAGCGTCTTCGCCGAGCGTCGCGGCTGATTCGTGTTTGTTGTTGCTGCTCGGAGTTGGTTTTGTACCAATCTGCTATTGATTTGTTTATGTGTAACAGCCGGGGGGATACCCACCGAGCCACCCCGGTTTGGTTCAGCGGTTCAAGATGATGCACCCACGTTTATCCTAGCATTTTGCTCGGTGAGCAGGTTATCGAGAACAACGCAACTTGTTGTTTTGGTAGGCTACCAGGGTGAACCGCCCCATCAGCCCCTTTGGCCGATTCACTACTCCTTTCCTATATACAGGTCTCAAGAGTATCCTTTCAAACAGCCATGACACGTGTAGTCATCAGGAAATAACGACAAGTCTACTTAGCGCTATGGGCGCTATACGGTAGCGCTCATAGTACACTGTATACTCGTCGAGTGTCCTCGTGATACAATATGTTTTTCCGCTGGGTATCTGGGGTTTCAATTGGTACACTTCGAGCATGGGCTGATACAGCGAATGGGTTAGTAATGATTTGGGGGGGGGGGGTATTGTGAGCGTATCGTGATAGGGACTTGTTCAGTTCGAGAAGTACCTATTATTTCGCTTTTGCCCGCCCCAGTCCTTTGGTTCCCAGTGGCTCGATCCTAATGAAGCACTCGACCTCGTGCGTCATGTGGTACTGATACAAATTTCTCTGACATCTTTTTTCATGGCTTGGTGGCTGCCAAGAGAGAGTTCAACCAGGCTACTTCGATCGTACCCAGTAGTCTCGTAAGCGTCACTTTTGTGTTCAATTGTTGGAGGAGTAATCGTAAAACTTCCTGGAAAGGATCACTGGTATTTCCAAAGATGGCGTGTGCAGTACCCTCGGTCTGGCCAACTGCAAGGAGTTAGGCCAGTTTGATGTATCCCAGAGGAGGCGCTCGGTGACGACAGCAGCACATTTTTAGGAGCATATACAGGATAAATAGCTGAAATGCCGCTAAGGATAGTCCAGTTCGACGCGGAGGATACCAAAACAGGTCACCTTGGCTTCAAGTATCAACCTCAACGTTGGAGCTTTTATCACGTGAATTCCCTATACAATCTAAGCCGTTGGAAACCGAGCAAACAAGTCATCTAACGCAAAGATGAAAGCTACATCCCACTTAGACTTTGCAACGATCTCCTCCAAAGATTTAGTCTTGACTAAATCCTTAGCCGTGAGTCTCCCCCGCCGAAATTCAACTTCTGACAGAACTCCCAAGGTCGATGTGTTTGCTGATTTGCTTTGATGTGAACAAAGCCTGCTTGGCTCCCGTTGCTCTGTGATTGATCTGGGGATCCGGAGCCGCTGTGGAGTACTCTGGAATGCCAGATGCTCTCGTCGAAGTGTGAAGCTGTCATTAAATTTGATGCGTCCTGCCGGGCACGGCGACCAGGAGGGACCCCGAGAGATACCCTTGATAGCTCAGTGTTTGCGATATTCCATGTCGAGAAAATCCCAAGGCCTAGACATTTACCAATAGGGCATCGCTCTCGCGGTCGTTTAACCTCTGCGCTCCTTGCTTCCCCGTGAACGCCCGTAGTTGGCAGCTCCCGCAAGTCTGAACCAGCGCGGCGCGGTTGTGCCTGAGGGTTGCTAACTCGTATGCAACTAGTTAACTCTCTATCTGCGGTAGCGACCCAACTTAGCTAACATATCGGGACTACAATTCATGCACGCAACCACAAGCGCCCACTGGCAGTGGTGGTCCGCTGACTCATGTGTTTTTCGCTATTTTCATACGTCGGGTTTGGGCCCCGTCTGAAACGTTTTGTGAACCGCTACACTGTGAGCACTGGAATTCCTCCCGCTTTACACTCGGGGAAGGGCCGTGAGCTTCCACTCGCCCTCCCCACAGCATCATATCTCCCAGCTCACCTCTGTTTGTTTTGCAGTTTCATCAAGCCCAACCCAAGCTCGAATAGGCGTATGCAGATTTACGACGGATGCTTGCGAGTAGCGTAACTGGTCGTCCCATTCCTTCTAGGCCGTAAAACAACTTGAAGCACGTGGCCAAGTCTCACCAACGTATTACTATAGGCCACCGCTCCGAATATGCCACGACCAATTAACCACCCGGCAACAACATGGGAGGCGAGTGAAACACCTCTCGTTCTCCTCAAGGAGCTTTGAAGTTTTTTTATCATTGCCACCGTGAGGCCTGAGGACGAGCCACAACCTGGAGGAGCACGATAGCGCCAGCGGTTGGCAGAGGTGACTACACTCCCGTACCCAGCGGACAGTTCGAAGGATTCAATATTTGGGAGCTCAGAGAGAGGTAGGCTTATTGAATAAGTTCTTTACGCACCTAAATACTATGGACTCACTCACTGAAAGAGCCTGCTAGACCTTGCTCCTGGACCGGGGGGGGGGGGGGAGAAGCGGGCCTGGGTTCGATATGCATGGCGTTGCAACTTTATCGACCATAGCATCGTTAGTTGGGTAAGTGTAGCATTTCGTTTCCTGGATAGGCTACGCTAATATTTGAGCTGTTTCGTTGTGGTATATGCGGTACTCGCAGTGAAAATTTTTGGGTAGGCGGCGGTGTTCGAGACAGACAAATCCCTAGATCTACACGCTCGCCTCGACGCCATGTTTGTCCAGTGCAAGGTCTGAGAATGTCCTGTATCTGAGTAGACCTGTACCCAATGGTTCATCTAACCACAATATAATGCTTATTACTCGTATCCTCAGTGGTAGTGGCTCCGAACATAGACGCCCAGCGGGTCGCGTCCTCACCTGCAAGCCACGAAGGCGAGGGCAACATCCCACCTAGCCATCCTATCACCCTCGTCATTCGTCTGCAGTTTTATGTTATCGTCACGAGGTTTGCTCACCCTACATTGCTTCCATTCCCTGCAGATACTTGTTCGCTCGTTCCACAGCCTGCCACTTTCTGCCCTTTGGTTGAGCCTTGGGGGCAACAACCACGTATGATTACACTACTCGCCCCCTCCACCCCCATCCCGCCTGAGAACGAGGTATGCTCCGATTTGGACCCTTACCGTAACTTTTAAGGCTACAGCGCAGCATACGCGATGATAGTCGATTCTATCCGACTCACGAGTGTTGCCACCGTGCTCTAGTTGTGAGTCTCCACATCCAAACACGGGTGTCAGCCGTCTACGCGTGTATTGTTTGCGAAAGTTATGCTACAGTAAAGAGCCTCGTTTGTTTCCCAGCTGCATTATTCCTGTGTTGAACATCCGCTCGGAATGGGTTCGCATCGGACGGAATTCTTAGCGTGGGGATGCTGGTGGTTCGAGTTAAGTACGAGTCGCGGTTTGTGTAGTGGTGCGCGTCGTCGCTCGCGTATAGGCCAACATACATGAACTGCCGTTCTCTGGTGACGAAGATATGCTACCGGAGCCAACGTCGAAGCTTGCTCGCCAGGCACGAGGAGTGGGCAGAAGTCGAGCTGAACTACGACGGCCGTGTCACGGACACAATCACTATCTGATTCAACACACCCCGCGACGGGCGCAGCTCTGAGAGCAGTGAATTGAAACGCCAAACCCCAACGCTGCGCAATAACTCAACAAATTACTGGTGTTTTACGATGGGATATTGCCATTTACCCCACCTAGTAGGCATGGATGACAGGAAGCAGCGGATGTTGCTTGGACTTTGCTTCCCCCTTGTCCGAGTAGCCCCCTAAATGCTTTCAAGCACAAATTTCCATATACGAGCGATTGCTATCAACGAATGCCCCGCAACGATTTTGACGGCGACGGCAGAAGCGGAACGATGGGTTCGAGGGTTCCAGTAAGACTTTGTTTCAATTGCCTCCGACGCAAGATTGCAACAAAACCTTGTAGTCATAAATGTTGTGCTCATTATACGTTTCAGACCGGTGCATCCCGAGTCTGCGCCGTGTCATATCTAGTCATATGCGTACGTAGGCTAGTTAACGTCTAGAAATCAGAGTGAACGCGGCCGATACTCAAATGTTGCATACGTAGATACAACACTGTGGTGTTAAATCCAAGGTCACTTGTTGTCCTGGGAATGGATAATTTATGGAGCATTGATTTATATTCTAGTTTATCTCGGTGAATTCGTGCAAATTCGGCCATTATGTCCCTTCAGTGACAAGAAGACCTAACTTTCAAGGCTTCAGTGCCTTGAGCCGGGGCAGCTCGTTTTGGTTCGCAAGGAATGTCGACGGTCGTCCGAAGCCGGCTCCAAATTCCCTACTTTGGGGAAAGTATTAGCGCGAGGTAACCACCATCCACAAGCAGAAAGAATTATCAAAGAAACAAACACAGCATGAGGTAGGTTGGGTGATGCTCATAGCAATGCTTATGTTCATCCCACTGATATTTTCAGCACCGGAGTGAAGTGTTTGGGAACAGAAGAACCAAACTATTACTCACCAAACCAAAGGTCCATGCCGGGTTACGAGACAACCGTCCATGCATTTGCACGACCTCTAACCCCTCGTCCTTGCCCTCGACTCGAGTTGGAGCGAGAGGTACTATTCCCGGCGCCATTGCCAGCTCCGCGAGAGGAGCGACTCGTATTCAGAGAACTCGAACTCCTTGAGCCACCCCAACGGTTCCCACCTCCGTTCAGGTGTCCGTCATTACCGCTCTGCTGAGTACCATTCGTATTCACTCGACCCCAGTTTCCGCGGCGGTTGGCGCTGTTTTGCCATTGTATGCTATTATCGTCTGAATCGTACGATTAGAAACGGTACGAACAACATAGTGGAGGGCGCACCTGTTTGAGCATTCTCCGTTGCTGCTGGATCTTCTGCCTCGGCCGTTTCCCACTTGAAAACTGCCCGTTCTTCTTCTGAAATAGGACCTTCGGGAGGTTGGCCGCTCAATGGAATAGAGCTGAATGGAGTAACCCGTAATCCCTCGTTAGAAAGGAAATCCTTGTCAAGAACCTGGAGGGCATCGAGCACAGATTCGAGGGCGATCCAACTGAAGCTCAGCGCACCGAAGGTCTTGTCGCCGAGCTGGCTTGTCAAAATATAGGCCTTCCATGCTCGTGCTAGCCCTTCAGACGGCGGCTCGTCTTCGCTGCCCTTGAGCTCAGACCGAACAAAATCGGCTAATGCGCCGGTCAGCCGCTTCATCCGTTCTATCAAGTCTGATTTGGAATTGACTTCGAGATTAGTGCCGATCATAACCTCGACTTCCGAGACGCGTTCGCTCGATTCGCTGGAGATCGTATGCGAGGCACAGATATGAGTGAGTTCTGCGGTATATCGCAACCAGAGCGCGTTAATCTTGTCGTCGAACTTGTCCATCGAGTCCCGAATTGCCGCCATGTGCACTCCAACGTACCAAGCGACGCACTTGCGTATACCAACCGGGTCTTGCTCTATAGTATCGGAGCAGCGCGCGGGGTTATCGAAAGGCAACTCCACAGATCGGAAGAGCCGCCCAAGCACGCTAGAAAATATGCTGAGCCAAGCACTCCAGGATCAAAAAAAGCCATACCTGGGGCATTCATAGTAGTGACCATCAGTATGGTCACGACCGTGGCCTGCCTGCCAATCTGGATTCCACTTCCTCCCATTCGCGGGGTTGATGGATTCCTCGCGGCTTGGCTTGCGGATGTCGCCTTGATTCACCCAGTAGCCATTCTTGATAAAGTCAACCGCCTGGTAAAGTATAGGGTGAGAACAGCGCAACTATCAGTGTCCGCGAGCCTGCCTTAGAATGCAACTCTGCATTCGTCATGCACCTCTCATCTCGAGACCGAAGTTCAGATACCGACGCCACCAAAAGATGGTTAGTAGCAACCATGCCGACCTATGCGACCAATTCAAGTCAACCCGCCTCAAATCAACAAGTTCACAAAGCATACCGAGTCGTAACATGTGTACTGGTGGTAGAGAGCACATGTAAATATGCGTATTGTGATGAAATGGCGCTTACACTCACATCAACCATGAAGTCTGCAACATCCTCGATCGTACTGTCGAAGCAAGGATGAGCCAAGGCATGCTTCCAAACGCTCTTCGCTGACCTGGGTTCACCTATCTTTTTCTGCTTTGCTGGCTCGTATTCTGCAGGAGCGTAGATGTGCGGCGGAATGAGACCCCGGTACGGAATCACGTTGTATAAGTCCTGTTCGCTGATGTCAGACCTAGTCAACCAAAATAAAACCCATTTGCGTACACCATCTATTCATTCGCCGAGTTAGTGTCACACCGCGCAAAGATGCACAAAGTACTTGCCCAGATCACCCCCTCCTAGCATGCTGGGCACTGGTCGGTTGCCAAGGCAAGAAAAGACCACACAGTTCGGCAGGTTGTTTCCCTCGCCCGCAAATGGCGAGTCAGCGGGCGGTTCGCCGATAGCGATTAGCACTTGGGCATCACCGGGATGAACAACCGGGCTCCGCGTAACGAGTACGTGTCCTTCAATGTACCGGAACTCGGCCTTTCCTGTACGATGACTAAAGTCTCGGACACAAACTATGACATGTAAGCATCAGAATGTCACGTATAATGCGACTGACAACATGAGCATTCGCACCGTATACCTCATCGTATTTCAAGTATTTGTGCTCGTCACAAACGCCGACCAACGTATAACTGTCTGGAACCTTGATTCGTGCCTTGTGCTTCAGCGACACCTTGAGATGATGAAGGGCACCGTTCAGGATCTTGTTTACGCCCGAGGTGCGCACGCCGGGCTGATCAAGCTCAATCCCAAGGCGAGCGAGCTTCCTGAAAGTATGGTCCAAGTGGAACGCGGCACCAAGTCGATTCCACATGAACTGATCGGCTACTCCCGCACAGGTTTTCATGCCTTCAACCGCGCTTTCCAAGTTTTGTTGCATGAGGGTTTCAAACACCCCGTCCTCGACTCCGGCCGACCAGAGCAACATTATCAACGGCCTGCCGGTCACAACATTCTATTAACAACAAGGGTCAAATATCAAGGCAACGTCATACCTATTCAGATAGCACGGGCTATATCCTACAAATGCTCGAGCAATCTCAAGAGAAAGTTCACCCGGCGCTTCAAACTTAATCATCGACGGACGGAGCGAGAGTACCCGGCCCTGCAGTCTTGGGTCAACCCGTACCATTCCCTTGTTACCTGTAGTTACCTCAGACTTAGTAAAAGAGAAAAGGAGAATAAAAACACTGACCACCCATCCTGATCTGGAATGCGCACGGGGTAGGTTCGTCCTCATGACGAAACCTGCGGCGCGCCTGCGGCATTTGTTCAAGCATCCGCTCCCAAACCTCCTTCGCTAATTCTTTGCTAATTGTAGCGCACCCATCTGTGAATGGTCGTTTTCCTGTGTAGTCCTGGATGTTGGGGAGATGCCTGATCATAGATTCGTCTAGGACCACTGAAGGGTCAGTTGAGGAAAAGGCTTGGCTCATTCGAGCACCATAGCGCGCGGGGCAATAAACTAAATCACCAAAATTTCCGATTCCATTGCGAATGGACTGTGCGCTGACTTTTTGGCCATCAAACATGAACTCTGAGCTGAAGAAACAAGAGTGGTCCTGCAAGCCTGATGACGTTCTGTCAACAAGTGCCACTGGTTACGCGGTTGTTACTGACCAGATTGGCTGTAGGCCAAAAGTTCGTACAATCGATCACCAAGCTGGATCCCTGCGTATACACGGACTTAGGATATAAGTTAAGAAAGAATTATTCAAACCTACAATTTTTGAGAAATCCCCCAAGTCGCTCCCTGGTAAAGCCATGATTATCAACATCATACTCAAAGCGGGTCTTGCCATCTGCTTCATCGGTGAAGCTAACCCTGACGAAGTACGATTCGAATCCAGGATATTTGCGTATGATTCGATTCGATTGCTCAGCCAACGGACCTAACGATATAACAACTAGTTTAGATTCCGTTGTCTATCAAGACCAACAATACGCACCAGCAAGGTGAACGGCAGTTGGTGTAATCTTTACATGGTAACACATAAAGTTTGACTTGAATAAACCACTTTGGAGTCGCTCAGAGGGAATCGATTTTCTGTTATCATCTGTATGCTTGATGAAAGCTTCCACTACGTTCTTGTTCTCGAAGTCATTAAAGGTTCGGCGGGCACCAGCGCCCTCAATTTCTGCTCGAAAGGTTTTCAGAGCATCGCGAGCTCGCTCGGAGGACTCCTTTGCAAGCTTCTCTATCGTAGGTTTGAGTGCTAAAAGTTCCTGTGGGACCAGTGTGCCGTTGAGAAAGAGCGCCTCGCATTGGAAGGCAATGTGCCAATCCAACGAGCCGCTATGGACCCATTTCAGAACTGCGTCAATGTTACGGCGCGAGTACATATCAAGCTTGTTGAATGTCAACGGGGGGTCGATAATGGGAGTAACGGCAATTTTGGCCATTCGACAGATCTCAACGTTTGGTAGAACCTTGTTGTCCGGGTGGAATACGAGTCGGATCCAACGGGAGGTATAGGGGGCCACACGTTCATGACGCTCATCCAGACTCGAATGCCTTGACCGGCTGCCCTCGCGGATATTTCCCCATTTTCCTATGATTGACGGAGCTGAGATGTCCTCCTTTTCAAAATTCGGGTTCTGTGAAAGTGCGAGGAACATGTAGGGGTTGCCTCCTTCGGTGCCTAGGCCAACATAAGTAATAAAACGAGTGTAAATGGCCACGCTAGGCATGATAGGGTCCTTGTGGGAGCCACGCAAAGTCACACGAATGGCTTTCTCGTTGTCTTCGAATATCATCCATCCACCTTCTTCAGTAAGTGATCGGGAATATTCCACCGAGAAGTTCTTATCCCTCAGGACTCCAAATTCGAGTCGTTCCAACCGGATATGCTGCCCTAGAACTGAAAGACGATGCTCGAGTCTCTTTAGCGCCGCGGGATTGGGAGGACGAATTTCGCGCTTTTCACGTTGGAGGCGCCCCGCCCGGTTCAGGTTCATCCTGACCCCCGAAGGTCGTAGCTTGGGCTCGGCTCCGTTTGGGGTAGGTGGGCTTGTGTCTGGCTCCGAGTGAGGAGGGACGGCAGCGGGCTTAGATCGAGCCGCCTCGCCGTTGGGCTGTCCAGAAGAAGCGGCTTCTAAGTCTTGATACTTTTCCCGAGTGAAAAACACTTTCTCGGATTGAAAAACAATAGGCTCTACTTTGAGCTGCGTGCATAATAGTTAGCCACATGTAATGGTGGCTCGGTATCTCACATACTTTTGCGATAAACAAATCTATCATCTTCTCATCGGAAAGCTCAATGTATCCATGACCTGGATGCTTGTACTCTGGAGTAGGATCAGGGGGGATCTCAAGACTGATCCATGGCCTCGGAGCGGTTTGTGGATTTTCGGAAATATCTTGAATCACCTTCTCCACAACATCGCGAAACGCACTCGCCGCGACGCTAGTGGGGAGCTGGTAAAAGTAGAGGGCAGGCATTGACCAGATGGGCAGCGAGGAAAGTGACCCACGGTGATCAAGGTTGGGAGATGGAATCGTGGCAAGATTGATAGCCACATGTACTATCCACCACGTAATACTACTATACAGAACCGGCTACAGGTAGCCACGTGAATGATTCATCCATCGACCTTCCGATATTCTTTAGGTATCGCATCCGTCTAGCCCTGGAGAAGTTGCCCGTGGTAGTTGCGAAATTGATGATCGTATTCGTAGCCATGTGTGATGTTTACCTAGGGCGCTGTCCCGAACCCTACCCGATCTATTTCACGCGCTGCGTCTTAGGGTTCGATTATTCTACATTCCTGAGACTTGATGCTGCGACTACCCTCATCGTCAACCTTCCTCGCCTGGGAGCTAATTAAGGTTTCACATGCTTGCGATATAACTCCCACTGCGGCACTTTGCTGACGATAGGCAACCTATGAATTCAAGATGCTCTGTCACCACCCACATCTCGAGCTTTAACGCGACATTATTTATGGTAGCATGGTTTGATCGGGTTTTGGCTATGTTCGAAGCTGGCGATCAAACTGACGGACAATATAAATGCAAAGACGTTAGCAGCAAGACCGATTCTCTTATGCGGAGGAGCAATAGCAAGTTGCTCGACCAGGACTACGAGAGCCGACATTCGCATATTGTCCAAGCTTTGGCACTTGGGTGCACCAATGGCTATGCCGCTTGAACTGGAAATGTGATATGGTCTAACCTGTTCACTGGCTCGATCGGTCGATCAATTTGCGAATGTGGATCGGAGTTTGAATCGATTTAATGGGTTCCCGTTGGGGCTTTTCACAGGTAATTTGTGGCACCTTGATGATGCTTCCAAGCCTCTCGATGCCTAGATATACGTCACATGTAAATTGAGGAATCACTTTCTACGAGGGTGCTCCAGCTTTGTGCTGTCATTCGCCTCCCCGTGTTGCTGTCCCACTCCGGCGTCCTGCCAACTGAGACGTATCTGCGTTCACATGGCTGGGACAAGCATTTGTTGGTAGTCATATACGCAGTACGTCATCGAAGTAACTCAAAAGTCGTCGACGTTGCACGATTCGCCTTGAAAATGAGAGCTACGTCGAGGAAGTCGGGTTGCTAGGTTCGAGTCAGGTACATTTATTTGGCTTGGCGGCTGCACCCTGAGGACGTAATAATTTGAATCAGGAACTGCGGGCACAGTTCACGAGCGACCACACCACATCCAACCCTCACAACTTACCCTCATACGACGCCTAAACACGAACGTACACAATGGGCAGGCCCGACGTACGCACTACCCGCCACGTTGCAGCGCACGTCGCTGCACTAGATCCATCCCAACACGAGACGGCGATCCCTCGTCGTCATATCAGCCAGCCACTTGCTCGGTCAACAGCGACAGTCGCCACGGGTTCGCCTGTCCTAGAGGAACGAGCTAGGTACTGTGTTCACATAACTCTTGCCACATGGAGATGATAAATTGAATCTAGAGCGTCATCGCCACCAGTTGAAACCCAACCGCCGGCAGCTCCTCAGCGCGCGAGACCAGACTCCGCTCCTACCTTAAACCATCAGCCGGCAGAACCGATTGTCCAGCCTGCCCTCGACGCGTTTTCTGAGCATGCCCCACGCTCCACCACGAGAGGTGGCGCTGCTCCACCCGCCGCACTCGAAGGGTTTGTTACCGTAGTCACTCCAACGGAAACTCAGTCCCCTCCGCCTGCTCCTCACCGTAAACCCAAAGCTAAGGTCTTACTGGTATGTGATACGCTTGGTGTTGGGCCTAAGAAGCTGTGCTTACTCTGGCATCGTAGTGTACGGACCGATGGCACAACGAGGCCGAACGAAATGTATATCGCAATGACCTCAAGTGTTTCGAGGCGGCATGCTTGAAGAGTAAGTATTCGAATGTCGTGTCATCGGAGCTCAACACCCATTTCTCGACTTTCATCTAGATATCCCTGGTCTTGTCAAGGATGACATCAGGATGAACTTGTATGGAGACCAGGTGTCCACGGATGTAGGCTCCAACTTTGGTTGGTTTTTTGACCCTGATGACATTGTTCCGGGGGATATTTTGATCCTGCTCAGTACGTATTTGTGGGGCCCCTGATCTGACATCCACAATGATGCTGTCGCGCAGTCACTGGACACGGGAACCTCCATTCTGCCGACGGCAAAACGTCGGTCAGGCTCAACTTGTTCACTTCGGCCGGCAGACAAATCGACACATCGGTCGGTACAGCACTCCGCTGCGCATTTTCACCTCGTCTAACCCCTCTGTGCCACAGTATCTCAATGGCGAGATCAACAAGCTACCAGAGCACTGTACATTGGAGGTTGTAATGGGAACCTGCCACGCCGAGGGCACCATTTCCGGTCTGCGCCAAGTCCGCATTATGGCTTCGGGCCCGGACGCCGTTCAAGTGAGCGACTTGGCAGCCGGACAAGGACCCGGCTCCTCGCCGTCAGGTAAGGGAAAGTGCCCGGCGGTAGATAATGACTTGACAATCATATCTAGTTAGTCGTCGTAAAAGAACGGTGGTGGCCGCTCCCCCCATTTTTCCACAGAACGCTGCCTCTTCCGCGAGTCTTACAAATTGGGGTGGTGGATTGTTCGCGCCCGCCGAGACTTCAAATGATGCTGGGTTGTTGGAGACCAAGGCCAGCGTTGTAAGTGTCTGATTTATCACCCCTCCCCGTTTACATCGCCTAACCCAATTTTCAGATTCTTTGGGCTGCTTCTCAAATGGGCGGCAAGGCTTTTTCCGAAGCTTATACCGGGCGAAAGCGCCAGTTCTGTGTTCTGGTCGGGGTAAGTATGCTTATTCGGCAGCCCTGAATGGAAGCTGACCGGTCCATCAACAGGCGATTTACCGAGCTTGGAGTACGTAGTGCCAATCCCGGCCTATCACTATCTCGACTAACCTTGTTTATAGGCCCGAAGCACCCCAACGTTACTCGTCGCGCTGTCGCCGAACGTGTTCAGTACGTCTCATTTAATGCTTGTTATTTATCGATAGTTGACTTGTTTATAGGGAAGAAGTCTCCTCCCAGTATAAGGAACGCGTCAAATTAGCCACGCCAGACACGGCCAGACCAATCCAGCGCCACACGCAGGGGCCGGTTGTCCAGGCTCCAGCCGAGCCTGGCTCCCTCGTTCAGGTCGCGATGCTTTTAAGCACCGAGGACCCGGTAAGTTGCGCACCGCCCCATCATGTTGCAAGTCACTTACTCTTGTCCAGAACCGAGTCTTGGACACTCCGATCTTCCAGGCTCTTGATCCGAGTCCGCCGTTTAATAAATCTCTCGTGGGGATGTCTGCGAGTGGAAAAGTGATCGACGGATGAGGGGGGAGACATGCTTTTTTTTCGCATATAAATTCGTTCCGCTTATGCTATGCACGATTTACCGATACCGATATGCCCATATGTAACACTATTCCACCCGTAATATAATCATGGATTACCACAGCTAGATCTGCGTCCCGGGGCTTCTAATCTGCCTAAGCTTGGAATGAGGTCGATTTCCTATGCTAATTGTCGCTGGCCGACCCATGGGCACTAGGGGATAGAGACGCGTACGCCGGTCAGTTACGACCTCTGGAAACAAGGATCTATGATTGGGACCCGAGTATGGCACGCGTTAGCCACCATGGTAGTTAAGCTTGAAGTTCGTGTGATTTTGTTATCTTGGGTGTGCATAGTCGCAATGTGTTCATTCATATTGCACGATGTCTAAATATTTACTTTATACAAGGCAAAGAATTGTTGACTTTCGGAAGGAAGGAGGTACAGGTTACAATGTTTCAGCAGCTTGGGCAAATACACAACCCGTAATAAACCTTGGTAGTTCGTCGGTGCTTCGAATTGTCAACCTTTCGGGAAAGTATTAGCGCGATCCGGCCGGCATTTGCAGATAATAATCGAGTTCCAAACGATGGCATTCGCGCTGAGTCCAGTGCGAATGTTGCGGAAACCCGGCATCGGGGGAGGGTGTTCAAAGAGCAGCCCTCGCTCCCATCCTTGTAGACACACGGAAAAGAGTGTTGAGAAACGAATGGACCATTTTGTTACTTACCAATCGCAGGTGTCAAGCTGGGATACCAGCTCACATTCGCGGCCGGCACCTCGAGCGATCCGTATTACCAAAACTTGAACCTCTCGAACCACGGTGGCTGCTGCCTCGATTCGAGTAACGATTTTTGGTATCACTTTGGTCGGGCGGATGGTGATTGTCTGATTAATGTGGTCAGGGCGGGTACGAATAAGCCAGTGCAGGGCCGTACCTGCTCGAGCACTTCCAGTTACTGTTGGATATACCGCTTCGGTGCATGGAGGGGCCTGGAAGCCCTCGTTGGGAAGGAAATTTTCGTTGAGAGCTTCGAGGGCATCAAGCACTGATTCGAGGGCAAGCCAGCTAAAGCTCAATGCCCCAAAGACCTGATCGCCGAGTTGACTGGTCAAAAGATATGCTTTCCATGCTCGCGCTAGCCACTCATGAGGCGGCTCGTCTTCTCCACCTTTGAGCTCAAGTCGAACAAAATCGGCCAATGCACTGGTCGACCGCTTCACCCGTTCAACCAAGTGTGAATTGGGGCTGCCTTCGTAACTGGCACCGATCATGACCTGTACTTCGGTGAGCCGTTTGCTCGACGATGTGCAGATATGGTTGAGTTCCGTATTATATCGTAGCCTGAGTGCGCTGAGCTCGTTGTCGAAGTTGTCCATCAACTCCCGGATTGCTTCCGTGTGCACTGCAACGTGCCGAGCGATGCACTTTCGTATGCCAGCCGGGTCCTGTTCGGTAGTATCGGAGTGTAGTGCAGGATCTCCGAGAGATAACTCCACGGACCCGAAGAGTCGCCCAACCACGCTAAGAAAAACTGTTTAGCAAAATACCATACTGTAGAGGAGAAAGACATGCCTAGGGCATTCATAGAAGTTATCGTCATTCTGGTCACGGCCGCGACCTGCCACCCAGCCTGGACTTTGCCATCTCCCGCCCGTGTGACTGGTAGATCCCCCCCCCCCTATTTAGCTTGCGAATTTCGTTTCGGTTTACCCAATAGCCACTTTGGATGAAATCCACCGCCTGGTAGAATCTGAGGTTAGATGTAATGCAAAGGCCGGGGTCCTCGAGTCTACCTTGGAATGCACCTTTGCATTTGCCAGGCACTTTTCGTCCCGAAACCGAAGCCCGGACCTTGAGGCGATCAAGGGATGGTCTGTAGCAACCGTGTGGGCCTGGATGGTCAGGTCAACTCGACTCGCCTCAACGCCACAAGGCCATGAGACGTGCCAAGTCGTGAAATGTGTACTGATAATTTAAGCCATGAATGAGTATGTGTATTGTGACGAGATTGTGCTGGCAGTCACATCAACCATGAAATTTGCGAGGTCTTCGATCGTAGTGTCGGAGCATGGGCATAGCGAACGCGTATGCTCGGGTGCTTTCTACCGACCTGGGTGTACTAATCTTTTTCAACCTGGTTGCGACATACTACGCGGTGTTGTAGACATGTGGGGGGACGAGTTGGGGGGACGAAATCACGTCATACAGATCCTATTCGCTACTATTAGAGCTGGTCAATTATGATATGGTTGGTTTGCGCACACCTCCTAGTTGTTTTCACGTTGAGTGTCATATGGTACGTAGATATACAAGCTACTTACCCAGTTTACCCCCTCCTAGCATATTGGACACTGGCCACTCGCCAAGGCCAGAAAATACAAAACAATTTGGCAAAATATTTCCCTCACCCGCGAATGGCGAATCAGGGGGTCGTTTACCTATGGCGAAGAGTACCTGTGCATCCCCAGGGTGAACGACTGGACTCTGTGTGGCGAGGACACGTCCCGAAGGTAGCGAAACTTGGCCTTCCCAGTACAATGGCTGAAGTGTTGGACGCAGACTAAGCCACGCAATCGTTAGAAGGCTATGTATCATACGCCAAGGGAATTAAAGGCGCGTACCATAATCCTCGTTGAATCTCAGATACTTGTGTTCGTCGCAAATACCGACCAGCGTGTAGCTATCCGGAACCTTAATTCGTGCGGCATACCTGAACGACCGCTCGAGATAATGAAGGGCGCCATTCAAGGTTTTGTTCACGCCTGAGGTGCGTACGTCGGGTTGATCAAACTCAATCCCAAGGCGAGCAAGCTTCCTGAAAGTGTAGTCCAAGTGGAGTGCAGCGCCCAGTTGATTCCACATGAACCGATCGACTACTCCCATGCAGGTTTTCATGCTTTCAACTGTGGTTTCCAAGTTTTGTTGCATTAAGTTTTCAAAGACCGCACTGTCGACTCCGGCCAACCAGAGCAACATGACCAACGGCCTGTCAGTCATTATGGGTATTAGTAACGAGAGTCAGGTTTCAAGGTACTACCTTACCTATTCAGATAGCATGGGCTATATCCCGCAAATGCCCGAGCTATTTCGAGGGAAATTTCACCAGGTGCATCGAGCTTGATAATTGATGGGCGAAGCGAGAGTACCCGACCCTGCAACCTTAGATCAATCCGTACCACTCCCTCTCTACCTACAATTGTGTTGACTCAGTAAAATGCGTAGAAGCGGAGAGAAAAAAGGAAGTGAGAGATATCACGAAGAAAATAACTAACCCCCCACCCTGATCTGGAACGCGCAAGGAGTATATTCTCCATCGTAGCGGAACTTGCGGCTCGTCTGTGGTCCATGTTCAAGTATCCGCTCCCAAACCTCATTTGCTAACTCCTTGCTAATCGTCGCACATCCATCCGTGAAAGTTTGGATGCCTGGCCGGTCGTGGAAGTCATGAAGATACCTGACCATAGATTCGTCTTGGACCACAGAAGGGTCGCTTGAACAAAAGGCCTGACCCATCAGAGCACCATAGTACGCAGGGTAGTAAACCAGATCACCAAAATTACCAAGACCTCCGTGAATGAACTGCACGCTGATTTTTTGACCATTGAATGTAAACGGGGCGCTGAAGAAACAAGAGTGATCCTGCAAGCCTGTTGGATATGGTTGTCTATCAACGAGTCCCAACTGTCACGTGAGAACGGCTTGCCAGATTGGCTGTAAACCAAGAGTTCATAACATCTGTCGCCAAGCTGAATCCCTACACACAGATACAGACATGAAGGTGGATTCACAGGAACACATACCGTGCTTGATAAATTTCTCAAGTCACTCTCGAGCGAATCTGTGGGCCTTATGGCCTATTTCATCTATTAAACTAACCAGAATGAAATACGATTCAAATCCATGATATTTGCGTATAACTCGGCTGAAGGTTCAACCAACGGACCTATTAGTATAACAGGCCATATGGATTCAGTATATTGCAGAAATTTAAGGAAACACCAACCAACAAGATAAACAGCAATCGGTGTAATCTTCAAATGATGACACAAAAAGGCTGTCTTGCGAAGGCCACTTTGAAGTTTCTCGACCGGTGCAAACATCCGATTATTATGCATGTGCTCGTTAAAGTCTCCATAATATTCCCATTTTCGATATTGCCGAACGTGCAGCAGTCCCTAAGGCCCTCAATTTCAACTCGAAATGTCTTTAGTGCATCTCAAGCTCGCTGCAGATGTTCTTCAGCAACCACCTCTATCACTTGTTGGAGTGTCAGAGCTCATATGGAGTCAAGGTACCGTTTCGAAAGAGGGCATCGCATTAAAAGGCGACGCGCCAATCCAACGATCCGCTCCGGAGCCACCCTAGAACCGCCCGGATGTTGGAACGCGAGTATAGGTCAAGTCCGTCGAACGACAATGGTGGATCGAGCATTGAAGTCACCGGGATGTTTGCCAACTGACAGGTTTCAATAAGTGGTGTAATCCGGCCGTCGCAGTTCTGGCTGAAGACAAGTCGGACCCAACGCGAGGTGTATGGGGCTACGGGCTCATGGTTCTTGTCTAAACACGAATATTTTATCGAAATGCCCCCGCGATCTTTATCCGAGTAGATGATTGTATCCCAGATTAGCATCAGCGGAGATATCGAGAACGATCAACGGTCTCCGAGCCATATGTCCATTCGCAGAAATATCTTGAATCACTCTCCACACAACATCGCGAAACGCACTCGTCGCAACACTGGTGGGAAGTCGATAAAGGTGGAGAACAGGCATTTGCCAGATGAGGAAAGGGAGAGCGAGCTACGGTGGACGTCGTTGAGAGATGGAATTACGGCAAGATCGATAGCCACACGCATCCGTGCCACGTGACACTACTGTACAGCATCAGCCACAGGAAGCCATGCGAACTAATCCATTTGGGTTCCAGTATTTTTATGGATATATCTCCTACCCAACTCTGGAGAAGTTGCCTGAAATGGTCCGAGGGAGCTGATACTCTCATTGATAGCTGTGTATTGTACTTGTGATGGGATCAACGTACGAACGCAACTCATCTTGGCCATCACATCGTGTAATAGCTTATTATGGGCGCTCTATGACTCGTTCATAACTCAGCTTTCCTGCTTCTTATGTGTCACCTAACCTAATAGTTATCACCGCATATCGTTGCATGTACTTGATCCAGCCCCTCCCGTCTCTGATCATTGAAGCCAGTAACCAACAACTAATAACAACACCGTACGCTCTCGATGAAATTACTCTGCTCTTCTGTCTAAATACAAATTCGGGGGTTTCTACTGTCGTCACTGTCCGAGAGTTCGGCGCTGAAAAATTTAACCTTCTTGATAAGGTTTTTAGCTATCTCAAACCTGTGCCTCGATGCAGTTGGTTGGTGATGTGCAATCGACCTTAACCCTACTGGTTACTTGGGCATGGTGAGTATCAGTGAATTATGACCGAGTTTACGTCTTAGTTTCGCGTGCGGTCTGAAATTGGGGTGGTTCTTTGCGTCAATCACCATACTAGTACTGCGCTGGAGGACAGCTCTGCGTCGGCCTTTTTGGGTACGAGACTCATATAAGTCTACGAAGGGCATCGGGGCCTGGATCGATCGGCAGGGTTCTTGATAGGCTCTTCTTCATGCGTCATTTGTGGCGCCTCTGCTTGCTTGACGCGTCTATAGAGCTTCGCGCTTGAGTAAGAGGTTTCGTAGCTCAATAAACCCCTAATAAATGAGAACGCTATCTGCAACCCGCGCTAGATTCGCTCAGATTCCGTTTCGGGGAGAGATGTTTCGAGCTGAGAGGCCGTTTGGGACTACCCCTCGGGGCTTCTATTTTGCCGTTATTGTATCAAGGCATTCCTGAGTAGCTGTCTGTAGCTTTTACGGCGAGTACGAAACTCGTGGACGCTGAGGGGGAATTAATTTCACGGCGGACCGTGTTGGGTCGTATCTGCTGGGTGGGCACCAGGACAGGGTGCGGACGGGACCCTGAGAATTTGAAACTCAGGTGCAGAACATCACTCCCAACGAGCACTTGGCCACCACGCCAGTCCGCCACATCGAAGCCAAGCGGTATATCACGTTCGAAAACGGTCGAACACGATGGGAAAACCAACAGTACACCTTAATAAGCCTACTCCACTCCTGCCTCACAACAGCGACAGCAACCCAAATGGGACCGGGGCTTCTAGCCGCCGTGCCGCTCGGGCACTTGGCACTGAAAGCGAGCTAAAGTCACACTCACCGTTGGCTGAGCGGGCCAAGTAAGTAATTATATCATTTTGGCGAGGCTAAGATGACAAATCAAGCACAGTGCACCGGCAATTCCTTCACCCGCCCGCCCCTCCGAGCCTGCAACCAACGCCCAATCACGTTCGGCCTGTGCGCCTCATAGATTGACGGAACCGAATGTTCGGTTTGAACTCGACACGGTTGCCGGTGTGACGCGGTCGGTCACCCGAAGCGGCGCCACGCCATCAACCCCAGTCAGCAGTTTTGTGGCGAGAGTTGCCACGAGAAGCAATGACTCTCCGCTTTCCCCTCTCGTACGCGCACCCGAAGTCAGAGTTCTTTTGGTACGTGGTGGTACATAATACGGGTTCCCGTGTGGCTCTGACTTCTGCGTTTTCCATTTTCATTCCAGTGCGCGGACGAGCCTGGGAACGAAGCCGAGTATGTCATCAATAGTAACAATATCAAGTGCTTCAAGGCGGCGTGCATGGCGAGTGAGTGCTAAATGTTATGCTGAATCAGAATTCGCCTCTTATGTAGCTACCCTCATTCAGATATCCCAGGCCTTGAAGAGAAGAACATACGAACGAATCTCTTCGGCAAAGAAGTGTCTACAGATGTAGGCACTAGCTTTTGCTGGTTTTTTAACCCCTGTGACACTGTTCCAGGGGATATGCGAATATTGCTTGGTACGTACCCCATCCCCCTGGCATTCTTTCGGCTTACTTATGGCTATGCCTCTACATAGTCACTGGACACGGCTACCTTGATACAGCCACTGGGGCTGTTAGCCTTAAGCTATTTGCTCAGACTGGAACTCAAATTGACACCACGGTCTGGCTATTACTGCCTCTTGGTGCACGTGAACACAACTGACTACTTGTTGTGTTGGCAGGTTCTTCATGCTGCGATAAACAAACTTCCTGAACGCTGCACGCTTGAGGTAACGATCAAACTAAAGCACCCTCTTGTTACTCAAATTACACCAGGTAGTAATGGGGACTTGCTTTGCAGAAGGGACAGTTTCCGGGCTACACCGAATTGAAGTGATGGGCGCGAGGCCCAACACCACTTCTGCTGAAGGTTCACCTGCTCGGTCGACCTATGTGTCTCAACCCACAGGTGCGGGTTTAATTGATATGATACATCGCGTTGCTGACATACCCTTGAATGTAGTCGGGCCAGGTCGCTCAAATCCTGCGGTCCTGGCTGGCGGTCCACTCATCCGGACAGACGATCCTCTACCTGTTAGCTTCCTCAGTCGGCTCAGTGGACTAATGGCTCCACGTGCCAGTCCCTCCAAGCTTCAGTTGAATACCAAAGCGACTGTAGTAAGTGTTTAACTTACTCCATGTTTCCCTTTGATCTCACCGTTGATATTATAGATTCTCTGGGCCGCTGCCTCGGCAAATGGTAAAACATTTGCTGAGGCCCCCCAGTCACATAAACGTCAGCTCTGTGTTTTGATCGGTGTAAGTAATCTTCTGAATTTGGCTGCATATATACTGTGCCTAATGTTCCATTTACAAGGCTATCTACCGAGCTTGGGGTGTGTGGCGCACAACCCATGTTGCCAGTTTCTAGCTAACCTCACCTCTAGGGCCGGGTAAATCCAAAATCACGCGCCGTGAAGTCTGCGCCAAAATCAGGTGCGTGAGGTTTAAGCACCCCCGCCCGTTTCCTAGGGCCCAAATTTGTGTATAGAAAAGCAAACCTCACGCAAGACCAAGCGCGCTTAGAATATTACGCCTTGAACCCCAGTGTGCAAATGCCAGTGGGTGCGGATAAACCAGGAATGGCAATACTCCTATGCTCGAGCGATGACCGAGTGAGTCTTTGCAGAATATAGATTGTATGCGATTTGGGGCTGATATTCTTGGCGTAGGAACGAGTTTTAGATAGTCCAATATTTCAACCACTCGACCCACCACCACTTCACAAGTCTCTCGTGGCAAGTGGTTCGGGTAGCAGCGCGGGCGAGAAATAAGCGCAAGCGCACGTGTGTAGGGTACATGTATTTGATCTAGGCGTGCATCTATTCTACCTTTTGATTTTCACCCTCTCGCGCGCGCGATACACCGCGTCCGGATTGTCAAGCCACGGCGGCCGACGTAGGTAGAACTATGGGGCAAATATATAAATGAACATCTAGTGGCTAGTTCCGAACACCTGAGCGGCAAACTCAAACAATTGGGGCTGGATTAGGACATATGAACAAAGGCTCATACTATGGACTCCTTCAACGACAGAAAGCTATGACGTTGAATCTACGCGGGAAAGCAGGTCGTGTGCCTTCCACGCTTCAGACATCCTCCGCCCGCCTTAGACTTTACCCGCTGTCTTGCTTCGAAGAGTTCTGTATGTACGCCGGTATCTTATGTATATGCCGCTCTGAAGCTACATGCATTCAGCACCATGCAGATCAATAAGCCGTTACAGTGTCATTGCACGGGGTCTGCGGCCCGTGATTATGACACCGTGAGCAGAATGAACTCGCGCATCTCAGGATGAAGTGGACTGAGACTCGGACCGTCAGAGAAACTTCGCTGGGCGAGACAGTAGGCACACGGATGGGGGCAGGCTCAATATAATAGGGCTTTCCTGCCGTGATACATTGACAGTGTGCGTGCGTTTTGACCTTCATATTTGCTGACTCGAACCAACCTGGCTGTACATAAGCTAAACAGACTCTGTGCAAAATGACTCCAGCGGACTATCGGCCCGCATGGTCATGAAGTTACTTTCGGACGCCACCTGGAGTTGCCTCCGAATCCGATCAATTATTTCTATGGCTTGAGCAGCCGCCACCGTGGTTTCACTTGACAGGTACGGTGCGACACGATGTGAACCTGCCGCCGGGCCGGTTGTGCACGCTTCCGAACTTTATTTATTGGTTTTATTGGTCTTTGCGCCAATGCTATGAATGCGCACTGTGTCGTATCGCTATTGTCATTCCCGTTGCCTGATGGTCCCATGGCTTGGATTCGGTCTGATGACGTTTACAGAGATGTGCTTTGCTATTGATCATACGTGTAGGAAGGAGGCGGCCTCCCCCCTGCCCGTCATTTCGATCGAGAATTCTGCCGTTGTTTCCTGTGCGGTACAGCCGTCATTGAATGCGTAGCCCACTGCTAAGTTTTTCGCGCCGGGTTTTTTAAGCACCGGTTCATACGCTCAGTGCCCGTGGGTTGGAGGTGAATTAAGGGGACTCGCCGGTTTTGAGACGACAGATCAGTAGTCAAAAATGCCAGACATGCCAGACATGACAAACATGACAGACATGACAGTTTGACAGTTTGACAGTTTGACAGTTTGACAGTTTGAAATGTTTGGAGTTGACAGGTTGACAGTCATTTTGACTATGAACCCTTCCACTATTCGCTCACGGGTAAGCGTTCACGTTACTGGGCTGCTCGCATATATACCGGCCCAATGGGGAACTGCTTGTTGATTCACCTAGATACCTACCGCTAATCCTCCAGTGTCTTCACAGGAATACCCTGATCCCAAACCACCGCGACCATACACACATACTGTTACCTCCATGATACCTTTTCACCGCCGAGGTGTATCGTATAGTGTTGTCTACGCACCTACCAACCCAGAGCTGACGCCAAAGTCCCCGTCACAACCTGGATCTCAGGCTCAACCAACCTCTGTTCACTTTAATCCCCTTCAGGCCCGCGGTTTCAACCCTCGGCTGAATTACGGTGTCGCTGCGGCAAACATCTCCGCGGACAAGGAATTCAAGCCATGAGCGACTGGGTCTGATAAAGGTCGGCCTCTCAGTCCTCATAGAAACCTATGATAAGGGCTAATACACCCGATAAAGATATGAATCGGTTACTCGACGTATTTGAGGGCTACACATCCGGAGTGCAGCGTTACTGGGGGGCGGGGGTTCGAGTTACTGTAGTTGGGTGTATGCGCAGCTCAGTCAAATCCAAGCTCCCTGGATTTTCCCGGTGCTATTTCCTAAGTCATCCTTCCCATAGGTTTAATTTGCCGGTCCCAGTGTTATAAGCAAGCCACTTTGTGTGTACCACAGTAATTAGTAGAATGCTCTCCTCAGAAATTTTTGTCCCCTTGATATGTCCTCCAAAAGGATCTAGTACACCCCCCGACCATGTTAGATCACAGTCTCTTACATACACTTATGTGATAAGCCCACAGTTAGCATGCACACAGGTATACATATAATTTGAAACCTCGCGAGGTCGTAAGGCCCGGTTTCTTCGCCCAATCCGAAACACTATGATAAAGTAAGCCATGTGATCAAATCATTGGGCACCCGCTATTGGTGGCTTCCATCGTTGGGAGCGCCCTCGGCGAGCAAGGTGACGTACGAGCGTCGCGTTTTCTCTTTAGGTCCCCGTTCTAAAATAATGAAACTTCTCTATGCCCGGAAATAGTGCTATTGTCATTCGCTGTAGTGCTATGTCGATTATGAGGCCCGCTAATCATACATATAAAAAGGCTCTAACCAGGAATTGAACCTGGGGCCTCACCCACTACGGCCTGACATCAGTCTGAGCCCCCTAAGGGTGAATCATACTACTAGACCATTAGAGCGACATCTCCGTGGGGTATGTTTGGCTGAATCTGGGAACACGAGAATATTTATGGCATATGAAATTTTGTAATTATAACTAGATCGACGTACAGAGGTTTAACGGACGCATATACTCCATCCGCGGTGGCACAACACGCCTGCCAAAACAAACGCCCTCTTTAGAACCGGTGAAATGAAATGAAGTCGAAGAGCCCCATGTACCGTTGACGCCAACTCAGCGAGTTCATAATTTCATCGCCATAACTATTGCATGTTTCGTTGCCGATACCCGCGATCTGCCAGACATGGACAACGTCAACGGGGACGCGACAGGACGATAAAATCGTATCTTCCTGGTAGTTTTCCAATATTCCAACCAAATTACCTACAATTCAACCTTGGGTAAGCATTTTGCGGACATAGTCCCAACAGCGCCAGAGACGGATGAGAACCCGAACTTACTTCCACCATTGAGCAGTGCCCAAAACGACCCAATGTTCTAGTTGTTCAACCTTGTATCCTAAAGTCATTTCCCATTATACAACAATAGCGGTGGCATAGCGGGCAAGGGGTGGGTACCAGTCGGCGCAGAAGAGCCTGCAAAGAGACGTCCAACCTGGCATGCTGTGTTAGGTGCACATCAATTGCAGCGTGGTCGGTAAGGTATATACCGACGCTCATTTCCTCCGGCTTCCCTATCCTTTGACATCTTGTTTAAACGATACGTTTTGCCGATTTACAACGCATCTTGCGGCGCAAACGAAGAGCCTCCTCCCTCGAGATGGCACTTGACCATCGAACTTTATCCAGTTTCGCTTCCATCAGGACCTCGGTATTTAACCCGCTTCGAAAAACCCGGTACCGGCCCTTGCGGTATGACGTCTACACGATTACGTGCCGAGCAATGATCATCACCGGACCCGGAACGAGGGGATCTCCATACTGGGAAGATTGCTCTGAGATCGTAGAGGAGCGAGCGTAGGAGGTCAAGTTGGAACAAGAAGCCCGATTGTTGAATCTGGGGTATGGACTTCGTGGAGTGGGGGACGGAAGATTAACATCCTTGGGTGTGGACGTGGAGATTGAGTGCTGTCTGACCAAAGTGGAGTGTGTGTGAAAGATGCTGCCGGCAAGGGATCGCGTGTTGGGAGGTATCGGACCGTTACTATCACGCCCAATTGAAGCGTTGGTTTGTGTTCCTTCGACCCTTGCAATCCGTGCAGGGCACGTCTGAAATGGATATCACCGTTAGTACCATCGCGTACCCTAATGACCATCCCAGACACAATACGGGACCAACACTCGGCCGACGGTCGTTATTAGAGTCTGGCAAAGTCTAGACGTCATTCCCAGTCGGTAGACAAGGCTAAATATCTCCGGGCACGATCTTCCTGAGTAGGATCTACGGAAGAGATAAGACCTGCACAGGATCGCGCGTGATTTATACCTACTAGGCATTTAATTAAGATACGAACAGTCGACGCAGCGTGGCTGGCTGGCGACCCCAAACGTCAATGCATGACGTTGGAGTCAAAGTGCGGCCAGCTGGCAGTTGCACCGCCGTAAAGTCTGATAAGATTACACGCATGACGAGGGCGAGGTACACGGAACGGGTTAGTCAGTGACGCTGTGATGATCGTACCGATGCTGATTGCCGTTTGGCAGTTCTTCGACTCCATGTACAGGTGTTTTCCTTGCGGCCTGTCAGCGGACTGTTATCTTTGATCTATAGAGTCGGTCTAATTTCATAAATTTGCGAGTATCGGTGGTGGGCGAGAGCTAGTTCAGACTGGGCTAGCAGCTGGTCTGGACAGCGGACGAAGATAGGGGTGATGGTGAAGGCCTTGAGTTTGGTCTGGGCCGTCGGTCTGTCGGGGCCACGTGATGAGCCGCGGCAACGCACGGTTGTCCCCTTCACACTCACCGCGGACTTAGTTATCGTTGGATGACCAAGTCATTCCCCACAATCGCGTAGGATTGCGAGAGTCGCAGTAGAAAAAAGTCGCTACCCGCCTGTCATTGACGTCTACCGAGCTCCGGCTAGCCGAAAAACGTCAAGTTGAAACCCATCTTGGCTGCGCTCGAGGGAATCTAGGCCACGCATCGTACCCTGCCTTGGTTCGCTGAAAGAAGCCTCGCCATGATCATGTGGATTATTCATATCTTGAAGATAACAATCTTCAAAGGACGTGGCGTGACATTGGCTGATGATCTCGTAGTCTATTCGCAACGAGCTTCCTAAATGGTCAAACCCAGGGCCGCATTTCATACGTCGACCGCCCAGGCCGCCCTGGCGCAGGTCATGTGCAACGGCGACTGGTGGACGACAATAGTGGCCCCGGCACGGCGTTACTAAATTACCTCGCCAGGTGAGGTCGTTTCGCACCGTAATCTCGCCTTTCTATTTCCGGACCTTACCTCACTAATCCAGCGTCCATTCGCGGTATGCCGGATCAAGTATTGGCTTTCTGGCCCGGATCGCGTAATGGGGATGTGTTTTGACTCTGGTCGCAGCCGAAGACAGTGGGTAATATAAATGACAGCTCCGCTGGTCCGATGTCTCTCCGTCAGCGGACCCGCTCCCTCTGGCTGCGATATACCCTCGTCCTCAACCTTCATCTCTCCCTCGTCCCGGTGACAACCCATCATGTCGTCTTTTATCACCCGCTTCCTCGCCAACATGTCCGTCAAAGACTCCAAGACGGCTCAACCCGCCGAGTCCCGCCCCAGGAGACACGAACGCTCGCGACACCACCATCACCACCACTGCTCACGTCGCTCGAGCTACATATCGGACTCCGACTCGACTGAAACCGACGACGAGCCTCCTTCGGTAAGCCTTGACGTCGCCGCTCTGATTGACTCTGATTATCTCACGGCCGGTTTAGGAAAATAGTCTTATGCTCGACCTCGGACCTGACTATTCGCCCAAGGCCATGTCGTCAATTAGTTTCCCCTCGCCGCCGATGAGCGCGTCGGCCGTATTATTCGAGACCGAGGGCACGGACAGCCCACAGCACATTGAAGTCCGCCGAACCAACTCGAGCTCCTCATCCCGAACGGTGGTATCACAAACACAGCGCAAGCCCGTACAATACTACGACAGCACATCCGCCCAAACCGAGGTCAGTACCCATTCCGTTTTGCGCGCTCGAGCACGCCAGAGAGACACCGTATTCACCCTTTGATCCAAATCGGGCGCTTTCGGCCTCTGGTTGTGCTCTTGCTCTATGGTCGTACCTCACTAGGCCAATTTCAGGCAGCAACGTGGGCGGTCCTCGAGCAGGTCGTCCACTGCGTCCCAGCGTGAGCGGACGTCCCAGGTCTACAGTGCCGGCTCGCAATGGATTTGGTAAAGGGGATTGGGCAAAGGTGCACTGGAAAGGGGGTGTTGACTGCAATAGGCAGGCGGCTCCGAGAGACTTGGACCAAGGGGGCTAGGCTTCGGATCTTGTGCGGGGTAGCGGATAGGGGGAGGCAAGCGTGGTGGCGAGTCTGGCGAGATGCGAACGCGGAGGCGAGTGGGGCCGAAACATCACAAACGAAGAAAACGCTTTGTCTGTACATCATCATTCATCTTGTATTTTTATCATCCATTGTTTTGAATTCAATGCAACGTATCGTTATAACCTAGGAATGGGAATCAGCGTGAGCGAAATTTGTCAAGTCGCCGGCACCGCACCGGTACCGCTTGCCCGTGATCCGTGATTGTCGCCCGTTGGAGCGTTGAGCGGTCGGGTGACTAAGGGATGAACCTTTTCGGGCCGCCTCTGCATATTCACTGGGTAACATGTTTTAATTGCGTCGTTCTAGTCATCCTGGTACCGAGTACAAAAAAACAGGTTATACGACATGGTTCAATGTATGAAGAGTGGGGGTGAATGCAGAACTAATAGACCGTATGCGAAACAAGGACGAAAAGGGAAATTGCTACATAAGATAACGGGTAGAGAGCGAGGGGCACTGCCAGACTGCAGCGAGAATCCTGGAATACAACGAAACGGCGAGGTGTTTAATCCTTCTTCTCCTCCTTGGGCTCTTCCTCCTTGGCGGGCTCGTTCTGAGCGGCGCGCTTCTCGTAGACCTTTTGGAAGAGACCGAGCGAGGCTTGTTGGGTGGCCCCAATGGCCTCCTTGATCTGCTCGCCAGTGACGGACGCGTCGCCGGCTTGGCCCTTGGCAGCGAGTTCACGGAGCTCGGCAATGAGCTTGGTAACCTTTTCGCGCTCGTCAGTCTCGAGTTGGTCCTTGAACTCGTTCATGGCTGCAAATAAAGTCAGTGCGCGCTCATATGAAAATAGTTTGAGGCTCACCCTTTTCGGTATCGGTGCACACGCTCTCGGCGCGGTTGCTCTCCTCGATCAAGACGCGGCGCGCCTTGTCGGCCTCGGCAAACTTCTCGCTCTCCTCCAACATGCGCTCGATATCCTTGTCGCTGAGACCGCTCGACGAGGCAATGGTCATGCTCTGGTCCTTGTTGGTCGCCTTGTCCTTGGCATTGACGTGCACGATACCGTCGGCATCGATATCAAAGGTAATCTCGATCTGAGGAACGCCCTTGGGTGCGGGTGGGATACCGACGAGGTTAAAGTTGCCGAGGAGCTTGTTGTCCCGTACGAGCTCACGCTCTCCCTGGTAGATCTTGACCTCGATGGCGGTCTGGCCGTCGGCGGCGGTCGAGAAGACCTGGCTCTTCTTGGTAGGGATGGTGGTGTTGCGGGCGATGAGCTTGGTCATGATACCACCGAGGGTCTCGATACCGAGGGAGAGAGGGGTAACGTCGAGCAGGAGAATGTCGGTCACGTTGCCGGCGAGGACACCACCCTGGATGGATGCGCCAATAGCGACGGCCTCGTCAGGGTTGACACCCTTGCTCGGGTCACGGCCAAAGACCTGCTTGACGGTCTCGATGACACGGGGGACACGAGACATACCGCCGACCAGGATGATCTCCTTGACCTCGGAGGGCTTGACGCCGGCATCGGCCAATGCCTTCTTGCAGGGCTCGATAGTGCGCTGGATGAGCGGCTCGACGAGCTTCTCAAACTGGGCACGGGTAATGCGCGAGTTGATGTGCTTGGGGCCCGTTGCGTCGGCAGTGATGAAGGGCAGGTTGACCTCGGTCTGGGCAGTCGACGAGAGTTCGATCTTGGCCTTTTCAGCGGCCTCACGGATACGCTGGATGGCGACGCGATCTTGGCTCAGATCAATGCCAGACTCTTTCTTGAACTCGGCCAAGAGGTGGTTGACGAGAACAACGTCAAAGTCCTCTCCTCCGAGATGGGTATCACCGTTTGTCGACTTGACTTCGAAGACACCCTTTTGCATCTCGAGGATGGAGATATCAAAGGTTCCTCCACCGATCGTAGACGGCGATGACAGACGAGTCGGAACGGTCCAAGCCGTAGGCGAGCGCCGCAGCGGTAGGCTCGTTGATGACACGAAGAACGTCGAGGCCAGCGATGGTACCAGCATCCTTGGTGGCTTGACGCTGAGCATCGTTGAAATACGCCGGGACGGTGATGACGGCGTGGCTAAATGCTGATAAGTACAGGATCAAATTTGCATATTTTCGTACTTACTTGATCTTCTTGTTCAGGTAAGCCTCGGCCGTCTGCTTCATCTTGGTGAGAACCATAGACGACAATTCCTCGGGCGACTAGAGACAAAATTAGTAATTTCCTAAAATTAAATTAAAATTGATCGACGCACGTAGGTCTGAGCCTTGCCGTCTGCTGTGGCCTTGACTTCGACGGCGGGGCGACCGTCAGATTTCGGAACAAGCTTGAACGGCCAGTGCTTGATATCCTCCTGTACCTCCTTGTCCTTGTGCTGGCGACCGATGAGACGCTTGAAGGCAAAGATGGTGTTTTCGGGGTTGACCACAGCCTGGCGCTTGGCTGGGAGACCGACCAATCGCTCGCCGTGCTTGGTGAATGCCACGACCGAAGGAGTCGTTCGGGCACCCTCGGCATTTTCGAGAACACGCGAGGTTTGGCCCTCCATAACAGCAACACACGAGTTGGTCGTACCGAGATCGATTCCGACGACGGGTCCTGTAGCGACGTCAGCCTGGGTTATATTGCATCTCTATGTTGGCACTAACCGTTGACCTTGGAGTTCATGCTCCTGGCGATCATCGGACGGGGAATGTTCTGCCATCGAGGTGAGATTGGGTGAATGCGATCATATGCGTCATACTTACAGAGTAGGCTCCGGTCCTCAACAAAGAGGCCGACCTCGCAGCTCGGGCAGCGGACAACATGATTGAGACAGAGGTGGTGGGGGAGGATGTGGTGGAAGACTTCACGATCCAGAGAGTGGCTCTCTAAAAATGATTTCATTCGTTCGAAAAATTACACACATAAGCATGAGTCAGCCAGGGTCCTCTCCCACACGCATTCGCCGGATTTCGATCTTGTTCTCGAAGGCTTCGTTTGAGATCCTCGGAGGTGCTCAAAGGTGCCGTTTGTGAGTTCCTTGATTGGATGTTCTACCTGATAACTTGTGATAAATATGTAGAATGGATACATCTGAGGATTCCGGTTTTGTCCGCGCGATCCCTGGCTGTAGATCATGTACATCACCAAATGACGATATTTTTTACAGACCGGCGCGCATACTAGGAGCAGAAATAAGCAACGATTGTCATTCATAGAAATACCTCAATCGTAAACCATGCTCTCGAGCTGACCGGGGAGGAACTATTCTTTTGGCGAGTCAAATCCTCGGCTGGCGGTCCCCACTACCGCTGATCGAGCAAAATATACCTGAGGTCTGACCACCATATAGAACCGGTTATAACTTCGGCAAAGCAAACCAGACCTAAACTCCGAGAGTCATGTTCGGGCCGGCGTTTCCCACGTCAACTTGGCGGTGTGTAGACGCCCACACAAAGCCCGAGCTGGACGAGTGAGCAAACTGACGCAGAAGGCTTTGCTGTTTTCACCTGGGCGAGCCTTCAATCATGTACGACCTCGGTCGATCCCATGCCTCTGTGAGGACACGCTCGAGATCGGCTGACGTCATCTGGGTCTCGACTCTATGTGCATCAGCGCCCCTATCCCAAATACCGCCCGACTTCAACCTCCTAGCACCGGGATTCTCTCGAGAGCAGCAGCTTCAAAGAGCTCACATCTAGCGAGACTAGTGGAATACCCTTCACGTGAACTTGCTTTCCTCGTAGCTCGCTGCGTTCATCCCTGCGGGACTAGTTCCCTGGAAATAGCCCCGCAGTGGTTGCATATATACACTCGATGTTGAGTCGTCCACCCTTCGCTTCTACCACCCCCATCCCCTGCTCTCAATTTTACAATCTTTTCGACCATCACTCTTTCATCGCCATGGACTTTGGAGGCCCCGCCAGCGACTTTCATATGCGCCTCGCCCGCACGCTGAAGGGCGTCGGCATGGATTCCGCTATGAGTTTCTTACTCGTAGGCGTGCTTATCAACGCTATTGCTCTCATTGCAAGTACTCCATATTCTATCTTGCTGGAGCGAAGCTAAGCTTATGACCGGATCAGACCGCCAGCTCAAGGTTCGCTCTGGACGCTCGAACAATCAATGATGTCCTCGCGCTCCAAGAAGAAATCGCCCTTTTATGCTTATTCTACGATATCAAGGTAGCTTTCCGGTTTGAGTCGCTCAAGGTGTGTTGCACGGTGGTGCATATTCGCATTAGCCCCTGAAACGCTTAGATAGGCCGTACCCTCCGAGATGGTACAAGACTGCCGTGCACTCGGACTCGATCGTTCTGTACTTTCACGCAAGAGAAATTACTCACCAAAGGTAAGCTCTCAACATATCATTGTGGGGGACAAGTGCTGACCTCCGCTGAAACAGGCACTCACAAACGCGCAAACGCTCTTCAACTTTCTCGCCCTCGTTCGATACCTCCGTGATGATTTTGGATGCTCGGAAGTCGAACTGCTAGTTGCGGATTTCAACCGCAAGAGCTTGGTGTACATGCCCGAGTATACGATTCGCCGGCCAGGAGTCGGGCGGCGGGTTGGTGAGAATCCGTTCCGCCCCGGTGCGAGACCTGGGTCGAGTGGTGTTTGGAGCAATAGCGACGTGACCGAGGAGACGTTGGTTGCGGCGAGGCCTATGGCTGATGTATCGAATACCAAAGTGGCACAGACCAAGCCGCGGTTCAACCCATTCAAGTCGAAATCGAAACCCAAGCAATCTCCCATTCCCAAGCCGGCCTCGAGTCGAATGGTTGTAGATGACGAGAACGCACCACCAGCGCTCTTGGAAGCACCCCTGAGGATGCGACGCAAGTCACCTTTTGCACTGCACCATTTCTAGTCTGTGTACTACCCTATGCCCTATCCTTCCTCTCTTTTCCTCACCTATGCCTACCTTCCTTGATAACATTTTCGTTGGTATTCCTTCTATCATATTGATTCCACATTCAAGTACTGCAAGGCTTACCTAGCCTGGCTGGTCTTTATACGTCATTTTTGTAGCGTTAGCTGTACCCAGTTGGGTTGAATTAAAATTGCCGAAACACACTCTGGATGGTTGAAGTTGCGAGTAGGGTCTTCCGATATACTAAGTGGTTGGGCTTAGCTCGAAGTGCCCCACTTGTGGCCACTTCAACAAGCCAAAGAGACCAGGTACGGATTGTTGAACATGGACGACTTGTCTACCATATGGTACTGGTCTAGTCGATTTTCACGTTGCTTATCCATAACTTGTACACCGCGGTCGTATATAGACGCATATCCAATGGGTGTATGCGTGTCCATTAGCGAGACGGGCCACCGGGAGCACTGGAATCAACGACGGTAAACAATCCCCCAAGTACATTGTGGCGGGCAATGTACTTAGGACGAGTGCGCTTCGACGAGTAGCAACTATGAGTGCAAGATTTAGCCCATGAAGCCGAGATAAGTCATATGAGCAAGCGTTTTCCGCGACTCGATGGATTCATGACAAACAAATAGAATTATACCGGCTTTGACCTCTCAAGTTCATGAAAATCGCTGTTGGATATCTTTACTTCCTCTGTGCGAACTACTGATGAATTTCTTTCTCCTCGATAAGTCCGGGGGAAGTTCGTTTAGCACACCCGCGGCGCACCAATACTCGAGCCTTGACGATACTAACTCAAAACATAGAATAATACAGTAGAAGGATGATGGTAGTTGGGTAGTTGTATCGCTCGCATGTGTGGGCGGATCACTCCCACTGGAAACTTTACAACTTTTTCACAGTTCAATACTTCAACTAGCCAGGGAGCAAAGGCACTCTACATGAATACAAGGTAGCAAGCTACGTTACACCCGTCCCGCAGGTGTTCATATGCCCGCAATGTCACACGACTTGATGGGGAGGTCCTCGCGAGTGGGAGCTCGGGTGTAAAGTTTCTCCGTCCCATCAAGCTTGCCTGTAAAGTTTCCAATAACACTTTGGCCTTCTTCCGCGATAACCCAATCTAGGAATTCGTTGGCAAGCTCCAGAGTTTTAGGGCAGCTTTTGGAACTAGAAAGAAAAAAGGCTGGGTTGAGTAGTGGGTCCGAAGGCCTGGGCTCCTTGTTATTGGCTGATTTATCGTGGTCTGGGTCATCGGTGCCTTCGTTATACCGAACAAGCTTCTTCCTGTAACTCTCCTTGGTTGACAACCAAGTGCCTCGGTCCGTAATCGTATACTCTTGAAGAGATGCGGTAGTTTTCTGAAATCTAGCTCAGGATACTGCTTGACGCAACGAATTATATACGACTCACAAGAGCATCAATGGGGTACCTAGGGTACTGGTGGTACCACTTTGAGTAAGCGTATGCCCAAGGAACCTACAACTCGTCATTGGCCTAGATAAAAAGAATAACAATATGTATGCTTACTTGACCAATCCGAACAAACAGTTCTGACTCCTTGATATTGGTCGCAGACTTGTCGTAGCGGGATAGAAAACGAGTAGGAGGTTTCTAGGAACAGTTCGAGTACGATTCTAAATAGGTTGAGCTACTCACCAGGTCCTCATTTCCTGTGCGCACAATCGTCTGGAACTGGTCCAGTATGTCCTCATTATCTTGGCTCCCCTTTTTACATTCCTTCAGCTTAGCAGGGTTGCTATCAAATTGGCCTATGGTTAGGACCCGCATACTATGACCAATGTAGACGTATACCGGGATAGCTCTGGCCCAACAAGATAGAAGTGGTCCCGAAATCCGTATACGCGTTTGGAAGCCGTTTTTTGTCTAATAGCTTGACATTCTGCCGGCTTGTTGTACGTGATCCCTACATCTGCCTGACCCGCTGACAGGTATTGGAGCGTTTCGGTTGTGTCGCCTTTGACCCATTCGATCTACGTCGAACGATAAGTCACCTTACAGAACGGTTGTGTGCGAGAATCGACCGACCTTGAAATGCCAAGGCTCGGAGCCTTGATCTTGGTCCAGCTTGTACTTATATGCAATAAATGCTCTAGATAATGCCTCGACGAGGCCGGACAGCCCGGCACCTCCGTTGCTAATTCGGAGTCCAGTCGGCGCCTTCTCGTCGCCAGGAGCAGAATAGGTTTCCTCAGCCGGAGGACTAGTTTTCGCTATGCAGTCATTAGCTACGGCGATGCTGGTAGTTAACTGGAGCTGAGTAGGAAGCGCGGCCGCCACCAAGCCCGAAGCAACTGCGAATGCAAACACGGTGGATACCATGGCGTCAGAAGGGAGGGAATAGAGGAGAACACCTAGCGAACGATCCCGAGCACGGGTATTTATATTATGAAAGGCTAGGCCACTAAGTGAATGCTGGTTTACATGACCCAGGCAAGTGATCGGAAGTTCCGTATTCGCGCACGAGGCAGCCATTTCCCAGTTTGTATACGGAGGCCCATTGATACATTAAAATATAGGGCTGGACCTTCGAAGTACCGTCTCACTGTTCACTCGAAAACACAGCGAGCGAGAAGAATTGTGATAATATATCCAAACTTCTTGAAGATGCAATCGGAACTGCTGAAGGAGGCAAAGCCTAATCGCAGGAGTCGATCGTCAATCAAGGACCCGTAAGTAACTTGAGTAATATGACGTTATATTTGTTGTCGAACAACCAGACTGGGAGTCCACCAGATTGCCTCGTTGCGGCCTCGTTTAATACTGAATGACGGGCTACTATCGAACCATATCTTGTTCGGCTCATTGCTTTCGGCATGTCTATAGGCCGGTTTATGGTCGTGAGCGTATCACATTTATCAACCAGACTACTCTGAATTCAAGCTACCGCTAGGGGTTCTTGTTCGTATAGGCCTTGCTACTATCAGACGACAAGAAGAAGTGGTCACAATTCCACTTAGTAGCAGTTTGGGTTTTCTACGCGCGCATATATTCAGCTCGCTTATAATAAATACCGTGAGTCCGGTCGCTACCAGGGTTGAATGACTGTAGACATAGGCCTTAGCAAAGTAAGTAATACTGAAATTTAAGCTCATTGTTTAGAGCGCACCTAGAGCATAGTGTCATCAGGAAACCAGCTACGTGTCGGGACACCCCAGTTGGTACCCCGAAGGAAATCCGACTTCTTCTGCCGGTGCTCGGAGATTTATCAATGTGAATGGTTGCAAAGAAAAGCGTTTTCTGTCTTAAACCAGCCAATTGAGTGAAACAAGTGCCGGCGGCCAGTTGGTTTGAAGCAGGAGACCCAGAAGGAGAATTTCCAGCACAGGTTACTCGTCAAGCATACTCCGTCAGTTGAGCTCGTTTGGACAGTGATGCTCAGTAATAAGGGAACCGGTAGTATTGACTTCAGACAGTTGATTATCGAATAACCAACAAGTTACTCATCTACCCTAAGCGGCAATATAGTGTCCGTGTGTGACAGATGAGCTCCAAAGCCCTATATCGCATCAGAAATCAGACGATTTTTATCCGATAAGACCCATTCATCAAGGGACCAAAAACTTCAATTAGTGTAGCACGTGAACCCTAACGGGTCTACCTACCCAGACAACAGAAGATAGCTGAGGATAGCGGAGCCCAGAGTGATTAGTCCAGAGATTTCATGTCCAACCTGCAAACCTGTTGAAGCAGTAGCAAACCGTTGACGTAGAAGGTATATAATGAAGCGGGTGGAAGAATGACTACGAAGAAAAGACAACGTGGATAAACATAAAAAAAAGCTGACGTTTTAGTCTACATAAAGTGGTCTACCGCCAAGTATGCAACTGGATCTTGCAAAAAGCTCAATCGTTTAAACAAACACGGTTGAAAATGCGACCAAGGGGCCCAACTGACTTCGGCTCTATCCAAGTCTCGTCAGAGGTGTTCAGCAACCAAAGCCGAAGCCAAGTAAAAAGCCTGGATGTCATTTACGTTCAACAATGAAAGCGACAAAAAAAAAGTGCAAGCTGGTGGACAGAAATTGCCGTATAAAACTGCCCCTAGGTAGCTATTGGTAGGGGTCCTCGAACCCATTGCGGGCTCGATAGTAAGTACGTGGATTGGTGACGCGGCAAGTGTTCATGCGATAGTACTAGTTTCCGGCCTTTGATAACTAGATAGTTAGTCGGCAATTCAAGACACTTGTCGCCCGTCAGCTCAAAGCGTAGGAGAGAAGGGTCAAAGCAAACAAATAGCTGCATTACTTGGCGTGCACAAGAGCAAACTCGGCATGTAATTCATCAACCAATAGCCACTTAGAGAAGGCAAGTACCCGTCACCGTGTTTAGATAGCACTGGGTATTGTTGTTACTGTAGCAAGAAAGCATCTGCCTTCCAATTTCCCTGTGAATTTGTGAATTCATAATGAGGGCGGGGCCGGGTGAGCGAGTAGTCTGATTTGAACCAAGGTAGAAGCTAGAGTCCGAGTTCTGAAGTATGCAAGACACGGATACATTCGAATTTAGTATGGGCCCGCTTCATGCGACAGGCTCAATGGTGAGGCGGCACTGAGGCCAAACAGTGTGAGGGGCTTCCAGTTGAGGACACACCATACGCCGACCAACATCAAGCGCCATACATTGTGACTAATCGTGGACATACGGGCCGTGCGCTTCCTCACCCGAGCCGCGAATGAAAGTCCATCCCGTTACGTATTGATTTCCCAATGAATGGTGAGCTGCGAATCGTTATCAATAACTACAGGTCTGGGCAAGCTATTTCAGGCCATTCAAACGCTGTTTAGTCACAACTTCGCCGGCCGTCATCCCGAAGCTACTGGGAAGTATTCCGTGCATTGAGGGCCTATGGATTTCACCGCTCTGTCTAACAACACTACCATAGGTTAAATACACTACAGTGGCATCTACCGACACTATCACAGGTTTGAATTTGGCGCTAAGATAGCTGGAACGTAGGATGCCGAACGTGAATATTTCGGCTTGCATTATTTAATAGTCCCGTAATCGTACCCTTTGTCATACGGGATTTCCTCCAGGCAGCTATAGGCCCCAAATAAGCCGGTTGCTGAGTCTTCAGTTATGAAGTGAAATGGACCTGAGGTGTGGATTCGTAGCTGGAATTGGAACCACCGCTTCAGACGGGCCGCTATTGGTAGGAAGGCGGCCCATTCCGGGCCACAAGTACTCGAGGCCGATGACATGCTAGCGAAGAAGTGCGATTTCCCCTCGGTGAGGGTGTGGGGCATAGCTTCGTAGTCGCACGACATTCACAAGTACAATGCGGGCCGCAAAAGTTTTGGCCTCACGGCTAATCATCGGCCGTAATATTCACACAGGCTTGACATCGGAATGGAATAGAACGCGGTAAGCCAAATGGATCTCGTGATAATTATCACGCAGTGTTCCTCGCAGACTCAGTCATTGACGTAACCGAGGGCTTCCTGGTGTACATCTCTTTCTCCAACCAATAATCAAACTTCCTATTATCATAAATTATATGATCTCTGGCCATTTTGTCACGCATATATACGATCATTTCAGCCAACTAATCGATCAGTAAGCATGTCTGGCGGTTTTATCACACAAAAGAGTATACAACCCCATTTTACCACGCATGCTCCTGTATTCCATCGGGGATCACCGGGCGAGGTCCATGTAAGGTGGCGCCAAGCGGGAAGTCGGTCAGAGAGATACGAAAGATGGTCGAACAAAATTGAACAGCCACAACGAGTTCAGGTGGTAACATCGAGTGATAGGCGTACCGATGGGGGAACAAATGAACCTTGCCACTCCAACTTTGTCCGTCAAATGGCCGGGCCTCTCGTTTTGATATAATAGGGTACAGAGCCAGGATAGATCGTGAACGACAGATATATTTATACAAATACCAACAGGGAATGGACGAGTCATCAAAACTACAGGTAGCACGACACTTAAGCCGCTGAGGTCCGGCGCTCGAGGTGTTGCGCGGTCTCCTTCTTCTCAAACGAGGCAGAACCGGATCGGTCATCACCATCATACTTGGGACGGGCATTGAGATCACCCTTTTCCACGGCCTCCATAACGCCGTTTTGTTCCATGCGCTCGCCGGCCTCACGATGGTTCTCACCACCAAAGAGCTATTATAAAATAATGAGACAACATTTTATTGATAGGAATAAATTTGAACTCACAGTGTCGATGTCTTCGAGGGAGATGCCCTTGGTTTCAGGAAGGAGGAAGTAGCAGAATATGGCGAGGAAAATATTGAAGCCCATGAAGAAGAAGAAAGTGTACCACTTGGCCTTCTCTAGGAACACGGGGAAGGCCTGTTGCAAGATAGCGTTGGCAACATTCTGGGTCTGGGTTGCCATAGCTACACCAGTAGCACGGACTTTCATGCTCTGAGGATGCGGTCATTAGCCAATTGTGACTTCGCCAGTAATCAAATACTTACGAAGATCTCAGACGAGTAAATCCAAACGGTCGCGCCCCACGAAGGCTTGTAGAAGAGGATGAAAGAGAACAACAAGATGACGATCGCGACGGCGACGCCCATCGACTTGCCACCTGTTGCAGTAGTAGGAGTCTGGGAACTAAGCGAGCCGTAAGCATCGCGAAAGGGGGAAGAACTACGATGGATGACATACCCAACGAGCGTCACAATGAACATACACAACGCTTGACCGAGTGCACCACCAATCAGAATTTGCCTGCGTCCGAAACGCTCAACCATCCAGGTCGCGTTGAGCGTGAACAGGATACCCATAGTAGCATTGAGTGCCTATGTTCGACAAACGTTAGTCGGAACCGATGAAATGGGTGAGCTAGGGGAACTTGCATTGATCAGCTGGATGGTACTGTTGCTGGCAAACACCTTTTGGTAGATGATGGTCGAGTAGTTGTTCAGCGAGCCTGACGTTCAGATATATCAATAACAAATTACGGATATCAACACGCTTAACTTACCCTGGCCAGTTGCTTGTTGCCCAAAGTTGATAACACAAGCGAGGAAGAAACGCCACCTGATAGATGGTTCGGTAAAGAACAACTTGTAGCTGACGCCGCTCATCTCGCGCTTCTGTTAAACATCGGTTAAGGTTAGTATATGCGTCGGTAAATGGAAAGGAACATCTCCACGAACCTCGAAGGCAATGGCCTCGCGGATAGACAAAAGCTCAGCCTCGACCTCAGACTCGGCGCGGACCTTGCGCAAGCAATCACGGGCGCGATCAATGTGACCATGCTGAACCAACCAACGGGGCGACTCCGGAGCAAAGGGAATGGTAGCCAAGAGCGCAATGGGGGCACTGCGAGTATACAGGCGTTAGCCACGTTGCGCAGATAGCGGGTTATCTGACCGGGTACTTACAGGACTTGCAAGAATACAACGGTCTTCCAGCGCCATTCCCCGAGTTGCGGTGCCTTGGTCGTGCCGAAAGAGACCCAGAAGCAAATGAAGGAGCCAACCGAGTCTAACCGAAAAGAAAGGAGGGTTTAGCGAACGTCGCAAGCGACGCATAGAGTTCTTAGGGCAACTCACAGAACAACTGGTAAAATGAAAGGACCTTTCCGCGGATCTCCGTGGGTGCTACCTCTGAAATGTATGTGGCAGCAGCAGCTGTAAAGGGATAATCATGTTAGCCATCATGAAAGATCAGATCCCGAGTATCCATAAGCGGAATTAGCATAGAAAGGGGGAGATAGGATTTGTACGCCGTTGATAAAGTTCGGAACGCGCCAAAGACCAGAAAAGGCACTCACGCAATGCAACACCCTGTGCGAACCCAATGATTGCACGCCCAGCAATGAATGCGCCAATGACCCGGGGAGCAAATGTTTGGAGACAAGTAGCGGCAATAACCAAAACGGAGCCAAAGATGATGTTCGCTCGACGGCCAAACGTGTCCGACTGATCAAAGTGGAGGATGGATCGGGTAATACGTAGTGAAAAAGTGGCGGGTTCGTACGAGGAACGGCACCATATGTGGGATAATTGAGATTAGTTGGGAAGGGGACTGATTAGTCGCCAAAAAGGTGAAGGTAGATATATGCACGCACCATCCAAGGCGAGACGAAGAAACCACCACCGATGGCCGCAACCGTGTAAGCAGTGGTCACAGAGCCAACGACGTTTGCATTGGGATGATGGAAATATTCCTTCCACTCCGCGTAACCTTGAACAGCGTTGAAGGTGGAGGCGTCGAAACCGTACCTAGACGGGGATACCTAAGTTGGTGATCTGGTCCAAAATCATCGCGGATAACACTCACAGAATCATAGTCATTGCTGCAGAAATGCAGTAGACCCACGCATTGAGCCTGTACCCCATGTTGAAAATATCGGCAGTTGCAAACTGAAAGGTCGTTGTACAACTCGATCGACGACGGGTGGGGTCTGTCGTGGTTAAGGAGGGGCCCCTTGCCGGACGACCAGCTACTTATAGGTATCCGGCAAGGTAGGCGTGGGGTGGACATTTCGAACCGGGTGACTTCCTGAGATCAGGCCCGACCGTGGCCCGCCGCAAGAGGGAAATGCTGGCCACCTGATGCTCAGCCAGTGCGTAATTGACTGAAACGCTGCCGTACCTACCCGACGGATTGGATGGAGCCAAGATTACGCGGTGTATTTTTGGATTTTCCCCCTGTTAAGCTATAACTTGGGCAGTCTTGGGAACCGGAATCGTTGACGGGAGTGATGCCGGACCGCCGGGCCGCCCGCTCCACGTGGTCCATTCTTAGAACGGATTCAGGTACGGCTCTGGTACTCGCAGCCACACGTGGAAACACGCATCAGCGCGAAGTAACTGAAAGGGGTGCAACCCTAAGCTTGGATTCAATGCCGAACCTATCGAGTTTGGTTAAAAGTGCCTCTAATTACTTGGCATCGGCCATGAGCGGGAGACTCGGGGATACTCACATTATCCCCATCCGCTCATCTGTCCGACTACAGGTTTTATTGCAGCGGTCTTTGGCCTTGACATCCATAACTCTTACGGCCACTCAAGCGATGCCCGCATCGTCACATCTCACATCTTTTAGGAATCCAATTAGTGAGAGCAGGCGTTCTGGCATTCTTGAGCCTGTTCTCACCGAGATATCCCGCAGTCCCTGGATTCCATCCTGATCCTTGTAAGTGTCCCCGCCAAAGTTTCGAGGATATTTGTGTTGTCGGGTGCTTGTGTCCTATCTTCAATGCCGGAACGAAGATGATAACGGCACGCGAACCAGGTTCTCGCCACTGGCATCATTTCTCTGCTCCTCTCTGCTGCCAAACAGCCAGTAGCAGCCGGCCAACTTCCTACGAAGTCAAATCGTATGCCAAGATGGCTACACGTGTTTAAGTTTGGGCCTCTTCTCTTCCTATTCGTCTGAGGTCGTGTTCCCCTTCATTTGAGTACCCAAGCCTCGATTTCATTTACTGACCGTACATTCCTCGTTTGGGTTTCTCTTCTATCTTGTCTGGTCTCCTCGACATCAAGCCTCATCCCGAGGAGATTGTCGGTGTTGACTTCATCCTACCACTTCCCACGTGACCTTGACTCTCTTGTTCTCGACCCATCACCCCTATCGTATTCTGACAACACACTCCAAATCTCTGGATATCTAGCTTGCATACTAGTCGATGGGATCTACTATCTCGTCACATCTTCGTTCCTCTACACACCAGGCATTCCAATATACACCAGCAAAGATCTTATCCACTGGACTCAAATCGGTATGCTCATCCCCCAAGTCTATTATTCACCATGTGTAACTTGACACCTTCCGTGGTAGGAAATGTAATCACTCGACCTTCTCAGTTATCGCTCTCAAAATGCACCATTCGGCAAGGAACTAAGAACTGTGGGGGCGTTTGGGCGCCTACGATCCGATACCACAAGGGCGTGTTCTATGTCATTTCAACATGCGTGTTCCCAGATAAGGAGTTCGCTGACCATAGCCGCTGGGAAAACGTGCGCGTGTTTTTCAGTTTAAAGCTTAATTTCTCCTAACTAGATTCGGAGATCAGCATGTGTGGTCGACTCAAGACCCCTATGCCCAAGACGCCTGGTCCGACGGCATCCAATTTTACTTTCCAGGGTACGACACTAGTCTATTTTGGGACGAGGATGACAGTGATAGAGTCTACGTTCAAGGCGCCCTCTATTGGCGGGTACGTCTGACCTGAGTCAGATTAAAACCTAAATTATCGAATGACTTAACGTTTCGAACGCAGGTCAAGGAGGGCATCGCCCAGTTCGAGCTCGATCTTCAAACTGGGGCTTCCTTGAGCGGAGATCCCAGGCCGATGTGAGTGGAGTGTCATGGAAAGTGAACAATTACGAACTCGCTTGCCAGCTGGTCAGGGACTGGCCGGCCTATCCCTGAAGCGCCGCATATGTACCACAAAGACGGCTGGTATTACCTCCTTGTCGCCGAAGGTTCGTCATTACTTGAGAATTCCTGCACGCGGTCTGATGCGTATGCGTCCTAGGCGGGACCGAGCTCGATCACTGTGCTACCATCGCACGCTCTAGATCTGTCTGGGGCCCATTTGAAGAGTGTCCAGACAACCCGATCATCCATGCTGCAAGCAAAGATGCCTACTTTCAGACCATTGGTTCGTGTTGATTGCTTCGAGCCGCGCGGCAGACAGCCGTGCCATGCGACCGCTTAATTAAAACGGACTTGTTAGGACACGCGGATATTTTCCAGAGCCCAGAAGGCGATTGGTTTGCCGTCGCACTGGCCACTCGGGACGGACGCGTCAACTTTCCTATGGGACGCGAGACAGTGCTGATCCCTGGCAAGTGGGAGAGCGGGGAATGGCCTGTTTTCGAGGCTCGCGTCGAGTCGGTTATGGGTCCCCCAAACGATCCTCCTCCCCCTCCGATCCCGATCGATGAAGACCTGTTGTCAAAGTTTGTACACAGGGGATCAGAGGCTATTTGGCCACACAACCTACTTCGTCTACGTAACCCAGACGAAAGCGCGTATCAGTTTATCTCTGGTGCACTGTATTTACGCGCATCTCCTCAAGGCGATGTACTGGACGGGCGCTTTGGGACACCCACGTTCGTTGCACGGCGTCAGACGGCGATCGAATCCACGACCGAAATACACCTCGAGCTCCCACCCAACGCCCAACTTACCACTGGACTCTCGGTCTTCCTTGATTTTGAGTCACACGTCGAGCTCATCCTACGTCCCTCGGATCAAACTGGAAAGGTCAAGGCACAGATGCGTCAGAGCACCGTGGCGTCAGAGGGGGTGGTATCAAACGCGTCTGTCATTCTCGACGGTGGCGTGGTATGCCTACGAGTGACGAGCTACGAGGACAGATTCGAATTTTACGCGCAGCAGGATGGAACATGGCTCTTGATCGGCACGGGGCTCGCCAATGATGTGAGTGGCGGGTTCACCGGCACGGTAATAGGCGCGTTTGTTGAAGGCCCCAAGGAGGAAAGGGCAAAGGTTATCGTAAAGAGATGGATATATTCCGAGCCTGTACAAGCAACTTGAAACCGAGTCACTGTAAATTAACTGTCAAACTCAAAGCATTTTAGCAATCAGAGATGTTCATGGATCACATCAGAATCTGTCTCGCTGAGAAGCCTATGCCTGGACCTGGGGGGAGAATCATCAATGCAATTATCTGCCATCGATCAAAATGTTCCTTTGTATGCGCTAGACCATGGTGGGAATGGTGGGGGAGGACCACACCCACCGGAGGACCGGAAAATGTTCGAAATTCAGTTCCCGACACAGTAAATCACATAAGTATATAGACCAGTTACGCAGTCAATTCACAAGGCTTTTACTTTTAATCAATGGAAGCTATCCCCCCTTGGAGCTTATTCTCCAAGGGGTTAAATGGGTTCTGTGTGACCCGAGGCATCGGGGCAACTGTAAACATCCGTTTCGATCAAAAGCTACCGATCCTGCTCCCCGCGGTTTGTCATAAATTCAACGATTAAGTGATAGGCCTATTGTGGACATCATGGAGCCGACGAAGGAAGAAGTCTAGGTAGAAAACCGTGGGCAGGTGGGGAAATGCGTGTGGAGGGTCAAAGGAGCAGGGCAAAGGTAGACTTGTTGAAAGCAATACATGAAGTGAGTAATAAAGCATCGAATACAAAACATGCCTAGGAAGAGATAGCAGTGGGCCAAGAAATGAATGCGGGCGGAGGCATACGGGTACGGACACGGGTATCGCAACGTGTAGAGAGGCGAGTGATTTATTGATACATTTCTGGAGAGTCAACACCGCATTGAGCCATGCTCTGATGTCGTTGCAACGCGTCCTTTCGTGAGAAACTGGATTGGAAAGAATATAAGCAACCGTCTTCGAATTCGAACAAGGCAGTGACCTACGCTTTGGTGCATGTCGGGCATTTATGAGGCCGGTCTCCCTAGCAATTATGGAGTGGTAAGCGATACCGGCCTTGGGCAAACCGGCAAAGTAACACACCTTGTGGGTCTCGACATGCCGCTTCAAGTCGTGTGCACGGGAAAACGCAGCTCCGCACTGCTCGCACACGTGTGGCTTCGGCCGAGGCTGGGCCTCGTCGATGGCCGGCATCCGTCTGTCGAGCTCGTGAAGCGGCGGCATCATACGAGAGGGAACACCCATTTGCTGCTGGTGGGGACTCATAACACTCGAGATATATGGCACTTGGGGTTCGGTAGGGGGCGGAAGGGGGTCGTTGGAAGGATATTGCGACCATGTGCGGGAGCCCGAATGGTGACGACTGATTGGGACAGTTGCTTCGCTCCCAGGATAGTTCGGTCCCGTAGTTCCCGAACGATGAGCCATTCGAGGATATCCAGAAGAAGATGCGTACCCATGCGGCTCTCGTTGGCCAATCGCAGTAAGGGCAACAGATTGGGCACGATGACGGTCCCCTCGAGCCATAGGAGGCCCAGCAGGTAGAGAAGACGATGGTAGATTATGGGGAGCATCAGGCTGGGAGAATGAAGATGGGTTAACCTGGAGTGGTTGGATAGGAGGAGGGTAGGCAGTGGGCTGTCGTCGGTCATAGTTGTGTTGACCATAGTCTCCTGAAGGATACTGCAGAGGCTGAGTCGAAAACTGCGAGGCAGGAACCGACATTGACTGTGAGCGCTGCTGCTGATACTGCTGCTGGTGTTGGCGAGCATGTTGTTGTTGCTGGGGATGCATGTTCCAATCACTCATGGTGGCGTTCGGGATGTTCCTGTGGAGATATCAGAGGATCAGGAGTGGGTATTTAGGTGGCTCAACAAGAAGTTCTCCATCGGGTCGATATATACGCGAGCAGTGCAACAACGTGTACGTTTGAAACGCAAATAGAATTATGATGTAGGAGAACAACTCACCCCAGTTCCCGGTGACTGGATCGAGCGGACAGATCCCAAGGGGTCGACGGCGGGGGAGCGCGACTAGATTTTAGGCTACGAGGGCGTTTGGTAATCGGTACACTATCAATATGGGAAAGCACCAAAAACACAGGGCCTGGTTCGCGTATACTCGTGAGCGAGTAATGGGAGGGTCCATAGTCAAAATGACTGTCAACCTGTCATTCCAAACCGGCAAGTCGCGCCTTGACCAACTCCGGTCTTCGGACATTGGGTGAGTGACCCGATACTTGAAAAATCCGGCATGAAAAACCTAGCAGTCGAGTCGGACATCCAATGGCGGCTGTACGGCACAGGAAACAAAGGCAGAATTCTCGATGGAAAATGAGGCTATTTCGCTTTGGGCAAACGTTACGGAGGCCAACGAGGGGTAGGGGGTGAGGCCGCCTCCTGCCTGCACTTATGATCAATAGTAAAGCACATCTCTCTAAACGTCATCAGACCGAATCCAAGCTGTGGGACCATCAGGTAATGGGACCAAAGACAATAGCAATGGGCCACTGTGCGTGTTCACAACGTGTTGGCACAAAGTCCAATAAATAAATAATTCGGGAGCGCATGCGCAGTTCAGGTGATTGATCAGAGCCTATCGGTGTCGATGTCCTCGATGTGTATTTCAGACCTGAAAACCACCAGTTGGTTGGTTCTTGGTTTTGGCCGGCATGGTAGCCCCCGCGTGGCGCCGGTGGCGCCGTACCTGTCGAATGCGGCGTCGGTGGCAGTGTCTAGTTATAAGCGCCAAAAACCCCCGACTCCGAACAATCCAATTCAAGCCCCGTAATTACATGGAATAATCACATCGAACGCCAGCTGTCAGCTGTGGCTCCGGATCTCAATTCACGAAGGCCTGATGCCCTGTCATGGCCTTGCCCAGAATTAGTGCGTGAATGTCCTGAATGTTCTAATTAGTTGGGAGCCTCAAACGAGAAAAGTGGCGTACATGAGTTCCTTCGTACGTATTCGCGACTTGGAGGTTCGCGACGTGACGTGCAATGTGGTACCTATTCGGGTCAGTTGAGAATCACAACTCGCGACTAATTGCGCCTACTCGTCTGCACAGGCGTTGCCGCCCAAAATGTCAAGAACCACGCGTGAATGCTGCAACGCCTTGCCACAATTATTACGTTTCACCATGCTGACCATTTCGGGCGACCAGTTCCCAGCATCTTTCAGACGCCCGACCTAAGCGAGCAAGGTCAGTTGATGCACGTCACCCATGTCGTAACCTATCAGACTAGCCTGCAAGGATGCAAACAATCCGAGCGTGATTTCGGTTTGAGCGTCTACGAGTTTCTTCTGCACGAGCTGGAAGCTCGCAAGTGGGCGTTTAAACTGGTGCCGTTCCAGGCCGTATTCTCGAGCACGGTAGACGCAGTCTTCCAATGCTCCCATGACACCCCATGAAATGCCAAACCTACGCGAGGTTAGAATCCAGGGAAATATTGTCGAAGACAACGAACCTAGCATTGTTCAAGCATCCGAATGGTCCTCCGAGGCCTTCAGCCCCCGGTAGGATTCCGTCCTTGGAGATCTTTACATTGTCCATAAAAATCGATCCCGTAATGGACGCGCGTAATGCCAACTTGTTTTTGATCGCGGGAGCAGTAAGGCCCTGAGTGCCCTGAAAACACGCTTGTCAGCCAGTTCGCATAGACTAAGCGCCAGTGATGTGCACATCGGCGGACAAACAAGGGTTCATCGAATCATGATGTACCCATTCAAATGGCGTTGGGAAACTCAATCCAATCCAATACTCGATCAACCACTGATCCGCAGGCGAGTCCTCCAGATCTTTACGAATCGTCACCAAGTAGCATCGCTTGTCTCACCACCGGCGAATTCGGATGGACCGCATATAGTCAAGCTTCTGGAGCTCCACGACCCACCTTTTCAATAAGAAACCCACGAATCTTCTTGTCCCACAGACAACGAGCCCATACAACAAATAGCCCTCTGGGGTCGATTAGACGATAGTTGGAATGTACAAGGTGGGCCAGGACTTACGCGACGGGGGAATTAGAGATCCAGGTCTTGCTTCCGTTGAGCACATATCCGCCGGTGTTTTCATCCTGGGCGGCGGTTGTTTCCATCGAGGACGGATCGGAGCCATGATTAGGCTCAGTCAGACCAAAGCAGCCCACCAGTTCGCCCGATGCTGCGGTGCGTGGATGGCTTGATTTAGAGTCACGAGGAATTCGTAGTGATCGTACCTAGCTGAGGAAGATATTTCTCCTTCTGCTCCTGACTACCGTATGCGTTGATCGGATGCATGACGAGTGAGGATTGGACGGACATGGCCGATCGGTAACCCGAATCTACTCTGATTGGCAGGCTCAAGGGTTGCATATTTATCCCCGTTGCATTCGTAAACTCACCGTTCGACTTCACGGGCAATCAATCCGTATGCGACACTACTCACACCGGCACACCCGTATCCTTTGATCGTGGCCCCTAGCAGGCCAAGTTTCCCCATCTCGGAAAGTATCTTAGGGTCAAAATCTGATGTGGGGGCGTTATTCGTTATTCTAAACAAATCTGTCCGTTGTTATTACCTTCATGGCGGTACGCTTCCAATACGCGTGGTTGAAGGTGCTCCTAGACACGCGAGGCGGGTCAGCTGACCGGCTTTGAACCGAAGCCGGCCGGACCAGACAAAAACACACCTGACAATAGTCGCGTGCTGTATCACTGCAAGATGGGCAACGCGTGCAGGTGAGTGCATGCGTTGGATTAACCTCGAGCCACCTACCGGATTGCCCGTTCTTCTTCTGTGAGTAGTGAATCGAGTTTTAGGGGGTCCTACCCAGTAGCGCGCAAGAACAATAGTACATGTGGGAAATATAGTTAGGGGTATTGATGGGGACGGCGTACCTCCCAGTCAAACTTTGCAAACTCTAGGTGAAGGAAGAGAAAGAGGCATGGGTTGGCGATTCCAGCAGCAGAATTCGATCGGTTTGTACGTACTAGACGACGATGCCATTCCCGCACGCTGTGTTGCGACGAAGCTTGAGATCGGCCGAGAGAACGATGTTCTTAGAATTCGCTGCATTGTAAGACGTGAACGTGTGGGCTGGCAATGGCAAAAAGTCTGAAGAAAGGTCGTGGTCGAGGTCCGAGAACGGGCGCGGTCCCATGATAGATTGATTACCTCACCGATCGGGAATTGAATGTGAAATGCATCGCTGGAACTTGGCAGGACAAGTGGCGTCGATCCAATGCTTGGTGTATAGCAGGTCCTTGCTAGTTGTGGAATAGACGTTGAGGTCTGATTACTTGAGAGGTTCGATACGTACAGGTTGAAATGCCAGGGAAATGAAATCATGGGAGTGGTTCATGGGAGTGGTACCAAAGGGAAAGCATACGGGGGAGATGCAAGTAGCGAGAGCAATAAACAGACAACAGATCAAACCTCTAACCGAGTCCAGATGAATAGTTGAAATTCGAAACGGACATCTCGGCTCTCAGTGCTCACTTGACGAGAACCCAGAGGACCAGCGCGAGCGCGAGTACTGAAAACACACGACCAAACTGCTCCCCTAATGCCCGCTCTATCGCCGCCACCAATCCCGCCCACAAGTCATCCTCCACATTCGGCCGGGATTTATCTGCAACAAGCCGCTGTTCATAGAGTGACGTGGGTAGCGATGGTGCGGGCGTAATAGGCGGGCTTGGTAACTGTGAGGCTTTCCCTTTCTTTGTCTGATCAATGCTTCGTTGCTTGATTGATTTCGGGAGTGGATACCCTGTTTGCTGGGATGATACGGGCTGCGGGCGGGCGACTGGAGGTGTGGGGTGTGATGGCCGCTTTGCCGACGACGATTGGATATCGAGGGCTCGGTTTGGCTCTTCCACAGGGAGTGCGGGCCCTGTAGGACGACCGGTGGCCACGGAAATCACGTCGCGTCCGTAGGTGCAGGTTATCCCACATGCTGGGCACGCCAACTCCAGTGTTTCAGGACGTAATGATCGACGAACGTGCTAGACGGAAAATGTTTAGTTTAATAATTTCTGATACATGGATACCATACCTCGTCCAGATCCGAAGAACAGAATATATGCTTGCAGCGAGTGAAACACATGTCGCCCAGGTTTTGGAAACTAGTGCCAGGCGCGGATCGCGCGGGACGAGGCAAACAAACAAGGGGCAGTCAACGGGAGCGAATTACATAGCCACGTATCACGAGAAATAAAATAGAATAAACATGAGTTGTCAGTGATACAAGTTTTATGCAAGCTGGGACAAGTAGTGTCTCACCATAAGTTACATAACAGGTTAGACGAGGTTTCGTTCTGGTCCTCCGGGACGGCTCGGCGGGACACAATGCTACCAATGTCACCATCGTCAACCCAGCGCCCTTCCTCCGTGAGATGTCGTTTTTCGCGTAATAGTCTCCGTGTAAGTTCATCATCAAACTCGGCGCCCCTAGGTAGTTCGTATCCGTAGGCACTGGATAGTCCTTCGGGATTCGGCGGCGGCTGAAGCGGCTCCTCCGCGTCCCCAGAATAAAGCCCGAGTCCAGTCATTGAGGATGGTGAGGTTCCCAAAGAAGCAAAAGTTGCTCCAACAACTGTATTGCTTCGCTGGCGACCCTGTGCCACGCTAATTCTCCTCGTGCCGTCCCATGATGTCTCCGCGCCCAGATTAAGTGGAATATCCTCCTCTGGAAGCTCGGGCCGATACCAAACCCCAGCGGGAGGGGTGCCGGACTCTGATAATAAACCTGGTTTATTCGATGGAGTCGTGATGTCGATGCGAAGTTGGGGAGACTTTCGGCGCGTCGTCTGATTGAATAGATGTGTGTTGTTCTCAGAGGGAGAAGGCGCTGTGGCCGATGTAGCCATATTTGCGTAGTATCAGCGACGAGCTCGATATATCTGGATCTCTATCTGTGTCGTGGACTGATGTATTTTCTTTAGCTGCTGATCTCTTTCAACCGAACAACCGCCAAGTTGCAAACTCACAAAACAAAGGCTAGTCTGGCGGCTTTCAATCAAGTGGCACAATAAGTCCTCCGAGCGTCCTCTTGGGATAGGAGTGATAAAGCCCTGGGCGATATGGTTAGCAATAGCAGCAGATGCGCTGGTTTCGAGCTGATGTGCCCCGAGATGGAACCCATCTTCGTGCTTCACGTGAACAACCAGATTCAAATTTGGGCGGTACCGGTGGCATGTGAAAAATGGGGTGGGGCAGCAGAAGCGCTCGGCGGCACATTCGTGGCAACCGTCATCACGTGGTACGCTCAGTAAATCATTGTATATTTACCCTTTGTGGAATTATACTTGGTACAGCGCCGATTCCATGACGCACTGTAAATGCTCTAGTTTATCAAAGCATATAATAGCTTCTGTAGCGGTAGTCAAACAGATTTTCAACACCCGGGGCTGGGGTATGCAACGTGAGTGCCAAACGTTCCGTGGATTCAATAGTCAAGTCAGGAGGCAAGCAAGTTGTCCGAGACTAAGATGATCATTGAAAAATATTAGGTTGATCTCTTCAAATATTCTCGGTCATGCCTCTGTCCGATCCTCATGCTTCGACGTTATATTGAAAGGTATGGTGTGAAATTCCCAAGCAGCACTCCTTCCTGATTGTTTCCCTCGCTTGTAAACATCGAACTTTATTTAATGGATAGTAGAGGTTGTTTGGTCAACCACACGCTAAATCCTGCTGGCCTCGAGACCTACCATCATAATTTCAGCGATGCTGTCCATCTACGTTCCCCGACCAATGATCCCTGTGTCCAGTACCGCTGCATACCACCATCCTGGTATATAGCTTACACAAGGCATCGAGTCACTCAGAAACCTTTAGGCGGAGTCTTGTTTAAGCTCGCGCTGGAGGGCATACGATTGGCTACATCCAGTAGCCCGATTTGTTGTCCTCATTGACGGCAATCATTGTCTGATTCCATAGCCGATTATGTACACTAAGCCAAAGGTCCAGGTACGGTCGATCCGTAGCGGAAAACGCGCATTCAAACGCCACATACACATGCGTGGCGTCCTCGCTCGCAAAGCCTTAGTTATCGCCACCGAAACTCAGTTAAACACCCCAGCGTGGGGATGGTCAAACCTTGTACCATCCCCCCGAGTTTTACATGGGCCGAAATATACTTATTGCTGAATTTGAGGATTGGTTGGAGCCGTGCTCGACGACCCCTTGACCAACAAGTTTGAACTAAATCCTATGGTGGCCTTGGTATTGACTAGCAACTAGCTCGTTGCATCCATTTCTCACTGTGCTCTGAAGCTTTTACTGGTCTCTGTGACACAACTGGTCATGAATATAACTGGCAACAGCGTTTCGTTTTGTACTCAATGGCCCGCCACCTTGCAGAACCCACTCGGGCTAAAGGGACTGGTGCCGAGTAATTCATGGCTTGTAGATCCTCCCGGTCTTACTTGACTATTACTTGTGAGCGCTTGGAAAAGCCAGAAAGGTCTAGTGGACCTGTCAGCGCTGTGCCGACCCGTTTTTCTAATGCCCGAGTTGGACTTCGCTATTCAGTTACTCATGAAAGCACCTTGTACTATGATGGCAAAGCCTCCGTGTCCATGTGGTATCCAGATGCTTCGCTCCCAGGAATTCCACGCCCCCTGTGTCTGCTATGCGCAGAATTTTGGATCCCTCGCCTCACGCTGGGGAAGAAAATCAACCAACCACATCCGCGTCATCTTCACACGGTCTCATTCAGCGGATATTGCACGATGCTTCGCCCTGGATCCGCCAGACTTCGAAGAGATCAAATCAATATTACTTGTGAGTAATAGAGTACTCTATACGAGCGAATCAAAGTGAGAATAAATTGTTCAAAAAGTCGATTTTTCGGACGGGCACTCGGCCGGAGTGACTTAGGCTGTATGCGTCCTGGAAGTACTAAAAATAGTGCATATAGGTAGTCGATAGCATTAGTGGACAATTTTGCGCTGAAATCAACTCCCGTATCAGTGTCTCACGGTGGGGCAAAGAATAGTTCGACAGAGGACATCGAATAATCAAGAAACTCCGACATCGATTGATGTCGTTGGGTATCTGGTATAAGATCCCGCAGTGGGCTCAGCATGCAACCATGAGCAACGACGTTCACTTATCTCAGTGCCTCGATTTCCGCAACTTCAATATGTCTACTGATAAAATCAGTGAGCGCGCCGCGTTGTCTGATGCCTCATTTCCCTTACTTGCCATTTTAAAACTACAGCGTTTCTTCTCAACTGGCATGCCACGCCATACCACTTGCCTATTTTCCTCGCCCAGGCGAAGGGTTATTACGCCGCCGAAGGCATCAAAGTTGCTTTGTTGGAACCAAACGATCCCTCGGATGTTACCGAGATAATCGGTTCGGGCAAGATTGATATGGGATGCAAGGCTATGATCCACGTATGTTTCTGGGTCAGTTTGGTCCTGCATTCTAACCAATCATCTTCCAACCAGACTATCGCCGGCAAAGCCCGCGGCTTTCCCATCACCTCTATTGGTACACTCTTGGACGAGCCGTTCACTGGGGTCATATACCTCGAGGGGTCAGGCATCACTGAAGACTTTACTTCGTTGCGCGGAAAACGCATTGGATACGTTGGCGAGTTTGGAAAGATCCAGATCGATGAGCTCACTACACGTAGGTGGCTCCAATGTTACTGGCTGACGATTTGGGGGACCAACGGACCAATTTTTCAGACTACAGCCTCGCCCCAAAGGACTACACAGCTGTGCGCTGTGGCATGAATATATCTCGGGCTATCAAAGAAGGGACTATTGATGCGGGTATTGGTCTGGAGAACGTCCAAATGTGTGAGGTATGTCTTGTTATGCTTCGTTATTTATTGCGTTTGACTAATACCATCCCTGAAAGCTTGAAGAGTGGTGCAAAGCTCAAGGACGTCCCACTTCAGACGTCAAGATGCTTCGCATTGATGAGCTCGCGGAGCTGGGATGCTGCTGTTTCTGGTCAGTCGCTCGGAATACTGACTGAGTAGGTTGTTGACAAAGCCCTCCCCAGTTCTATTCTTTATATTGGTAAGGTTTTCTGGCGGATGCTCGTCCACACGCATGAGGCTTCTTGCAACAGCGATATCCCGGTACAGTACATTTCTTGCTCGTGTAAAGTGTGGAAGCACGAGACCACGGGTGTCTGCTTGCGCTACCCGCTTGGCGAGAAACTCTTGCCAGGCCGAGGTGGCGCGTCGGGCGGGCTGAGACCGAGACCGTTGGAACTTGACCACGTTCATGCGTGCGAAAGGAGTGTCTTGTCCCCGCGCTATGCGGGAGTATAACTAACTGAACGTTGCTCTGGCAAATAGGAAACGAAAGTAGGTGGCTCGGATGTTTTTTGAGTTTGCTGCTAAGTCGCATTCCCTTGATGGATTAGGCTTCTTGAGCACCCGCAAGGCCGAGGCAGCCGCATTTATGCGTGCCGTCAAGCGGGCGACTGATGACATGTTCGCCGACCCCAAAGCTGCATGGGCCACGTTCTGCGAGTTCAAGCCCGTGATGAATACACCTCTGAACGAGAAGATCTACGAACGGTATGTAGGTAATATATCGGCACTCGGTGTTATGCTGATGGGCAACTGAACAGTTCATTTACATATATGTCTCGCGACGCCGCTAATGTTGTTCGTGATTGGAAAAAGGTGCGTCACTCTATGGGTGCCGCGTCCATGACTTCAACCCTGCGATAGGTCACCAATTACTCCAAGCGGCTTGGTATCGTATCGGACAACTTCCACCCGAACATGACCAATGAGTTCCTCTCCTGGCCCCTTCTGGACGAGGTGGCCGACCCGATTGAGAACCAGAAGCGCATCGCTCGCCGGCAGATGCAAATCGCCATGAACGGCGGCGTGTTGAGTGGCCACTAAATGCCGTTGGATCACGTGAACGGCTTGAGCCATGTGATTAATTATCAATGAATAAATGACTTGTAGAACTCGGTCAATGGATAAGCGACTCGGCTTCATCAACGATAGGCCTTCCGGTGGCTCAAACAATTTAGAGGTGATTGTCTCCTAAATCATTTAGGGGGTGGGAAGTCACATTTAATCAAAATATGACCTTCGCTGTCGGGCATGACTGCTAGAAGCACACATGAGCGCCTTCGCCCGCCTTCTCCCGCCTTCTCCCGCCTTTGCCCGCCTTCTCCCGCCGCGAAGCTGCCAGAAATGGACATGATTGGACCACTGATCGTAGGGTCGGGTCGGGCTTCTCCATTTTTGTCGCGGGATTTGGCTTTTGTATTGCGGATCGTTCCACATTCGATCCATCTTGGTAGACCGACCTCCTAGCCGACTTGAGTATAAGGATGATACAGCGCCGGCCAGAATTAGTATTCCCCTCTTCCTCTCTTTCTCTCGTACGCACTTGCTGCACCCGACGCTCCCTCGCTCTACTCTATACTTTATAATCATGCTACTCTCATCCAAGCTCGTCGCCGGCATCACTTTGGCGACCGCTGTTTCGGCAGCCCCTACTTTCAGTTCCAAGGCTTTCCCTCGTGCCAGTTCTCCGTCAGCTTCCGGTACTTGTACCAGTGGGCTTGTGCCAATCCCTGTCCAAGTCGACACGACTGCGATCAACATGCAAAAGCCCGCCAACCAAGCCGCTCTGACCGGATTCCTTGCCAAATTCTGGAGCACCGGTTCTAGCGTTGCCTCACAGGTCATGCCTGCATCCAATGGCGGTCCCTCTCGCAAGAGAGTTGAGGGTACTTACAACATTTGGACTCAAACTTGCCTTCCCCACGGATGGAAGGATGGCGGCAACTTGATCGTCGGAATTCATGGGTATGTTGTTTTTATTGCTCTTGAGATCTTCGTCTGATTAGTTGAATAGTATCAACTTTGACCATTCCTACTGGGAGTTTGGCTACTCGAAGGAATATAATTTCATCGAGGCTGCCAACAAGGCAGGATATGCCGTCATGACCTATGACCGCCTCGGTGAGCAAACCCATTGCTCGTTTTGTTCCGATTGCTAACAAGATACGTAGGTGTCGGTCAGTCTGACAAACCAGATGGGATTAATGTCGTACAGTCGAGCACTGAGGTTGAGATACTGCACCAACTGATTCAAAAGGCTCGCTGGAGCCGGCAGTATTCCAAAATTCTTGGTATTGGGCACTCGTTCGGGGCGTAAGTAGTCTAGGCTAGACGCTCGAAGCTTGTACTAATTGTATATTTAGCATCCAGCTGACTGGTATTGCTGCCAAGTACCCCTCTGATCTCGATGCCGTCATCTTGACCGGATATGCACCTTCCATGGTCAGCGTTCCTTTGGCTTTCACTGCTTGGGCGCAGACTTTGGCCAACGACCAACCCGATATGGCCACTCGCCGGCGCTGGCAACTCCTCCCCTCTGGCAGTACCATCATGACTGACCGGAGCTATTTGGGGACTGGTAGCCCCAGTGCTGACCGCTTTGCCTTCTTTGCTGAAGGGGCTTACGACTCTGGTGGGTAAACTGTCTGTTTTCAGTGCATACATGATTAACGAACCGCCACTCAGGTGCCTTCGATCTCGCGTATAACACCAAGCAAACCCACACTCTGGGTGAGTTTTTGACCATCGCTGAGCCTGTGTCCAAGCCTGCCAGCAACTACAAGGGTCACGTCTACGTCGTCACTGGCCAGAAGGACATGTAAGTGCAGCATCCGGAAATGCCAGGTCAAATTGCTAATTTTGCACCCACAGTATCTTCTGTGGCGGTGACTGCCAACAAAAGCCCGTTAATGGCTGGGGCGAGTCGTTGCTTGACGACACCAAGTCATTCTACCCCAACGCCGCCAGCTTCTCGAGCTACGTCCCGTTGGGTGCTGGTCATGCGCTCTTTGCTCATCGTGGCACTGACCAGACCATCTCCAACATCCTCTTCTGGGCGAAGAACCATGGTTTTTAGGCTCCTTTCCTTGACTCTCCTTTCTCTTAGTGGTTTTCTGTCGTCTTTGCGGTCTACTCTCTTTGTCATTTCTCTTTATTCTAGTTAAAAATGCAAATCTTGGCCAGTCCTTAGATCCTTACCAGCATGGCATTTATGCCAATGTCTAGTTCTTAACACTTGATTCTCAACATCCTGGAAGAAGAAGCGTTGATGCCAGTATTGTACAAAGCATTGAAGCAATGCGGCTTACAGGCCGTTAACAACCCCTGTGCGCTAACGTTCGTGTTTTATATCAAGCCATTCGTTCCACCATCCAGATTTCGGAACTCGTCTTCATGTTTCAATCGTCTACCATCATCGTCGAGACAGAGCACCGAGTCTACGCCAACAATTGACTATCTTACATTCCATGGATGCGCCCCTCGATCCACCTCCATGACATGGTTGTACATGCCGAAACCAGGAATGTGGCGTCAAAAATCCAACCAAAAACTTCGAATACCGGAAGGGTTGAGAACAAAGACGGAACAACAGTAGGATCCCCTTCATTTGGGGTTACGGAGGGAGGAAACGAAGTTCGTAATTGAATAAGTGTAGAAAGGAGATACGTCCCCTGGAAGAAAGTTTAGTTCAGCGTCTCTACCTACTTGTCACCACATCTTACCATCAGTTGAGCCAGAATGAGCAACGTCAGTGAAGTGAAGATTGACCGACTCGTCACCCGCAAAATCTGAACATACGTGTTAGTGAAGCGAGTTCTCGACAAGATCGGTATGCATATACCTTGCCTACCCCCACAAGTATAACCCTAATGCTACTGAGTACAATGCCGCCAACAAGCAGGAGACTAATTTGCCGCGCGATTTGATTAGCTTCGGAGCGATCTAACGGAATCCCAGGAACTAGTGAGACCAAGAGTCCGAGTGCCCCGCTGATCAGGTCCGGCGCAGCTGTTGACAACCCCGAACACGACGACGAAGCCGAGGGTGCACACGTATCTGTAGGTATGGATGTCGGATATTCGCGAAGACCGAGAGATAAGAGGAGCAAGTTGGTTGCTGACTGATTAGTCGACGAGATAGCCGTACGGAATCCTATCAGTAACGCGTCTATCAGATATGATCATACGTCCATACATTTGCAACCCGGAATGCACAGTATGCGCCAAACAGCCAACCTCCTGCGTTCCAAATACGCCCACCAAGGGTCTTGGAGAACTGCATCCGGGCCTAGTGTTAAATTAGTGTGTGATCATGGACTGATAGACATGGCAGTGTAAGATACTCCCGGTCGAGAAACGTACCTGACGGACGCGCATATGATCGAGCTCTCTACTCATTTCAATCTCAAGCGCACGTAGCCCGGCTATTTCACGTCGCAAGGATGTCGCCTCTAAGCACCAGTAATAACGAATGAACAAACCATGAGAATCGGCAAAGGAGAGCACATACCGCTCTCCCCACTCAAGGCCCCAAGGAAGCGTGAGCCCCATGACCGAGTTTGCTACAAACCGGACATAAGCACAAGCACTTAAAAATTAAGTTCAAAGTCCGCAGGATGCCCTCATTCCCGAAGGCTAAGTTATATAGGGGTATGAAACGTACTGGGTTTTTGATATTTTGAAGTTCGAGGGTCTGCGCTTCCCGGTTCCTTAGCTCGAGGTCGTTACGGACACGAACGAGACTCTGCTCAGCATTAGTAATATCCTGCTTAGTTATTTCCGTCCTGAATTGACGTGGTCCTTAGTAGATTAGAGCTTGGACTCGCTTGATACAGGATGCACTAACCATTTTTTCTTTCCCAATGCGTCTGCGAACATCCACGCAGTTGCAATGGCTCCAAACCCAGATAAAGTGCCCAGCACCACAGTGCCTAGTACAGCGAGTCGGGCCAACGCAGCTGTTAAAGTATCTGCCGTTGGAAGGTTTAGTCAAATTCTGACAAGAACGAGATTTATAAGCGCGCACCAAGGTCTTCGCCGTTGCCTATCGTGGGAATGCGCAGTAATAGCGTTATATACATTGAGAAAAATATTAAAGGCAGCGCTAGCCGACGAGGGAGGGAGCTCCCAGACTCGGTTGATGCTGCCAGTTTGATGTTTGAGTAAGTTGCGTGCGACACTGGAAGTCATTGTCAACACTTACTTGACCGGTTAGACCGATACGCCACGAGTAAGCATTGCAAGACGGGAATAATGATTAAGATCAAGACGACCAGCGTGACAAGCGAAAATCGCCAATTGAGGAATCGCGATCTGGAAGGAACGCGATCTCAATTAGCCCAGTCGGCACGACTAGCTAGCAGCAACGACATATGCGGAATGGTTGTTCCGTGCAATAATCAACAATAGAGTCGACTTACCTAGCACCCATGATATCATACGATTGACACATTACTAATAAGAATAGGGAGCAACTTTCGCTAAAGCATAGTGCAAAGGCTGTTCGCGCGACACTAGTGGGTCCCCATCCCCATTCGGCCGGAATGCCTCTCGGATGCGAGCGAGCGGTGCTCGGCTGAGGAAGAGTGCCAAGCTCAAAATAGTTACTGCCTGCTAGGCGACCAGGCGATCGGGGTGCGGATGGGGTTCCCGGTGAGGAGTCTACAGCCAGGGATGTTGGGTCTGACGGGACGTTCGGGGAGAGGTTATACAAGGATCGAATAAGGTATCCCCGGCAAATATAGAATAGAGTTGCTCTAGAAATAGGAGCATGCCAGCGATCAACAAGTGGAAGTGTTGTGGTGACACGCCCTACCTTGCAACGAAGAACAGGGCGGTCTGATACGCCAGATTCGATTGAGTTCCCGAGGCTTCAAGTTCCATTGCGTGCAATCAATTTGTTACTCAACAGCACCAGGTCTAGGGGAGAGCCGTGGCCAACGAAGGAACTCTGGGACCAGCGCTATAGGGTGGCAAAGAAAATATGGCGGTTAGAGAACAGTATTGCAGAACCAGATTGCAACGGTCGAAGGAGCGCTAGGACCAGAGTGGATGGACAGTGGCTGCGTGGAGGAATCACAAAGTGAAAGCGGGCCCAGTGCAAGTTAGTTTGTGATTCAAATTGGTTATTGGCGCCAGCCACTCTCCCACGTGGGCGTAGGTTTACAGCACTTGTCGGAGACGCACAACATAGCAAACCAAGCTTTCTGTGACCGACTCCAAGAGGTTGAACATTTTCAGTATCCCAACTTAGTAAATCAAAAATAATTTACCGAGCGGATAAAGGGCAAGACTGCTACGCTTATTGGAACCAATGAGTGCTGTTATGGAACGAAAAGCATATGTACCAAAAGACGCTAACACCATTATTCGTTCAAGTTTCGAAGAATAACGGAGCGGTAAGCTCGCGCTCATTTATATCCTATTTCCCCTCAAACTCAGGTTGATTTATATGCCGAGTTACAAAAGGGACAATTCCTGACTTGCCTCCAGAGTGGTTCATTACACTGGCCCACTTCTATCGTCCTGAAGCGTAGTTTAACCGGCTACTCCAAGCAAGGAGGTGTCCACCTGGCGTTTAGGAGCGTAGGATTTGTGATGGCTTAGCCAGAGTGCATATGTTCACACGAACATTCAATGAAACCAATTGGATTGTCCGGAATAAACAAAATAAAATAGGGACAATGCCCTGGACTGGAGCAAATGAAAGTCATGCTTCGGCCGGAGCTATTCGATAAATTCTATAGGACTCGAGAGGAGGCGGAATCTCTCGAGGGTGAGGGCCTTTTTGAGGGCCGATTACAGTAGTAATGCAGGTATCAAACGATCACCTACCACGAGCCCCATTCTACTTCGTATCGAAGTGTGTATTGTATAGGTTATTGGTACCAATGGTCTATGGTAGCGAAGAGTCAGTCTGCTTATCGTCTGGGTCTTCGGTCTTGGCTTCAAACCGAGCTCGTACGTATCCGCAAACCGACGCTGTCCTCTATAATACGTGTATCGTCACGAGTAAATGCCCATAGATCTCGAACCCTCCAATTTGCGTATGAATCTGGCACACCAAGCGCGACTGCGCAAAGAAACGATTTTCCACGTAATATAAGCGTGTTTGAAGACTTTAGCCAATGCATACACGTTGCCTTTTGGTGCTGCTTGAGTCTCAGCCAGATTCTTCGGGCTTTCTGGTACCTCAATCCCCATGAGTACATACCAGTAGGAACACGCAAGTAGTGATGATCCAAGCCCATGCCAGGTTGTTTCTCCGAATGGGAATCTCAGCGCCGGCGGATATGATATCCGACTGTATATGCTTCTAACCAAGCCCTGGCTGCACAATGCACCCTGCCTTATTTCTCCGGACAACTCTTCTCACAAAGAATAGGCAAACCCTCACAACTGACTCATGGATATTCTTCGCCATCATGGTACCTTTACAAGCATTTGAATTTGGCGTGGGATGTGGGTATCCGTGTGCAGGTTGCTACACTGTTAGATCGATGGCACGGGAGTCACTATGTGGTTCAATATACTACCGGAAAGAAAGCATACGCTAGGAGTTCAGAGAGCAATGGAATACGGCGCGGCAATAGCACTAAAACGGTGTTACCATCATAAGCGAGGTTATGACCTCGAAAATCACCTGACAAGGAGAGGAGCTACTGTCACAGCCCAATCTATAGAGGGGGTCCCTCGGTATGAATCAGACTGGCCGCCGCTCTATTCTCGCCTCGGGGAATTAATATCAGTAGAATTTCCCGCCAGCATATAGGTATTGGACGGAACTGTAGGCTGCTGGTCTGTCCGAGCAGACAGGTGGCAGTCACATGTAGATGCGTGGTTTGGGAAATTAGTCATGTGTATGCGCATTGCCTCGCCTTGCCACTCGTTCCACGCACAGTGGGTGGGCGACTGTATGCGACAAGCTCGGGAACAGAATGCGTCGACGGGGCCTATATAACTGACCTTCAAGGCCTGCCTTTCGCATCATCTACTATTTCTACCCTCCAAAATAAATATAAGTCTTTTTTGCAATGCGCTGTGAGTAAAAATTCAGCGCATATTTCTGTGCTCTTCATGTCTAACTTGCGATCTAGTCTCATTTGTCGCTGCCATTGTCACACTCGCTGGCGTCGTCGCTGCTGCTCCAGCTAGCACCCTTGTAGATGTAGAAAAACGTCTTGACTGCTATCACCAATGCAAGTTCTCAATTTAACCGCTCAGATATTTACTTCACTAACAATCTTCCCTCCTTTACTAGGCTTGCAGGGATGCTATCCTCCCGGGGCTCCTATCTGTAAGTCGTATGCTTTATTTACAACATGTATTTCACTACCCCAACGCTCCCATTTTCACTTTCCTTTCGCAGGCTCTATCATCTGCAGCCAGAATTGCAAGAAGTAGGGGACACGAGGCAAAGGGGCGTTTCTGCCCATTCCTTCGAAGAATCGTGTATGGCCTGAAAGACCAGAACTTGTTCAAATTGAATGACATCAGTGATTTATTATGCATGAAACTCATTTACTAGGATAGTTCGGCTTGCTGAGACAAGGAGGGGCTGAAAGTGTACCCATGTGCACGTCAGAGGCTTCTCTCTCGGCTTGGTCAAATCTCCCGAGTCCCGCATAGGGAATGATCGCACTGACCGAATTGATTGATTTATACGGCATATTGATGTCCACAGTGGGTATATGCGTGGATACATTGCCGTCTGGAGTCCAATTGCTTCAATCAATCAAGATTATAAAAGCATAATTTATTATCATGGCATCACCATTGGATTAACCACGTGATTGTAATAGCTGATTTGCGGTATGCTAAATACTACCAGTGATTACTAGACTCGGATTTGGACTTGTGGCTTGAGGAGAAAAATCAAAGGGCATTAGAAGGATCCATCTCATCGTATTTGAACGGGTTACCATATCATGCGAGGATACATGCTGGTGACGAAAACGGAAAGAATACGCTAACAAATCAAGGGGTTTTGAACGGGCGATTTCAATGGCTACGAATTCATCATGGCAATTGGCATGCGTGAGCGTCTCTAGTCGAGGGTTAGTTCTAGGCGCCATAAATCCACGAGTTGTAGATTCCTAATTATAATTTTTATCGCAGCCAACGTTTCTCTACTTCGACATAAACGCGCTAACCTCGACGGGCTCTATGCAGGGTACGAGCCCACCAAGCGCCGATTGAAGGGGCGGAAGGAGTGCAGAGCTTGAAGTGCGAGATGCAATCCATTCCATGTGGTGCCACTACTCGGAGTTGACATCCGTTCTTGGGGGACGAGGAAGCTAAGGAAGATCGTACAAGCAAGTGAGAAGTTGGATATTGAGACACTGGAGAGCAAGCCGCTTCCGGCAAAGGCAGTTCTAGTAGCTCAGAGTTTGGAAGCACCGTATTTGGATAAGAAAGCTTTGGCGAAGGAGTTGTGGAGGAGGGCGGACCAAACGCCTTGTCCCATGCACGAGCAAGTGCGCGAAAGCTCGCCTTGGTCTTGAATTTTGGCTTCATTTTGTTCGATGAGAAAAGTTTCCCAGAATATATTAGATGTAAAGGAATCACTCTAGCGACTGAAGAAAGTTCAAGTTGGCTCGGGAGGTCGACACCCCTTCGTCATGTGATATAACCTTTTTTGAATACATAGTTATTGAGCTATATGAGCACAGGGTCAAACCGCTCGCCCAGGGGGAAAAGGTACAGAAGGGGAGTCTGAAGTCAAAGTCAACACGGAGAGGGTACAGAAGTCGGAGAGACGGAAGGAACCCGAGGGCAACACGTGGTATAACCATGCCCAGTGGGCATCGTTCAGTTCAAATATCGATATATACGAGCCGATCGGCCTGGTAGCTATGGCCGTACGACGCCCTTTCCGTTCGTCCCATCACCGAAATACCCGAGGGCAACATGCAATCCTACATTACCTAATCCCACAAGCAGGGCTAGTCCAGTGCTTCAATCATTGAGCCTTGACGACCAACACACTGCCCACATATTTTAACGATATAACCTCCCACGATTGAAGACCCACATCCAAACAATGTTCATACTTGACCCACCTGCTCTGTTCGCCCTCCCTCCTACCTTCGATGGGAAACCTCTCGCAAATGTCTTACTCGCATCCTGCGTAGTCGCAATCGTGCATTCCTGTCTCGCCATAGGCACCTTTGGGATATGGCAACTTGGTATTCTATGGACCATAGGGCCGCTTACCCTACTCCACCATACAATCCTCACCCTGCTCCTACACAAACAAAAAAACGAGACCTACGAATCTGGCCTCATTCCACAGTGCGTTACGCATACATACAATTCTCTATGTCTTGGACTTGTTGCGCTACTCTGGTTTGCGGCGGCAGGCACGGCGATCCAGATACCCGGACATTTTCATGCGACAATGGCTATTGTGTGGGGGTTAGTGACGGCACTGGTAGGGCTGGTCGAGGTGTGTGTACTTGGGGCGACGTTGAACGAAATCAAGCGTGTGAAAGAGGAGAGACAGAGGGAGGATCTTGAAAGTTCAGTAATTGCGATCATGGACGGTCTTATTTCTAGATACACTGCATCTTAACTATTGCCCCCTCCCCTTCTCGGTATTTACATGAAGTGTTAATGTCTCGCCCTTGCCCCTTACTGTCTCGGTTCTTCCGCGTGGATGTGTTTTTGTTTGGCCTTACGCCACCTCACCTCAAGAGCCATAGGGCTTGGCCCCGTAACGCTGTACAAATAATAACTGATTGAAAATGAAAAAACTATTGCCTCGATTGTAACGCTATCGCCTTGTGTACTCAATCCGGTTGCTTGTCCAGATGATCAATTTAAATGTAAATCACTTACTATCAGGACGTCGCAAGAAGAAAAGGGGCATGGAATTGCAGAGCGCCGGCGAGGCTGCATCTCGACATTGATCATCCTGAGCAGCTAATAGGTAACAAAATGCCTCAAGGCTTTGCCTTCCACCTAGACTCAGTTCTGGTCACCAGTATTGTCATACTTCCTGGGAACTCCGCGCTAGGTGTTTGTTATTGCAACCAGGCACGAAAATACAAAGAGACACTTCCGCAGTCTTCAGTCAGGCGTTCATTTTACGACTGCACATCGAAGTGCGCGTATATGCCTTCCAAAATCGCCACTAGACACACCACGGGATACATCGCTCGCCATTGAGCATAATTTGACCCTGCCAGGGGCGATAATCCTAAGTCCATCACGGTCGCATCAACACACATGATCGGGTCGACCTGGTGGCTATGCTCCTACGGCGCCTTTTCCATGCCACCACTGCCGAAGTGCCCGAGCTAATAAATCTATGCGTCCTTCCACCAACTTATCGACCAGAGCTCAATATAAAGTATGTACAGCGTCTTACTAATCGAGCGCTAGCAGCCAGCACATCGTTCGCGTATCTTTGCGACATAAACCCCCTCCATCGAGCACAACCCACATTTATATCCACTGAATGCCTAAACTCGGCCCACCCACTATATTCGCACTCCCTCACATCCTGCATAATTGCAACCCTCCACTTCTGCCTGATCATAGGCACTTTTGGAGCATGGGAGCTCCGCGCGCTTTGAGCCCTGGCACCGCTTACCCTGCTGTACCACACGACCTTCATCATCTTCCTACATAAATATACGATTGATACCCACGAGACTGGTCTCATCCCACAATGTTTTACGAGTACGTGCAACTTTGTGTGCACCGGGATCGTTTTCCTGGTCTGGCTTGCTAAGGCTGGTATGAGGATGTGAATACCTGGGATTTTTCATCAGCCGGTGGCGATTGCGTGGGGGTTGGCGACGTATCTAGTAGGGATGGTCGAGTTCTTTGCGCTTGCGGGCATATTTAGTCGTGTTAAACGCTTAAGGGACGAGAGAGAGAGGAAGGATCTCGACTGTTCGGCACCCGTTCATCTTGAATAGGTCCGACTTTGTATTGTCTAATATGCCCGGGAAACGCACTGTGATTGCATTAAAACCAATAAAATTCTTCCAAACTCACTGTATGATACGTTTTCATCTTGTATACCCAATCTAGTTGCTCGTCTCGATGATAACTCCAGCATAAATCAGCGCCCATCAGTGAAACAGGTATGCATACTGAACAGTGTGCTCACATGCACTATGGGCCCTAAAACTCCGTAAAATACGGAGTTTGATCCCAGTCCTTGGCAAAACACGGAGGTAATCACCGTATCCAGCGTCGAGATCAAGGCGCTCCAACGATCGCTGACCAAGATACGAGGTTTACCGACGTGTTTTGCCAACGACACGGAGGAAACCCCCGCATAAACCTCCGGATTGTACGGAGATTTGGGGTCCACGGTGTGAGCTGTAGGCAACAGATTCACTTCAAAGCAAGGCTCTGTCTCTTATCTAGAATCACCTGTGGCCACCAGCATTGTCGGGCCGCCTGAGGGCACTAAGTTGATAACCCATTACCGCAACTAGACACAAAGTTATGAAGAAACCCTCCCATGGTCTTCAGTCAGACGCTCGACTTTACTATCGTACATCAAAGCGCACGCATACACCCCCCAAACTTGCCGCTTTACACAACGCGAGATGAATCACGTGCCCTTGAACGTAATTTGACTCTGACAAGGGTGTAATGCCGATCTCCATCACTGGTACTAGTCTCAACGTTATGCATGGTCGAATCGACTCAGTGGCTATGCTCGTGCGGCGTCTTTTCCATGCCCACCATCGCCGAAACGCCCGAAACCACGAGATATTAAAGGTAAACGACCTTCCATTACGGTAACATTCCGACTACAGCTCCATATAAAAAGCGCTGCGGCGCCTCACTCGTCAAAACTTGATCAACACATCGTTCGTGTACCCTCGCAACGTAAACCCCCTCCATCGAGGACAACTCACACCCATTCAATGCCCAAATTTGATCATCCTACCCTTTTCGCCCTCCCTCATACCCCCGATGGAAAATCTCTTGCCAAATTCCTACTTAGATCCTACATAGTGTCGACCCTCCACCTATGTCTCGTCATAGGCACCTTCAGAGCATGGTGGCACTGTCTTCTCTGGGCCCTGGCACCGCTCACTCTACTGCACCACACGATCCTCACCAGCTCCCTACACAAACACAAACTCGAGACCTACAAAACCGGTCTCATCCCAGGGTGCGTTACGAGCGGACAGAACTATATATCCTCTGCAATCGTTTGGTTTGCCTGGTTTATTGGGGCAGGGATGGGGATCTGGATACCCGTAATTTTGCATCGGCCAACGGCGATTTTGTGGGGATTGGCGACGGCTGTGGTAGGGATGGTCGAGTTTTTTGTGGTTGGGTGTATGATGCGTGAGATTAAACGTCTAAGAGGCGAAGGAGAGAAAAAGGACGTCAAGAGTTCGGTACTCGTTCATCTCGAGTAGGTTCGACGGCTTTGTGTTGTTTAGTTTGCTCGGGGGACGCTCTACGATTGTATTGAGCCCACGGACATTCTTTCCAAACTCACTTTATTCTAATTTATCATATTGTACACCCAATCCAGTCGCTCTTCCGATGATAAACCTAAACAAACCAGTGCCCATCTCAGCGCAAACCGCAGTGCTCATTGAGGCTCGTAAGGACTCGTTTGCGTAAACGAGCCCTTACTAGCACGTGCGGTTTTCGCTGAGATCAGCAAGATAGGGATACATACTAGAGGGCGGTGCGGAACACTGGCAAAGCAGTTATGGATCATCCTTGATTAACTACCGAGTGGCAAACTCACACAACCCGCCATCCAGAACATTCACCTAGACTCATTCAAGCACATTCCAGTCACTAATTATAAACTCGGTCCCGGCATCCTAATTCAGACTCGGCTCATGAAACCTGTTCATCACGTGATCGCGTCGCCGAATATTCGCTGGACGGCGAGCACCCCAATTGTATTCACCGGTACCCCGCACACGAGGAACCCAAACGTATGCTCTGACCCTAGGTGAATTCACATTTTGCAACGACCCCAGACCTATCCACCCTCAACCGAAAGCACTAGAACCACCTCACGAAATCCTACATCAGCACACGAAAAACGAGGCAGCACACGGAAATACTAAGCAGTAATAGATTAACGACAGAACTAAAGGACACGAGCCGACAACAAGCAATGTCCGACGCGAGTACGAAACCCCTCTAGGATGGGACTATAACTACAGTGAATATGGATGCTAAGATACGATGGTCGTGAGGGGCGTGAGATCTAGAGCCAAAGGAAGTGGATGGGGATGTGGGTAGGCAACGAACGAGGTGGTATGAACGAAACCAAGAGGCCAAGAGTGAAAGACGAGAATCTAATCGTCGAGCTCTTCGTTCATGGATAACCGGTGGTGGACGAGCTTGGCGACTGCCTGACCGTCGATTGGGATTTCGTTGCCCTGGAATCCTTCGGGGTAGTTGACGGGCGGGGTATTGGGTGACGTGAACGAGCTGCCGACAAATTAGCTCCAGCAAACGGTGAAAAGACAAGGAACTCACTCGGATCCCCAGAATCCATAATGCGTCATACCGAGCGCACGAGTGGTATACTCATAGTCAAACGCGAATCCACCGGGGTAGAAGAACTCGATCACGGTCGAGCGAGCGGTGGGGAGCATCCACAAGAGGGAGGTCAGCCCGTTTCCGTGTACGCCCATCAGGATCTACAACACGTCAGCGTGAGCCTAACCAAAAAATACAAAAACGTACAGTCGTGCGCCCAACGAGCCGAATCTGCTCGTCCCTTGACATCTTGTCCAGCTTGACAATGTTGACTTCGTACCCATACTGCGCCTCGAGTTCTCGCAACGCCTTGACAAGTCCGAGGTGGTCCTGCTCCTTGAGCATGCGTCGTCCCCAGCCCTGCCGCGAGACATAGGTAATCACAGGCTTGAGAGGCATCCCATCCGCCGTAGCGCCGACCAACTCTTCCTCGGGCACACCAATAAAATTCAACACGTTCCTTCGCACAGGTCTCCACCAATGTGCACTCCCAGGAAGGACAAACACCTCACTCGCACTCCGCCCACTCGCACGGAAATTCTCACCCCGCATCGCCGCCGCGCGATCCGCAAACACGACCCGCTCGAATACGTGGACTTTGCCCGTTTCGGAGCGGTCGACCCAGTCTTCTTCGAATGCAAGTGCACAGGATGGGAACGCAGCGTGGAGAACGAATTGGTTGAGTTTGGCATAGTCGCGCCATTTTGAGCTGGGGGTATGGGTGAACAGCATTCGACGCGGGGCGGGGAGTTTGGTTTTGCCCGAGGCGGGGACGAGTGGGTCGAGTGAGCTGTATGTGCGCCAGAGACCAAAGAGGAGTTCGGCGGAAAAGTGGTAGTAATGTTGGATGACTGCAAACCATTAGCTTCGGTTATTCATATTTACTGGAGACTCACATTGGGGAGGATCGTTGACGAGGAAGGTGACGCCCTGGAGATGCGTGGCGGTGCCTGTTCCTGGCTCAGCAGCGTCGCCAAAGAGCTCAGACGCTTCCTTGGGAGTGATGATACGCATGTGCTTGTCGGTGGGTTCGCGCTTGGCGACTTCTTCTGGGGGATTCCACACCTCGTAACCAGACGAGGTCATCATCCTCCGCTCAGGTGCCGACGACGGGTCAGACACGACGACGTAGGTGGTGCCGTTGAGCATGTACAACCGATCGAATATAGTCCAACCTTCGAACAATTAGCAAAGAAAATAAAACGGATTTGCCAACTTACCAGGCGCATGCGCAAGGATCTGCGTCTCCGGGACCTCGCCATTCGTCCACGAAATCTCAGTATCGGCAACAACATTATCCGCCGTCGTATGCGAGAGCTCGCCATGGGGCTTGACGTGCGACGAAAACTCGCGGTGGGGACGACGCACACCACCCGACGGGCTCTCGTAATAGTCAAAATCATACAGCCCATCGTCCTTGTCGTGTCCCCCGAGAATCGAACTCCCGTCGCTCAGCTGGATCTTGTTCCGCAACGCGCTCGCCGACGATCGGGCATACGACCAACTGTTCCCCGCGAGGTCCAGCTGGATAATCAACAGAAACACTGCAGAGACGCAGCAGACGAGTGCGACTTCGCGCCGGGTTGGCGCAATCGAGCGCCCTTTTCGTTCGTTTAACATCTAAAGAGTGACTGGGTGAGAGAAAAGCGTGGTGGTAGACAGGTGAAGGCGTCCTTTTATCCATCACATGGGGCGTGACAAATACCCGCCTGGCGACTGTCTCCATCATATCCCGACTCCTAACTACATTTCCTTTTGCATTTATTTCCCTCGTGTCCTTGACATTCAAGTGTCTTCTTTCTATTCAATGGTGCTACTTTTACCCCCCTCTCTCACTTGGCTCAACGCTCAAGCATTCGAGTCGACTGAAATCGAGGGTACGTGGATGTTTGAATTGTCTAGCCCGCGTGGACGTTCAGGAAAGACACTTGCAGGTTTAGATCAGCACCCCGTTCGTGCGAACCGCTTAATAACTGTCGACATGGCAACTACTACGCCGAATGACGATTCTTCGCGGGGACGCAGCAGCTATAATGCCTTTATTGGCATAAAAATACACCGCTGCGGCCGACCTGGCTTATCGTATCAGGAATATCAAGGTTCAGATGGGCTCTGTTCCCAGGTATGAACTTCTTATGAGTTCACCCCATCTTCCATCTTTGCGCTCCAAAATTTTGCTTAAGCGTGTTGCGAGCGAAGATTGTATAGTATTCAGCAGCGAGCCTGAGTTGCCCGTATGCCTTCGGTAAACTAGCCCGACACAGCTGTCAAGGCAAGCGGTCTGGTCCGTTTGTAATTGGTCTGGGCAATTGCGGGGTCGAAACACAGACGTCATACACAGCCTGCGAAGCTCGCAAGTTCCGAAACATTCACTTAGCGAAGGGCTCGGCGATGATCTGCATGAACGAGATGAGAGCTGAACTTTTTTCATTGAGAAATTTACTAGTGTCTCTCACCCTGGTGATCAGACTACCCATAAAAGTAACCGGAATACAGAACGAAAGACAAAGAAAGAGATTAGACAAAGGGCGGCCAATAAAGCGCGCATGTATGCGAGCGGTCCGTATCGGTGCTCAAAGCGGTAATAGTCTAGAGTTTGCAGGGCTATTACCTCCTCGAGACGGAGACAATCCTCGTTGCGTAGTTTCCCACGAGATGGCTGTACTCGCCACAGAGCTATAGGTCATAGCTCTGCTATAGCTACAAGTCCAATTTGCCACGGGGCAACGCACACGGAACATCTATCGCCCGACTCGGACAACGACGGAGGAACCCCTCCTAGCTGTCACGGACCATCCGCATATAGCCACTTCCGCTGAACAAAGACAATCTCTCATATTGTCTACACTGCCCACCCTTGTTCAAGACAGCAATGCGTATCCCGTCGGAGCCGATGTCACTCGGCACGTCTGTATGGTCGTGCTTGGCGCCCAGATTTGTAATCCAATGAAACGCGATTTGATCGATTGCGTTCATTTACCCCGCTCGCCGACCATTATCGCCCAACACGGATCAAGTGAAAGCACTTAAGCGGTTGTTAACTCACTGGGAATTGCTTGCATTGCTTGGATCTATCTTGTCGACTAACTTGTACAATACGTTTATCGACTCTGTAACTCTGAAAAGCTCTTACTATGATCATCCGACGCGCTCGTCTGTCAAACCTGCCCATACGACGTCACCTGCTCAAACACCAACGCCCACTGTCCCAATTCCATTCTGTCATCCCAGGCACACACTCGATCGTCTCAGGTCCCACGGATCCGCCGCTCTGTGAACTCACCCTCCCAGAGTACTACAAAACCCAAATCCTCCCTCACCACGCCTCCAGGCCGGCGGTCATAAGTCGACACGAGCACAACGTGCGCTGGAACTTTGCTGAATTCGATGACCAGATTGAACGTATGGCCCAGGGGTTGGTGGGTGCGGGCGTTAAGCGCGGAGACAGGGTTGCTACCATTTTAGGTAACTGCAGGTACGTTTTGGGATTGGAACGAGTTGGGAGTGTAAATCATTGATTCGAACCTAGTGCATATGCGGTATTACAGTGGGCATGTGCACGTATCGGGGCCATCATTGTTACCATGAACCCTGCGTATAAACCACATGAAATAGTACGTCCAAAAACGTAGAATCGCTGATCCTCAACTCACCCTGATTAAAGCTCGCAGCACTCAACGCCGTCTCGGCATCGACACTCATTCTCACGCCAACGCTTCGCAAATCCAATCTCTTGGAATCGATTACCTCCGTCCTACCTAGTTTATCCTCCACTCCCGCCGGGACGGACATCTCCGACCCGGCACTCCCATCTCTCCGGCGGCTCTTCGTCGTTGACAATACCGGTGATATCACCGGAGCCTCGTTGCGGGCTGAAATGAACAAGGTGCCTGCCGCGGTCAATCTCGCCGAGGTAACAAGCGCCCGGTATGGAACAACGCCGGAAAACGAATCTGACCCGGATGAAGTGATAAACCTCCAGTTCACGAGGCAAGTCCCAATCTCTGAGCTCGATCTGTAAATCTCAGTTCGTTCTGGCTGTGCTAACGTGGCCAACGTGTAGCGGGACGACTGGGCTCCCGAAAGCGGTCTCGGTGGGCCTTTTAGCCGATTATTGAGCAGCCAGATGGTGATGCCTCGTGCTCGCAGCTCACTCATAGGAATCTGCTAAACAACGGACTCTCGATCGGGAGGTGTATGCGGCTGTCCAGTCAAGATTCAGTCTGCAACGTTCCGCCCTTGTTTCATTGCTTCGATGAGTCTAGTTCATTTTGGGCCTTGCCCTCAAACTTATTTAAACCCCTCTGCATGGCTTGCTTGTGTCTTCCCTTCCCTCAACTTTGCCCCCCCTCTGCCTCTATCATGGTGGTCGATTCAACTTGTTCTCCGTCAATTAATGACGTATGTGGTAATCATTAACCATATACACGCCTAGTATTGGGTAATCTGGCCGCGTGGGTTCATGGTGCTGCCATAGTATATGCGTCAGAGGTACGTCTTTCCACTCCATTCAGCCACCCTGCAAAATGCTTGCTCGTCCTTCACACCACTGACACGGATTGCCGCCCACTATCGCCTAATGCCACTGATTACCGACTATCTCCTATCACCACTTGGTGCCCCGGTCGCGCCAACAGTCATTTGACCCCAAAGCCATTGTGCGAACGGTCTCGGACGAGCGCTGTACGGCTTTGCACGGTGTGCCGACGCATTTCATCGGAGTATTAGACGAGCTTGACCAAATTGGTCCGGATTCCGGCGTCGATATAGGTAGCTTAAGGTGCGCAACCCCGTCGTGCATTGCATTCGAAGCGCCGGTGGTCTTAATTACCGGCTTTTTACCATCAGGACTGGCATAGCGGCCGGATCTCCCATCCCCGTCGACTTGATGCAGAAGCTAATCTCACGACTCAATTTACGAGATCTCACGATCGCGTATGGCATGAGTTAGTGGTGCCTTTTCATGCTGTGTCGATTGTCTGATCGAAGCGTCTATTCCCCCTAACCCCTGCGTATCATTCTTCCTTTTTAGCCGAAACAAGGTCAGCTGGCAGACACCACATCTCACATGAATCTTGCTTACCCGGTTTAGCCCGGTGACATTCCAAACGACACCTGATGATCGGCTTGAAATGAGGGTTGAAAGTGTCGGTCGTGTACAACCCCACGTTCACGCTAAGATCATCGATGAACATGGAAACATAGTACCAGTGGGTCGGTGCTACGTTCTCATCCTAGTTCCTCGGAGGAGGAACCACCGGTGAACAAGGCGCTCATCGTGAACTTTATAGGCATCCGAGGTGAACTGTGTATAGCGGGATACACGTTACAAAAGGGGTAAGCGCCAATGCTATGTCTTGGGATCTTCTCAAGAAATAAGCTACTTTGAGCCCCTATTCACTAGCTGTCAATCAATCTAGGTACTGGAACGACCCGAAACAAACAAAGGAAGTCATGAAAAGAGACGCCGGAGGGACGTTATGGATGCACACTGGTGACCAGGTGGTGATGGATCAAGAAGGGTACTTGAAAAGTAAGCACGCCAATCCGGTGCATCGAGGGGCCTGTCTTATAATATACTGCGCGATTTGTGCTACTAGTTACTGGAAGAATCAAGGTAAGACTAACACGCACCCAGTACAAGAGTTATTCAATCTTCCTTATGTAGGACTTGATCATTAGGGGCGGAGAGGTAGGCGTCGAGCGAGTGTGTTTTGGATCTGCTTATGGGACTACCTTCACAGAATCTCTCGCCAGTACAGATAGAGAACTGCCTTACTTTACACCCAGATATTGTTGAGGCCGCGGCTATCGCAGTACCAGACAGTCGGTATGGTGAAGCGGTTGGAGTCTGGATTGTACCGCGGCATGGATCAACGAGCGCCGCATCACTCTCACGTCAAGATATCGTTGAATGGGTCAAATCAAACATGAACCCACAGGTGGGAGTATGACAGACGCTGGAGATAAGCATACTGACGGGCGTCTCGATGTGGCAGAATGCACCCAGTCGAGTGTGGTTTGTAGGAGAGGATGAAATGCCTACAGAATTACCAAAGACCGCTAGTGGAAAGGTGATGAAGAATGTGCTGCGGGTCTGGGCAAAAAAGAGCCTAGCACAAGGCGAAATCACAAGACACCGGAGCTCCGCAGCGCAATAATGACTCCCTTTACACCCGTTAGGAACAACTATTGGCGAGCGCCAAGGCCGGCGTACTTAAGACACCTGAGTATTGATCAGGAAGAGCACCCCCGGCGCAGAGCCCTCACTTCATAACGATATACCAGCTATCATGTGTACAGAGAAATTACCTCAGTCTAACCTAAATTCATCGGTTGCTGCACTAGTGACGTATCTGGCTGAGAATGGATCTAACTGTGAGGTTCTGTGCCCTGACCTTGGCATAGAACCACTCGATGAAATATGTTGGAGGCACTGTGTCAAACCGGGTCTACCTTCCCAGAGCCAGCGGTAAGTCGTAGTTCTGTAGGACATCCATCGGCAACCTGAGAAGAACGAGTTGACTGTCGTTGCGGTGTCACTCAGTTACTCGAGATCCCGGCCCGGTGCTGGAACACGGACACACCGACGAGCCAAGTCTGATGTGCCACGGCCGCGCAAGGCTAGCAACTCAAGTGCAAAGCCAGTGCGGCGAAACAAATTGAACTCAAGAACCAGGACTACTGTCAACGAAGTAAAAAATCGTACAATTATCGTTAACGAACGATGGCGATTCAGAACATATGTCCATCCTGAGGGGCTCCCGTATTTTCATCAAGACAAGTTTGTCACCACCGATAATATGGACGATCCTCAAATCAACAAGCGTGTGTGACTGCAATCGGCATTATCTGGCGCATTTTAAAGTCCCTGAAAGACACTCAAGAAAACTTTGAATTTCATGAAGATGTTGAGTTCTATGTCGAGCTTGACAACTTGGGTGATCCGCCCCAATTTAAGTACTACATAGTGGACCATATAGACCGGTCAATTTTTTGGGGTGGTGATAAAGAACCTGACAGCATTCATGAAGCGGAAGGCACGATAAAGGGTGTGTGGCTTTCAGATATCCTAGTTGGCTGGGTCTAAGTGTGTGCATCTTGACATAGAGACGATGTTGCGAGAGGAGTATTGGAAACACGTCGAGTACTATCCCTGCCACCGGGCTGTGGAACCACAATACTTTGAAGAGTTGAAAGAGCTTCTGGCGGGATATGCTACCGGTTAGTGGCTATTATTTTCATCAATACACCCCTAGTCTCAACTACGGCTCTTCCCTAGATGCGGCAACATCTGAAGGCTCCACCTCACCTATGTCTGCTAGTGACATACGCACCCATCTCGATGTCCTAAATTCTTTTGGAGAAGGCCCCAGCGATCGACAAACATGGGTGACTGGTACGCTTATCTTACGAAATGTTGTCTTTTGGTTTATGAACGTGAGGGTGCATGTAATCAGCTAGGCTGTTTGGCCTTTTTATAAGGGCCCAACTGTTGAATCGGCATGGGACTCAGGACGCTCGCCTAGACCGATTTGACTCTCTGGACAACAACCCACCCTCGTTCCAAGACCACTATGCGATGATAAACTTTTATCTCATACTTGGTCTTGGCGAGAAGCACCTCAACCGATGTTCACGCACCTGGGCTGATCGCATCGCATACACTCAGTCTTGGAGAGAATACAAGGCTTGCTATTTGGAGGAGTGGAAAGAAATTCGGAACTTGGTTAGCATTTTTACTCAACCGAGATAATACTGAGAGATAGAACCTATTTGAGTAGGCGGGCATGATGTTAATGTGAGCCCAGGCGCTTGGACCCTACGGCCGCTAATATCACATGAACAGCGCCTGTACCCATATTAGTCGGGTACAATCGTTTTTTGGACAGGTGCTGCAACGAGCTGCAGCTATAACCTCGTTACTATCTCTATGCCTAAGCTACCATCTAACCAACGAACTGAAGAATACCGGCCAGCACGCTGCGGATGCCGTATGTGTATTGACCCATGCCGTCTCAAACAGTTACCCACTAACTCGTATTCAAAGGCAACCTACTTTCAAATGTACGAAGAATTCAAATACGGGATCCAACGACTCTCTTTATGGAACTGCCTCCCACAGGCTCTCCTGTGCTGGGCAGGTTGCCTACTCCTAGCTGTTTTGGTCATTGAAACACCGTGAACATCCATAGACTCCGTCTGCCACACTGGGGGGACGGTCTGAGACAAAAAAGCACCTCGTCCTAAAAGTATGCTAGGGTTTTGTGAGATGCTGGTAATCTAAATCGTCCCCCCTGTGTTGCACCGACGTAGATACTACTAAGTGAATGTGTCAGAGGCAAATCATATGAAATTAAGGTAAAATGATTTGTCTGATCTTGAAGCAGCCTTGAGCATTCGTCAGCAGTACGGATTGGTTTATGCATCCTTGGAATTCTAGTTGTATAACGAACAAAAAACAGTACGAACGTCGTACAAATACATCACTCATGACATCAAACATAACACAATCTAAAGTCCAGTTGGGCGCGCGTGCGATTGCGACGTATCATACGCACGGATGAGCCTCGCTTGGTCTTGCTTGCTTCCGTCCTCGGTCTGACTAAATGCAAACCCACGATTTTTGCGCATGCGCTGTGTTGCACGCACTTTCTTGATTGCCTTTTGGAATTGCTCTTGACGGGGACGGTAATCTGGGATATTGTACTTTTGGAGCTCCTGCGCGATGTGATACGATGCTGGAGAGTAGGTACGGCGGTAACTGGAAGGTCAAGTTGTTAGTTTCAGACGAGCTGAATAACCGTCATGTACTCACTACTTCCACACATAGTCGCGGATAAGGCAAACCATTGGCACCAGAAGGATTGTGAGATAGAACACCAAATTTGTCCACAACTGCGGGACGATCCCAGCGTATTCAGTAGAGAATCCAATCGCGGGAGCGGCCCAGGCGTAAAACGGCAAGAAAATCATTGTGAATATGAACGAACCGGGGATTGCTAGAAAATAATGGTTAGACGTCAACTTTGAATCGAGCAGGGCTTACGTACCAGCAACAGTGTATTTGGTCCACAAGCTACCAAGTTGTCAGATGGATGTAATAGTCAAAATTTAATAACAACTTACTCGGAAACCAAGGCTGCTTTACCCAATACAGTCAACAACACCACCATGTAGAGTACGGTGCCCCAGAACCAATGACCAGTGTCGAGACCAGATGCCTGCTTCAAGTCGCCCCAGAACAAGATGATCGAAAAGCCAAATGTCACCTGTCACAGGAGCATGGTCTATGAGTAGTACGAAGGGATATGTAGAAATACTCACCAGGCTGTGATAGATGGCGTTTGCAAACCATAGCCAGAAGCTGGTTGGCGTGAAGAACGCATTTTGTTGACCAAGCATGTACAACTGCGGGTATCGATCGAGCATGCGCGCAGAGACAAACTGATCAAAGATGCCAATAACCAGCGGCGGTAAGACTGTGAAAATGACATTATAGAAGGATAGCGTCCATGATTCGTTGGCAATTTGACCAGAGAAGTTGTTGAAGAATGAGAACTAATGGAAGAATGGTCAATGCAATATGCCAAGGGCGTGCACACGGTTCCATACCCAGTATTGCGTCATGTACAGAACGATGTTCTTGTAGAACGAGTCTAAGCAGAGCTGTTGGTTAGGAATCGACCAATGATGGTAATACGACTTACACAAAATAAGCTTCGACAAGCGTTGATAGCTCCAAGAACCGTGCACGAGCAATAGCTTCTTCAGGTAGCGGAACTGTGAAATTGCGACATCTGCGGAACGAGCAGCTTGCAAACCCTAACAAATTGTCAAATTCTACTCGTAACTCGGTAGAAATACAACTCACCTCGACACCAGAAATACCAACGCCGACATGTGCGGCCTGAATCATGCTGACGTCGTTTGCTCCGTCGCCAATTGCGAGCAAAATGGACTTTTGGTTTTTCTTGACCAGTTTGACGACCAACGCTTTTTGGAGTGGGGATACACGACCTGTAGGAGCGGGTTGAGTACGCATATATGTTTCCGTGGGCCCAACTCACAGCATACAACCGCCTTGCACAAGATTGCGAGTTCTAGGAACGTCTTGGAGATTTCTTTTTCCAGAGCCCATGTTAAACTTTTTCCGTCTGTCCAATCAGTCTCGTTAGCAGAGTAAGGGGGTGAATAGATATTCACAAACCAATGACCAATGCCAAATCCTCAAGTTCTCCCGACTTGCGTTGGTTCTTGATTGCATTGAGTCGCTTGGTAATAAATTCCTGGGTGTCGTGTGCGTTTTCCTCATTGATAATGACCTGTGAACTCACTACGTTAGGATAATATCAACACCGCGTTGCAATATGCTTACCAAGTTCATTGACTCTGAAATTAAACGACATGACATTCCAATGTTGATCGCGGTTTCTTGCCTATCACCCGTAAGGACCCAGACCTAATCCCACAGATGTTCGCATTAGAACTTTCCCATAGCGCAAACGCCCTTACGAACCTTGATACCAGCCATTTGAAGCGTATGAATAGTTTCCGGCACGCCCTCCTGGAGCTTGTCCTCGATGGCAGTCGCACCCAGTAAGAACAACTCCTTTTCGATAATCTCAGCTGCCTTGTCAAGTGCCTCACCACGTCCGTTGATGGTTGCCGCCGCCTGGTCATAGATTGCCGACCATTGTTGATACTCGGCTTCGGGGATCTCGCGCATCGCCAGGCATAGAGTTCGCAGTCCTTCAGTGGCGTAATCCTGTATACTGGTAAGTTAGCCACTCGATGCGATTAATCGAGAATACTCACCTCGAGGTGAACCAACGTCTGTTCGGTATATGGCTGATTCACGCTTAGCCGCTCAAGAATAACTGTATCGGCGCCTTTGCAGAACAACTTGATCTTGCCATCCGGTCCGCGAACGACAGTTGACATGCGCTTCCGGGTCGAGTTAAACTCGCACACGTTCAGTATATCAAACTGCCGCTGTTGTCCACCAATCTCGACAAATACCGACTTGGGTTTACGTTGCTGAACGCCATAACGAGTTAGCGATTGGCCAAAACCAGGGTAAAAAGCGAATGTGACTTACGTAGAACTTGTAACCCAGCAACTCCGCTCCGGCGACCAGGGCTGCCTCATCAGGGCTACTAGCTTGATACACTAGCTTTTCACCCTTCATCTCCGGAATGACCGTATGACACACAGCCAACAAACTCAGGAATTCCCTGACCACGAAGACCTCTTTGCTACTACCAGCTCCAACACCTTGGGCCCGGTCTATTTTACGTAGCTCGTCAAACGTCCGTTGTCCGCCGATAACCTCTCCGTTTTCTCCGACCTCGCCGCGTTTGCTCTCATCGACAACGTCAGAATATGCGATCCCGGCGATCGAGGCTTGACGGAACTCCATTTCGTTTCGAGTAAGCGTGCCGGTCTTGTCCGAGAATATGTATTCGATTTGGCCAAGTTCTTCAACGAGCGAGGATGTACGGCAGAGAGCGGGTGTGTCGGTTTTGGCATAATACATGTCGAGATCCGAATTGATGAGTTGGGCCTGCTGGTACTTGACGACTTCCATTGTGACAATGAGCCTGATCGCTGATGTCAGTGGTGCACAAACGCGCGTAGATCAGGAACATACGAGATGGGAATAAGGTTATTGTAGAGAATAATAAACGTCAACATGTCTATTGGGCGCCAGTCAGTTTGAATTGCCGATCTGCCAAAAGTAGAAATCATACCCTCAACGAATCCCTTGACTATAATTACCGGCGGGTCAGTTAAACCACGTACAGCCCAAGTATGATAACTTACCCCTGTTCCCGACAAGTTCGGAGCTAAGCAGATACCACTGATTCTTTGCAAAGAACCACTAATCACAACATTAGCCCCTATGTTCCAAATGAGAAAACAAACCAAGGTACCTGTCGAATACTGCTCCCAATAGTCGAAGACAACGACAATGCCAAAAGCACGATAAACAAGAACACAATTTGCGTATTGACTTGGCGCTCGACCGCAGTGCGTTTAATCGGTGCAGCCCTATGTGACCATCACCGATTAATATTAGTCCCACACAGCCTGGGGGATGACTCACGTAGCGTTCCGCATTAATTTGGTCTCGTGCCCGGTAAACACGACCAAGCCATAAACCCACGGTGTGTTCCGCAGTTGTGCTCCACGCAGTAACATCTGGTCTGGGCTCATGGGGATCTGTTGGCCATTGAGTTCGAGAGTGCCTTCGTAGGTGTAGAGTGAGTTGTTGGGCTGTTCGGAGCGCAGGCGCCCGGCGAGGCGCGCGACTAATGCAGGACTGGTGAGGTGCGAAGTTTGATGTGTTGCTTGTTTAATCTTGAGGTTGGTTTCACTAGGGTTACGAGGTTAGCGAGACACTTGAACACAGCTTTGACAGAGCTCACCCATCGAGATTACTGGTTTCGATATAAGCCAAGCCTTCAGGTTCTGAACTAGACAACAAAAGCATGTCTGCGGGAATAAATCCGTCGCTCTCCAACCTGTAAACTCCCAACTTAGATCCCAACCAAAATGTGCCAAAGTAGCTCGCACCGAATCAAATCTCCTACACGCACATCCTTCCACGCCTTGGGAACGAAAGACACAGTATTTGGATCAAGAACTTGACATGTGCGCGAATTGAGCTCGGCGTCTGATTGGTGTCGTTTCTATTAACAGGACAGATGCAATGAGGTGAGTTGTCATCTCTTAGATTCGGAGGGTGAGAACGTCCAATGAATCGGCAAGGGGTAGATGAACTAGGTTCTCACCAAATCTTCGGAGACCTCCTTGAAAGCGCTAGCGAGCAGGACAAGAGACAGCGGGGCAATGGTGGTATACCTGTTCGTAGGACTAACACCAGGTACTTGTTGAATGAGGGCGGTGAACAGGAAGAAGACATTCGCATATTTCGAAAATTGTTCTAAAATTGGATTGTTAACGTCGGGCATTGACACCAAAAGCAAAAAGTACACACCGACCAAGAACTTGGGCACAAATGTGACAAGATTGTACTTGCTCGTGCTCACATAATTATTGGGATATCCCTCTCCAATATTGCGAGCCTGGTCGTTCATCCACACGGTCCTCTCGCCCTGCAACTCCTTTTGCTTTGACCACGGCCATTTCCACCCTCCGCCCGGCTTCTTCATTACGGTCTTGATTCCACCACCAGAACTCTTAGCAGGTGCTGACCGTGAACCCGCTGGTTGGTTTACTGGTTCGTCATCGTCAAACGCCCAGCCTGGCGGCATCCCGTCCTTCCCTAGTGCAACAGTTGAGGTGCTCGCACCAACGCCGGCGGGCGGTGCAGCGTTTGATGCCAACCCCAAGCTCGGTGTCGACATTCCGTACGCGTTTCCCGCTGAAGATCCCTGCGCTGCATGTTTGTCCGTAAATGGGTTTCCTCGCCCGTCTCCGAAGGGGTTCGCGTCGTCGTCTTCCTCGTCATCAAAGAATGGGTCCATAGGTTGGCCCGCTCCTGGTGACGTTGGGTTTCGTGGGGGATATGTTCCGGCAGGTGCATAGGCAGCATTAGAGCCTGATTGGTATTGTTGGGATGCTGCTGGATTGGAGCGTGACACGAGTGACACGAAGTCGTCTTGGGTGGGTGGGGGAATGTCGCGATGAGCCATGGTTCAAGTCGCGTAATGGCACGTTGAGTGTAGAATTAACAAGTCTGGTAGAGCGTTGGTCGATACAAATGATCCTTGTCTTAACGATTCGCGGCATTCAAAGATAGTCGAGGATGCTCACCCGCCACAGGCGTCCTTGTATCGGCTTGTATTCCGGATATTCCTCGATAATGTTAGAGCAAGGCTAATTTGTCTCGCAATTATGGCCCAGAGAGTTTGCTTCAAGCTTCGGGTATAGCCCTGAGGATGGTGTAACTGTGAGAAAACGTAGAGTGGGCGGTTGCGACTTCCAAGCGGGATTAGTCAGCATGCAATATGTCACCGGCGCTAAGGCACAGTCCCCTCACGTGCCAAATGGATCTCTCGAATGGCCACCATATGCATCCCAACCCCAATCACATCCACTGTAAGCACGGATACGGGTTTATTCGCTAAATCTCAGGCATAGGGCACAGATCGTACGCGACTCCAAAGCTGTTCTGAGTTCACGTTACTGCGTTGAAACCTCCCCCCCCTCCAGTGGCAGTTCCCAGCTTTTGAGGGCCGAGCTAACCTGGCCTTCGCCGCAGCGTATGCACCGAGTTCCATATGCGGTGCTCATCCCGTTCTTGCGGGCCCGAATCTCCTAGCTTGTGTTTCGCATACAAATTCTGATGCGCGTTCATTTGAAGTCAAGTCATATATAATTGGCATTCACGCTATGCACACCCCCAAACATACGCTAGAACATATTTGAGGGGCGCGGCATTGCTGGAGTCATCCCGGCTTACAAAATAGCGGGTAGTAGTTCAAAGGCAAGAAAAGCGTCGGGCGCCGCTAGCCGGGGTGTTCATGCCCGCCGAGCGGCGGAACTCGAAGCCGCTCCACAGCGCCATGCAGTGCGAGCTACGCCCAACCTGGGCCTCGCGACTGACCTAGGACGAAGGCTAGCGGCCGCAGTATGCGCCAAGTGAGAGTTTGGTGATCTCCCAAACGTGGCGCATGGTATGATTACACGTATGCACACGTAGATCGCGCCGTGGCGGGTACCAGTGTAGACGTGGCTCACTAACTTACGCTCGATGGTACGCCCACGCGCAGCATCGAGGGACTCCAATACATTCCAGCCGCTGCTCACCAATGGTTTCACTGGCGTGCATTCGATACACTTCTTCAGCCTAATGTACATGGGACTGCGGAGCTGCCGGTAAGCAATCCCATAGGCCCATGTTCTGAGGGTGGTCATGAAAGCCTGATGGGCTTCGCGCCCATCCTATGGAGTTCAATTTGCGTACCTATCTTTGGATTCTTGGATACGGACAAGTATAGACTAGCCTTGCCGCGAGACGTTCTATCGCAGGTTCTATCAGGAGGGAAGGGTAGACGCAGCCTTTGAGCTTGCGCTACCAAGATGGAGAGCAATATGATTGGGCATTGAAGTGAAGTATAGGAGGAGCATTGTGAGGTGCAAGCTCGCAGGTGAACCCCAGTTGTGCTACAAGTTAGGGGTCCAATAACTGAAGTGGTGATCTCGGGATTGCAATCCAAATCCGACTGAATGCAACATCTTTTGTATCAGATTAGACGTAGGGCATCATACCACTGTTGGCATATCAGGTATCAACACTGGCACAGGAGAGCCTGGCTATCTCGTTGATAGCGTAGGTACATGCATAGCTTAATTGACATGTGTTGGTTAGCATATAAGCACAGATAACCCTATTCACTGAGTCATACAGTACGTCAAGTGATACACGTCGCGTCGATCGGCGACAACGAACCTCGAATAAGCTCATCGTTGCTACATCCTGTACCATACCCGAGATATAGTAATGCACAGGCTGCACCCTTATCCCTGACGTACATCGCTGTTAGTGCCCAGAATGCATACTGATTGCCGCGTGCGTTTGTGCGTATGGCTATTTGACAGTACTGGCTACCAGCAAAATTCACTGTCACGACAATGGCGTACCGGATACCGGATATGCGAGGGCTTTGTTCTCTTTCAGGAGAACACACCATACAAGGAAAAGTGAGCACGTGCCCAGCGCGTGAACCAAGTCTAGACAATAAGTGCAACAACGAGTGCACGTGTGTAGTGCGTTCCACGAGCGTCACCATCACGCTGCAGGACGAGAGGCATACACGCTACTTGGAGAATTATAATCAGATGTTTCGAAGACACGTTCAAAATATGGTCACACTGCTCAAGCAAAGGGACGAATCAAACTTCGGACACCAATACCGAGGCTCTAGCACTTCCAACGACCAGACCATGTGCGAGCGCCCGAATGAATTGGTGATTGGAATAGGGAGTACATATGCATTTGAGTAACTACAGGAGGCAGGTTACCAGCTACTAACGTTTACAGCAACTACAGCTACAAATATACATCGCCACAAACGACAATAAAATAAACCTGCGTATGCGACGAATAACATCATACTCTTCGAGAATAGAATCGAAATGAATACTAAATGATATGGTGATTCCGCATACATATTGAGTGAATGAAGTCAAGGACGCGGCGAGATGAGTCCCTATTATAGCAAACAGATTACGTATGAATGGCGGAATACCCCTATACACAAAACACAGAAAACAGGAATAAGATAAAGGCCCATGCGAGCAGTGATTGGGGGATCGCGTTTATGATGGCAATGCGCTGCACGCCGTAGATGAGCTCTTCCCTCTCCTGGAAATACACAGACTATAATCCGATCAAGGTCGATTAAATACTGTGAGTCACACTCATAGAGAAGGCACTTACAGCGTCGGCAGCATGATCGCCAAGGTTCTGTGACTCGGTAAGGAGATAGTACGCACTCGAAGCAGATGCGAGAGCGACAATGAGAGCCGCATGAGCTGGAATGCCAAAGAAGTAGCTGCTGCGCTTTCCATTTATCACTGATGCACTGGGAGGGAGACACAGAGTCATTTAACTATCGTCAGCCGGAATCGAGTGACTCACATTATAAGTACACATGACTGGAAACGAAGGGCAGAGAGTGAATAGCCACACAACGACATTAGCGGCAAGTACTAACCATGTTCAGTGCTTGTTTCCATTCTTGTTCATTTGTGGCCCTAAACTTTCGCCACTCTTCCGTGTATGCTATTCTGTCGGCCCAGGCTCTGGAGCATCGTCCAAGGTGTACTTGAGGTCGATTCAGCATAAGCTTCGCCAAAGTAGCGTAAGTCCCCCCAAACGTAGGTGGATTGTCACTTATACTGATAAATCTGTCGAGACGGGCCGTCGAAGTCCCGTATTTATTTATTACACGACTCTGAAGGATCAAGTTCCACAGTCGGGCTGTCGGATAGGATTAGCAGGGGTACATGGTGTAAACAAAGAGAACGAACCAATTGCATAGGTTTGGCAAATATCAGTTTCGTCACTGAACGAGTCTAGCATAGTAAGGTGCGTGTTGATTTGTGCTACCGACATAGGACAAGTGGATCCTTCGGAAGTAAGTGCGTCGATTGCATTGCTTGCTAGGACGTTTTTGAGTAACTGAAGATCACTAGGAGTCGAAAAATGAGGTCCGGGGAAGTTTTCCATATGCACCCAGTATTCGTGCTCATGCTTTGCACGAGTAGCACCTTTGAACGTCTCGGGAACTTGACCGAGGACCCAACTGATCGTCTTTGTGTCGTGGGTAATGATGTAGTAGTTGGCTCGCTGATCCTGGCCTAGGAGCTCGACGAATATAGTCACCGATGCGGAGGCAGCAGATTCGTCGCATTGATCCAAGATATTCTGCGCAAGGAAAGCATGCTGCTCGGTAATAGTTTGGTGAGAGACCAGAATACCACAGTAGAAAATCAGCGACCCCTCGGGATGAGTGACGGTACCACTGGATTCGGAATGACTCTGGGTAAGCGTGGCCTGCGCAGACCTAGCAAGTGGTACTATTTGCGAAGTTGGATTTGACGCCAATGTCGACCCCTTGTGTACCTCGATCGAGTTGACTGCTGCAAACCTGTTGACCTCTGCCGGAGTCGTTGGACGGAGGGAAGATAAGAGTGACATCGTGGTTGAAGTGTCGAGCGATGGGGCCGTGTTAGTTGCATGATGAGCAGAGAGCTATGAGATTATATACAAATTTTCTCTGCGCGCATCCTTTGCCTATTTCTGATGCTCATGACAGCGCCCCTCACCCATCCAGTACTTTGGAGCGGGTTAGTCAGCGGGCGCTTTTTTTCAGTATTCCACGCGCTTCTACGGCTCCCGCTCCGTGACACCGCTACGTTAAGGAAACCAAACTGATTACCGTACTGCAATGTGTCGGTACAACTTTGAATACTAGCTGACTAAGGTGATAACCATGACGCCAGTTGATTCAAGGTTCGGTAGCAGTACTGAACATGTACAAGAATGGTGTATTATATCAATTTACATGTTACAGGAGAATCGGTTATTGACTTGGCTTGGGGACGGGCCTCGATCATGGGATGAGCCACAAAGTTGAGTCACTTCGATCGTTGGTATTGGCTTGGAACATTGATGATCAAAGGGACAAGTGCGGTCGAAATCGGCCCATCTAATAGAGCCGCTGAGAGCTAAACCACTCCCCCGTTGTTGTCCAGCTTAAGCTTTGCATGCTCTCATTCCCTGGAAAAGAATAGTTGGTTGCTTGTTTGTATTTTGTCTGAAGGGAAATGACCTGATCTGTAGTAATAACACTCGCGCCGTTTGTTTCCCAATGTCACTACAAAGGCGAGGCTTCTTCACAGTTGTGGAGAACCGCTCTTTGAGCCTTAGTTCCTTGCTTGCAAGAGGCGTAGCTCTCCTAAAGATGTAGTTAACCGACGGCTCACTATCGAGCAGTTCCGGAGCCACCATCAAGAAAAGCATGCTGAGCTCGAATTCGGAGCCAGGGCGCACTCACGACTTGCAAGAGTAAACTCCGCCGTTGCTTGATTCTCGAAATAGGAGCCCCCATCCATGATAGGCAAGACAACGGCAGAGGCTATCAGGTAACCAGCTATTGTCTTCGACCCGAATGAAACATAAGGAAGTAAGGCGGGCTTATTCGTAACTATGAGATTCCGAGTGGCGGAGAGTTTGTGGTCCTCGCACCAGATGATTGCCTCCATAGTGTGGCTGTGGGAACCAAAAGGCCCTTCATAATCCCACCTAGTGTTACAAATGGGTCAATGGAAATCAGTCTGCCGAATTTTGATTAGAGGGTATGTACAATCGGCTTCGCATCGTAGGCCACCACCCCGCTTATTCCCCTCAACGACCCTCGATCCTGATCCTAATCCTACATACCCCAGAGTACAGTGGTGACGTTGGAGGTAGACCAGTTGGTATATTATGGTGATTACTGTTATCTTGGTACAACTTATGATGCTCGCTGAGTTCAGGTCCCGTTTCCGCGCTCCACTTCACTGAGTTTGTATTCAATTTACTAGTATCACATATTATCCCGAAGGTCTGGGAGTACCCAATCCCAGACAATACTTAAACAGGCCCCGCATTTCTGCTGCCATTAAATAGCGCGGAGACGTTGTCCGTGAGGACTTGATGTACGAGCGGTAGCCGTTACAGCCCTTCCGGGTCAAAGAGGCGGCTACCAGAAGCGTACCTCCCTGTCGCCCGGGAACCAGACGTGGTGCTACTTGACTCTGGGCACAGGTAGGTAGATAAATCGGCGGAGCCACCGAGATTTCAAGCACTATATTAACCTGGGTTAATCATATTGCACGCCATCCGCGGTCTCCTTTGGCCTGGGCTGAGCATATACCACAAGCCACAGGAACTCGTGACAGGGGCAGTCAGGCACGGGTCGGTCATGGCACAAGAACACGGAAAATCACTGCACCCGGTGTAGGTTAGTGAATGCGTGGGCTTCCTTGCGTGTCGCCTGTGGCTCTGTGATTTGGCGCAAACAGCGCCCGAATCCGGCTGGACCATTTGTTTCTCGGCTAAGAGTAAGCGTAAGTAGAATGACCCAGCAAGTCGGTGGGCAATGGAAATATAGGCCACGATGAACCTCAATACGAGCGAGCGATTGTTATTACCGGTCAGGATCTTCCACCGGACCTGTCGATATGTATTTTTTTCTAGAACGTTGTGGAGTATTCTAACTTTGTATTGGTTTTGTCTCCTTGCTGCTCTAGTAGCCTTAGATACGTATGCCATGGAACCCATCGATCGGCCAAATATGTCAGTTCACACATCGGCTAAGGTGAAAGTCGCCTTGAGTGGATCGAAAGTTCACGTGACCTGAATTGGAGCAAACAGTGCTGGAGCTGGATTCTGCTGGGTCGTAAGCGCACCGCCTCAATCCTGAACCAATGAGGCTTAGTCGAGAGTGGTCTAGCACAGCACAGGTATCGCCTGATTTTGCATTCTCCGATGCATCCCACAGCACAGTGTCTACCCGAGCTAAACAAATTTATAGTTTGGTCTCGGGGTCTTCGAGACACTGTCGAGCAAGCTCCAGGGGTGGTAATCGTGCTGGTAACTTCTACATGTTTTGTCCGTTTTTGGGCTCAAACGCTACAAAACTTTAAGTAAGGCTGCAACAACACTTCGAGGCGAGGATTCATGAATGGTGATCAGTGCAAAGGCCATGTAGAAATCTACGAGTCTCTTCAGAGTCACGAGCGATGCGTGCTGGCTAACAGAGGAATCACTGGGTGGCCTCCCGCTGCGGTCGGATGGTGACTTAGTCAGATCCACGCTGGGCCGGGTCATGATATACTATTTAAGATCACTCCATGTATCCTACCTGCAATTTGAAAAGCTTACAGCCTATAAGACAGGGGAGTAGCCGGTGGTTGAGAATTGGGGTGCGTTTCAGTCGCACGTGTTGTGCGTACTGGTTGTGGTTATTACTCAAAGCTTGGGATTTGAGCTGTTCGGTGAGGGTAGCGGCAACTAGTGTGAGCTCACCGGCGCACACAGGAGAGTATTGGATTAAATCACGGCCTTGGAACATTGGTAGAAGTCGAAAATATTTGCTTCGGATTTGCTGGGCAGTACTTGGTGGAGCTGGATCGTCAAGGCTAGCTTCAAACCTTTCGCATTTACCTTGGTTTTAGAACAGTTAAGATATACGATGGACCTAATGGTATAGATGAATAATCCCTAACAGACCTTAAGGCTTTATATGGTCCCATAGACAAGCGAATCTATGCCCAGATACCGCAACATCTCGGATATGCGAACACACCCCAAAGCAGAAAGAAAGCCTCGTTCGACTCTGCTATACTAAACTAAATGATTAGACATGGTTGTTAAAGGCCGGGGAAGGTGTTGATGTGACTCGAGCACCAGTCTACCCGCGTTGGACACGCACTAAAAGTGCGTCGCTGATGGAAAAGCGCTCAGCGCTTAGTTATGCCTGCCCGTATTTACTGCAACCTGTCCCGTTTGGTGGGGTTCAGTAGTATCGCGTTCGGATTGTAAAGTTAATCAAGTAGCCACTCGCTTATTTTTTGGTTTAAGCTTACCATTTTTGTGAGGAGGTTGGTTAAAGTTCAGCACCACTGTGGACCCCTGACTTCTGGACGATCCGGGGGCAGGAAATCCGTGAGCAACCTCCGGACCGTCCGAGGGTAAAGTCCGGTGTGCGTACTAGGGCAGGCTATAGGCATTTGCCTCCGGATTTGGCGGATTGTCTGGGTTTTGGCTCCTCATATGGATTTGCCAACTACCTGTTTCCCTGGATTGTTCGCAGGTCACTCTTGGATAGGTGTACAAATAACTTAACACAAAGAGCAATGTAATTACACACTCATACAATTGATCAGTACGTACAATGAGAATCGGGGAGCGTTTATCAGAACCCCAGGGTAAGGCGCGGTGGGTCTGAGAGGTTATTGAGGGCAGTCCGGGCAAGTGGGTCGGGAACCAGCACATGACAAATAAAACGCTATAAAAACAGTGAAGCAGATATATAAGGCAAAATAGGTTCAGTGTACACGCAAGGATAGCCTGTACCAGTCCAGACTCACAAGAAAATGAAAGCAAAACATCTGCAAAGGGCACTGGGGAGCTGAAAATTGTAGTTGGGTATCCATCAAATGCATGCAGCCTTTGACCACGCCCTAGAACGAAGCCGTCTGTTACTCATAATATGATTGGTGGCTAATACGTACCGTATCTTTGGAGGTACGGTGCTCAAACATTGGTTTTGGCGGTGCAAGTCGTTATCGGGCCAGATGCTTTGCCAGGCAGACTTTCTCTCGGATGTTTAGTCAATTTAGTAAAATTGTCTCGAGTCAAGGATATACTGACTGCTTTCCACTGTGCGCTCGGAGATTCTTAGACTAATTGTTGATCGAATTGGGAGTCAATAAAACATGCATACAGGGCAAAATAGTACTCACCGAGACTAGACCCGATCAGCCACGAAATCGGGGATCACTCTTGACCACACGCACTGTTACCCACATATGCGACAGTGCCACTGGCGTTGGACTTCGGTGTGGGATGGCATATCAGTAAGACTACAGTGGGAGTAAGCCTATTGCTGGGACCATTATGACACTTACCTTACTTATATAGCCTCCATGTTGTGGCAATAACCCGAGAGACACTGTTGGGGGCCGAGGAACTGAATCTTAGTGGCATGTACGCTGAACCGAAAATGGCCGCATTCAGTGACGTATTGCCTTAGCCTTCAGGCATCTTACGCATGGTTTGGGTTAATTCCTACCAAAAGCAGCAAGTTTGGAATGGTTGTGGAGCCAATTTGCCCCCCGGTCAGCCCTGGAGATAAGGTTCAGTGAAAATATAGCTGAAAGCGGTCACGGTCAGCGCTTTGGACTATGAGTTCCTGGTGCCTAGAGCACAAGAATTCAGCCCGTCTAGCCCACACAGTGAGGGCCGGGGTTCAAAGCAAGTGGTGGGCGGGGAGGCGGGCAACGGGCGGGAGGCGGCGCAGCAGGCGGAAGCAAAATTGATTCGCTCGGGGTTGCGCGCGGCCTTGGGGTCTGGCACGGTCCACTTGCACATAAGTGCCGATGAAGTTGGCGTCTAGTCCTGGTCACGCTAGGTCCACCTGTCCGAGGGTAACGCACTCGTCCGAAGGATATCGAATCCAGAGGTTCGTCGAAAGATATTTGCGGTCCTTTCTCCCTGATTTTTGGCCAATCTGGAGGTTTGGGGTCCACCGCAGCACATGTATATCTTGGTAACAACAGATTTCTTTAGCTAGCTCTATAATACCTTTCTCGTATGTATGCCAGTGTTTGAGTGATGGGAGAAGCTCCCGAGCGATTGCACGACAAAAAAATTAGCATATAACCATAATTTTGCTTGTTGTTATATTCTGAAGCACGGGGTCACATAGTCAACAGGCTATGCCTATTTTTGGTTTCGGTGCACATGTAATATCGATTGTGCTTATACACAAGTTACACCCAGTAGTGAGTGTATTCGAGCTCCACTGGTAATATCACTGTGTTTGGCCATTGCACAAATCCAGAGTGAACGAAATGGGAATAGAGTCTGACATACATGGGATTAAGCATATAACACATAAGCGACCAGTACCATTCCTTCTTCCCTGTTACATTTCTGTACTGTTATCGGGCATAATACGAGGTGGATAGTGGTACTAATTGATGCCTACCTTGATCCGTGCAAAACATGTTGATTCTCACCTTCATCAATCATGCTTATGTGCTTCACGGTGAAGCATATTAAGCGCAACTGGTTGTGTGGCTGGTTAAATAAGTAAGCATAGTCGAAAAGAAAGGTAGAAAAAACGATGTATGGCAAAGCAATATGCATAAGTGATGACTTAGCCACCCGCATACATCTCACTTGTGAAATCGCTAGTAAAATCGAGTTTTGCCGTTGGCTGCATTTACTTTACAATACGAACGCGATACAGTAGAACCAGGACATGCGAAGGCAGGGGTCATAAAACTGAGTAAGTTTGTATCCCTTGAAGTGAAAAAAGAGATTTGATGGGGGTTCGGGACCTGCCCTGCCCGAATTTCCCAGCCATTGGGTCGGTTCGTTGAGTTGGTGCTTCCTCAAGAGGGAGCATGTACCCATACCATCATACTACAATAGTATTTGACATCCTGTGTGGCGTAAATATGCCTGGCCTTGAATCAGCGCTTGTTTTTTCATGGTAGGAAAAGTTGAAGTATCTGTTAAAGTGACAGTCAAGTGCTCATCAAATCCGACCATCCACAGAGGCATTCTTGGGGATGAAATAAATTTAGAATAGAGTAAGCGCTCGGTGGCTTGCGAACGGTTCACGTCATATTTTCGGTGGCAAACACAACTGTTGGTAATTGCCTTGGTAACGTATTCACCAGACACCACGGTTATACGGTAAATTTATACCTGTATGAATACGACATTCGAATCTTAGAGCTTTATTTTCTATATTATACGGCCGGTTTGAGAATGGAAGAGATATCTAGGTGAGTGCTATCCCGTGTGCCCATTCATCCATAATTTCTTGTTCCTGTGATCTGCCCGTTTACGACCTATAGCTTTCATGCACTTGAGGAATATGCTGATGCACTGAAAGAAGCCAGGATGATTTTACCCTCCGCCTTGTTCAATGGTTGTTGGATGAACTCTCGCGCTCCGGATCTCTTGGAGCACTTACCACCGTATCAGCTCAGTTTACCAGCATAATATCTCAAACTCCAAATCAGTCTAGAGAGGGTCTTTATAGACACATTTCCGGCTTCATCTTCGTAAAAACCAAGTCTGTCAGTAACCCGCCTTTAAACCTTTATGCTCGATTGTGCCATTCTCTATTCATGGACACTCTTCAACACCATTTGGACTCGAGTGCGAATATCCAACACGTCCACGAACACCTGTTTCACATTTTACTTCATTCTCTGGAGCTTGATGGTGCAGCTTTAGATACACGGGAGTCTCGCGCGCCATCGCACATAGAAACCCCCGTGCCACATAACTCGGACACCCCAGTGCTGGACCGGATTTCCAAACTAGTTGCAGAGCTTTATGGTGTTGGACTGATATCCACTGCTCACGTGTATCATTATCTTCGCCGCTTAGCCACGTCGCCCAGGGCAAATGAATCCCGACTTGCTGGGCTCTGTACGCTGCTAGAAATGCAGAACGCCCAACTCGCCACCGACCTTTGGAGTAAGGGTATGGGAGTTGTAATTGAGTGGGCTCTGGAGGCTGCCTCAGACCCGTCGGTAGGAGGTTCAGTCGGAAATCGGGTTAAGGCAAGTGGCTTGGTGGGAGCGCCCCTTGCCGAGAGATTTTTAACACCAAGTATAATTAGGCATTCGTCGACTCAAGATTACGTCCAATTGAAACATTAGCAGGGAGCCGTAAAATGCCGGATCGTGGAGAACATCCTGGGTGTACGTCTCCCATTCCGGGATCCAGGGATGGCAATACCCGAACCGAGGTTGATAACAGCACTACGGACGAGAATAATTATGGTACCAACGTGCATGGTACAAGTCAGCCGCCTTCTCCAAGTAGTATTTGTACAAACCCGGAACTTGGTGCGGAGCCCGGTTCCAACCAATCTCGCCCGCTCTCCGCAAATATGAGAAATCCCGGGAGTCAAGACATGCCAAATCCAGCCGAAGAAAGTACATATGACTCGAGCCATCGTCAGCTAAGACAAATACCGCAGCAGAGTTCTTATCATGTGTGTGTCTCTCCGACTCGTCGCCCCAAGGTTGAACTAATTTCTGGATAGCATGGCCCACCCCAAGGCCCCGGTCCACGCACACACAGGCAGCAAGATCTTCAACATTCTCATCCCCAATTCTCTCACCTCCAGCAAGCGTCATACTTTACACAAGTGCCCAGCCCTCATATGCCACCTCACGTTCGCACCCAGCCCCCACAACCACACGTCCTCCCTCTGTGGCCGTACGGGCCGCCGGGCTACGTCTCCCCGGCGTTTTGGCAGCAATTGGAACAGCAGCAAAGACAACTTCAGCAACCTCAACCTCCCCATCTCCAGCGTCCGCAGCAACTCCCACAAGTGCACAATCGACCTATTCAATCCAACACCCGTACCCACACCCAATCCATCCAACCAGGCTCCACACTACCCAGTTCATATCAGCCCGCAGCCGCTCCTGCATCTAAGCCCGGTCCGGCATCCGAAAATGCGAAACCCGCGACGCAAGCTAGCGCGACCTCTCCTGCGCCGAAAGCGCCCACCCCGAGTGCCGTCAATCATGCCTCGAGTAGCGATGCGGGCCAACCGACGCGAGTTAACGAGGCCAACGGTAAGGCACCCGCAACCGATGTGCAGGTCTCCCAGGGTCCCAAGGTCATAAAGGAGTCCGAGGTCGTGAAGGAGCTCGAGGCTGTGAGGGAACCTGATGTTGGAACTAAGACATCGACTCGGGGAAGGGGGAGGGGGAGGGGAAGAGGAGGGAGGGGGAGAGTTCAGGTCGATAAGGACAAGTCTTAGTGTGAGCTGCCAGTAGAAACAAAACGTTAAAAGTATCAGGGGGCGGGGTGAAGTATGAGAGGAAAGCACACTCCCGACTGACAAGGAAGCATCACTCTCCCTGGACGTAGAGGTTGAGCTGAAATCCCCTCCTTCCTTACTTGAGCTCTTTACAACATATCTCATTGGTATTCTGATTCCTAAGATATTCCAAACGACATAGAACATCTACCCTATTGTTTTGCTATTACTCTCGGCCGAGATGTAGCTCTTTATGATCGCGAGCTCGATGAACAGCAAACCCCATTCAGCTTTATCATGTATTGTAAAGTGTACAGTTGTGTCAGAGGAGCAGTTTGGGCAACAAAATACACGATCATGCCAAAAAACGACATTTCTTGCGCATATATATATCGATCTTATGTCCAGTTTCAGTTCGTCCACCTCGGCAACTTGCGCTTTCAGGCGCTGGGCGGTGAACTTCTACGTCATGGCGGTTCAGCCGAGTTAGGCGCTGCACGGTACCTGATGGCTGGAGGACCCCTTGCCGGCGACCAACCTCAACATTGTGCTCCGCAAACTCATTCCACCATTAAACAGACGTAAACATACATTTAATAATCTCGTCAGAAGATGGTTGGAGTACTGACAAGGTGGGTATAATTTGAATTATTTGCCGCACCAGCCACCGCCTTTCAGATGATCCTGCTTGCGAGGGGCAAAAGGCGGAAGGGGCGATCTAGATTATCATCACACTAACTCTCAAATAAACAGCCAAAACGCCTCTATGCCTGGCGAATTTGTTCGGCTTCAAGTTCTACTTCAATCCACTGAAGCGCTTGACCAGATACTACCTACAATAACTAATATGATATCTCAAGCGCCACTGGAATCCCAGGAGAAGCTGCAAGAACATACTGCTCGAAGCCTCTTGGACAAGCTGGTGGCAAACCCCTCACACTTTTCTGCTCGTCTTTGTATTGGTTTCTGCTGCGCTCTGCACTCGGAAATCCAAAGACAAAACATCAAAGTCACATCCATCTTCGAACACGTGTTCCGTGCCTGTGTCGACTCCCTGACATACGATCCTTCCGACGAAAGTCATGAAAGTCATGGTCATGCAAATACGCTCGTTGTGCATGCATCGCAACTAGTCACAGACCTTTATGAAGAAGAAGTCATATCCACAAACCGGGTTTATGAATACCTTGATCACTTGACGAAATCTTCTGTCGCACTAGAGATTCGACTCGCCGGATTTTGCACATTGTTTGAAACACACGGCTTGGCGCTCAGCACTAGCCGCTCGAAGCAGAAGATGGGTTCTGTCTTTCAGTGGGCTACTGGTGCTGCATCGAGGTGTTCGGTGACAGATCCTCTAAGGGAACGAGTCGAGGTGTGTCTAGTATAGTAATGGGCAAAAATTTTCGTTAACCCATATGCGCAGACAATTACCAGCACTTATAGTCTTGCTTCTGTACAGCAAGCTAACTGGCAGCAACCAATGAACGCTAGATCCGGGCATGCATACGGTCCTCCGTTCTCTCTGTCGCCTCAATCTATGGACAAATTTGTGCACTCGCCGGCGCGCCGACAAGAATCCAATCCTTCTACCATTGCTCCCCGTTCGCCAAACTTAGGGCACGAGGCTAATTTACCTGATCAAGCTCAAGTGCCATCTGGCGTTGACTCCGGCTTGAATGGGAACAACCTAGGTCTTCATGATGGTCGGCCACATACTTCGCCCATAGCTGAGCTACAAGCGCTCCGTCTATCTTTGGCTCTTGGAAACTTGAGCATGGACTCTACCATGCCTGCGGCAATTGACTCGTCAACGGATGACGTTTTGAGTCGCTTTTTTAGTTCCAAGAATCCAGAGCCAGCAGTAGGTTTGGCAGATACACTCAGTGTGGACGGGCGGTGAGTGTTGTGCCAAACTTCCCCCGTACTGAGCAGCCAATTGATTAGGGGTTGACAATGAACTAGAAATAAACATGATCCATCCCAGCTCCTAAATAATGCGGGAGAACCTGACTCTCCCCGACTGCCCAATTTGTTCAGGCTCGAACCGGGGGCATGCATTGGAGATGACATGACACTAGACAGTCCTGTCAGCTCCATAAACCGAGGACACCCACCTCCAGATGGCAGTCCGACTCGCTCGACAATGACAGGAGAGAGTCGTTCGTCAGAAAGGTCGTGGCTGAGAAGACTCTCGGTGCTATCATCTAGTTCCTCGAGCAGCGGAAGCATTCAAAGTAGACCCTCGGTGGTCGTTCCTGTGAGACCGCCGGTTCAAGGGCTCCGGGCCCGTAAGGCGCAAATGAGGGAGCAGTTGAATTTGACAAAGAATTAGAAAATGGCGCGGCTGTGAACCATATTAGGTGGCACTAAATGAATGAAATTTGTGTCTAGTCGTCATGTAATCGAGCTGGAGGCCGTGCAGGATGATTTCAGGGATTTCATCCAAAGCGCCGAGCGCTTAACAACTTCACCCTGCAAGCACGACGACAGTCTTGACGATTTTTGTACGATTATATTCTGGGATTTACGCTCTAAAATGTGGACCGGATTGACTCTGGTAGCTAATATTCTCCTGCTCGCTGCGGCCGGGACCAATGCGCAGCCCAAACCTCGGAGAAATCATACTATTGAGCAAGTGAGTATCGCTGGTGATGAGTTCTGTAGCACGCGTTGAACAAGCGATGGATCGCGACAGACAGTTCCATTAGTGAGTATCTATGACCGTCTTGGGCAACTACTTGAAGCTGAACGGTATTGGTGTAGCGAACACATTCCATTTATGCTCGTACGCCAGATAGCTCTCGAAGACAACCTGCTTCTAACACGTTTGCTCCCAGCCTATGTCGACCAAGATCTTCAAAATAGGTCAGTTCTCCCCGACAGACTAGTTCTATAGCCCATCCAAGTCACGCCCTGCAGGTGGTTTTCCTTTGGCGCCAATGCCTACGTGGTCAGTACAGTTTCCCTATTGCCCATGTCCCATTATTCACTGTATATGGTAGAATACGAACAAGCATATTCGAGTTAGTCACTCTTCCTCACACTATACGCCACTTTTCTGACTCGGAATAGCTCACACGGGACAAACCCTCGCAAATGGGCTGGTTATGGTCTCGCCTTCCGCTCACCGCATCCAACTACCAAATCGATATCGAGTTCAAGGTGAGTCCAGCCCGTCTTCCACTTGGACGATTTTCGACCCCTCGGTTAGGTTAGCGGTGGATCATCACACTTGTACGGAGATGGCTTTGCGCTGTGGTTGACCAACACTCGTGCGGAACCTGGCCCCGTATTCGGATCTGTCGGTGAGTCCGTCACGATCATGCAATCGTGTCCAACTGACGTTGCTATAGACAACTTTGAGGGACTCGGAGTCTTTATAGACACGCAAGTCGAGTTTTTATCACTTTGCTTTCAATCTAACTTTGCGATTAGATACGCCAACGCGAGACATACCTACGCGTTCCCCCGCATCATGGCCATGCTCGGAGATGGAAAAACTCAGTACGATCTCGGAAACGACGGCGCCAAGAATGAACTTGCTGGATGCTCGGTGAGTGGTTCGATCCGATCTGGAACCCTAGCTAACTTTGACTAGGCGAACATCCGAAAAACTGATATTGCGACCAAACTCCGATTGACCTATTCAAAGGCGAATATCTTAATGTGAGTTGGCTAGACTCTTTATCGCACAGATCTAACCTGCATCCAGGTCAAACTGCAATACAAGGGCTGTAGGTGCACCCGACCGCCCACACCTGCCCGCACTAACTTTTCCCAGGGGACGAATGGACTGAATGCTTCAGCGTGTGGGACGTGACACTCCCCAACACGCCCTACCTCGGCCTAACAGCCATGACCGGCGACGTATCGGACAACACGAGTGAGCACATTTACTCTTCGTCATTGCCAACTAACTCCGGCACAGTATCATCACCATCTCGACCGCATCTGCGATCCTCGTCGACGCACCAAGCACTGTACCCTCGCGACGACACGGCGCTTCGTCATCTGGATTCTGGGGATTCATGACTTTTATGGCCAAACTCGCCGCCGTCGCGCTCGTGGGCGTGGCCGCTCTGGCCGGATGGCGCGCGTACTCTCGTAACGCCAAGCGTCGGGGCGGAGGACTCCCTGGGCTGGGAGGGGGGATGCCACAGTGGGACAATAAGCATTTCTAGTTTCGAGTCGTGATATGTTCTCAGTAATGTGTTGTGCTCTGTTTTGGAATAAAAAAAGTCTGGCCATAAAATTCATGAATTTCCAAGGCGCAATAGTTAACCCAGAAAAAGATTATTTATATAAGATTCGGACAATCGGGCGGGGGTCATACACGCGTGTAATCAATGATGCAATGATAAGCTTGTGACTTTTCAAGTGAGATAAACCATGTAACCGTGAGGATCGTGTTGCTCTACAGTTGATAACGCAACTTCAACCGCTCTTGAATGCCTTCGGGGAACGCCGCCATCTGGGCCTCCCACTGGGATCCGCTCATCTGCTTGAATCCGTGTAATATCTACGAGGAGATCAGCGCGCGTGTCTTTAATAAACACATAGGACGTACCTTGTTGAACAACTCGTTGAGTTCTTGCGACGGAGCAGTCCACCTCACGACCGCGTTACAGAAAAACACAAACGACTGCGCGGGTCAGACCAGTCCACACCAAGTTCAAGACGCGTACCTTGGCAATCCCACTCGGATTCCTCTCGATCAAGCCGCAGAACCCTCTAAACGCCGAGTCCTTTTCGTCATTGTCTTTAATCTCGCTCAACGCTTGGCACCTGCGTCGCAATTAGTACGCGCCAAAACGTGATCGTTGGACGTACCAAGGCTGGGCGAATACTTCCAAGTGCGGGCTAACGATATCCGGCTGGACAAGCGCAAGTCCGACCGATCGTAACCGCCGCGTTTTCGGTCAAGCTCTTCGGGCTCTTGGGGCTCAACAAGATCGGAACGAGGCGCTGGATAAGCGGCGCAACCCACTGGGCAAACTCGGGGTCTGCAAGTCGTCACCAAAACGAAACGCGACCAATAAGTCACCGCTCGCCCACGGAATCTAGAGACTTACCGCTCCCGTAATGCAACGCAACCTCGCCCACGCTCCACGCAGCGTTATTACACGCGCTCACAAACTCAATCTTGGGCTCGGGCATAATCTGCTCGATCAGCTCGGGCATGATTTGCGGGACGACCGGACGGAGGACTTGGAAGCACGAAATGGCCATGTCGCCCACGAGCGCATAGCCGGATTGGCGCACGGGTGGGTCGGGGTGCTGGAATCGAGTTTGTCAGTATTTGTTAGATTAATCGAGCTGGGACACACCTTTAAGCACACGGCCAAGAGCTGCAAAAGCGGCGGCTGGGTATTCTGCACGAGCGGAACAATCTGAGCACCCAGTCCTTGGGTGAGACCGCTCAACAAGTCGAGCGCGACAATCAAAAAGACCTGCGTCGCGTCAACACTGATAATCCCACTCTTGCAATCCACACACCTTGTCAGGCTCAGCCCTGCTCTCGGGCTGCTGCTGGAACGCCTGGTACTGCAACAGCGAGCCATGCACAATCTCCACACACCGCCTAAACACAGGCTCGGCATACGGCAAGAAACCAGTCCCGCACGCGACCGTCACACTCGACAAGCACTAGCCCACCATCAACACCACGTCCGAAATCAAACTAGGTGGGACCAACCTCGAGCAACGGAATCAAATCCTCATCCTCATTCCCAAGCCGACCCCAACGCTCGACGAGCGGGGGCATGAGCACATCCAAGACTTCCTTGCGGTTGAGCGCGCTCCCCACGGCGTCTGCGAGTGTCCCGATCGCGTCATAGAGGATGAGCAAGTTCTTGGCTTGGTATTTCTGGAACGCAAAGACCAGGTTCCTACACCCTAGTTAGCTCCGTTCGACTTGAATTGGGTGGGGGGCTCACCGGAGGATGGGGTCGAGGTACGGTTCGAGCGCAGGTCCGGCGTCTTCTTCGAGCGTGGCAAAGGCTGAACAGCCGGCTTCTTGCACGCGTTTGTTGTTGTCCAGGACCATGCGCAGCAACTGCAGGAGTTTAGTAGGCGTTGCGGGTAGAATGAGGGACTCACGCCTTCCATGGCTGGGACAAAGTACTTGCTCTTGTGCTCTTCGCTGGGGTTGCTCGTGCACCAGCTTGCGTAGCGCCCAAGGGTCCAGCATGTGATTGAGCGCACGAGGGGCTGGAGTCGTCGAGTTGTCGAGATGGATTATTGCCAGGTGGAGGTGGAGGTGATGGCCCGATCGTGAATCGAGGCGTTTTTGCGAGTCGTCGAATTTGCCCAAGATCAAGTGGTCGCGAAAAAGTTAAAATACGCGTTTGATCATGTGGCGCGACAATTAACCAGCGCGTCGTGTGGAGAAATTAGCGTTTGTCGACGCGTGATGCGAGGAAATTTCGCGTGGTGGGGGATAGTCGGATAATTAATGTGAACGGCGGGAATTGATTGTCGAATGAAAAGACGAGTGGATGAGCGCCACGCCAGACGCGCGTCAATCAAGTGAGGTAGAGGGGTAGGTGCCAGCAAAGCAAAAACAATTAGCATAATCCGATGAAACAAATCACCACGCACCTTGGCATCGTTGAGCGTGTTGATGAGGAACGGAATGAGCTCTGGGAGGTAGGGCTCAATGGCCTCGATGCACCCTGGAACAAATCAGCCACCGCCGAAACAACCGCGCGAGACTCACCCTCTGCCATGGCGCCAAGAGCAAGAATACCGCTCTCGCGCTGGATCCAGTCCTGGGACCAGAGACGGTCTCGAGGTGGGGCATGAGGATCTGCAACAGCTCGGGGCCGAATCTACTCGAATTAGCCAGCATTCACCCCCAACAAGTCGTACGCACCTGACAGCAATGACATCAATCGCCGCCGCCGCACACTTGCGCAGATTCCACTCGGTGCTAAGATCATCGTCGTCGTCGAAATCGTCATACTCTTCCTCGTCGTCGTCGGCAGCGGGTTTAGCTGGCTCGGCTTCGGATTCGAGTCCGTGGGCCTTGGCTCCAAAGTGTTTGGGTTTGATGTCTTCTGGACGGTCGGGCACGTCTGCGTCGTCGTCGTCGCCCGCGAGCCATATGAGATCGTCCTCGCCGTATACCATGCACGAGAGCAACACCGGGGCGACGCGGGCGAGAAGTGGACGGAGATGGTCGCCCAGATCGGGATCTTCGGCAAACGTGAGCCAAAACTCGCATGCTTCGAGCGCGACGTTTTCGTCTTGGTCTTGGGTGGAAAACAGCATGTAGTCGGCCACGCTGCCCATCGCCGGCAAGAGCTTGTCGGGGCGGGCAGCGAGCAGCAAGACGAGGGCCTGACAGACTTGTCGACGGACATCGGGCGACTGGTCCGACGCGTGTTTGAAGAGCGTGGCGAGGAGCGTGTCGATGTGTGTCCAGAGCGCAGGGGACGCGACGGGGATAAAGTGCGAGAGACACGTGAGGGCCAGCGTGCGGATCTTGGGCTGTTCGGCGTCGGCCAGGGCCAAAAAGCGCGGAATGAGAATATCCGTGGGACGCGTGCCGTGGATGTCCGTCTCGAGCTTGCGCGGATAGTCTTCGCAGCACTTTTCGAGCACGCCAAATGCTGCTTCCTGTGCTGCCACGTCGCCGTCTAACCCATGGAGCAGCGCGGTGAGAGCCTCGGGCCAGTTGGCGGGTTCGACGGCGCCGAGGACAACGACGATGACTTGGGCCGCTGCGTTGCGCACCATCGCACTCGCGTCGCCATACGCACGCGCGCAACACCGTCTCCTTGACATAGGCCAAAATCTGTGGTGGCGCGGTCGATATGCCCTTGGCGGCATTCTTCAGCACCAACCCCGCCACCGTCCGCACCCGCTCGTCGTCCGCACCCATAAACGCCAGAATATGCGCCAGATAGCACGGATAGTCTGGCACTTGCATAAACGATTGCAGCCGGAGCGTCATTGCTTTTTGCACTTCGGGCGACTGGTTCTGCGTAGAGTCCCGCAGCACCTGCAGGACCTCGTCCAGGCCTCCTTGTTGCGGCGTCCAGGACATGGTGGTGGTTGTGGGGTGAAGAACAGCAGCCCGGCGCTTAGTCTTCTTCTGGCCCCTATTCGACCGCCATGGCCTGTCCCCGACACGAGGCCGCTCAGCCCCCGCCGCTCGTCCAGAATGGCCACGTTCGCTTCCAGGGTGGGTCTACTAGTGCTAGTAGTGCTGGGCTAATTGTGTAGCCCACCATGTCGGGTGGATCGTCTGCGGGATGTTTACGCTCGTCGCGAGTGTTGCTTCGGCTGGTTGATTCGCAAGCATCTCAGGTGGTATTCCTGCGTACGTCCAGAGCTCTTTGTTTTCCCTGGCTCACACCTTTGCAGAAACCCCAACAACGCCGTGAGCTCCTACTCCATTCCCTTGACACATCTAACCCCAACAGACATTGTCCGGCTCCTGTTCATGGTCCCCATCTACGCAATGTACGTCCCATAAACTCTCCACATATTATCGATACCTCATTACATGATGCACCTCACCTCACCCCACATTACATGACCTCCATATTACATGACGCCCCTAATTAACCTGATTTCAAATCCAGCATCACACTCGCATCCTACATCCTCTACACACACGCAACCTCGCTGCTCCTCGTCCGCGACGCCTACGAGAGCGTCGTCCTCGCATCGTTTTTCGCCCTGTTGCTAGAGTACCTCCCCGGACCCGTGCTTCCGGGCGCTCCGAACACGACTCGGGTGCGGAAACGGACTAGTTCGAGCGAGGCCGAGAAGCTTGCGCCAAGTCAGACTAGCGAGCGGCTAAGTAGGAAAGAGCGGGCGGCTGCGGTTCATAGGGTGTTTTATAATATTCCTATGCACCCGGGTATGTCTTTACAATTATCCTTGTCGAGTGTTGAGATGGAGTGTTGTTAGACCCCACCCGCGGCAAACCCCTCAAATGGATCTGGCCCCTCGGACGCGTCAAGGCCCGTCCGAAAGACGGGCTATCGTATTTGCATTGGATGAAGTGGGGCGTGTTGCAGTATTGTGTCGTTAGACCTGGGTGCGTCTGCCTTGACTGAACTATTACAACGGTAAACTGAAATTGTTTGTAGGTCAACGTTGGTACGTGTTTAGCCTGGTGAGAAAATGGGTGTTGATTTGCGTCTAGGCGGCTGTGATTTTGGATAATATGAACCTGTATTGCGAGGCGAGTTGGAGTTGGCGGTGGGGACATGTTTGGGTACGCTTCTCCCTCCATTGCCTCTCGTGCGTAACTAATCACCCGAGTAGGTCGTAACAATCGTCTCGATATCCGTAACCGTACGTCGAGCGCTCAACAGTACATTCGTCTAACCGAATAACCAGGTCGCGATGTACTGCCTCATCCAACTCTACACCACCATCAGTAAAGAGTTGAAACCATACCATCCCCTGCTCAAGGTACACCCCAGCGACATAAGCAATAACTGTACTAACGAGCAGACAGCTATTCGCAGTCAAAGCAGTCGTATTCCTCACATTCTGGCAAGGCGCGCTACTATCGGGCTTGGCGTCCCTGGACATCATCAAAGACGTGAGTCCACGAATAAACCGAGACGTCAGCGCACATCTTGGTCCATTTTGCCACGTTCTCTACTCATGTTATCATATTTCCGCGCATACAGGGCGAATACCTCACAGCAGAACAAATCGTCATTGGATTCGCAGCACTGTTGCAAACTTTTGAAATGATGTACGTCCCACGAATTTACTTGATTAGGAAATTAATTACGTTATAGGTGTTTTGCGTTTCTACATGTCAAGGCGTTTTCGTACGTTCCCTATAAACGGCTCGCCCAATCCTCTACCCAAAATACGGACTTGCCGGCGACAGGACGACGTCAATTCATGAACCTCGTCCAGGCGTTTACGTTTACGGATACATGGCGGGACCTCGTAGCCGGGGTATTGTACTTTTTCGGACGGGGGACATCGAGGCAGGCAGACGAAGCCTGTCGACGGGACGAGGGGTACCGCGAGGTGTTTGGACGAGAGAGGGTCCGTGTGCGGGTAGACACCATCACCGAACGCGAACGGTACGTCCCCGCCCAACCATCAAGAAGCGCACTCACACTTGGATAGGTCGTTTACAAAAATCCGAGGGTACAAGGGTCTCCCCGAAGACGACAAGGCAATCCGGTTGGGCGACTTGCAGTACAGTCCGCTCCCGTGTCCAGACGACCAGCCTCTGCTCGGTCGCGTCAATTTGGACGATCCCCCGCCTCCGTCGATTTTGCGGTCGGGTCGGAAGAGTCGTCGGTGGCCTGCTTCTCCCCCACTGTCGCCCCCGCCGAGGGGGGCGTATGTGCCTGTGCATGGTCCGCGTCCGTCGTTGGGATGGGAGGAGGTTTATAGTCCTGCAGAGGCGCGTCCCCGCAGAGTCGAGGCCCGTGAACTGGCATATGGAGAGACACGCAATTCTCCGCGCAGAGAGACGCATATACCTGCATCCGAGGCCGTCAGTCGCTCTGGCTTGCTGTCACCCGTCTCGCCGAGTAGGTCGGGGAGGGACTTGCATTGCCCGATACCGCCAAATCCGGGACACTCGCCTGGTTCTCAGCGTCCGGCGGAGAGTCCTCACCAGGCCTTACCCAGCCCTCGTTCTTTGCCTAGTCCCCACCACCCACTCCCGAGTCCCCGACTGGAACGCAGGCCCTCGGTCTCGGACGACAGCCTCCTCCAACGAGTATTCTCGAGCGCGACACGCACGACCGAGTCTCGGGGCCTGGACTCGGCGTCTACACGAAGCGGCGGAACACGCATCGGGGAATTTGGAGAGCGCTCGAGTTACTTTGGGTCCAGCGAGTTGCTCTCGTCTGTCGAAGACGCGTCTCGTGCACGAGTCGTCCCTATACGCACCGGCGTTCCGACACTCGTCCCGCTCGGTGGAAGCACCGGGTCCTCGACGACCAGCGCGTCATGGCACACCCCCCACACCCCCGTCTCGAACCAACTCCCGTCTCCCCCCGAACCCGCCCGCAGGCCACGCCGAAGCGGTCCCGACACCCAACCCCGCTCAGTCGTCTTGCCTACGCCACTCAGTCCAGCACGCTACCCACACGCGACGTGGCGTACAATGACGAACCAGAGCTCACGTCCGCCGGCGGTGAGGACTCAAGGCCTGACCCACGTCTCGTCGGTGCACGTCCGGCCGTCTCATTGGTCGCCTGTCCAGCCTGGGAGCGCCGGGTCGTCTGAGAGTGGTTTGGCCGGTCGTGCGGCGGGCCGGTCGAGCGTGGGGGCTACGTACGAGCCCATGTCGTCCTTGTCCACGCTTTCGAATATTGACGACCGGTATCCCGACGTTTCCAGAAATTCGAGGGAAGGCAGATGACTTACGAACTTACGAGCTTGCTGACTAATGTTATTTCGGACAATTTCTCATGTACTCTTAGCCGTGTATGACGATTATCAATGGACACTTTCACGCGCACTCAGGTTGAACAAATGGATACCAGCATATGAGCGAGAGTGAATACAGGTGCATACAGGACAGCCCAAAGCGATACATTTACTCGTCGGGAACTTCAATCTCTCCCGAGTTGATCCCGTCGATGATATCGTGGGCTGGTCGGCCGTCGATGGTGCAGCCAACAGACTAGGGCCAGTCAGTCGAGGAAATGAAATACAGACAACTACACACCTGTGCGGTACCGAGAATCTCCTTGACACCGCCAGCCAAGTTCTTTGCAAGAGACTTGGAGCGCATTGTTCGTGCAATCTCGAAAATCTCGTCGAGGGGGATGTTGCCGCTGTGCTTGATGTTCTTTTCCTTTTTCCTGTCACGAGGCGGCTCTGCACCACATGAGAAAAAGGACCATAAAGTGTACTCGGACTCACCCTTGAGCGCCCGGATGACCAGGGAGCTCGCAGAAGGAACGACAGAGACGGCAGCCTGTCGGTTCTGGATCGTGAGCTGCACGGTGACGCGCAGACCCTTCCATGCGCCAGTCGCCTTGGCAATATCTTCTCCGACCTTCTTGGGGGACTATATGCAGCATTAGCTCACATTATTTATCCACTAGCACGCCGCCCACTCACCAGACCAAGAGGACCAATCTTGGGCGCAAGCGCCGAAGACGCACCCACTTCACCACCAGTCGCACGCAGGTAGATGATCTTGATCTCGTTGGGGTCCTATATTCTCATAAATTAAACGGCTCTATGATGGGGAAAGATCTACTTGCGAGTTTTGGCGGCATGGCGGCGGTCTTGGTGATGTGTTTACGGGTGTCGGGGCGGGAGATTCGAGGACACCGGATGTGGCTTTGCTTCCGGATAAATGGTGCTGTATAGGACCGTCACTTTCCTTCACGCATTCATTTAGATCCTTTGACTTTCTGCCAGTCCACCGTCATGTCAGCTAGTTGGGACTGTGCAGTAGTATGACCCGCGCACACCAAATCATTGGCAGCCGGCTGGGTGACGTGGTATAAACTTGCTCACCACGAGGCATCTAACCAGCTGCTGCGCAGTCGTCGATGACTTTGTTGTGCGGCCTAGTATTTCCGGTGCTCTTGCACCTTCCGGGGCTTGCGTGTGTACTGCCAGGGGTCTGGGCATTCAACAGTGTCGCGGTCCGCAACACTCTAGTCCCGCCGCTTCACTCAACCCCCAACAAGTCGCATACCCCGTTTTTGAGGGCTTTAAGACTGGCGGGGCTATGTAATTACTTGTTCACTCTGTGACTAGAGCTGTTGTTTCCACCATGCCCAAATTGGTATCGATCGGCCTTGTATTGAGCCCATGTAAGTGGTCGCTGTGTGGAACGCGTGATTTAGTTTCGACTCTGAAATTCACACTCTGTCATCCCTACGTCCATTGACCAGCCATCACTGATATTCGGGCTGGTTGTTGTAATATCCCCATACGAATCTAGGAAATTATCGTTCAAGCGGCTCAGCGGCAAGCTCCGTAAAGGTTAGCCCATGAAACATTCGTCTAGTGCCAACACGATGCTATCGAATATTAGCCTCTTTACGAAAAGGTCAATAGTCAATTTCCACTATGGTGGCTGACGAACGTGCACCATCAAACTTCAAACTGTCCGGTTCGCATCGGACAATGGGGACGATCCTCTGGCGGTCCCGAGAAATCCCTGAGCACTTGACCGAGAGCTCGTTGGTCCGTCAACAAACATGGACCCTCTTTTTTCTTTCAAATCGTAGCGATCTCCATTGTCCTTGAGCCCATTCAGATTGATTTGCATGATGATGATCAACTTATTATTACCTTTGCGCTCGTCGCCGATTAGACGCCACCGATTACTATTGTCACCCTCACAGCCTCCGGGCCGTCCGCAGTAACAAGACTGTAACATACCGTACCGAGGATCCGAGTGGGTACTGGTGGATGGACCACTCCCTCCCGGCGCCGATGGACCCTCATACCCAGCCCCGGCCTTCGCCCCACAGACACAACCCTGATGCATTCAGTTGGGGGCACTGACCCGATTGATCCATGTTCTAACTTCAAGTTCGAGGCGGGGAAATGGATGCACGTGGCTCATGGCGGCCCACACTCGGCCTGCATATAAAAACCAGGGCGTGGACTCTGGCTCAGTATTCAGCTCAAATCGTCACACTTAATCATCAGCACTCATGGGAAGTCCCACACAACCCATCTGCAGCTCTTCCCTTGCTTCACTGGCGCGCGCTCCTACTCGCAAGCCTAAATACGCGTTTATGATACATTGGCGTTCGGCAATCCCCTGGCTGACCTTATCGTGTTCTTTACAGTTACGCGACTTAATGGGCTCTGTACGGATTCGCATCAGATTTTGGCGCAGGGTCGATGCTCAGCTCTCAACCCCAGGAGAGGAGGCCACAGACGCTCAATACATGGCTGACGGTGCCAATTTGCGTGAGCATATCCCGGAGCAGCCTGGGCCGTTGGGTGGTGGCGAAGCGCACATACAGCCAGCGCCGCACACTGCGTCAGCAAGACCGAGCAGACCTTCGCCGCTCCTCGGATCCCTTAGGGGGGTTATATAGACTCACCCTTACCGCGTTGAAGCAGTTATATGCTCCATAAGCAACTATCATGTGAGTTTTCTAGCTTGAACGCCGATAGTTTCGTAACTCAGAACTCCACAGAGCGACGTAGAGAGTTTTTTTCAGACACGAAGAATACCCATGTATGCTTAGATCCCACCTTCGTATCAATCTATTCACTCGTATTCCCGGTTGCCAAGTACATGCACACGTACTTGGTCCTGGACTTTTATTTCGCGTTATCCTACGTCTGGATTTGAATCTTTCATGCATTCCATGAGCGAACACGCCAGATTAAGAATAAGATTACTAGGCGAGCGATGTCCTAGACGTAGGCTTGAGTCAACTGCCCGATGAAGTTAGCTATGGACAAATCCGTTTTCAGACATGTCATTTCGAGATCAATGGTGCTTTACAGGACCAAGATCGGCCGGTTGACGTGCACATGACGCTCGCGTCTGCTGGAAGGCATGATCTTTGAGGTCCAAACGATTGTCTTCGGGGCGAAGCGCATCAACCGACATTGAATCTCAGGTATTGCCGATGAACGAGGCCTATATGCATATGGAACTCTATGTACACAATTAGCCGTTGAGGTCGCCCCATGAGCGGGGCTTCCCCCACTTCGTGATCAAACGGCCAGCCCAACCAACACTGGCACTCTTTCTTACGCACATGGACCCGTTCCAAAATAAAATACAAGTATCGCGGATGAACCACGAGGCTCAGTCGAAAGATCTTGTGCGTTGTATCCGTGTCCCCCCCCCCCCCCCCCCCCCCCCCCCCGCGATCTATCCTTGTCAGGTCAAATGAGACTCGAAATTCATGTAAAGAGTGCTGTGATGGCCACTCGTGACTCTGGCGTTCCACAAATATTTGCTCGTTCCAACGATAGAAAGGAATTAAATTGGGCAAGATTAAGTGTAATACAAAATAGGTTAATCTATATACTTGCAGTTCGCGGCCAGAACAAAGCTGTCGATTCTGGCGAAACGTAGCTAGGGAATCTGGCTATAGTTGAGATTTAACGAGCTAGGCGTTTTGTCAAATCGTTTTTATACCATAGAGGAATCAAATACACTTACATCCACGTAGCACCCGTTGAGTGCGAGCAATTCGGCGTGGCTCCCGCTTTCTACAATGCGACCCTCTTCAACGACGTGGATCACATCAGCCCCTTGGATCGTGAATAAACGACGGGCAATCTAAATCGTCGTCCCGCCCTTGTGAATACAGGTGCATACAAGACTGCCCAAAGCGATACATTTACTCGTCAGGAACTTCAATCTCTCCCGAGTTGATCCCGTCGATGATATCATGGGCTGGTCGGGCGTCGATGGTGCAGCCAACAGACTAGGCTCAAGCAAATCCGATGGATCTCCCTTGGGCTCGTAAGCACCAAATTTCTTATGCGTGCTCGCTTGGATAAAGGAGCACCTACGAGCACCGATGGCACAGCCACTTGGGTGCTCCCAAGTGCTCCTTTATCCAAGCGAGCACGCAGGAGCAAATCGGCGCTTGTTAGCGCCGGAGGATTTTGGTGACGGGGCCAGTCAGTCGAGGAAATGAAATACAGATAACTGCACACCTGTGCGGTACCGAGAATCTCCTTGACACCGCCAGCCAAGTTCTTTGCAAGAGACTTGGAGCGCATTGTTCGTGCAATCTCGAAAATCTCGTCGAGGGGGATGTTGCCGCTGTGCTTGATGTTCTTTTCCTTTTTCCTGTCACGAGGAGGCTCTGCACTACGTGAGAAACAGAACCATAACGCGTACTCGGACTCACCCTTGAGCGCCCGGATGACCAGGGAGCTCGCAGAAGGAACGACAGAGACGGCGGCTTGTCGGTTCTGGATCGTGAGCTGCACGGTGACGCGCAGACCTTTCCATGCACCAGTCGCCTTGGCGATATCTTCTCCGACCTTCTTGGGGGACTAGATACATCGTTAGCTCGCATCACTATCCACTCGTACGTTGCTCACCAGACCAAGAGGACCAATCTTGGGCGCAAGCGCCGAAGACGCACCCACTTCACCACCAGTCGCACGCAGGTAGATGATCTTGATCTCGTTGGGGTCCTACAATCTCATAAATTAGACGGGATCCGTGACGACAAACGATATACTTGTGAGTTTTGGCGGCATGGCGGCGGTCTTGGTGATGTGTTTACGGATGTCGGGGTGGGAGATGCGAGGACACCAGCTTCCGGACAAATGATGCTGTATAGTACCATCATTTAATCCTTGTGCATTCATTTAGATCTTCCAACTTACGGCCACTTGGCCAATGTGGTATACGTAATACAAATAATTGTTATATCGCAAATTTATATGTACGTGACAATTTTGAGCGTCGACCAAAGCAATATCGACTCCCCGCTTGGCTAACATGAGGCAGCAAGCCAGCCACATTGCAACTCTCAGCGCAACTACCCCACAGCCACAGACCTCCAGCGTTGTAGCCTGGGCTTGCACTGCCTAGACGCTTTAATATACAAGTTTGTTGTTTTCTAAACCCCGCAGCACCCCATTTCAATTGCTCCAATCGAGCCGGCCAACCTCCGTCCCCCTAGCGCTTTGAACCCGGTCGAGTTGCCATTGAGCCTATCTCCCACGCGCACCGGCAAGCCAGTAGTCCTCACATAGACTTCTTGGGCGCTAACACCGAGTTAATCCAGCAGTTGGTGTTTGTGAACAATAGCCACATTGGGTGTACTGTTTCATTTTGGCTGTGCGGGTAAAGCTCGTACACCGCCTGCCATAATGCCTTTTAAACTGAGATACAGACAAATCTCACGAATACGTTATTATGATACGAATTCATGGAGCCCCAGCAATTGAGTACAAAGAGTAGGTTCTTCAATGGTTAGCATTCTCGCTTATCAAATTCTTACCATTCGCACCTCCGCCTAAACATGGGCCATTGACTCATATGGTGCTAGCCGGTGTGCGTGGCGAGTCTGCTAGTCGCTGTATAGGGGTATTGCGGTGGTACCCCACCGGTGAAAGCATCGCTCCTTTCCAGGAACTTTAGCCAAGCACGCCTCCCTTTTCGCGTCGAGACCAAGTTTGCGGTCGCCCTCAAACCCATCAACATCGATGTATGTGACGATCATAGCTTCATGATCTCCCTGGCCAATTAAGCGCCACCAGCCATACCTTACACCTTCTCAGCGCCCAACACCACATTTCAAGTCGTTTCGCCTGGCTGCAAGATTAATGCGATCCGGCACGGGGAAGCGAGAAGGATAGAGAACGAGCTATTCCGTTCCGGCCATATTACAGTAATGTTGAAATAATTTCAGAGTACCTCCGGTCATAGGCCTGGATACGCGACTATAGCGCGTTGATTCAGGCGCCAGTCTTCGTTTCCCCGTAATATTGAGATGAAAGACCCGGAATATGCTTGGGCAGCTCGCCGGTGCTCGTTGGTGACTGGAATATAAACATAGGTAAGTGGATCCAAGCTCAGCGACCAATCTAAATCATCTAACTTCAGCATCAGCACCAATGGGACGTCTAATGCCACCCATTTCTCATGCTACTCCCACTTCAATCATACCCATTGCCACTACCAAGCCCAACTCTAAGCTTATGTTCAACTGGTACTTCACAGTTCTCGGACAGACTCTATTGCGCCGCCCGGGGTCACTGGGCCTAATAGTTCCCTTACAAGTGAACCTCGCATTCTGGCGTAAAACCAAGATTCGGCCATCAACCCAGGGCGATAACCACCTAGACTTCCAAGGCGTCGCTAGAGGAACCAACCTGCATGAAGGCACTACGGGGCAAACGCAACTATATCTTGTCGGTGCCGAGGTGCAAGGGCAGCCCACCCCGCATATTACACCAGGCGGGTCAGCGGGGCCTTCACCACTTCTGGGCTCCCTCATGGGGCTGATATAAGTTCGACATGGGATAGGCTTCCAAATCGATAGGTCGATGGCTGGTACCCTGTAAGTTTTCAATACGAATCATAAAAATACACGAATAACACTAGAACGCCCCCAGTGACCTAGATTGTCCCTTCAGCGACAGAAATCCTCATTTATGCGTAGCCTTTACCTTGATACAAACCTATTCCTTTGACTTTCTGCCCACCAAGCATAGTCGCGCTCATTCTGTACTAGATTTGAAACCAGTTATTCCGTATAATCGCAACTCACCGGCACGCAAGAATAAGAGCTAGAGTTGAGCCAGGTGTTATGACGAGCTTGCGGTCTAGGCGTGGCTCGAGTCCATCACTGAATTGCCTCCGTGACGTAAGCAAGCCTGTGCCACTGGTGCGAAGGCTTGTATGGTTCTTGTCCCTGTATTCCAGTATACTCATGCCCAAATCGCTGGCACTCTGGTCCTAGAAGGCCCCCAGGCGGGGAAGATTGCTGGTAAGCGTGAGATATGATTGGATGTCGAGTCAACCATTAAGTGGTGAGAATAATCAACACCTTGTGAGCGTGCCATAGCCGCCAAAGCTTGTCAAAAAACCGGCTGAGAGGCTTGCGAATGCTTACATTTCTGGTCATTTCACTCGTTTCATGACAATCGACCTGCTATGAACATTTGCTCATTGCAATCATATGAACGGGTTAAATTGAGTGTCATTAGGCGTAATATAAAGCAGATTAATTTATATTCCTGCTAATCGCAGGCACGATAAATTTGTCCCAACTGGACATTGTCACACAATCCTACTATAGTTGAGATTTGACGAGCTGCGCATATTGTCAGATGGTTCCCATGCTATAAAAGGATCGAAGACGCTTACATCGACGTAGCGGCCGTTGAGTGCCAACAGTTCCGCGTGACTCCCGCTTTCCACAATGCGACCCTCTTCAACAACGTGAATCATATCAGCCCCTTGGATCGTCGATAGGCGATGGGCGATTGAAATTGTCGTCCGGCCCTTGGAAGCCTGTTCGAGTGCCTCTTGTACAGACCGCTCAGACTCAGCATCAAGTGCCTAGACATTGTGTAATTAGGATCTGACAAATAATTCAATCCTCAAACTACTTACCGAAGTAGCCTCGTCAAGCTGGAGATGGTATGGTTCGGTGAGCACATCAGGGTAGAACAGATACGTCTGCCGACTTACGAGAAGAATCCTGGGGTTCCGTAGTAGAGCACGAGCTATAATTGGAATGTTAGCTCATCCACACTTGACCGGTCGCAGCGGGTAACACACCAATGCAGACTCGCTGCCGTTGGCCACCACTCATTTGGGACCCCTTGAAGCCAACTGGCGTATCGAAACCTTGAGGCAACGACTTGATAAACTCAAGAATGTTTGCATCTTGGCAAGCACGCTCAATTGCCTCCTGGGATAGTGAGTTCTCGCCCAAGGTAATGTTCTCGCGGAAAGTTCCCTAAGAACAGACCGTTCATAGCGTGCATCGTCAAGGAATATCACAACTTACCTCGTATAGTACGGCATCTTGAGCTACAAGTGAAATGTGACTACGATACTCTTCCAACGGGATGCTACGGATGTCCTGTCCATCAAGGGAGATGGTTCCAAGGTTCGGATCGTAAAAGCGTGATATCATAGAGATGATACTGCTCTTGCCGCCCCCAGATGGACCTAACCAGCAACAGTTAGTCGGAGAACTATAGGACGCCTGTATGTGGACTCACCGCAAAATGCGACGGACTTCCCAGCTGGAATAGTCAAGTTCAAATTCTCAATCGCAGGTTTCGGTCGAGAAGCATATTGAAGAGTACATGAGCTAAACGTGATCGTTCCCTCGACGCTGTCCAAGACCGACGGCTTGGCTGGTTCAAGGGAGGCAACCTCAGGCTGCCGGTCTTCCCATTGGCAGATAGTACGGAAGCCGTGGATCATCCTGGCTATATCTGGCACGTATGTGAAGAGTCGACTTGCGGAAAGGGCTGTGGTTAATGGTCAGAAGTGAGTCGAGCAACTGAGAGGAGTGACATGACTAACCCCCAATAAGTACAGCTTCGAACGTCGCGTACAGGTTTGTCAATTGAATCCGGTTCGTGAGGTAGAGTTCAACACCCCACCACTATGCGAGCGTCGGTTAACAGGATCAGACGGCCATTCCAAGCTATGCTCACCATCACGATAGCACTCAAAACCAAAATGCTACCATCCCGATGCCAAAACCAATAGCCCCGCCGAAGAGATATTTCGTCTTGGCTCCTTTTTGCGCAGCGGACTTGTCAAACTGCTCCATCACCACACTCTCTCGGCCCAACGCGGCGACGGTCTTTAATTGTGTTCAGTACCCGGATGTGGGTAAATTTAATCTGTACATACCTTTATGGCGTCGACGTTTTCGCTGGCAAACGCCGAGGCATCCTCCAATGGCTTTTGGACGCCACGTTCATATTTCTCCAAAAGCATGACGTTTAGGTATGCCGTGACGATAACAACGGGTACCGGGGCGAAGCTCGGGAGCGCCAACTTCCAAGACACTTGACCCAAATTAGTACAGCATACGTTACACAGAGCGGTGCTGCTTACAGGCCATTCCAAGAACAAATGCACCGATGAAACTTTATCCTCTCGTTAGACGAATGCGTAGTTGGTCTAATAAGAAAGGTGCTTACTTTCCGGCAGAAGAAATAATCTGCTGCCACACCAACCCAATTGCAGTCGAGACTTGACTCGCATAAGATGCGACTCCGGCTGTCAAGCTACCAGACGCGTTTTCTTCCCGATCAAAGAAGCCAATTTCCTAGCGCGGAAAGACAGTCAACACAGCTCGCGTTAGTTTTACACTTGTGATACATACCTGCCGAAGAAGTGAGCGCAACGCGAGCAACCTGAGTCGTCTGTCAATCCGGTCTCCAGCAGTGGACAAGAAGAACCCGGCTGTGAAACTGGACACGATATTGACCATGGCCAGGATTAAAAACCACATTGACCATGTTTTCGCTTCCTTAAGAAGGCGAGAATCGTCGTCGTGGATGCTCATGCTTTCCACCACAAAGCCTGCGCATTTATGTAAATATCTCGCTTGCACGCTGTAGAGGGCTGTACTCACCAATAAGCCACCCGGCGATAGGAAAGGAGGCTCCGCTGTAATACGACAATTAGTCATGGAAATCCTTGATAGCCTCACCCCAAATACTTACATGCAAAGTGACCCGAACACGCCCAGTAGGATCCAACCTGCGTATCGGCTCAACATTAGTGTGAAACGAGAGGCTAGACCCTTGGGTTGAGTTCTTGAGTCAACAGGCCACGCTCCATGGAATCCTCGACTACAGTTTTGGCGCCCGACATTATCGAGATTGGACGTGTCAGCTCAACCTTGGCGACAGTATGTTGCGAAGATGCACTGGTGCCATTCTCGGTGGACTTGATGGCAACCGGAGGCCGAGGCGAGGCGTTGGGAGAGGGTTGAACCGCCGAAGTTTGGTGCCGGACAAGAGCGCTGAAGATGCCCTCTCGAGCCTGGAACGTGACTCTAGGTCAAATTACATAACAGGAAACTAAGTCAAAGTTAGATACCATTAGTTCGCTGTATGTTCCCTCCTCAGCAACACGTCCGTTGCTCATTGCAATGATCCGGTCTGCGTTTTGGATCGATGACAAACGATGAGCGATCAGGCTGGGGACAGTCAGTACTACTACTTTTGGCAGAGCGACTTGAGCTCACATCGTAGTCATTCCAGTCTCCTCCTGCTCTTTATGAATGGCTGCCATTAGTCGCTGCTCAGTCTCAGCATCCAGTGCAGACGTCCCTGTGACATGTCAATATCTCGAAGATCTTCCCCGCCTGGAATAAAGCCTCACCTTCATCCAGGAGCAATATCTTCGGCTTTCGCACTAACGCACGAGCAGCAGCAATCCTCTGCCTCTGGCCGCCCGATAATACTCCTGTCCTGCCGCCCTTGACACGAGTATCCATACCCTCCGGCAACTTGCACACAAATTCCCAAGCTTGAGCCTGTTTCAACGCCTGCTCCACTCGGGCTTTGGCATCCTCCAGTCGTTCAGCATAATTAGGTTCGAGAATAGAGGTGGGCAGTTCCCAAGGTGTACCCGTCAGCCCATAGGCAACATTTTCGAAGACGGAGGCGGTAAAAAGTTGTGGATCTTGCGCAATCATTCCGATTTGCGAGCGCAGCCAGGAGAGGTTGAGGTCCCGAATATCACGCCCCCCAACAAGAATTTTGCCTATTTGTGGGTCGTAGTAGCGGAGAAGCAGCGCGGCAATAGTGGACTATATTCGGGGTTCATGAGCTGGATTCTGCAACGATATACTTATACGTACCTTTCCGGAGCCTGATGCTGGAAACGTTGCAGAGATTTGAGCAGGAGCCAATGGTCTACGTCGTGTGGTACTCACCTCCAACCAACGCAGTAACCTTGCCGGCCTCCAACGTCATGTTCACGCCATCCAAGCTTTTATGATCCAATCGCGAAGGGTACGAAAACGTCAAATCCTGGGCTCGAATTTCGAGGTTAATCTTCTCTAGCCCTGTCGCCTGGCTATCCCACAACCGAGCTCCACTCGTATTCCTGATGTCAATTCCCGGTACGCGTTCAATTTCGGTGCGGATCCGGTCGGAAATAGTCACCGAATCTCGAATAGCGGATATATGCGGGAGGATATTGGCGATTGCGAATATGGCTGCCCGTCCAACCACCATGATTAGTATCAGGAAATCAAATAAACGAGACGAAAGACAAACCGTTGAACATGTTCCAAAAGACGGTAAACCTAGACAAAGAATACGTTTAGCTTCCTTTACCTGATAGCAGTTTGGTCACCCACATTAATCCAACTTCCAAGTTGTCTTGCACAATGAGCCGGCTTCCGTACCAAACTAGTTCAAACATAAGCTGTAATCCGGAGAAAGAAGGGATGAATAGCTTACACGCCACGCTATACGTCAGGTTCAGAATACAATACGAGATGCTCAGCTCCAACCCGCGCACGATGGATCGCCATTTGCCGAGTTTCTGAACCTGAAGATCTGAGTTAGTTATGAATTCGAAATACTTGTCGATCGGACTGATGCGCGTACCTGAGCCAAATACAAATCATACTTCTTGGCAAGAAAAGATTCTGCTGCAAACGACTGCACAACCCGGACGCTGCTCAAAATTTGCTCTAGCAGAGTTCCGGCTTGGCCTTCGACGTCTAGTAGTCGAGCGTCTGCCTTGGCCGCGAGATATCCGACACTTAGGAAAAGTACTAAAGCCAACGGGACTACGCCAAAGACTACTCCAGCAAGTTTAGGGGCCCGAGAGAACGCCATTATCACTACAATAGAGTTCAGCAAGGACACGCAAAATGGCCGAATATACTTACGTGCGACGAGTAGGGTGGTGAAGCTAGACCGATTGTTAATGCTTCGATGATTCATCAACTGGGATGGATCCACTCACGCCCAACACATAAAACCCAGCTTTTCACCCGTTGCAGCCTTGATTGTACCAATATCCTTGACCATTCGGGTCCCTACTTCGCCAGGTCCAACACGTTCAAAAAATTCGGCGTCTTGGTGCAATACCGAGTCCAGGTACGCCCTTCTAAGCGGTCTGTAGTACGACCAGCAGCAATTGTAACTGTGGTGGTGTGTTGAGAACGGCAACGCAGTGCGGCCTAGGCGTTACTCACAACAACATAAAAATACTGAAGCAGCAATAAACTGCATAATACCAATCCCGAGACAGATTCCGGCCATAGTGTTGGTTGTGCTGCGAAGTGACGAAGGGGTCATGTCAAACGCAACGAGGTCGGTTGTCCAGTACCCATAAACCAAGTCTAGGCTATCGAACGAATTTTATTAGGTCTTTCGACAATCAAAAAAAGCTGACCACTTACACAGGAAAACCAGTACCGGACATTATAGCTGCAACCAACCCGATCCCATAAAGGAACCAGTCTGCACGGGTTGCATATGTAAAGGCATAAAAGTAGGCGGGGCCCTTGTAGATACGAGGCCGGCTGCCAGGTACGGAGTGGTCGACGGACTTGTGTTCCATCTTGCACAAAGTCAAAGCAGTGGAGATTATGACGATGCTGTCATTCGGTCATGTCGATGGACGGAGCTGTATTATTGCCTGAGGCGATTCGCGATCAATTTCTTAACGCCGTGGACCCTGAGCCAACCGCCGCGGCTCGCGCGAAGGAGCCAAACACCAACGGCGGGTGCGGAACGCCTCTGGCTCAGTCAGCACTATTCAATGTGAAATATGGCGACAAGCGAATCGCCCCATCCCAAGGTTGACAAATCGCCGAGCCCAAAACAATATCAGCCGATGCTCGTCCGGGAACAACCTCGAGTTATTCAGCGTCCAAGGAGCAGTCCCACCATCGGAGCCCCAAAGTATAGTGTGAGTGATGCACACAGCTTGCAGCCGAGATGATAAAGACTGGGCTCTTGGAACGTCGTGCCCGGGCCAAGAGAATCGATGTTGCTGCGACCTCTGTTGGAGTGGTTTGTATGCGCAGCTGCATCTCTATGTGTAACCGATTCGTAACCCCCTTGTGGTGTGGAGAACTGTTAGGCTTAGCACTGCGGCCCTCGAAGGTTTACAAATTAAATTAGGGGAATTAGTTAATTTGGTACGTATAGTACCAGAGTACTCGGGTTCGTCCATTGAAGATCCATAATTTGGAGCTGTGGGGGCTTCAATAAGTTACAAAGGGATCCCCCTTAATAGTACTTTTGGCAGATAGGAAGTTTGAGTTAGTATTTGTGCTGACATCGAGAGATATCGTCGGCCCGGGTCCGGCTCTGCTATACAGCGGGTGCATTCCCAAGTGAAGTGGAAGATACGGATCCGACATTACATCCTCAAATCGCAAAGACATACTGTTGCAAAAGGCGCTTTGATGAGTTGTTCGTTTTTCAGTCCAACTTGACTGAGCCCGGAAGTATCTTCACAAAGCTCAGATGCGCGGCAGACAGACACGATAAGACCATGGGAATCTCTGCGGTGCCTTCCCCAAAGAGTTGTGATTCTACTTAAGCGGCATGCATCCAGCATCCAACACGCATCTTTCTAATTAACGAGTCGAAAGATCCTGGGAACATCACTTTCTTACGCTCTACGGCGAGCTGACTTTATAATGTATGCGTTGGTGGACCCTAATTTTTTCACTTTCACTTAGCATCCAACGCCAGATACACCACACGAGCTAGATAATCTCTGGGACGGAGCACGTTCTGAGAATGAGTGTGATCAGATGGTCTATATTGGCCACATATCTCTAGCGAGGACGGACAAAGTCGCAACTACTGCCAAACTGTTACAACAAAGGCGGTTGTTGTTGTCATACGACGGCCCAAGCAACTAGAAGAAGCACCACAATAGCGCGGGAGCGTTTCTAGGTCATCGGTTAAATTCCCATAGCCATTATGTGTTGGTCTCACACTTGGGCCAAGAAGCAAGGAACAGTCCAACGTATGGTCAATTTAACTGACCCGCACTCTTAATAAAGACCTGGACCGTTCATAGTACTCTATGCAAAATAACTACATGCAAGGTTAAAAGCGAGTCATTGACGGCAACCAGTAATCACAACTTCAGTTTTCCAGATTCCATCTCGAATCCTCCCGACTATAGTCGAGTTATAACCTCACCAGCCAACCCTCTCCGCCTACCTAAAATGGCCGATGCTGTCGTTCTTTCTACTTCTGCCTCTCAACGGCATGACACTCCCACCCCTGCCAAAGACCAGGAATCAGTCAAAGGCTCCAATAATGGTTTCCATTGCGTTGTTGCCTAGGTGCGGCATTACTCGAGCTCCATAATTCAAAGTACGTCTGTGAGTTATTGTTCTTCCAGGTGACCAAAGTGCTGACTGTCATTTAGGACTGACGTACATATGCATTTCCCCCTGGGACTTTGGTGTTTCTTTCGTTTCTTCCGTTGCTTTCAACCGCTTTCGATTCCACTTAGTTATATGACTATGGTTATATGCATGCTTTTCATCATGAAATTATCTGTGGATTACCAATTTGTATCCATGTCTGTGCGATCAAACTAACTTTATTTGAAGTCGTAAACTTGAACTGATTAGCTACTATGTAAAAGGGCTCATCCCGGTCCCACCCAGTTAGTTCCAAGTGGTTCGATAGTTCGTTCCGTATGCAAAACGAACCACTCCACGTATTACGGGTAAAATCTGGGGCGGAGATGTTCATCAATCCTGGTCGTCTTTGGCACTGAATGCATGATCAACACAAACACGTCACGGACGGCGATGTACAACAGCTCTTTTTCGTGAAATACTTGATCCTGCATTTGAATAGCGTAACGTCATGAATAAAAGACCCACTCGGGACCACAAAAGTTGCCTATCTACCGCCAAAACATGGTTGATCAAACGCACGGCCTAATGGGCGGGTTCTTGGGGTTGAAACCGAGTATAGTACCCCTTCGTGTTGATTTCCACGTTTTCCATTGTAGATTCTGGCAGCTCTTCAATGAATTGTGCTATTGTCCACCAGCTTCAATAGTGATTCGCAGCTTGTGGCAGAAGAACCTACCCGGAGACCCGCCAAACCTCGCCAACGCGGGGATGACAGTATTGGGTGGCACAATTGATCCGTCTTCGATTTTCGCACAGTCCTTGATAATTGTGAATTTGCCCTGTGGGAGGTATTTAGTGAGCGCAGGAGAACGGTTTGTGTTACATACAATAACACAATTCTTCCCTATTTCAACGTGATTTCCAATTGTCGCAGCTTCTACGACCGTACCAGCCCCAATATGAACATGATCACCAACCTTCATAGGGTAGTAGTTGAAGTTTCCACGATAAGTTTTGTACGGTGGCCTATAGGCCAACGGTTATCAATACTATCATGTTACATTCATTGACTCGATTCTCACCTCATAATACACCCCTCACTGACAAGGCAGTATCTCCCCAACGATATCACCACCGCCGAACCCGTTCCTGTACGCCTTAGGTCTCCACGAATGATTGCACCGCTCGCAATGATCGTCTTTCCTCCCAGAATGATATTTTGTGGACCAGCAATTGTGGCACGCCGAGATACTTTGTTGCCGGTGTCCTAGCATGATTGTTCCTTGTTCTGAGTTTATCGGCAGGAGAGGATATGTGCGTACAGTTTCTATGTACTCGGTCTGAGAGCTATGTGATTGAAATTACGCGTCTTCAAGCGCTATGAGGACGACGAACCTTGTTGTAGTATATTACAGGTTGACTCATTTTGGGGTATATGGTCGCAGTGGTCAAGGATGGGATTGTTTGGCTATGTTTAGGTGGGTGACGCTTTCTCTGAGGGGTCTTAGATACTCGAGAACTTCCGTAGAGACATAGCCGTCCATTTGTGAATTAATAACTGGGTATCTACTATAAACCGAGTGCAAGCCTACATTCAAGTAGGTTCATAAAATTTCGTAAATCAGTCAACTAATCTATGAAATGTCCATACTCCAGAGGCGGATTGAAAATTGAAGGCAAGAGAACGTAGAGCGAGTCGAGAAAGTATGTCACGAGTGAAGAAAAATAAAAAGAGGGTATGAAACACAGTTAGGGGGAGGATGGGGGCATACGGGCAACCTATAGCTACATTAGGACACACGGAACCAAGGCGAGAAAAGCAGAGGAATAACACGGTTTAAGGAAATTGTTCTCCACTGCCGTTCCCTCGCCGTCCCATTTCGTTCTCAGAGCTACCGTGGTCCAAGCTATGCAGCTTCTCCGTACCGTACTGGTTCTTCTTTGCGCGGCGGCTGGAAGGGGCTCAGTTTGAGCATTTGCAACATATATGGGGACGCGATAGACTCACCCTCGACGCTTGCCACACCCGAAGCACCCGCATGCAATGATGCTCGCTCCGATAACACCCAGCCATAACGCGACCACTGAGCCCAAGGTCATCCACGCCGCGTTTCCGAACGCAACTGTCAATGCATCTTTGGTTGCTTCCTCGACTTTGGCACGAGCAATAGGGATCAGGACGACTGTTTGAAATAATGAAATTAGCAATATCATACGCAATCACTGCGTCAGCGCGTACCGTCAATCACGAAGACAATAGTTGCTGCAACGGCGGATAGAATTACGGTGATCAACGAGATCACGTTCAAGGCCCGGACTGGATGCCAAGTAGTCACAAGCGACGCGATGAGGGACAACAATACAAGTCCACAAGCTAAACAAAGGAGAGCGGGAGATATTAGAGCCCGCGGATATTCACGGCGTGTAAACTGCATCAACTCACCGATTGGATGCAAAATCAAAACTCCCATAAGAGCCTGGAGAGCGATTTTAGCAAGGTCTTTTTGGCCACTAAAATTGAATTGATAATTAGGCGCGGTGAAACATGAAATTGTACGCGGGACGTACGTAAGTTGCAAAACAGCATCGTCTACGGTGTAGCCCAGCCTGGGCGATGTGCACGACCCAGCGTCGTTCCAAGTCGCGCCATCCGGGCTGCGATTGATCAGCTTCAAGCCGTGAGACGACGGCCAAGTTCACATACCCAAAACTATACGCGCCCAGACACATTCCCCATACGCCGAACCGAATACTGGTTGCAACGCTCGTTTGGATGGAGGGAGTAACCTTGGCTTCAACTTCAAGAATGTATATCGGCTTGATGATAGGGAGTGAGAGTGATACTAGGAGGAGCAGGAGCCATGCTGTCGAACCATAATCGCCATTAATCTGTGCTCGACACGTTGATGCTGCAATACTCACCCGCAAACAACAAAAAGGGAACCAAAAACCGGCTCTTATACATGGATCTATGGGTGGTGGTGTATCGAGGTGGGGGGAAATGCCAACACGAGAACTCTAGGGAGCGGCAGAAAGAAGGGAGCCGGAAAAAACTTGCGGTTGTGCAGAGGTGATTCAAATAGGGCGTAACCACGAACTATGACGTGAGTTCTCGATGACAGACGTAGCCAAGTCCAAGCTCGGTTGCAGCGGGTTCCAGACCGGGTGAACGTCGTCGTCGAGAAAGGAGACAAAAGATAATAAGAAACGAGTTGGGGTGATGAAGAGGCGCCCGAGGGCGGTGAAGTCGGGGAAATGGGGTTGCTCTCAACCCTGAGGCTGTGTTGACGTTACCAGCAAGATAAGATAAGATTGGCTCTCACACAAGCGCCGACCGCGACTGCCCAGGTCCTCAGGCTCGGAGGCCGTAGAGCGGGGTGGCTACTCGATGCCTCCGGCAGCGGGCTCATCGGAGGAGGATTTTGAGAGGTATAAAAGGCCGCGCTTGACCTCGTAGCTACTCACCAATCCCATCCCACATTTCCTCACTCGAGTTCCCCATTACTTTACTATTCTCAATTATGTATATCGCTGGTCTGAATCTCCCGATCACCGAGACCCAGGCTCTCAATGCTGCTGCTTGGGCATCCGTCATCTACTGGTTCCGAGCTTGTTTCCCAGGCGCCAAGTTCGCTGCGCGCGCCAACAAGGAGGCCGGTCCCATCAAGAGCATGCCCCCAGGCAAGCAAGGACAGGTCGTTTCAGGGGTCCATGGACTTGGGCTAGTTATACCTATAGCTGCTTTCGTATTCTCTTTGCCAGTGACTGGGTTCAATACTCCGCGCTGGTTAACCAAGATGAGCTTGCCTCCGATCGAGTCGCATGAGCTGTATGTGGGCCTGAGGCTAGCAGGCTGTGTTGGGAGTGTCGCAGGTGCTCTGGCTGGCAAGTCGTTTTCAAACACCTGGGTGCTCAGTGGAGTGCTATCGGGTAAGTAGATCCCGTAACAATCCCAAAGGTTATTAACTTTTAAATAGGTTCGTGAATGTCCCAAGATTGTCAAGACGGGACCATATGCTATCGTCCGACACCCCGGCTACTTGTAAGTGCTTTGCTATCTAGCACATAACTGTGCTGAGCTAGCACTCTCCAGCCTTGCAATGACACAGCCGGTGATGATGATTGTAAGTGCTCTGATGTTCGCAGGTATGAAGCATGTGCTTATTTGACCACACCGACTAGCCAATGTTCTGGAATTGGATGTTTGTTCCGGGTCTAGTGATTATGGCACTTGCTTTTGGAGTCAAGATGCCGATGGAGGTACGCTATGGATAGCTAACATAGTGCAACGGGGTTGGCTGATATACATCCACAGGAGAAAGTTATCGAAGATAACAAAGAGGTTGGCAAGAGTACAAACAGTACAAGAAGGAAGTTCCGTATCGTGTCATCCCGTACATCTGGTAGATGGGGCCAAAAATGGAAATACTGTACTCGGAGTTGTGGTTGGCATATAACTAGCGATTCAATACGTAAATGATTAGGCTACTGGTGCCCGTTCGTTCTCGTGCGACCAAAGTCCGTTTCCTAACAATGAGCAACGAGCGAGACGATCAAATGTGAGAGAGACCGAAGCAGCGCATGCGAAGGGATGGGAGGCATGGTTAGTTGTATTTGCGATGCATAACGTCAAGTAAATAGATAATCTTAGACCCGTTGACATCAGCAGTGTTCTACATGAGCAGTTTCGAGTTTTGTGGGTGAAAGAAAAGGCAGGCACACCGATCAATACTCGAATATATGCGCCCCTTTCAATGTCACCATGAGTCAAAAGCATTACTGCTCAGATGTATTCAATAAAATAAGTCAATATAACCACGCATCGGGCCACGAAGTATGCTAAAAACTATGTATATATATAAAAGCTATATATGGGACGTTGGGGCATAGTCCGCCCCTAACTTCATATCGTTCGAGTCCCCGAAGGGGTACTACAGTGCCACATCGTAAATCGAATAAAGTTATGGCCACATATAAGCGTGCGTATCTAACGGATTCGCAAGCGCTGTACTCAAGTACTTTCCATATTATTCATCTGTCCCCGAGGCCAAGTCGGCCGAGCTCCACAAACTTACCAACCACACGGAAGTGGACGCCTGCTCCTTCCATCCTTGTCAGAGTCGGATCTCGGGGTGCTTTGGCACTCGGCGCAGAAAAGTCCGCTGGGCATTTCTGCCCGGCGGACATTCGGTTGATTAATATGTTATTCAAATACGAACTCTTCAGACCAAACACACTGCTGCGTATATATACCAGTGCAGCTTATCCCACTCTCTACTTAGGGCACTCGAGTCGATATGTCATCCGTTCAGCTTCATCCGCTAGGCTATGAAAGCAAAACTGCCAAAGTTTCCTCTGGGCGTCATTATCGTTATGTTGATGTCTACCCGCCTAAGGATGTGAAGACCGTAGTTACGGCCCTTCTCATCCACGGGTTCCCGGATTCTGCGTGAGTACGCTGCAGCCCATAGAAGTTTGCCCGCCACTCAGAATGTTCGCTAGGTACGGCTGGCGACATCAAGTTAAAGGATGGTCTCAGCGAGGTATCCGGCTTATCATCCCAGACGCTCTTGGATATGCCGGCAGCTCCCAGCCTACCGATGCAAACGAATACAGCTACAAGGCACAGAGTGACGATCTCGTGGAGCTCGTCCATCTTGCTGGTGTACCCAAGAATGATAAAATTATCCTTATTGCGCATGACTGGTAAGCGTAGAGTATGTTGCTTCAATGTCCGGAGTCTCATTACGAGCCAGGGGTGCTGGAATTGGAATGCGACTGGCCCAGCACAAGCCCGATCTTGTGAAAGGAGCAGTAAGGTAAGCGGCTTGATGTTGGCAGATTACACTTGATTAAAGCGATGCTGCCACTTCAGTCTTTGCATCCCATTTTTCCCGGCTGAGCCGCCTGGGAAACACCTCACTCTGGAACAATGGGTGGATATGTTCCCCAACTTCCAGTACCAACTTTTCTTTGCTTCACCCCAAGCAGATGCCTTGATTAATTCAAACGTATGTGAACCACTATTTGCTTCAAAATACTGATATCATCATTAATCAAGGTCGAGAGATTCATAAACTTGATTTTTACTTCATCCGGGCAATACGCGTCTGGCGAAGCTCCACCGTGGGAAAAAGCAGGAGTTATTGAGGCATGGCTCCGAGACGAATCAAAGTCTATCAAAGCTGAGCTACTTTCTGACGAGGTCAGTTCACTTCAAGACCTAGTCTGCCAGATTGATCTGATGATCTGTTAGGAGTTCAACACAATTGTGTCCCAGATTAAATCCGGTGTGGGGTTCCCGTAAGTCATTACCATCTCACAAGATTACCATCCTCATCCATTCACTTCAAGGGCTATGCTTAACTACTACCGAAACCGCGGCATCAATTACGAACTTGATAAGGATTTACCCCAAGACATCCTCCCAACTACGCCCAAGCTGTTGGTCGTTCCATCGGCAGATCCAGCCATCCCCCTGGCAGCCTCAGCGAATGCTGAGCAGGAAGTGAAGGCGTTGGAGGTGGTGCGATTACCAGGTCTGTGTGGGCACTGGGTGCAGTTGGAAAGACCCACGAGATTGAACAAATAATTGGAGAATGGGTAGAAAAGAATGTTTCGAATGGATGGGTAGCATAAGATATAACCATTGAATTTGGGACAGACTATGAATTAAAATAGTATCTTTGGGACTAGTGAGACTAAGTTTCATCCGCGCATTAGGTCAATGTAGAGTCGCCTTCTCTTATGGTAACTCCTTAAGGGATGTAGTCAGTGTATGCTAAGATTTCTAGCGTGTACTTGGTTGGTTACTTGTTTTTTAGGCACAAGGATTTAAAATGTAACGAGAATACGTAAGGAGTCATAGCATCCAGCATATATGCGCGTACATTCATGCACTGCACTAAAAGCTTCGTCATCCTGAATGATGGGGCTTCCCGGATCTAAAATAAGATATCATCATATCTTCAAGCCTAGTTTACCACTCCATTTGGCTATTCAGATATAATTAAGGCTAGTAGTGATGTAGAGCTCCGAGTCTGATGAGAATCTCGTACTTGACTTTAAATACAAGACTGAAAAATATCAGCGGAACTCCGTGACCAACGTGGGGCTAAGAAAAAAAGTCCATTGGTCTCCTCGCGGTAACTTATCGTAACGCCTAAGCATTTGGAAACTGTTGTCTTCGTCTGATAATACATTTGAAAGAGTCAGGGTGCCTATAACCAGTTGTGTCAGTGGGTAAAAGAGCAATTCAACCAGTTTTTGGACGGATGAGTTAAGTTGTCAATCGACTACTTAAAATTTCACGTCTTCGCTTCCCTCGTACCGTGTCCCGGTCCCAAAAAAACACCAAAAAAACACCAGCAGGGACAGGAAATATTTCAAGATCGAGCGTCAAGGAGTTTCTAAATAATATGCATTGAACATTCATGAGGATGCTCGCCCTTGGGTTATCGTCACGACTAGCGCGTACGCCTCACACGTGGCCAAGCTTATCTGTTTGATTGATTTGGCCAAAGAAAAAAATGAGGGGAGCCTCGAATGGCCCTTGTAGTAGCAAATGGATAAAGCGAGAGACTAATATTCGACTCGGTTCACAAAGGTCCAAGCGGGACAGAGACAAGGCCGGGCCGAGATGAAGGCGTCACATCACGTGAGAGTGTTTACTTGAACGTCAGGGTCCGTGCCTCCCAAAATCTCTCATAGGGATCTGCTCCAACCTGCTGGTCACCAACATCCCCTCTTCTCCTCCACCGCCTGCCTAGCGCACCCGTCTCCTCAGCCTTAGCTGTTGCCACTCTTTCCACCTCTGTCCCCTAGTCGTCATGGCGCGCTCGAAATCTTCCGCTCGAACAGCAACAGCTGAGGCTAAGAAGACTACTTCGACTACCAAGTCGACTGCAGCAGCCAAAAAGGCAGCCACCACCACCGCGAAAAAGGCAGCCGCTACGACCAAGAAAACGACCACCAAGGCGGCTGAAGAGCCCAAGGCAAACGGCAAGCCTGCTGCAAAGCGTGGCCGTAAACGTGCCTCAGATGACGAGGCGCCAGCCGCTAAATCCACGAAAAAGGCCAAGTCTGTCTCTGAAGAATCGGACGCCTCGACCAAGCTCACATCTGAAGACTCTGCCTCTGAGCCTGAAGAAGCCCCCAAGGAGGAGTCCAAGCCCAAGCCGAAGGCCAATGGAGTGAAGAAAACCACCAGCCAAGTGTCCAATGGAGTTCCTCGCAGGAGGGGACCTGTTCCAAAGCCCCGCGCTCCTGGCTCGACTCTCAACTCTGTCCCCTCTATTCCCGAACATCCCCGGCCTGCCTATCAGATTCTAATCTTTGGCAATGGCGATTCGTCGCAGTTTGGGATGGGACCAGACGCCACTGGTGAATATGCTCGTCCGAAGATGCAAAAGTTCTTCAAGACCGCGTCGGACGAGGGCAAGCTGGGAGGAGAAGGTGCAGGAGTCGAGTCGCTTGCGGCTGGAGGTCTGCACACGCTGGTAATCGATGAGGCGGGCAAGGTGTGTTGATGTTCCTAACAAGATATTTGTCGTTTGTTGACCGTGATCCATAGGTTTGGACTTGGGGTACCAACGACGACGGTGCGCTCGGACGGATGGTGGAAGGACCCGACCCAGAAGACCCGTCCAAGACGATCGATAGCGATGTCGCCGAATCCACACCTACCATACTCAAGCCACTAGTTGATGAGGAGTTCCGAGCTGTGCAAGTCGCGGCCGGAAACAATGTCAGCGTCGCCCTCAGTTCCGACGGCAGGTTGAAGGCGTGGGGCTCCTTCCGAGTAAGTTGACTTGGCATAATTCCGATGACGTTTCTAACTGTCTATCTAACAGTCCAACGAGGGTGCGTTTGGATTTGACGGCAATCCCGGCTCCCAGCGCATCCAGTACCTGCCAACATCCCTCGCCGCCCTCACCAGAGACACGTTTGTCCAGGTTGCCTGTGGCGGAGACCACTGCCTCGCGCTGACCGATACTGGTTTCGTGTATGTGTGGGGTACTGGCGAGCAGTTCCAACTTGGGCGCAAGGTTCTTGAGCGTCACAAGAAGCGCGGTATGTCAGAGCTGTCCCCGAACCAAACGCGTCCTGACTTCTCTTCCAGGTCTGTTCCCCGAGAAGCTGCACTTGCGCAATATCGTCTCGATTGCATGTGGTGCCTACCACTCGTTCGCTATCGACAAGAACGGCATCGTCTACGCTTGGGGCTTGAACGTCAAGCGACAATGCGGTATCCCCGGAGCCGAGGACCAGATTCTCCAACCCACACCGGTTCCCGCCCTTCACCCTGACGAACTCGGGCACGGTGCACGAGTGATCCAAGCCTCTGGCGGGAACCACCACTCCATTTTCGTCACGAGCGATGGACGCGTATACGGTTGCGGAAACCTCACCGACTCGCAACTTGGCCTGAGCGATGATCATCCAGCCGTAATCAACCCCGACGACGCGGAAGAAGCCAAGTACGCAATGTCCGAGCCCGTATTGATCCCCTTCCCGCCCCCACCCACTGCCGACAAGCCCGACCCCGATGTTGGTCCCTATGTCGAAGCGTGCGCATATCCTCCTCGCACTCCCATTGCCCGCGTCAGCGTCGGAACCGACTACACCCTCGCAGTGTCCAAGGCGGGGCACGTCTACAGCTGGGGTGATGGACAGAGCTGCGAGCTCGGGTTGACCCAAGAGGGCGACGACGAGGAGAGCGTGGTGCAGCAAAAAACACCCAAGCGAATCATCTGGAAGAACGTCGACAATTGGTTTGTCCAGGACGCGAGCGCGGGTGGACAACACTGCGTGCTACTCGTCAAGAAGATTGCGTAGGCGGTCCTGGTATAGGCAGCGCGCGCTGTTTGTTCGAGGGTCTGGTTGGTCTGGTTGAGGTGCAAGTTGGACTCGGTTTTGCATTGGCATTTTTTGATTTTCGTTTCTTTTTACTTATACGACTAGAGATTGTACTGTTTTTGTCTCTGTCTCGAACGAAGGTGTATAGTACATTATGCTCGGAATACTTGTTGGATTGTTTGCAATCGAACCGCTGCTCATTTGCACTCAGTAGATTGGCACATGTGAGGTCGGTCTGAAGGAGGCTTAAGCAGGCAAACTGCCTTGAATACCGCTCACGGTATCTCCCTAGACAGGGTTTTTTTTTTATGGTCTTCAGTTGTGCTCGAATGGGCAGGGGATTGATTATAAATCTCTCTCGTTGGCTTCACTAAATGATGGTGACACCTCGTGGTCACTGCGCGTGATTACCCCTTTATTCAGTAGCTTAACACCCCGGGCCTCTACTTCTGGTCTCTGCCAGTATGTCAAAGAATTCGAAGCCGGGTCTACTCCGCCGCCGGATGGAACCTGTATGGGATAAACTAGCTGGACCCCCCTCGCCAACAACTCCGTCACCACAAAAATTGTCTTCTTCAACTCACCCTCATGCTGTGATTTCCCCAGCCATGCCGGGCACCTTCCATCTATCCCTACAAGCACCTCCACAACCATCACTCCTCCTGGAGCCACCTGCTTCATTGATTCCATCTACAATGTCTACGTTACTGACTCCACCCGTGATTTCCCAACAACTTCACGGCCTTGCCCCTTCTTCAAGTGAGAGCCCCATATGGACGGGACTTGGTACCGCACTTCGTGCTCTACATACAAATTCCACGGTATTTCCGCCACTTCAGTCGGCGATTGGGGGTTTGCTTTCGTGCGTTGAGTCTTTCGAGGTGGGTTTATCGCACTCACACAGCATCGGCTATCTCAATCACTCGTTTGAATAGAACTCGAAAAGAAATCGCAAAGAATACGAAAGTTTGGCGCTCGAGCTGAAGACGTTGAGTGAGACCCTGGACCGCCATTTACAGGGGTCCCAAACATTCCCCATGCTTGAGTTTGTGGTAAAGACAGTCCAGTAAGGGGGATTCTTTGGTGATTTGCGGAATAACACATCTAACCCCCGGTAGGTTAATTCAAGGCCAGGTTGATATTATCTCCAAAATAGAATGTTACGAGTTGACTAGACGTGCAATGGAAGCTCAAGCAGTAAAGGAAGCACTCATCGAATGCGATCGCCATATTCAGGTTCTGTCTCGTCAGTTGCAGGTAATCAGTTATCCCAGTTTACAAGAAACAATATGTTAAAATAATTCAGATTGACACCGATTTAAGGGCGGCAAGCGAACAAGAAGTATGCTACAGGTTTCTCTGCTAGGTTATTGCGAGGCTGATCTATTCGTGCCTATAATAACGTTAGTTCAAGCAGCAAAATGCTCTATTGGAATACATGAAACCCGCAAAATTGGCAACATTTAATTCCCACTTGGCTACTAAGGTCAATCGTCGCACTTGTACTAAGCACACTCGCACTGGAGTTCTCTCTGCCCTAGATGCTTGGTCAACCGACCTGGATGCTCCAAACGTATGCTGGATGAACGGTATGGCTGGAACCGGTAAAACTACCGTGGCGTGTACTTTTGCTGATGAGCTAAAGAAAAGAGAAATGCTGGCCGCAAGCTTCTTTTGCACACGCACAACAGAAGAGTGTCGGGATGTAAACCGAATCTTACCCACTATTGCCTACCAGCTTGCTCGTTTTTCAGTGCCATTTCGATCAGCCTTATGTCGGGTGCTCGCAAGCGATTCAGACCTCGCGTATACTATACCTTCGACGCAGTTCGAGAGACTGCTCAAGGAGCCCCTCTTAGCGGCAAGGGTCGCCATACCCCGAGGACTAGTGGTGGTAATTGATGCGCTGGATGAATGCTCAGCAGATGATGGACTCCAGCTTATCATAAATACTTTGCTCCAAGCTGCACCTAATCTTCCTATAAAGTTCTTTATTGCTAGCCGACCTGAGCCGAATATATGGAACTGGATACAAGGGCAACCCAAAGATATGCGTACCGTATTTGTTCTGCATAACATCCAACCGTCAGACGTACAGGCGGATATTGAACTGTACCTACGAGAAGAGCTTCCGTCAATCACCCATTTTCAGGTGAAGCAGCTGGCAGGTCTTGCCGGAGGGCTGTTCATTTATGCAGCCACCGTGGTACGATATATTCAAGGCGGTGTAGTAACCGGGGAGTTTGATGAGTATTTGGAGAAGATGCTGTCGGTCAAGTCGTCTTCGGATGAAATACACACCGATATCGACAATCTTTATAGAGCCATTCTTTCGACGGCGGATGAGATTTTAATGAAGAAGGAATACCAGGACCAAATGCGACATGTAATGTGGATCGTTGTCTGCGCTTGTGAGCCTGTGAGCATCGGGACACTTACGGTGCTCGCGGGGCTAGGTAGTTCAAAAAAAACACTAGCAATGTTACATCCCCTTCGATCGGTGCTGTTCATATCCGACGATAACAAAACTGTGTCGGTGTTACATGCCTCATTCCCCGACTTTGTTTTCAATCACACCCGGTCGGCAGACTTCTTTTGCGATGTTGAGAAGTATCACCAGCTCGTGACGGAACGATGCTTCGTGGTCATGAAAGCGCAGCTGCGATTCAATATTTGTGGACTTGAGGTATCTTATGCATCTGACGAGACAGTGTCCGATCTGCTGGAGCGCGTAGAACAGAACATATCGCCCGCTCTTGGATATGCCTGCCGGTACTGGGCCAATCATCTTCAGGAAACATCTGATTCTGAGGCCCTTTGTATACTGCTGCAGAGGTTTCTGTCCGAAGAGCTATTGTTCTGGATGGAGGTGATGAATCTAAAGCAGTGGATGGGAAGTGGCGTACATGTAATATCGGCAGCCAAGCAATGGCTCAATGTAAGTACGCGAGGACCATGGACATGAGTTGTCAAATTTGCTGATCGAACTTTGCATATTCAGAAACACCATCCGTTACCAGAGCTCCTGAAGGTGGTAGAAGATGCTCGCAACTTTGTCACTAGTTTTGCGGCGAACGCTGTCTCACAATCCACGCCGCATATATACACCTCGGCACTAGCACTCTGCCACCATTCCAGTACTGTCTACAAGAATTTTTGGGCACGCGCGTGTGGAATAATCGAACCAAAAGGCCTGTGCATTGATAGACGACAGATTACGATACTTGCAAGCTGGAGAGTTAACTCGATTGTGAACTCGGTTGTGTACTCACCTGATGGCACTCGTCTTGCGATTGGATGTGATGGTGGGAGCGTTATCGTAAAAAGCGCACACGATCGCATTCCAGTTGGCACTCCGTTGATGGGCCACGCCGACGATGTCGTATCAGTAGCGTTTTCCCCCGATGGTGCTTACATCGTCTCTGGCTCTAGAGACCACACAATCCGTATTTGGGAAGATCTTGGCGGCACACCCATCAGCACTCCCCTTGAAGGGCATTCTGGCTCTGTCAATTCTGTCGCGTTCTCACCTGACGGTACCCGCATTGTCTCTGGCTCTCGAGATTGCACTGTTCGCGTGTGGAACGCACAGAACGGTACCCTCGTGCACGCGCCCTTTGAGGGCCATACTGATAGGGTTACCTCGGTAGCATTCTCGCCCAATGGCAAAACAATAGTGTCTGGCTCCTATGACGAGACCGTTCGCGTCTGGAACGCGGAGGATGGTACCCTTGTCCAGGCTCCACTAAGGGGCCATACAGATATAATAACATCAGTTATGTTTTCCCCCAATGGGAGGTATATCGCTTCTGGGTCCTGGGACAAAACAGTCCGAATTTGGAATACAGACGACGGCAAACTTGTTGGAACTCCTCTAACAGGGCACAACGACTGGGTCACGTCTGTAGCATTCTCCCCCGATGGCACACACGTGGTCTCCGGGTCATGGGATCGTACTATTCGTGTATGGAGCGTGAGTAATGGTGTACCTATCGGTATCCCCTTCGAGTGTCGTACTGGGCAGGTAATCTCTGTGACAGTCTCGCCTGATGGCACGCGGGTAGCCTCTGGCTCCGAAGATCACACTGTTCGCGTCTGGAATGTGCAGAATGCAACCCTCAGTCAAGAGAGCATTGGGGGACATACTGGTGCGTTTACACATCTAGCACTCTCACCTGGCGGAGAAGTCCTTGCATCTGGCTCCGAAAGTGGGGCGGTCTGTACCTTTGACATGCATGATGGGACTGTTTTTGGTCCTCCCCTTGAGGGTCATACCGACTGGATCCGTTCGGTAGCTTTTCTTCCTGATGGAAAAAAAGTCGCGTCTTGCTCCGAGGATCGTACTATCTGTATCTGGGGCATACAAGACGGTTCCTCCATAGCTAATTCCTTGGAGGGGCACGTTGAAAAGATTCTGTCGGTGGCATTCTCATTCGACGGAACACGCATATTAACTGGGTCCGGGGATCAAGCTATCCGCATATGGAACGTTCAGGATGGGACTTCCATAGGCGAACCTCTTTGGGGCCACAGCAAATCTATCCTTTCAGTGGCATTCTCCCGTGACGGAACACATATCGCTTCTGGTTCTGCCGATAAAACAATTCGGGTCTGGAATGTCAAGGGAAGTGATCTGATTTGCGCTCCTTTTGAAGGTCATGTAGGCTCGGTTATTTCAGTGGCGTTCTCTCCCGATGGCACTACCATAGCTTCTGGGTCCAATGACCGCACCATCCGTGTTTGGAGTATCCATGAAGGTATTTCCATTGGCGGACCCTTGAAAGGTCACGTTTGTCCCGTTGTGTCAGTGGCATTCTCTTTTGATGGCACGCGCATTGTCTCCGGTTCGGCGGACTGCACGATTCATGTCTGGGAGGTGCGAGGAGATGCTTTAGCTAGCGTCTCCTTCCAAGGCCATACCAGCGCTGTCCGTTCAGCGGTATTTTCGCCAGATGGCGCATATATCGCCTCCAGCTCCAAGGATAGTATTCGTATCTGGAACCTGGGCAGCACTGGGCCTGAAATCGGTTCGTTTCACTACAATCCATGACACACGACTCATAAACCCTTTTGTTAGATACCTGGACCGTTGCCGAGGACGGATGGGTCAGAGGGCACGACTCCCGACTTCTTCTTTGGCTTCCAGATGACCTTATTTCTATCTTTCCAAAGCCACATAACCCTTGGGTAGTTGGCCCGCATGGCCTGATTAGCTTTGACCATCGCAAGCTAGTATCTGGGGATTACTGGAAGGGATGCAGTCTTAAGAAGTAAGGTTTCCCCATAGTTACAGTGAGTGCCGGCGAGGGCCCATGTGCCATCTGATGTCGACCAACTTTATAGCTAGAGCCATTGCTCAAAGGCTTTATTGTAGTCCTTGTTACTTTCATCCATTTGCTTGATCCCATTAGGGAAGGGGTTATATATGTGACCTATGTGTATGGGCTTCCTTCAAATTCAATAGAAGTACAATTCGCTTGACCTCCCCCTCCACGACTAGTAGTAAGGTGGTAATGAAATCTGAAGACCGCTAGTCCCACAGTGTTCGGCGTGCATTGGGCACACTCACCGGATCGCGCTCATCGACTACATCCCCTCCACTAAGAGGTTCGAGTTTGGTAGAGGATCAGGAGAGTACCATAGGGAAGCCAGCAATTTGGGCACTCTGAGTATTTACATTGGAGCTGGAATGACATCATGGTTTGGTTCCCTATTGATTTTGGCGCGTCTAGTTGCTGCATCGAATGAAATGTCGTTGGATGTCTTGCATGGACATTGTACATTACTTTTGATAATTTTTTTTGCCGGCCGCAATGAATCGCATGATGGCGGGCTCTGTTTTGACACTTGTTTAGCGCCGGGTTGGATAAGCTCATTTGAGCCCAGATGTCATGTGATCGCGTGTGTCCCTTTCTTGGAGTCTACTGTCTCGCACCCGCTTAATGCCCACAAATAATCGTGGAATGGTTTACTCCTCGCATCAATTCGACTTTGTAATGCGACGCTATAATGTGGCCTGCCTAGACATGTCGTGTGCGTCAGATGAATTGGTAGGATAACTTTCACCAACTATGTCTCTTTCGCTGACAGCTCCCCTAGCCATTGCTTCGCCTCCACCACCACATTCCGAGTTTGCCCCTGACCAGACGGAAACGCTGTCGCATGCGATCTTGCCTGGACCTGTTCTCGACGTTCATTCTCCCCCCATGGCTTGTATAGCGAACCCCCTCTGCCCTAGCCGCTGCTACCCTTTGTCTTACATTCTGGGCGCTATCGTATACTCCAAGCTCTCAACTCAAGCAAGAAGTCGCCTAGGTCAAGGCGATGGCTTTTATTACCAACGCGGATAGAGTCGCCCGGGATATGGCAGGGACTTTGACAAGGCCACAGCTGCGAGCAAGAGACAGAACCCCAGATAAAACGGAATGCTGCTCTCACACCGAGTCATGACCACGCGTTTGACGAGACATTAACCATCAAATCCTTGAACACACCGACCCCGACGATTCGGATACCTCGATCAAGCTCGTGCCTGGTCTCCTCGTCAAAGGTGGAACATGAGTCAGCTCCAACGACATCGCGAGCGGACATGCCGGTTGTTGCACTTCCCTCAATGGCGCTCGCACTCAACTTGGCTCCTTAGGTCTGCCCTCGAAGATATTCGCCTCACGTCCGAGCACACTCGCCCTACCACCCGAGATGAATGATGAAATCGGTGGCATAGACTATTCGGAACGCGACCACGTATTGTTGTCAAATATTTTCGCTCGAAGTGCAGAGGTCTCTGAGACGCCCATGGTCGATGGCGGCTCGGAGAAGGGACTGGTGTTGGGGAAACTGTGAGAGTATTTGGATTTAGTATCGTTCACGCGTCGAGCAAGGTATATCACAATATTGTCCTGTTGTAACTGTCGTTTGCTAATCTCCTTGCAGAGACTTGAACATGTGGTACAATTGACACTAGTGTCCACAGGCGCACAGCTGGAGGACCTGGCCCCGAAGTCACCACCAGGACTTTTGGTAACTGTGTTACCGGACGCGAGACAAAGACACCCTATCCAATGGATAAATAGGAGGGGTTCGGACAGTCAGTTGTAGCGGGAAGAATCAACATCATCGCCGGCCACGACAGCAGCCCCAGACACGGACGTTGTTACGAGTCCGTAGGTTCACAGAACGCCAGGCAAGGTGCTAATCGGCCAAAATAATCGGATAGAGGCGCTCAGCTCAATCTCGCATCTCTACCACCTCTCGGCACCCTCCCCAAGGACAACCCGCCTTTGGTTGGCCATGAAACGTATCCGCTGCTACCTCTCTCGTGCATCACAAGGCACAAGTGAATTTGATTTGGACACAAGCGACTTGAACCTCACGGGAACCACGGTAGGTCCAACTGTGCAATGTGGAATAACTCGTGCTTACGACCACAGAATTCTACGTCAAGGAATTTAATCTCAGCCAGGCAAAATCGACTGGACGCTGCACCTACCACCCGTCATCGGCGGCAATACCTGATCTTCTCCCGAACTTGCACCCGAAACACCGGAGTGGCACCCCTGTGTCATGGTACCAATCCCACGATCCGTTGCGGTCCCGAAACTTCGCCCAGACGAGTCCAGTCGGGTCAGACACGCTACACGAATGCCTTTGCTCAGGAATTGGACGAGCGATGCGCATACACAGATTTGGGAAACTGGCCAGCCCCCGTCCGATCCCAGCAAGCTTGCTTGAGCCTTGGTTCATCCTAATGGAGCAGAGGGGCGATAAATCTCGCAATCTATGCGCGTGCGTTGATTGGGTTCCTCTGCTCGCACATTGACTCCAGTGTCAGAGCCCTCGTCGGAGCTATTTGTTATCTCTGGGACGTGTGCGACATAGATTTCATGTGGAAATGACCACCAGCTTGCGTATCTAGGCTTGTTCGCGCATCGCTCTAATCTATTCGAGGATTCGTCGTTCAAATCATGAGGTCGGGCAACTTCATTTGCTTTCTTATGTACCCTTATATTGACTTCCAAATCCATCCTACATTCACGACATAATATCGTGCCTCACTGATTCTTTCCCGAACAAAAATACGGAGTTTGCTATGACCCGGTTTATTTGCTGTGATTACCGTCCATATCCTGTAACCTGTAACCATAATCAATCGTTGCTCACTCGACAAATCTCAGTTATTCGCTGAGACTGCTCGGGTCACTCTAAAATGTTTGCTTTGAGTTTATCGCAAGGGCCTTGTAGTGTTGCGGCAGTTGATGCTGACGAGACTGTTCAATGAGTAGAGGTTGCGAGCAAATTTCTACATAATCCGGAGAAAGGATGGATTAGTCAGAGAGCATAGGGTCTCATTCTGGTGGTCACGACCCAACGCGTCTGATCTTCCCTTCACAAAATAAGGTTCGGGATATATGTCCGATCTGCTTGAGGTCCTCCACCACTAGCCGGCAAAAAGATGTCAAAGAAATCTAAAGGCGGCCTGTTCCGCCGTATGAGTCATGCATTAGACAAGTTAACGGGATCATCCTCGTCGACTGCACCTTCCTCACCCCAGGCATCTTCTTCAGCCCTACCTCAGATTGCAATCTCATCCTCCGAACCGGTTGCGGACTCATCCGTGATACCCTCACAGCTACCTTTGCCACCATCGCCACAACCGACATTGGTTGTCTCAGCCCCGCCATCACCGGTTCCCTCCACACCGTCGCTTCCGTTGCCAGCGTCTGTTTTATCAACCCCCTCTCTTCAGATTCCTTCGATTCTTCAAGACTCCGCACCTGCTTCAAATGGGCGCACTTTATGGTCAAGCCTCGGTAGTGGACTTCGGACCCTACATGCAACCTCTGCTTTGTTTCCACCGGTTCACTCGGCAATTGGTGATTTGCTGTCAGGCGTCGAATCCTTCGAGGTGGGTCTATTCGTTATAGAGACTGCAAGATGCACGAATGATGGTTTTGTGTAGGAATTGGCAAGCGCAGAAAAGAGTACGAGCCATTGGTGCTTGAGCTAAGGACGCTCAGTGACACCCTGGATCAGCACCTTCAGGGGTCCAAGGCACCGCCGATGCTCGACTTTATCGCACAGACTGTCCAGTGAGCGATACCACAATTCCATATCTAGAACAACGTATATCTGAGCTGTCCGAGATCGATCCAAAAGCAGGTGGATATAATCGCCCAAGCAGAAAAGCAGCGTTCGGTCAGACGTGTATTCGAGGCTGAGGCAGTCCGAGATGCGCTTGCGACCTGCGATCGCTGTATTCAGTCGTTATCTCGGCAGATACAGGTAGGATCTTTTTGATTCTCGACCCGAACGAGAGTTGACCGGTTTGCAGATCAAAGCGGGTTTGCACACTGAGAGCGAACAACAGGCGAGTGCTGGTGTGATTAGCGTGTGACAGGATGTCTATCTAACACGCTTGGGTATCTAGAATGCCCTAGCAGATCAACAAATTACCCAAATCAAAGCTCTGAATCCTACAAAACTCGCCATGTATGATTCCAGTGTAGCCACCGAGGTCAACCGTCGAGCGTGCGCCGAAAACACTCGGGTTGGTGTGTTGGTGGAACTTGAGAGCTGGCTGACGAACCCTGATGCACCAAAAGTGTGCTGGATGAACGGTATGGCTGGCACGGGCAAGACTACCATCGCATATACCTTCGCAAAATCACTCGAAAACAGAAAGCAACTCGGTGCCAGCTTCTTTTGTACACGCACGACGGAAGAGTGTCGAGACGTGAACCGGATCGTACCTACCATCGCCTACCAACTTGCCTGCCACTCCTCGCAGTTCCGATCCGCCCTCTGTCGCGTCCTGAGCGAGAATCCAGACCTATCATCCCGGACGCTATCCACCCAGTTCAATAGACTACTCAAAGATCCACTGATGGACGTGCGGGATACGATGGTCGGTATACCCCCTCAAGTTGTAGTGATTGACGCACTCGACGAGTGTCAATCCGCCAATGGAGTAGAGCTAGTCCTGGACACTCTACTCCGATCGGCGTCTCAGCTCCCGCTTAGGTTCTTTGTGGCCAGTCGCCCCGAACCGAGTATACGTAACAGGATCCAGGCACAGTCCGAGAGTCTACGCTCGGTATTCGAGCTCCACAACGTCAAGCAGTCGGATGTACGAGCCGACATCGAGCTCTATTTGGCAGAGGAGCTACCATTTATCACCCAGTCCCAGGTCAAGCAGCTCGCGGCGCTTGCGGGAGCCTTGTTCATATATGCAGCGACAGTAGCACGATATATTCGAGGCGGGGAGGTCACCGGAGACCTTGAAGAATGCCTTGAGATGATGTTGTCTGTGACACCGTCGGACGAAGCTCACACCGAGATCGACCAGCTATACATGACCATCCTATCGGCGGCGGACGGTATCTTCGCGAGGAAGGACATCAAAGACCGGATGCGACTTGTGCTATGGACGGCTGTATGCGCACGCGAGCCAGTAGGCGTGGAGACACTAGCAGTATTGGCAGGAATCAGCGACACGAAAAAGGCGCTGGCCATGCTACAGCCACTTCGATCTGTACTTCACGTGGCTGGTGATGGCAGCACCATATCAACATTGCATGCGTCGTTCCCAGACTTTCTATTCAACCAGTCCCGATCTGCAAGCTTCTTCTGCGACACAAGCCACCATAATCAGCTAGTTGCAGAACAATGCTTTGTATTGATGAGAGCTCAGCTGCGGTTCAACATCTGCGGACTCGAGTCGTCTCACGTGCCCGATGAGGTGGTACCCGATCTGATGGAGCGCACTCCCCGTAACATATCACCGACTCTCGCATATACCTGCCGTTATTGGGCTGACCATTTACGAGAGGCCGCTGCCTCGGATGCATTATCTACATGTTTGCACGGGTTCCTCTTGGAGCAACTATTGTTTTGGATGGAAGTAATGAATCTAAAGCACTGGATGGGGATGGCTGTGCGATCAATCGTTGCAGCCAAGGTGTGGCTAATAGTAAGAGACTGAACCTTTGACTTTGATGTGGGGCTGACACATATTTTCTTTCGTAGGCCAATCACCCATCGTCGGATCTGAGGCTGGTGGAAGATGCTCGCAACTTTGTGACGAGCTTTGCTGCTAACACTGTATCGAGATCAACCCCTCACATATATGCTTCAGCCCTGGCACTCTGCCGTAGGTCAAGCACAGTCTACAGGAACTACTGGAGACGGACACATGGACTTATAGAGCCAAAAGGAGCAGGCGCTGACCGACGAGAAGCTACGGTGCTTGCAAGCTGGGCAGTTGACTCCCGTGTGCACTCTGTTGCGTACTCCCCTGACGGCACTAGGCTCGCAGTTGGTTGCCGTGATGGGAATGTTATCGTGAAGGATGCGTATGATGGTACCCTGATTGGTGCTCCATTGGCTGGTCATACTAAAGAGGTCATGTCGGTCGCCTTCTCACTCGATGGCCGACGTATCGTCTCTGGCGCTGATGATCATGTCATCCGTGTCTGGAGCGACCTTGATGATACTCCAATTAGTTCCTGCTTTGAAGGTCATACAGAAGCCGTTGCATCAGTTGCTTTCTCGCCTGATGGTACCTGCGTCGTGTCAGGCTCCCACGACCGCACCATTCGACTTTGGAACGCGCGTGACGGCACGCTTGTGCACCCTCCTTTTGAAGGTCATACCGATTTAATCACCTCAGTAGCATTCTCACCCGATGGGAAGCTTATCGTCTCCGGGTCTTACGACATGACAATTCGTATCTGGGAAGTACATAGCGGCATTATGGTCGGTTCCCCATTCGAGGGCCATACCAACGGCATCACATCTGTGGCCTTCTCCCCTAATGGCAGGCACATTGCATCTGGCTCGTGGGACTGCACTATTCTTCTCTGGGACATGCGTGATAGATCTGCTACTCGATCTCCTCTCGAAGGTCACGCCAACATGATCGCTTCGGTAGCGTTCTCACCGGATGGAATGTATATTGTTTCTGGATCATGGGACAAGACCATTCGTATCTGGAATATACATGCTGGTGCCCTAGTCGGTGCGCCTCTCGGAGGCCATTCAAAACGGGTGACCGCTGTGGCGGTCTCACCTGACGGCACAAGAGTCGCCTCCGGCTCTAATGATTGCAGCGTCCTCCTGTGGAACATGCAAGGTGTCACTCTCAGCGATACTCATCCCCATGATCGTACTGGGCTTTTTACATCACTTGCACTATCGTCTGATGGCACATGTCTAGTCTTTGGAACTGAAAGTGGCATTATTCGCATGTTGAACACCCATGATGGAGCTTTCATCAGTGACCTACTCGCAGGCCATAGCAAAGCAGTCGACTCGGTGGCGTTCTCACCAGACGGGACCTACATCGTCTCGGGGTCTCGTGATTTGACCATTCGCATATGGGACGCGAAAAATCGCGTGCTCATCGGCGCGCCGCTCGAAGGTCACACTGAAGCTGTCAGATCGGTGAGATTCTCGTCCGACGGAACACGCATAGTCTCCGGTTCAAATGATCACACCATACGAATCTGGAGCGTTCCAGATGGAACCCCCACTACTGAACCTCTTCGAGGTCATACCGGCTATGTCTTTTCAGTTGCTTTTTCGCCCACCGCCACGCATATAGTCTCCGGCTCTTCGGACGACACCGTCCGTGTCTGGAATGTACAAAATGGCACCCTTACCGGTGCGCCTCATGAACTTGAAGGGCACACTAGCTGGGTCAGATCGACCGCCTTCTCTCCAGATGGTACAACCTTAGCTTCTGGCTCCGACGACTGTACCATCTGTCTGTGGAACGTCCAGGACGGCACTCTTATCGGGTCCCCTCTCGAGGGTCATACTGACTATATAAGTTCAGTCGTGTTCTCACCGGACGGCAGATGCATTGCCTCCGGCTCCTGGGACCATACTGTTCGTGTGTGGGACGTGCAAGGAGGCACCCTCATTGGTGCTCCTCTTCAGGGTCATACGGATGATGTCCTCTCAGTGGCGTTCTCGCCCGATGGCGCGTGCATATATTCGATCTCCAAAAAAAGCATTCGTTCCTGGGTCCTGGCCCGTAATACACCTGAGGCTGGTACGTTTCATCGGCTGACCGTCGAGTTTGATCGCGATCATACATCTCATTCAACCTCTCGTTTAGATACTTGGGCCATTGCCAAAGACGGATGGGTCACGGGTCCCGAATCCCAGCTTCATTTCTGGGTTCCCCAAGACCTCGTTCCCATTTTCCCGGCGCCGCGTAACCGCTGGACAATCAGCGAAAATGGTGCCATCAGCTTCGACTACGACAGCCTACCAACCGGTGATTCCTGGAAGGAATGTTACTCGATGTCCAAGTAATTTAGGACCATGCCTTGTGTGAGTACCGCGTGGCGCTCCTTCTGCTAGTTGACCACAAATAAGACTTGTACTCAAAATTCGCTTCGTAGCCTGTTGAAGGGGGTGCAGGGGATCACAAATCATAGAGTGAGTCGGCTCTCCAGTTACTGGTCGTTTCCCACGGTTTGATGTGTATCTTGTACTTGGAACTAGAGATTGGAGTGGGATGGGTTATTTCTTGCATCAAACAATTCTGTATCAGTGGATCGCATTTGATGCCTACATTCTGGGAAGTTAGCGAAGGCAAGATAATAAGACCGTGGGAAATAGCGCCTCGGATAGACATACTTATTACTCAGGCTCGCTCTTCCATTAGCATAAGACCTTGTCGCAGGCTAGGCGTTGAGGTGGCGTGAGGTTGTGCCACTGGAGTGACGGGACCGAGTTAGGGGCGACCAACCCCAGCAGACCCTGATGGCACGAAACGTAACGGGACCTGTTGTCATTCTCACCACCACTCGTAAACTATGATGCGACAATCCCTACGAATCTGTCAGTGGGCCACCGAGAGATACCCATACCGTTCGTGTCTCAAGTCGACGCTCTCGGACTCTTGATCAAGCTTACCATAATCCCGCGCCAGAGCCGGGTCGGAGGCCTCTTTCACCTGGATCGATCGAATCTCTGCTCTAGATCACGACCATTCGAGCCATCGGCCAAGGCTGAATTTTCCCCGGATCACCTGCAGGTGCGCTTTGTCGGACGCAGCTGACCGTCGCGCTCTTGCTTGATACGGATGCCTCCGCTCGTCCAACTCTTAGCAAACTCAGGTCCTTGTGAAATGACAGCAACTCGACGAGAGTCAACGCGACTACACGCTACCGTTGTACGTGCCGCCCCAAGATGCACGAGGGTTTCAGGACCCTTTGGAGAAGACCAGGTGAGGAGGAGAGAGTGCGGGCGTTGAGTTCCTCGCATATGGGAAGCCGCCGGCGTTAACTATTGTCGAAGCAAATGGCGAGGTAGGTGGGAATGCGTTTCCCATAAATCGTTGGCTGACTGTGCTTAGTAGCTGTACCCTTGAGATACCGATGGCGCTTGTACTTAGTGGTACCTGACTCCACTATTTTATTTTGAATACGCGACTAGGACGATCAGGAGAATAATTGCTGAACGTTTATCCCCATGAACAGGGCACTAGCTAACGAGATGCTTGGGGCCGTGCCAGTTGATTAGGGAGCGCAAAGGATATTCGTTCTATTTTGGCGGTAGGTTCGAGCGACAGAACTGGTTTCGGATGCATTGACCTGTGGAATGGTGGACCAGTGCGACAATTGGTGCGTTGCATTTGCACCTTTGACGCGCCTCCACACTCCATGCATCGTACGCCTGGCGCTGCATCCCATTCCGTCTACCCCTTGCTCTAATGAACGTGTCGAGTACTTACATTGGGGTTGAAATGGTGTCGTGGTTAGGTCCAGGAGAGCAACTGTGTTCCCAGTGAGATATGCTGGGAGTTTACTGGGGTCGTGGAACGTTTGCCGTCTCATCGCTCGACGCAGACTAACATCTAGCTAAGTTATTTTTCGAATGGACCCCAACAGCCAGCCGCGTGCACCACTCGGTTAGCACCAAAGGGAACGATACCCTATTCGCTTGGATATCTACGATTTCGTCAACCTTACTGTCCCCAACTTGATCGGAGACAGGGTTATACGAGCATGATTTGTCCCAGCGACGCCTGGCCAGAATCGATTGTAGAGGGGATAGAATCCAGTACTAACAATGCACAAATTGACATAATCCTTACGAATTGTTGTCAGGCTGTAATCATATACTGTACACACTCGTCCAACTACTTTTCGTCCGAGTGTAAACCTGGCTTCTGTGGATAATGCGAAAAGCTATTTATTGTTCCCTGCGGTATCAACGGTGCCATATGTGAAGCGAACATGTCCACTATGATGGCTATTTATTAGCGGGGCATCCATGCGCTTTCCCCCTGGTTGAGCTAGCAGCTAAGCTTATAATTTGCTTACGCGAGCAAGTAGTATCAGTGTGGGACAAATACAAATACTAGTTATATATTGAACTTCAGAATATTTACCCTGATATCTTTGGAGGCGAAATCGCAAGCCGAACGTACCGGCTCGACCCAAATTCAGAATTGTCCAGCTTAGCGCTTCTTTCGTCCATCGGCGCCCTTCCCCCATTCGCCCGCCCCCTTTCCCCAGTCATCGCGCACGCCCCATGCATGATTCTCACTCAGACGAGGTGGCTCCGGCCTCCCAATTCTTCCGCGCTGTGCATCGTACGAGGCCTCCTCTGCCCAGTCCTGGTGGTCGACAGAGCTGGCAATATCGGCTGCAAAGTCCGGAGTCGTTGCGCTCGTTAGAGAAGCCAAAGGCGTTTGTGTTTGGTCGATATACCACGGCTGCTGAGCCCTGGTTAGCGGTTGCCAGACTGCTGTTGCTGCATATTTGGCCGAGGTCATTTGGACGAGACGTGAGGTTGCGCGCGCATATGCAAACTTTTCTTCTTGCCCTGAATCAGATGTGTCAGATATGTCAATATATGCGCTCATGGATATACATACCGGTGAAAATCGACAATTCTTTCAACGAAAGTCCTTCTTTCCCTCTCGATTCGGATGTTCGCCGCTCAGGAGATGCTTTCATCTCTTCTTGCGGCTGATACGACGACACGTTGGGCCGATATACTACACTTCCTTCGCTCAGCGCCTCCTCCATCATAGTCCTCTCGTTTCCACCTCCTTCGGCGAGTTCGCCACCCAGTTCATCTGGGAAGAAAAGTCCGTCGATATCCGCTTCAGCCGAACACAAAATCTTTACTCGCGCTTCGTAAAGGGCGTCGATAAGCGAGATAAACCGTCTGGCACGGTCTTTGGTTGCTAGTCGTAGGATAGGTATGTCGGTAATAATAATCGTCGGGAATGTAGATGCAAGAGTCGCATAGTCCGCCGTTCCGAGAGCGGTGTTACACAACTCGTCAAACGAGACCTGAGCCACCGGTGAAAGTGAGGGAGAAGTACTGGGAGGGTAGGTCACGGGAATGTGAAAGGACCTAGAAAAGATTGTCAAAGTAACCGGCGTTGCTGATTGTACATACATTTGTCAACTATGCAATAGACGAGCGCAGAACAGTAGACTCACCCGTTCGTCCCTGGACGATCTCATCGACCGCTTGTTTAAATTCTCCATCCTTCTCGTTCACGAACCAGTTCTTCCTTGCGCCACCACCCTCGCCTTCGCCCTCCGCCCTCCGCCAGTCTACTTCGCCGCCGACTCGAACAACTTCACATCTGGCCTCAAGCGCACTTACGAACCCTCTCACGCGTTCCGCCCCGAGTCCGTTTTTGTATAGTTCTCCTAATATCAAAGATCAGAAATTTTATTGCAATGCACATTCAACCCACCAGGGACTTTGTTTGAGGTCGCGACTACTACGCCACCCATCCTCCAGTAATGCGCGAGTACATCCGACAGAATGGTGGCACTTCCAATATCAAGGAGTTGTAGTTCATCGATGTGAAGTACGTAGCCTTGTCGGAGAAGCAGGCGGGCAGCAAGGGTTTGTGATATCGGAAGCGGAGACACATAGCGGTTTGATTCTGGATGAGGCGCCGAGCGAGGGCCAACTTTGTTCCATATCCCATCCATATCTCCCTTTTGAAACAGCGTTTTCCATTGCTCCTTGAGCTTGGAAGTCCACTTCACTTGGCCTGCGACGCTTGCAGGTATCCATCCCTCGTTCCTGTGAGTACGGGCGACTCTAGCGCGATGCTGTGTCTCCTCCCATACCGCGCGATACATCTCCAGCACAAGTGTGCTATAATGTTTCCGGACTTTATGTTTTGTTGGGAGCGTGGAAAACCACAAGTCGAGCAAAAAGGTTTTGCCTCGCCCAGGCGGGGCAATAAGAATCAATCCTGAATAATTGGTCAGTTATCATAACTACAAGCAAGGGACCTCGAGACTTACCTTTAGGAAAGGGTAGTTCCTCCATCTCCCGCGCTGCATCCTTTCGTAATAGTAATGCTCCGGAATCCTTAGAAGGAGTAATGGCGCTTTCTTCGGGTAACGGATGAAGGGATGTCCACCAACTTGCACCTGGGGTGAGAGCCGGAACAGCGTGTCCAGAGACAAGATTGGGAACATAATTTTCGAGTGACTTGGAAAGACGTCTAAGCTACTAATGGGGTAATGAGTTATATTTTAGCTCAACATATTCCCAGCCAGGGTGTAAAACTGATAGCAAGAACGTAGATTTACTTACTCTCATGATCACTCGCATCTGATCTTCATCATAAACTATATCTCCCCGGGTGATCAGCCCTCGATACAGCTCTAGTAGGTCGGATGGCTGCAGTCCGTCCAAAGATGTCCGGCTAAGTTCGTTTGGATTATCAGAAGGGGTCGGACTACGCTGAGCTATGGTGCGCGAGAATTTCCTGGGATACGGGGACTTTGCGGGGTAAGATGCCCATACAGAGATTTGTGTAGAAGCGAAGACTCGAGTTCGGGTCAAATTAGGATACATGGCTATGCGCTCAATTAATCGCATTTCTCCCAAGAACCATGGCCCGCGCCGTATGTTTGGCTGGATGAACCTAATGATTGTGGTGTGGCGCTGCCAGCAATCAATACCAAATGGCCCAAGTGGTCACGTGGGCGTATGTTTTATTTTATTTTATTTTATTGTGTACGCTGAACAAGCTTACGCGTAATCATTATGCTCCCTTGGATTGCGCCCTAATGATTTTAACTTTGTTGCACCAACTGTATTTATCACACAATTGAGCTTGTGAAAGTGATGGTTCTCTGGAATGTGCATGACTCTCTCATAAGCCAAACATTCCTCAAACTGTCTTGGAATGAATGCGGGTATTGAGAGAGGGATAGAACAAATATGGCTTGAGTCACCACAACGTTCTCTTACAGACCTTATTTCGATTTGCATAATACCCATTCCTCATTTCTTGTTCCATTTCAACTTGCGTCGACTCGAAAAGTCTCATTATCAAGAGCATTTTCGATTCAGTACCCAAGAGCGCCAGAGGGTGTAACAACCAGTGGATCGCATAAACATATGGCAACATACACGCCGCCACACAACATGAATACCAGCACGCCAAACAGGGCCTGAAGGTGAGGGCACATGAAAATGTTAATTCAAGCTGGTGACATTTGGACAGGGCGGTGGGATTTGGAGGCCCCGCGTTAAATATGTCCAAGGAAATTGTGAGGTACGTAGTTCTTATATTATTTTGGTCGCCTCGATACTAAGGACAGTGCACTGCCTAGATTTAGGTACTTATATGCGCTATGGGCAAAGGTAAAGTGCGCACAGGTGGACAACAGATATACCAGTCACCGCTTCTCAGATCTTATCGATCCCGGCTTCTCTGGGTTTAGTAAAGGACCAAGCTTAAGAGACCATTGCAAAGAAGTCAGTAACTTCAACATCATTCGTCAAACTCTGGCACAATTGAAGAGGCTCAGGCACTGAGGAATTGTAATGCTGTTGTCGCACCTATTGGGCCTTATGACTCAATCGGATTCACGTTAAATGTTAACAACACCAGACAAGCATCAATCATTGCGACCGGTCTTATATCACAGGGAGGCTGGGCATAGAAATGGACACGACCTCCATACGTCTGAGGTATCCTGACATTGCCTTGGGATATACGTGCGAGCCTAGAGAGTATCGCAACGTATATGGCTCGGGTCACCGCGGCATTCTCCTGTTGATTTGTGCACTCCAATGTATCTGTCTAACAGGATTTGTAAAGCGTCAATGTCTCATCTCGTGTCCCGTTTCACTTCGGGTCGTCTCTGAAGTTCTCGTCATTATGAACATCTCCCATATAGCAGTAACAAGGAACATGAGAGGACGTAGGGACGCGATAAGTGGACCGAGCGAACATAAAGTGGCATCCACGTTGCCTCACGATCTTCAGGGAGCGCACGAATATCGCCGCGCCGCCAACAGGGCCTGAAGATCAGGACCCATGAGAATGTCAATTAAATCCGGTGATGTGCGGACAGGGTGGCGGGATTTGTCCGCCCCCGTATTTACCACCGGCTATTTCAATGAAATTCATTAAAACTGTCTGGTGACAAGCGCAATCAATCCATTGGCGGTTTAGCGAGCCAGAGCAGCGCGAGGACCGGGGTCACGTGGAGCGCCCTAGATGTGCCTGCCGCGGCACGTTTACCGGCGGCCCTGGGATGTTTGGATCGAGGGCAATTTCGATAAAGGCGTTCAACATGAATCTTATCTTTAGCACAAATGTATTACGGGGATAAACAAACCAGCACGCGTAGAGAACTCTACACATTTGACTCTGCCACAACCGCCAAATACACGTGAGCGAGACAGATCCGATACGGATTCGCTCCAAGCGGTACACGCCCAGGGAGTAACGAATCCACCCGGACAACTCTCCGCTCCTCCTTTGACGAGGGTTATTGTGTCAGTATTTGGGCCCATTTGGAGAACAAAGAAACAGGGAAGCAGACCCTGAAGGGACCCTGGCCTCAGAAAACGTAAAGAGCCCGCACGAGGACGACGACCCCCACTAACATGCCTCGAATGATGTCCAACCTCAATGCTGTCGCCAGCGCCATTGCGCACCAACAATGGCCCAAGCAGCCTCATCGACAGTATCAACAGCAGCAGCAACAGCAGCAGTATTATCCTTCTGCTCCTCCGAGTGCTGCTACTTCGTCCATGTTTGCGGGCACGACTCGCTCCTCGATTTCGTCGGCGTATTCACATGCATCGCCGGGGATGTCGCACTACCCCGCCCCACCCGAGACCGACGTGCCATTGGACGCGCTCCTGGAGAGCGCATACGCCAACGATGCGCCGTCTCCGCCCCAGATCGACTCGGGCCTGTTGGCTGGACTCGATGCCGATACGCTAGCGATGGTGGGCGACATTCCGATGGATATGCTCGGCATGAGTATGGACCTCGGCCCGGTGGTCGGTCAACCTTACGATGCACACGCCATGGACGAGTTTTTCGGCAAAATGCACGAGCTTGGGATCGATACCAACACCCGCGCACCACCGACTGATACGTCGGCGGGGGCGGTCCTCTCTCCTACCCACGGCCAACCTCCGTCTGAGCGCACGGTCATGTTGAGTGGACGCAAGGACAAGCGCAAGCTCAACAGCTATTCGCTCAAGGACTTTAGGATCCTGCACACGCTCGGGACCGGCAGCTTTGGACGTGTACATCTCGGTTAGTCTGACGTGTATTCTGCTGATCATTATTAAATTCGATCGTAGCCTGCAGCCGTCACAACCACCGACACTACGCTGTCAAGGTGTTGAGCAAGGCCAAGGTTGTCCAGCAAAAACAAGTCGAGCACACCAACTCGGAACGATCCGTGCTCGCTCTCGTCCGCCATCCATTTATCGTCAACCTGTGGGGCACGTTCCAGGACGTCAACAACCTATTCATGGTCATGGACTTTGTGCCTGGAGGCGAATTGTTTACTCTATTGCGCAAATCTAGGGTAAGTCGATCGACGTGCCTGGCTCCATAGCTAACCCCGCGCAGAGGTTCCCTAGTCCAGTTGCCAAGTTCTATACTGCCGAGGTCGTACTCGCCATCGACTATCTTCACGGCCACGATATCATTTACCGCGATCTCAAGCCCGAGAACATCGTACGTCCCCTAACCCTTACCCCTGATCCCAGCTAATACCGTTGCAGCTCCTCGGCGCAGACGGACACATCAAGCTCACCGACTTTGGGTTCGCCAAACACGTGCCCGACATTACCTGGACGCTGTGTGGAACCCCCGACTACCTCGCGCCCGAAATCGTCAACCAAAAACCTTACAACAAATCCGTCGACTGGTACGCCGTCGGGATTCTCCTCTACGAAATGCTCGCCGGTGCCCCGCCATTCTTTTCCGAAGAACCCAACCCGATGCGGTTGTACGAGCGCATTAGGGCGGGGAGGATTGAGTATCCGCGATACTTTGAGCCTCTTGCGGTGGAGCTCATGCGTGGACTCCTCGTCCCGGATCTCAGTTTACGCTTGGGCAATATGAGCGCAGGGAGCGGAGACGTGTTTGGCCACAAGTGGTTCTCCGAAGTTCCGTGGGAGAAGCTTGCAAACAAGGAGGTCCAGCCGCCATATGTCCCGCAATTGGGTGGGGATGGAGATGCGAGCCAGTGAGTTTATTCAATCCATTTTTCCGACACTTCTAATCGGTCGCAGGTTCGAACGATACAACGAAGAAGACGTCAGCCAATACGGCCAAATGTCCGGACGCGACCCGCACGCGTCGCTATTCACCGATTTCGGCCCCCTCGGTCTCTAACACGACATTCCCAAAATCGGCTCACGACATTTTCTCAAAATTGGCTCGCGCCATGAACTGTATAATTTATCCGGCTTGCTTTCGCTTCTCGTGTAGGACTTGTACGGCGCGTGTATTGCGTGTACTTTTTGTCTTCGTCTTGGTACTTGTACTACGGTGTGTGTAATACGATCGTTTTCCTGGTGCTTGTTGCAATGAGACTGTCCGATGTTTGTTTTGTCCGATGTCGGGAGATCGAAGATGAGAATCCGGCGCGACGCCACTGGATGGATGAATTGGAAATGGGTTGCCCGACGCCACCGCTTGACCACCACCGTCTTCTAGACTTTAATCAAGTCTATCAGTCAACTCGCTCGATGAAAATGGCGGCAACGCTCAGAACGAGCCGAAAAGCAAGGTGAGCAGCGCTTCATTTTGGGTCAAGTCTTGTCGAGTTGCTCATGCTCTGCACGCGTCGCACCCTCGAAACTTGATGTGTTGGAACACTTTGCGTGTACTGCATTCGCACAGCATCGTTCTCGGTTTCGTCGTGAATCGAAAGCGTTGGTTTACGGTGCATCGCCCTCGCTCTCGGCTCTAACCGACTCGTTCGGAAGACTCCGGTTACCTTGCGTTCTTGGACGCAGATCCAATTTGGACGCGTACCAGATTCGTATCGCTCCAAGCCACTCGCCCGGAAACACGAATGAGTGGATTAATTACAAGACTCGAGTATTGGTATCCCACACACTCTTCCGTATCACTAGCTGGAACCTAGTCTTGAAGTCGGTAAAGTTGGTTGCCTGGGTAGGTGGGTCCTAAAGTCGAATACGAACGTACCGTATGTGAGCGTCGGTGAGTTGCTTCCGGCCGATCCTTGTGGTTCTTTGTTCATGGTCAGCAGACTTGGTGCTACTGGAGTACCAGTAACCTCACCTGGGTCCAAAGGTGGTCGAGTATTTTTCTGAAACTTGGGTTGCGAGTGTCGTCATTAGTGTGTACCCAGCACCGATTTTGCCGCTACTTGCCGAGAAGAAACTGCGAATGTCATGGCAAGACTCGGCCTCTTGGTCGCGCGCGCGAACGACGAGTTGTTGTCTCCACTTGGTGCTACGGCTGTCACGGTTGTAGGTCGCTCGCATGGTGGTTTCTGCAAACAGGAAGGCTTCCTTTCTGGTTATGAATAGGTAATTAATTCGAGACATTTCAACTTGGTGGTGAGAACTTACCGGTTGCGCTTTAAGAAATCTGGATTCTTCATCCCCCGTCGAAGTGCCCGGAGCCGGCAGGAGGCGATTGCACTCGCAGGTTCAGAAATCGCATCAGCCGGACTAGGCTTCACCACGCCGACCTCCTCACTTTCAGGCTCACACTCGGAACGATCTCAAAAAAAATAACAGCTCCCGTCGTCGCCCACGACGTCAGACGACGCGCTCGCCTCGAGACGCGCTTTTTTTTATTGCGGTTTTTCAAAAGGGTCTGCCGGAAGCGCCGAGAGACGATGCACACAAAAAAAAACTGCAAACAGTAAAGTCGGTTGAACGCCGTCAAATCGAGTCTCTATGTTATATAAAGTGTATATCCAGAATCGCATCGACGAGGCGCACATTTTTGTGCATATTCCATGATGTAAACTCAAGTACTGAAATATTCACTCCAAGGAGGTCCATGGGCGATTTTGCAGCCTGGAGAGCAACTTAAATACCAAGGCAGGTGCCACTTACACTTTTAAGAGCCCCACCTACAATATAGAAAGCAAAAATCTTCAGAGATCTAGCGATTTTACGATCCTGTTCGCCGCAAAACTGACTCTCGACCGCCGTCCCTTCATGTATAGGGCATAGCTGCTTACTCCCCAAGAGATAATGATCCTAGGATGTAATGGCTGCCCTGAAACGCATGTGCGGTACTGAAAGACTCCCAACAGCGGTTCAGACCGAGGAATCGCCCATGGGCTCCAAAGGGTGAACTTTCGGGACTTGAGTTTACATCATGGAATATGCACAAAAATGTGCGCCTCGTCGATACGATTCTGAATATGCGCTTTATACAACACAGAGACTCGATTTGACGGTGTTCAACCGACTTTACTGTTTGCAGTTTTTTTTTGCGTGCATCGTCACTCGGCGCTTCCGGCAGACCCTTTTGAAAACCGCAAATAATCCTCTCGCGCTCGGATGCTGCGCGGGTTTTCTTCGAACGTCGGGGCATTGCGCGAGTTGACAAGCATTTCAGACTCCGAGTGCACGTGATCTCAGGGTGTCTCGAATAAGGGGGTTTCGTGCGCATAGACCTTAGATATTCCCGCTAGGCGGACTCTTGGGGCAGTGGATATACATTCGACTATGATTATTGAATAATCATCCTTCACAACAGTGGAACATTCGGATAGTCGAGGCGAGGGCTAGATCCGAATATCTAGTAAATTTATGTTTAGGCGTTGAAGGGAAACGCGGAATCCAGCCCGGTGGTGTGCATATCAGCGATTGTCATTCTATGTTTACTTTGTGACATAGCCTTCAGTGAGTTCAACTTAGTCATGACCACACTACAAGTCGATCCTTCCCCTGGTGCGCCCGATTTCCCACTGGTGTCTCGTTTAATAATGAAGCCCGCATTTCTCATGCGTGCTGGTGGAACTGGTCAATTAGATTAGGGAGTAGAGCGAGAAAAAATTTCTCCGAATGTGCTTACATGTTTCATTATCTTGATTCTGTTAAATCCGAAATAAGGCAGCCTTGCCACTCCTCGCCAAGTAGGAGATTCTCGTAGTTAACGGCAATGGGGCCGTAACGTCCAATCACCCAGGGATTGCACGGCCGCGGGAGGATATTAACGACGTCAGAAGGAGCCCAGAATAGTAGCCGGGAGTCGCGACCTTTGACCCACCCATCCTCAGAAACTGTCCAAGTATCTACAAGGAGGGTTGTATTAGACGTGCAACCAACAAGAGAGCGCCTGGTTGTTACTCACTAAACTCAGCCAGGCGACCATTGAAGTCCCAAGCACGGATACTACCGTCCCGGGAGCCTGAGAAGGCGCGTGTGCCATCGGGTGAGAGGGTCACCGACATAATACAACCGGTATGACCATCAAGAGGGGCACCGATGAGGGTGCCGTCCTGCACATTCCGGACACGGATGGTGCGATCATCGGAGCACGATATAATACGTTGGCCGTCAGGAGAGTATACGACTGACCTGACCCAGCCAGTGTGACTCTCGAAAGGGTTACCAATGGGTGTGCCAGCCTGGACGCTCCAGACGCGGATGGTCCGATCTCTGGAACCCGAAACAATCTGTGTGCCATCAGGCGAGAACGCAATGGACGTAACATAGCCAGAGTGACCACTGTACGGAACAGTGACGAGGCTACCATCATGCACGTTCCAGACACGAGTGGCCTCAGAGCCAGCGGCAATAAGTGTACCATCAGGCGAGTATGCCACAGCACGGACCAAATCAGAATGCCCCTCAAAAGGACTACTGATGGTACTTCCACTTCGCACATCCCAGACGCGAACAGTAGAGTCCCCAGACCCGGAAACAAGATGCGTCCCGTCAGGTGAGAACGCTACGCATGTAACTCTGTCCGTATGACCTTCGAGAGTGTTCACAAGTGAGGCACCTTGCGCGTCCCAGACTCGGATGGTGTGGTCGTCAGAGCCGGAAGCGACCAGGGCACTATCAGGTGAGAATGCCACCGAGTTGACCTTGTCAGTGTGGCCCTCAAACGGAACACCAACGAGGGTTCCATCTTGGGTGTTCCAGACACGAACAGTTTGGTCAGAGGAGCCGGAGACGATCCGTGTGCCATCAGGTGAAGACGCTACGCAGTCGACCGAACGGCTGTGACCTCGAGCGGCGACTGTGGCAGTGGAGTCGATCTGTGCATTCCAGACACGGATGCTGCTGCCCCGAGAGCCAGAGACTATGCGTGTACCATCGGGAGAGAACGTCACCGACATGACCCTACCGGTGTGGCCTTCGAAAGGGTCACCGACAAGGGTGCCGTCACGGGAATCCCACAGGCGGACAGTGCGGTCATCAGAGCTCGAGACGATATGGATACCGCTGGGCGAAAATGCGATTGATTGCACCTAGTCGGCATGACCGGGCAAAGGAGTGCCGATGAGATTTCGATCTTGTACGCTCCAGATGCGAATGGTGTTATCGCGTGAGCCAGAGACAATGCGTGTGCCATCAGGTGAGAAGGTCACTGCCGTGACCGAACCACTATGGCCAACTAAAGAGTTACCTAAAGAACTGCCACCTTGCACGTTCCACATACGAATGGTACGGTCGTCAGAGCCAGAAACAATGTACCGACCATTGGGCGAGAACGCTACAGATCTCACCCAGTCAGTGTGACCTTCGAAGGGGGTTTCAGCTGCGGGAAGGCCGTCCCGGGTATTCCAGACACGAACGGTATAGTCCGCAGAACCAGAGGCTATGTAAATGTCATTCAGCGAGATTGCCACCGACAGGACTGCATCAGCATGAGCTTTGAGAGGACGGCAGGCAAGAGTGCCGTCCTGCACGTTCCAGACGCGGATTGTGTTGTCATGAGATCCCGAAGCGATGCGCGTACTATCCGGTGAGAACGCAACCGAGTAGACCTCCCCAGCATGACTAACGAATGGCGGAAGTATAGGCACACCGTTGTATGTGTCTTTGATTGTGACAGTGCCATCGGAGCATCCGACGGCGATATGCGCACCGCCAGGGGCATAGGTAACCGAGTACACTGGCGAGTCAACTGGCCAACTTGCGAGTGTGATGGCGCTTCTGCTATCGAAGCCCACTCCTTCTGGCTCGATAATCCCACGTGTTCGCCTCCAGTAGTGCTTGTAGACAGAGCTTGATCGATGACAAAATGCCAGAACTGAGACGTATAGGTGTGGTGTCGACTGGAAAACCGGGTTCCCTGCAAAACTGGTAACAAACTGTTGTATGTCTTCAATCAACCTTGATGATTCCGGTGATCGGTAGTTGCACTATGGAAGGGGACCGCTGTTAGAATTAGCTAAAACTGCTCAACACTAGACTGACATTCAACCACCACTTCGCCACCAGTATCACATGCACGCCGATTCCCATCCATTGCTTTAGGTTCAGTACTTCTATCCAGAACAGTAATCGCTCCGTCAGAAATTCGCAAAGCTGCGCATACAGATCTTGAGAAGCATTTGCTTCCTGCAGGTGGACAGCCCAGTAGTGGCAAGTATAAGCAAGGGTTGGCGATATTGTCTTGTCAACACGCTCTTTGAGGTCGGGCACTTGAATGTCGGGTAGATATGATGACTCCAGTCCACAAATGTTAAATCGCAGCTGGTCTTTGAGAATATCAAAGCAGCGCTGTGCAACGAGTTGCCTGTGCTGCCCGGTGTCACAAAATAACACCAACGACCGGCCTTCATCAAGGATCAAGTCCTGGAACGAGGCATGAAACGTAGATACGATGTTGCCGTTGTCCGATACGCAAAGAACCGATCGGAGTGGTTGCAGCATCGCCATAGCCTTTTTTGAGTTGCCAATGCCAGAAAGCGCTGCAAGCGTCTCGATGTCCACAGGCTCGCGAGCGCATATAGCTGTCCATAGTGTAAGTGTCATGCGCGCCTTGACCTCCATCATCGAGAAAATGCTGTCCGCCTCCGTCAGAATGGCCATGTACAATGCGTCGATTTCGTTGTGTTTTGCTTCTGATCCCTGTGTGACCGATAGCATTCTCTCTAGACACTCATCAAACTCTCCGTTGATCTCGCCCGCTTGGATATATCGCACCGTAGTTGCGGCGTAGATGAACAGATTGCCGCACAACTCGGCCAGACGCTTCAGCTGTACTGGTAGGATCGATGGTAGCTCATCCCGTAGGTAATTTTCGATATCCGCCTGCACATCGGAGTGCTTGACATTGTGCAGCACAAACACAGACCGTGACTCCTTTGGCTGATTCTGGATCTTGCTCCATATTTTCGGCTCTGGTCTACTGGCTACAAAGAACTTGAGTGAGAGGTCTGATGCTGTTTGAAGTAGGGTATCAAGCACGAGTTCCACTCCGTTGCTGGCTGTGCATTCGTCCAATGCATCGATTACAACCACTAGTCCCTTGTGTATCTCATCCTTGACTTTAAGTAGGGGCCTCTTAAGTAGCCAATCGCATTGGGTCGATGGTTTACTGAATACTATGTCTGGGTCATCTTCTAGGACTCGACAGAGAGCAGATCGGAATGGCGCCGAGTGGCGAGCAAGCTGGTATGCAATGGTAGGAATTATCCGGGTGACATCGCGACATTCATCGGTTGTGCGAGTACAGAAGAAGCTCGCAGCCAAGTTTTTTCGCTCCTTGAGTGCTTCAGCGAAGGTCATGCAATGATAGTTTTTCCGGCACCGGGTGCGAGTATCCTTTGTGCAAGTTCGTCGATTGATATCAGTAGCCAGACTCGAATCGAAAGCAGCAAGTTTTGCGGGTTTCATCGCTTCGAGTTGGGTGTTATGTCTATCTGTTTGGGCATGCTACAAACTCGGAGGTCTGAGTATATAAATATCTTCCAGAGATGAATTATGCTTACCCGCTGTTCATTTGTGATACCCCGCATGCTGAGACCGGCATCAATCTATGCCCACCCGTATTAGCCAGCGATCTGAATGCATATAAGCATACCTGCCTACCTGTAGTTGCCGAGATAGGGCCTGAACGTGATGATAACACGTTGAGAGTGCTTCTCTAACTTGTTGAACTTCTAGCGTTCGCCTGACCGAGTCATATTTATGTATCTTCGCGATTACATCGACCTGTTCCTGAATGAACCTAGGCAGGGGCACCATCACGCATTTTGTTTGCAGTCTTCTTCCAGAGTGACTTATTGCATTGTCTTCACGATGAAAGCCATCATGGGTGAGGAATCTGTCTCCTTTAAGTGTCGGTCCAACATCTCGCTGAGCGTCTGTAGTTCAAGCGCTAGATTCTCATCATATTCTTTCCTGTTGTTTGCAGAAACCTATCCGACAAAAAGGTTAGAGACAATTAGATCTTGGTTATATTGACGTACCTCAAATACTTCGACGCATGACAACAGGTTACCGATAACCGATTGAAGGGGCGGGAACACCCCCGAGTCAGCATGCAGGGTTCGAAGTGCGGGACCGAGTCCGCTCCATGCAGCGGTTCTACCTGAGGCGGGGGTTGTATCGTAAGGGATGGGGGATATCTGCCGGGATGGAGTGGTTAACTGTATCACCGGGAGGGGAAATGCCGATGTAGATAGAGCAGGGGATGAAGGTGCGAGAAGGTGCGACGCTGGCAGCGACGCCTGAGAGGGTGCTCCCAGTGATTCAGGCACGGCAGGGGATACCAAAAGTGAAGGGGGAGCCACTGACGAAGGCTTTAGCGAAGTCGATCTGAACGTGCTATCCCACGCTTGGGCAATACGAGTGCGGAAGCCACTCTTAGACTTTTAGTCATCTCACTGGATGACGATGGTTGAGGACATCGGGATTACAAGTGATTAGCTGATACACGTGTGGCAGGTACGGGGCTCGATTGGTCAAGCAGCTTGGATCAGGTGACTTTCTATTTCATTCTTTCTAAGCTCTCTTCAATCCAAAATTAATAAATTATTGATTGTTCCATCCAACCGCTATTCAATCCCACTCATAGCCCGCAGTGAAACCAGCTCGTCATGCTCTTTTTGGAGGGCCGGTCAGCAGTATACCAAAATCTCAAAGCAGCCCCGACTCACCCGCCTTCCCGGAGCCTCGACAAGATCTCATTGACAATCACAGTGTTCATTGGATTTTCCCAATGGAACCCATTGAAGAACCCAGGCGTGTATCCCCCGGGTCCATATGTCACGTTCGGCCTCAGAGCGTAAAGAAACCTGCCAATTATACGTCACCCTCTACAACTCAAGACAGAAATCACAGACTTGTCTAACCTTGCTACAGCCTCGGCATCTTCCCTTGGATCTTGTGCAAAATGAAAGTTGGTTTCGAAATACACATGAGCCAGTGAGCACGGTTGTGATGGAGGCACTGCTATCTGAATTTGACTGACAAAGTTGGAACTCGTGGGCAAAGACAATCTGGAAAGTCGCGGCATGAATTCGAAGATCATACTAAGATCCGAGGGAAGTACCCCACCCAAATAAACGCTGATGGTGAGGCTTTCGACTAGAGGAAGCCCCTGAACTATGTTAATCCATTCGGGTCGCTCATTGTCGAGCGAAGTCAGAGATAACGTGGTCAACGGTAGCTGCTTCAGAGAATCGACCAGCCGAGGGGTAACGGTTTGCCGGAAAGCACCAGACAGACTTAGGCTAGTCAAAGCAGAGCCATGATCCACAATGCTTGGGATAATGGTCGACCATATATGCGGGTCATCCTCTGGATCAGGCCATGTATTTGGTTCAAAACCATGTATTTGGACTGTGCGTAGACCTCGCCAAATTGACTTTTGGTGAACTAGGTTCCGAATCGTCTCCCAGATAAGTTCGCCTATATTTAAATGTCGGAGCGATGCGAAGGACTGGTCTGGTAGCTGGATATCAGTCGCATACACTTTTTGGTTGTCACGGAGGCTGCGAACGGAAAGGGATTCTAGCGATGGAAGTTGCGAAAGGGACAGCAGCATGTCGTTGTCCAAAAAGAACGGGGTAGTCGATAGAGTACGAAGTTGCTGGAGTCGCGAAATGGCAGCAGACGTATCAGGAGAGGGCGAAGAGTAGTTGAGATCTATAATCCCCCTGCGGCTGTATCCCCAACCTCCCTGGTCCTTGTACAAATCAAAGCCCGCCGGGAAAATCTCTAGCGATTGGATACGCGGGCACCTTTGCGAGATCTCGTCCAAGAAGTTGTGACTAAGTTTGAGATCCATGCACATATAGTCCAGTCCATGGAGTGTCCGGCCCCAGCTGCTATGCCGGACAAGGCCAAAGCTAAGCAAGGAAGGTGACAAAAAGGTGGATATCCAATTGGTGGAGTCCTTCGTGATCCGTGCTCCCTCTTCAGCCGCAGATATGGAAATACGAATGTGCTCCAAGTTTGGGAGGAGAGGAGTGGATCGGGCGCACACCAGGAAGTCGTTCCAGTTTTCGTATTCGTCGGTTGGGAACCGGCCGATTGGTATTTCTAGATTTCTGACAAAAGGAGCATAAATACTGAGTCGAGATAGATCCAACTGAGTGGGGAACCTTATGACCTTTTTTCACAGATCAACATCAATCGAGAAAAACCTTGTTGCTGAGCACTCACGAAGTACGGCATCAATAGCTCATCGCCGAACTCAACAATCCCACCACCAGGTATCATGGATACAAGGGCAATGACGGCGTCCGTACTTTCCCATACGTATTGACGGAGCTCGCGAAAGAGCAAGTGGCAGGTACGCAAAAGACTGACGTTGGTTGACTTTGGTACAAGGGTGCATATGAGATGTGCAAGTTCGGGAATTGCAAAAACACGGAGACACGGATGGGTGCTGGGAGCCTCGGACGACATGACAGGATCCGTAGTGTTCGGGGGAGTTTGTGGTTTCCTGTCAAAGATATAGTCTCAGCTGTATTCATATGTTGAGAGCGCTTCGAATTCTATTAACATATGACTAGGACTAGGTGTGAGTCACGCTCGAGGAAACCACGGGGCTTACAGCAGCCACTCATATCAAATACAACTATTTAACCCTTTGTAGCGCAAGTCCCCCCCCCCCCCCCCCCCCCCCCCCCCGAGTGAATCACCTGGAATTCAAGCTAGCCGATCTTAATTTTCAGTTCATGGTCAGGTGTGAATTGATGGGTTGCAATGATTTTGGGTAGTAAATATCCATAGGTCACGAACCCAGGCGGACGCCGCTCTTTGTCAGCTCCGCACTTCTTCCAATGTTCACGCTACGGAGAATGCCAGGTACAAATTTATTGTGTTATATCGAAACAACATAAGCTCATGACCGTATCATCCGTCACTACTCCGCCACAAGGTACCCCCTCAGGCGTCCAAAGTTTGCCTGTCCTGATTAGAAGGGTTATGAGTCTAACATAAATAGATTGCCGCCCGACAGAGTCCGCTCCTGGTGCGGTCCTCATCTTGATCTTGCCAGTACACCAGTTTTCATCATAAAGCAAGTTGCTTCTGCCCGGATCGATAGAGCTTTGGGGCAAGTAGATTCAGCTGAGTTGGCATACCACTACTGATGACACACCTCGGAGGTTCGTCCCAGTTGAATCGTTCGACGGTGCACCTACGAATGCAAACACAACCGGGTCCCAGAATTCGCATCTATTGTAAGTGACCAATGTGCAGCCTATGACCGAACCACTAGCACATACCCTTTTAGTTTCAACCAAGCATAGGAATAACCCGACCCTGACCTCCCTGGAGCTGCATTGAAGTATCAGCTGGTGATACTGGTTCGTCGCCCCTGGCTCACTTTGAAGACCAACGAGCTGCCAAACGCCAAGCACCAAGGAATATCCTATGCCACCATTTCGGCAGGAAACTCAACGCCCCCGCACCGCAGCATACGACCCGTGTCCTCGTTCATATATCCGCCCAAGCCCACCTGCTCTTGTCCATCTTCTCATCTACTTCACCTCCCAAGCACATCACCCGGGTTCGGCCTCACGATGGGACGTGTGACCTGCCTACGAGACAGCAAAGGGCGAGGGAACGAGTGAGGATTTATGTCTATCCCAGTAGCCCAACGTCTCTGTAGCAAGGACAGCAAGGGATGGGTCTAACGCAGCCTCAGTTGCACGATCGGTCTCTTCTGTGTGGTCGAGACGCCCATTGCCGAAACCGAATCGCTAGGCAGTAGAGCTCCCTCGACCATCTTCGAGTGTGTTTGTCGTAGAGGTGGCTCTGGCAGATAGAATGGTTGGAGTGTCATGCGCGTTCGTCGTGGGGGGGGGGGTGGAGAGGACAGGTTAACAGGCGCCCCCCTTGGAGTTTGCGTTTCGCCTTGTTGTTTTATGTCGAGACCAAGCAAAAGCGGTGCGATACTCGTAGACAAATAACAGATCATGAGTCTCGTATTTGGGAGTATGACGTTGAGAATCTTGGGTAGCGATTCAGCGAAACTAGACGCAGAAGTCCACTCAAACGTACCCTGCAATCATTCGCGCACAAGTCAACATCGATATGTTCAACAGAATGTTATGGTGGGCGATCATGGGGAGATAATTTTATCACGTTACCAGAGGTCAGGGTGCTCAGGGGCGACCTGGCTCCGCCTGTATGCGCTGCCGCCCGCCCGGGAACACCCATGTCATACGGAATTGATAGAACGAGCTCGAAGTGTCCGAGAATAGAATATAAGTTGTAGATATTTTGTCTCTACACCCTAAACCATCCGCCTACTCCGTCTCATCTCTTATGTGAGCCCGGTTGTGTTGTTACTGCATGCACTGGCTTATCCCTCGTCGCTAGAGCAATGTGCTCAGTCAAAAACAGTCCAGCATGGTTCGCCTCGAAAACAGCTTGTCACATTCTGTTTTGAGGATCAGTCATCAGTCTGCCAAACTCTCAAAACTTAGCCAACCCACCGGCCTTCCCGGAGCCTCAACAAGGTCTCATTGATAATCACAGTGTTCATTGGATTTTCCCAATGGACCCCGTTAAAGAACCCAGGTATATATGATCCAGGTCCATATGTCATATTCGGCCTCAATGTGTAGAGAAACCTGCCAATAATACATCAGTCTCTGTGGCTCAAGACGGGCATTACAGACTTTGTCTGACCTTGCTACAGCCTCGGCGTCCTCCCTTGGATCTAGTGCCAAGTGAAAGTTGGTTTCGAAATACACATGGGCCAGTGAGCACGGTCGTGATGGAGCGACTGCCGTCTGGATTTGACTGACAAAGTCGGGACTCGTGGGCAATGAGAGTCTGGAAAGTCGGGGCATGAATGCGAAAATACTACTGAGGTGCAAGGGAAGAACTCCATCCAAATAAATGCTAATAGTGAGGTTTTCGACTAAAGGAAGCCCCTGAACTATGTTAATCCAGTCGAGTTGGTCTCCATCGAGCGAAGTCAGGGATAATGTGGTCAATGGTAGCTGCGTCAGCGAATCGATAAGCCGAGGGGTAATAGTTTGCCGAGAAGCACCAGACAGGCTCAGGCTAGTCAAAGCGGCACCGTGATCCGCAAAGCTCGGGATAATGGTCGACCATATATGTGGATCATCTTCTCGCTCAGGCGATGCATATGGTTGGACACCTTGAATTTGGAGTGTACAAAGACCTTGCCAAATTGACTTCTGGTGAACTAGGTTCCGAATCGTCTCCCAGCTAAGTTCCCTTAGCTTTAGATGTCGGAGTGATGGGAAAGACCGGTCCGGTAGATGGAGGTTAGTTGCGTACACCATTCCACTATTGCGGATGCTATGAATGGAGAGAGATTCTAGCAATGGAAGCTGCGAAAGGGACAGCATTATGTTGTTATCCAAAAAGAACGGGGTGGTTGATAAAGTACGAAGTTGCCGGAGCTGGGAAATGGCAGTAGAAGTATTAACAGAGGGCGAAGAGTAGCTCAAGTTTCTAATTGCTACAGAATTGTATCCCCCGCTTCCCTGGTACTCGTACAGACCGAGGTCCGCAGGGAAAATCTCCAGCGATTGGATACGCGGGCACCTTTGCGAGATCTCCTCCAAGAAGTCGCGGCTATGCTTGGGACTCATGCACATATAGTCAATTCCATCGAGCATCCAGCGCCAGCTGCTATGGCGGTCAAAGCCAAAGCTGAGCAAGGAAGGAGACAAAAAGGTAGATATCCAATTAACGGAATCCTTCGTGATTCGTGCTCCCTCTTCTTGCCCGCACGTGGAAACTCGAATGTGCTCCAAGTTTGGGAGGAGAGGAGTGGATCGGGCGCACACCAGGAAGTCGTCCCAGTTTTCGTATTCGTCGGTTGGGAACCGGCCGATTGGTATTTCGAGATTTTTGACGAAAGGGGCGTAAATGCTGAGTCGAGATAGATCCAGCTGGCTCGGAAACCTTATAACCTGTTCTCGTAGATTAACATCAATCTAGGGTATGCTTTTTGTGGGGCGCTCACGAAACATGGCATCAATAGCCCGTCGCCGAACTCAACAATCCCGGCACCGGGTATTATTGATATAAGCTCGGCAACCGCGTCTGTACTTTCCCATACATATTTACGAAGCTCGCAAAAGAGTAAGCGACAGGTACGCAGAAGGCTGACGTTGGTTGACTCGGGTAAGAGAGTGCATATGAGATGCGCAAGTTTGGGAACTGCAAAAACACGGAGACACGGATGATCGCTGGGAGCCTCGGACGACATAGCACGATCCGTATTCTTGGGGGACTCTGCAGCTTCCTACCGAATATATAGTCATAGTCTCGACTGTACTCATCGAGAGCGCTCCGAATTCTGTCAGGATATGACTAGCACGGAGTGCGAGTCACGGTCAGGGAACGAAACTACGGGACTTTCAGTAGCCGGTAGTACTAAATACAGTGGCTTAATCCTTTGTAGTGCGAGCCCAGGTGAATCGCCCGGGGTTTGGATTGGCCGCATTTAGTTGTCAATCCCGGGCGCGGACATGGGTTGTGATGATTTCGAGCGGCGGACATCGGAACCAAAGTTAGGGGGCTGTGTTTTCCCATGAGTATGAACTCGATTTCCCGTGTATCTCAATCTCTCAGCCAAGATGAAAAGGAGGAGACTTAGACTTCAAGTCAGAGTTAATTCAACCACCCCTGTGAAACTGACGCGTGTCGCGGTCGACGTCGTCGCAATGTCAAGATCAGAGTCGGGACGAATGGCCAAGGCAAAGTAGGCGCCGAGGTAGTCGGAAATTCAACTACTCCAGTGAGCCTGGGCTACTCTGGGCCTAAAAACGTTGGTGCTAACACATTCATTTTAAAAGTATCGAGGGAGCATTTAGCATACACAGCCTAGTATTCTACCAATATTCATTCTCCTGGCGCGTTCTATTCGTTCCCTCCTTGGCCCTTTGTGCAGTACGACGTAGTACTACTTTGCTCCATAACACCCATCGACCTACGCCCTCCATTGCATTGGCAACATAGGTTTTGCCCCCTTTTCGCTTGGCCTGCGTGTTACGTCCGGGAGCGTTGACTTGACTTCTAACCGGAGTTGTCGAGCAGGAAAGTCAGGAGGTTGGTTTCACCAGCATGCCGCTATTGATGACACTCCTCGGCGGATCGTCCGAGTTGGATCATTCAATCGTGTGACCACAGCTGCAAACGCAACCAGCTCTCTAAATCTGCATCATTGTAAGTGATTAATGCGAAGCCTGCGACCGAACCAGGAATACACACCATTTCAGTTTCAACCAAGCATACAAATAACCCGGCCCCCGCCTCCCCATAGCTGCCTTGAAGTACTGGTCGAAGATACTGGTTCATCGCCTCTGATTCGCTTTGAAGACCAGCAAGCCGCCAAGCGCCATGCCACATGGAACATCCCGTGCCAACTTTTCCACATGAGATTTAACGCCCTCCCACCGCAACTATGACCCGCGTCCTTGTCCATACCGCGTCCTTGTCCATACACCTGCCTGAGCCCGCTTGGAAGTTTCCATCTTATCGTTGAATCCTTTTTCCTGATCCCATCGCCCGGGTTCGACTCCACGACGGGGTTTGTGACCTGCCGGCAAGACAGCAAAGAGCAAGGCAGCGAATGAACACTTGTATCTAGCCCAGTTGCCCGACATCTCTGGGGCAAGGGCAGCGAGGGATGGGTCTAACGCAGCCTCAGATGCGCGATCGGTCTCTTCTGTGTGGTTGAGATGGCCATTGCCGAAACCGAATCGCGAGCCAGTAGAGCTCCCTCGACCAGCTTCGAGTGGGTTTATCATGGTGGCTCTGGCGGATGGAATGGTTGGAGTGTCATGCGCGTTCGTCGGGGGTGGGGGGTGGAATCGGAGAGGATAGGTTAACAGGCGCCCCCCTTGGAGTTTGGGGTTCGCCTTGTTGTTTTATGTCGAGAGCAAGCGAAAGTGGTGCGATACTCGTAGACGAATAACATATTGTGAGTCTCGTATTTGGGGGCATGGCGTTGAGAATCTTGGGTAGCGATTCAGCAAAACTAGACGCAGAAGTCCACTTGAACTTTCCGATGGTCCAATATCCCATGCAAATACCAGGATGAACAACGGGACTATGGTATAGCAACATGCTGGAGCCACCGAACTAGACATTTACCGTGACAGTGCACATGCTAGCGGCGTAGCCAGAGCGCGAACACCAACGGGTGGCGTAGGAGGTCATCGCCTCCAACGTATCACGTCGTATCACAAAGCACGAGCACGTCGGTCTGGAGATCGATATGTGATCAGCATGGTGTCGACGGCTGTGATGAAATACCCACACAACGCGAACTCGAGTTCATCGCAGTCAGACGCGAGGCTGATCCTGGTTCTGAGCGCAAGGTGAGCTGCGGGAACCGTCGCTGACTGGGACAAGGCGTGGGTCCGTACGACAAGCGCAACATCGACGCGCCAGCCGAGTCCTGCCACTATGGGGCCGGTAGGCGATTATGAGCCCCGTGGTGTCTACATCCACGAAAATCCATCAACGACTGGATTCCTCGAGAGTAGTAGCACATACCTTTCGAGCTCATCCAACAGCAGGCATCCAACTCGCTATCAGAAACGACTCTACTCGCGTTCTCCAGCTCGGGCATTCCCACTGTGCTATGGTGCGCCATATGGGAATTTGCGTCCCTAGCATCACTTCTGCTTCCCCCACGCGCGATGAGCGAGCACTTCCTATGATGAAAACGAGAGATGCAGGTGTCTGGAAGAGGAGAAAAAACTGTCTCCGGAAGTGTGGGCGACAGGTTACGGATGTAGGAGCCCAGGCGGCCAGCGTGTGCTAAAATTCCTCGTGACGGGCGAATTCATCCGATGCACCGGGGTATAAGGACTGAGGATGCGTGGGGGGAGTATCCTCGCTGATGTATACGCGTAAGCTGCTACCGGTGAGTCCGCTGGAGTTGCTTTGGTCGTTTACCACAATGTATGACCAGGTCGAGGTCGGGTCAACCCCGTTACGTTACCGCACACAGGGTCTGGACAGTCCTGCACCCGGTTTCTGGGTGAAACCTGTAAACACCTGCCTCCAACAGTGTCATGTCCATAATACGAACTTGATTGCACAACTCTGAGCGATTACAGGAAAAAAATCGCGGGCCTCATATTCACACCCGCGATACAACAAATATTGGCCTAGACGAAATTCTAACTCAGAACTCCCTACAACACCGTACCATCCAACAGAACCGACCGCTGGAAAGATTGCGTCAGAGTAAGAAACGAATCTCTAAGTAATAATGTCACGTTTCAACGTACTATGTCTATTCATTTCGATATGAAGCAGCCCTGCCACTCCTCTCCAAGCAGAAGATTATTATAATCGGCGGTGACGGGACCGGATCGGCCGATAACCCAGGGATTGAACGGCGATGGAAGGATACGTGGGACATCGGGAGGCACACAAAAAAGCAATCGCGAGTCACGGCCTTTGATCCATCCATCCTCGCCAATTGACCAAGCATCTACGAGGGAGATGGCGTGAGCGATAGAGCCAGGAAGAGGTTACGCAAGAGATTACCCACCAAATGCACCTGTATTATCGTCCAGGAACCAAGCACGGATACTACAATCACGGGAGGCGGAGAAAGCACGCGTGCCGTCGGGTGAGAGGGTCAACGACATGATCCACTCAGGATGGCCCCCGAAGGGGACACCAACCATAGTGCCGTCTTGCACGTTCCAGACACGGATAGTGCGATCATCGGAGCACGATATGATACGTTGGCCGTCAGGGGAGTATACGACTGACCTAACCCAGTCGGTGTGACCCTCGAAAGGGTTACCAACGGGTGTGCCAGCCTGGACGTTCCAGACGCGGATGGTCCGATCGGCGGAACCCGAAGCAACCTGTGTGCTATCTGGCGAGAACGCAATGGACGTAACATTGCCAGAGTGACCACTGTACGGAGCAGTGACGAGGCTACCATCATGCACGTTCCAGACACCAATGGCCTCAGAGCCAGCGGCAATAAGTGTACCATCAGGCGAGTATGCCACAGCACGGACCAAATCAGAATGCCCCTCAAAAGGACTACTGATGGTACTTCCACTTCGCACATCCCAGACGCGAACAGTAGAGTCCCCAGACCCGGAAACAAGATGCGTCCCGTCAGGTGAGAACGCTACGCATATAACTCTGTCCGTATGACCTTCGAGAGTGTTCACAAGTGAGGCACCTTGCGCGTCCCAGACTCGGATGGTGTGGTCGTCAGAGCCAGAAGCGACCAGGGCACTATCAGGTGAGAATGCCACCGAGTTGACCTTGTCAGTGTGGCCCTCAAACGGAACACCAACGAGGGTTCCATCTTGGGTGTTCCAGACACGAACAGTTTGGTCAGAGGAGCCGGAGACGATCCGTGTGCCATCAGGTGAAGCCGCTACGCAGTCGACCGAACGGCTGTGACCTCGAGCGGCGACCGTGGCAGTGGAGTCGATCTGTGCATCCCAGACCCGGATGCTGCTGTCCCAAGAGCCAGAGACTATGCGTGTACCATCGGGAGAGAACGTCACCGACATGACAAAATTGGTGTGGCCTTCGAAAGGGTCACCGACAAGGGTGCCGTCACGGGAATCCCACAGGCGGATAGTGCGGTCATCAGAGCTCGAGACGATGTGGATACCGCTGGGCGAAAATGCGACTGATCGGACCCAGTCGGCATGACCGCGCAAAGGAGTGCCGATGAGAGTTCGATCTTGTACGCTCCAGATGCGAATGGTGTTATCGTATGAGCCAGAGACAATGCGTGTGCCATCAGGTGAGAAGGTCGCTGCCGTCACCCGATCACTATGGCCAACAAAAGGATCACCTAAAGAACTGCCACCTTGCACGTTCCACATACGAATGGTACGGTCGTCAGAGCCAGAAACAATGTACCGACCATTGGGCGAGAACGCTACAGATCTCACCCAGTTAGTGTGACCTTCGAAGGGGGTTTCAGCTGCGGGAAGGCCGTCCTGGGCATTCCAGACACGAACAGTATAGTCCGCAGAACCAGAGGCAATATAAATGCCATCCAGCGAGATTGCCACTGACAGGACTGCACCAGCATGAGCTTCGAGAGGAGGGTAGGCAAGAGTGCCGTCCTGCACGTTCCAGACGCGGATTGTGTTGTCATCAGATCCCGAAGCGATGCGCGTACTATCCGGTGAGAACGCAACCGAGTTGACCTGCGAAGCATGACCAACGAATGGCGGAAGTATAGGCACGCCGTTGTATGAGTCTTTGATTGTGACAGTGCCATCGTAGCATCCGACGGCGATATGCGCACCGCCAGGGGCGTAGGTAACCGAGTACACTGGCGAGTCAACTGGCCAGCTTGCGAGTGCGATGGCGCTTCTGCTGTCAAAGTCTGCTCCTACTGGTTCGATAAGTCCACGTGTTCGCCTCCAGTAGTGCTTGTAGACAGTGCTTGAGTGATGACAGAATGCCAGAGCTGAGATGTATAAGTGTGGTGTTGACTGGGAAACAGGGTTCCCTGCAAAACTGGTAACAAACTGTTGTGCATCCTCAATCGCCCTTGACATTTCAGGGATCTGGAAGTTCGCCTACGAATCCAAATTTTCAGTCAAACCTAAGCCAGCTCGTGTACTGACGTACTTACATCTAGCCACCGTTTAGCTCCTAGTATCGTGTGTATACCTTGGCTCATCCACTCCTTTAGGTTCATCACTTCCATCCAGAACAACAACTGTTCCGATAAGAACTCCCGCAAGAATGTAGATAGATCGCTAGATGTGCGAGTCGACTCAAGATGATTAGCCCAGTAGCGGCAAGCATAGGCAAGATTCGGTGGTATTGCCTGATCCACGTGCTCCTTCAGACCGGGCACTTCACTATCCCGAAGGTACGACGACTGCAGTCCGCATATGTTGAATCGGAGCTGCGCCTTCATGATGCCAAAGCAGCAACGAACGATTAGCTGGTTGTGTTGGTTCGCGTCACAGAAGAACGTGGATGAACGACTTCGATCTAGCAAATAGTCTGGGAATGACGCATGCAACGTGGACACCACATCGCCCTGGTTTGACACGTACAGGACCGAACGGAGCGGCCGCAGCATTGCCATCGCTTTCTTCGAGCCTCCAAGCCCTGCTAACTCCGCCAAGGTGTCAGCACTCACAGGCTCGCGAGCGCATACAGCTGTCCATAGCGCGAGTCTCATTCGTTTCTTGATCTCTTGCTTGCCGAAGTAGTCATCTGCTGCTGTCAAAATAGCCGTGTAGAGATTGTCGATCTCTGCGTGACTTTCGTCCGATGCCCCGGTGACGGACAGCATCTTATGCAGGCACTCGTCAAACTCGCCAATGACCTCGCCAGCTCGAATATATCGCACTGCAGTTGCTGCATAGATAAACAGGTTCTTAGACAGATCGGCCAGCTGCTTCAGCTGGGCCTGTGAGATTGACGGTAGCTCGTCTCGTAGGTAGCGCTCAATGTCGGCTTGCACATCTGAATGCTTGACGTTATGCAGCACAAATACAGAGCGAGAGCGCTCAGGCTGGTTCTGGATCTTGTTCCATATGCTTGGTTCTGGTCGACTGGCTACAAAAAATCTGAGAGGAAGCTGCGGCGCTACTTGAAGAAGGGTGTCCAGCACAAGCTCCACTCCGTTACTGGCCGTACATTCATCTAGTGCGTCGATAACCACCACCAGTCCCTTTGGTATCTTTTCTTTCGCCTCCAGTAGAGGCTTTCTCAAGAGCCGGTCGAACTGGGTTGATGCTTGGCCAATTACAACATCTGGGTCCTGTTCCAGTACGCGACAGAGAGCGGATCGGAATGGCGGCGAGTGACGCGCGAGCTGGTATGCGATAGTAGGGACAATCCGAGTTACATCTCGACACTCATCGGTCGTACGAGTGCAGAAGAAGCTTGCAGCCAGTCGATTTTGGTCTTTGAGTGCCTGAGCCAAGGTACATGCGATGGTGGTTTTTCCCGTTCCCGCCATGCCATTCATCCAGCATACATTCGGGGCATCAGGGTTCGTAGACCAGTCGCCCAGCTCAAGAAGGACGGCGGTGCGTGTATCCTTGGTACAAGTTCGTCGATTGACGTCGGTAGCCAGATGCGAGTCGAAGGCCGCGAGTTTTGCTGGTTTCATTTTTTCGAGTTGGGTATCCTGCGGAACTCAACCCTATAAGTCTTGTTGTGAACAGAGAACAGGAAATAGAACCTGCCTGTTGATCGTCTGGAATGCCTCGAGCACTTAGACCAGCGTCAAGCTATAAGATTGTTAGGGCTTTTCCTGGCTGAGAATGGCCACGTGAATTCACCTGCAATTGGCGACATAGGGCCTGAATATAGTGATCGCATGCTGCAAGTGCTTCTGTGGCTTGCTGAGCTCCTAGCGCGCGCCGTGCAGAGTCAGAGTTTTGCGTTTTCTCGAGCACGTCCACCTGTTCTTGTATCGAACTAGGCAGACTCTAGTTTATCACTTTCCCTCTATTATTATCCTCGTGTGCCTTACCGCATGGTCTCGGTGATGAACTTCATCATCGAGGGCGAAATCGTTCCGTTCAGGTGCCGGTCTAGCGTTTCGCTAAGTGTTTGAAGTTCGCGTGCGAGATCTCTATATTCTTTTTGGTTTTTCGTTGATTCCTTTACAGAATCATCAGCAGCAACTTGACGATAGGATATACTATCGTCCCTACCTCGAATGCTTCAACACACGTCAACAGACCACCAATCACCAACTGAAGAGGCGGGAATAGCCCCGAGTTTGTATGCAGGGTACGAAGCGCTGTACTCAGACCGCTCCATGCTGCGGATCCACTCGAACTAGGCGCCGTGGTATGTAGAGCGGCTGGAATGTGCAACAGTGAAGCAGTTGATACGTGCGCTGGAGCGGGGAGCGCTGTTGCGGAGGCCAAAGGCGAAGCGGGCGCGGATACAGATATGGCTTGTATAGGAACTTGCAGAGATGATCCTGGCGCATCGGATGCAGAAGGAGATAGTACTAGCGAGGGAACAACTGGCTTTGGTGAAGATGAGGGCGTCGACAAGGAAGACCCAAATATGCTGTTTATCGTATGGGTTAACCGTGTGCGGATTCCACGCCTGGACTTTGGTTTCGCCATCTTGATCAAAAGACGATGGTCAAGGGCGCCAGCTGGTCCTGATAAACCCATCCAGGCATCTCAGGGTCAGGTGACCCTCGAAGCGCCATCCCTGGACGTTTATTCGACGGTCGTGGTAGAGTGGATTCGTAGCGTTAGACCTCACCACCCACCATCGACCCGGGCTCCGCAAGTAAGAAATAGGCATGGTTTTTAACAAGCCTAGTGCTGTATTCCAGAATTGATATTATTCCGCGACGGTCAATTAGGTGACAGGATGAATAGAGGTTCAATTCCAAAGCATAAAATACAATTTCCAATGGTATATGTCAATGAGGGAGCAAGTGCAACATGGGTGCCCCGACTCTGAGACGCATATTCAAACGCTCGGGTAACGCGCAGCCCTTCGTGAGCGAGCGGAGAGGCTCACTACGCAGAATATCTCGTAGCAGATCAGCGGAGGCCCATGGCAAACGAAAGCCAAGTGTACCCTCCAACACTCAAACAGCTTGAGCTCAAGACTTACTCCCGGGTACCAGTACCGCCCGAGTCCGTGCAAGAATTTGGCTAGCACCGATTCTCGACCACGGAGAAACACGACTTCGGCAGGCACTGGTTCCCTCCACCTCTATTGCTTTGGCTAGGTCGATCCGCCATCCGGTGAGGAACCACACGAGTTGTGTTTCTCTATATCCAAGCTACACAAGTGAGTGAGCAGCAAGTTCAAACTCTATCTCATCAATATCCAAACTTGCCCGCGAGTCCCCGGAATAATCTGCCTTGGTCCCCTTCCCTCGGTCCCCATTCCTCCAGACCCGCCTTGGCCTGCATAGCGTGTTGTCCGTCTAGGCTCGCCACTAGAGATGTGAGAAGGCGCCTTTGAGGGCATCAATGGTGATGGCATCGCACACGTTATTGGGCACAGCTCGGTGACGATCGTTAGCGTCCGACGCAGGCAAAATCAGAGACCACCCGCCTGTATCGAGAACCAGAATTGAAAATGGGCTCTACATCCGCCCATGCTAATTTTCGACTTTGCGCCCTCCCGTTCGAAAGGCAGATCCCAACAGCGTCGAACTATTGGTGTAGCACATCTCCTCGATCGCCCAAGTCAGGATGGTGCCAAACAAAGGAACCACCCTCGCCACGGGACTGAGATAAGTCCGATCTCGGCATTAGTATCATGGGGCTGTCGCTGTTCTCGGAACGGAAGGTGCTCAGGTGGATGGTGGATGGTGGCGCGTTGATGGATCGCGCCAAGTTGTGAATCAAAATCATTGTGTTACGTTACCTGGGCTTAGTTTATCACATCCTCTGTTGGATCAGCGGATGCGTGCTCCGATGCTGACCTTTTGAGGCTTTGAAGGTGGTGTCCATGTCTCAGCGTATAGGCTCCCAGAGCTCCTATAATACGAGCCGCTGGTCGCATGATCTCTCTGGATTTGCGGGCGGACCGACGGCCGTTATTGGTAATAACATGTATAACATCGGTACGGTTCTACATGCACGCAGCCAATGGGCATCTCTACAAAAAGCTCAAAATCTCGTCCGTCTCGTGGGGACTCGGGATCCAGGGGAGGTGCTCGTCTGGCTCCCAAGCGCTTGTGATGTCTCGTGAGCCCTCGCAAGATGAGCGCGCATTTCGCTCTTGATTGCTTGCGAGCCATCAGGAGCGCTTAGGAGCCGCCACGAGCTCGACGAGCACCTCCCATTGATCCCGAGACCACACGAGATTCTTGGGTTTTGCTGACGATTCGATCTTACCCCCCGCAAGCCGGGGTCATCCCGCCAAAGTCCCTCTCCGGACCTCCACCTACTTCTTATCTTGACCGGAAGTGTTGCGAGTCCGATGCGGGTAGGTCGGTACCTCTCGGACCGCTCACCTAGCAGTATACCGGGCGCATTGATGGCAGTCCTTGGTTTCCTGTCTGGATGGCTCCATTTGATCGTAAGGCCATAACGGTGACCAGTATTAGGTCTCCAGTTTCCAGTCCGTTATACACGATGAGTATCAGGACTAACTTATGAGTATACAAGTGCACATACCCCTTAACCTCAACCAGGAACTCGAAGAGCTTAACACCCCCGCCTTCACCGCAGTTTTTATGAACTAGATCGAGGTATCATCGGTGATGCCACCTTTAATAACCCGAAACTCGATAGGCAAGCCTTCCCAGCGCCATAATGGGGAGAGTGGAGCGACTGGCGAGGGAGGAAGAAACACCCCTGGGGGGAGTGGAATGGCAAGCTGCTGGATGTACAAGTGGGAGTAGCACGCGCTAGTCTCGCTTAAGCTTGGCTGCGGACAATGCGGTAGCTCATTACTTACCGGTCACTGTTGAAGGGTTAAATGTAATTTCATCAACCTTATTCTCAGGTAATAAATGGGCTTCCCAGCTGACAGGAGCCCAGGCAATGTGAGTCAGATCGGATCAGAACACGGTGACCATAGAGAACACGACACGGGTTCGTCCATGAAGACCGAGGTCGTCAAACACATCGAGTACGAGAGTTGAGGTTTACGGGTGGGATTTTGCCATACAAGAGGCGCGTGCAAGTCACCATCGATATGTCCGGCGGAGTGCTATGGTGGACGACTCGACCATGGTTTTTGAAGATGACCTCGTTGCGTAACCAGAGGTCAGGGTGCCCAGGGACGACCTGGCTCTGCCTGTATGCGCCGCAGCCAGTCCGGAACACCCATGTTCTATAGAATGGATAGAGCGAGGTGCCCGGGTACAAATATAATTCATAGATGTATTTGTATCTATATCCAAAACCACCCGCTTACTCAGTCTCATCTCTTATGTGAGCCCGGTTGAGTTGTTACTACATGCATTGGCTTATCCCTCGTCGCTAGCGCAATGTACTCAGTCAAAACCAGTCCAGCGTGGTTCGGCTCGAAAACAGCTTGTCATATTCTATTATGAGGACTGGTCAGTAGCCTTTCAAACTCTCAAAGCAGACCCGACCCACTGGCCTTCCCGGAGCCTCGACAAGGTCTCATTGATAATCTCAGTGTTCATTGGATTTTCCCAATAGCCCGAGACCCTGTTAAAGAGCCCAGGCGTATATCCTCCAGGTCCATATGTTGTGTTCGGCCTCAGTGTGTAGAGGAACCTGCCAATAATCCGTCAGTCTCTGCAACTCCAGATGGGAATCATAGACTTGTCTGACCTTGCTACAGCCTCAGCATCTTCCCTTGGATCTCGTGCAAGATGGAAGTTGGTTTCGAGATACACATGAACCAGTGAGCACGGTCGTGACGAAGTCACGACTGTTGGAATTCGACTGACAAAATCGGAATTCGTGGGCAACGACAGTCTGGAAAGTCGTGGCATGAATGCGAAAATAGTACCGAGGTCCGAGGGAAGAACCCCACCGGAATAAACCTCAACGGTAAGGGTTTCAACGAGAGGAAGTCCGTGAACTATGTTAATCCAGTCGGGCTGAGTACCGTCGAGCGAAGCTAGAGATAACTTGGTCAAGGGTAAACGCTTCAGAGAATCGACCAGTCGGGGGGTAACGGTTTGCTGGAAAGCACCAGACAGGCTCAGACTCGTCAAAGCTGGGCCATGATCCGCGATGCTCGGGATAATGCTGGACCATATATGCAGGTCTTGCTCTGGGTCAGACGATATATATGGATCAAAACCTTGGATTTGCAGGGTGTGTAGACCTTGCCAAATTGACTTCTGGCGAGTGATATTCCGAATCGTCTCCCAGCTAATTTTGCACATCTTTAAATGTCGGAGTGAGGGGAAGGAACGGTCTGGTAACTGGACGTCAGTCGCGTGCACTTTTCGACCATAGAGAATGCTGTGAACGGAAAGATGTTCTAGCAACGGGAGCTGGGAAAGGGATAGTAGCATGTCGTTGTCCAAAAAGAGCGGAGTAGTTGATAGAGTACGAAGTTGCTGGAGTCGGGAAATGGCGGTACAAGTATCAGGAGAGGGCAAAGAGTTGTTGGGGTTAACAACTTCTATACGGCTGCGTCCCGCCCATCTTCTCTGGTCCTTGTACAGACCAAAGTCCACAGGGGGCATTTCTAGTGATTGGATACGCGGGCACCTTTGGGAAATCTCCTCCAAGATGCCGTGGTTAAGCATGAGATCCATGCACAGGTAGTCTATTCCACCAAATATCCGGCGCCAGCTGCTATGCCGGTCGAGGCTAAAGCTAAGCAAGGAAGGTGACAAAAAGGTGGATATCCAAATGGCGGAATCCTTCGGAATTCCTCCCTCAGCACCACAGATGAAAACATGAATATGCTCCAAGTTTGGAAGGAGGGGTGTGGATCGGACGCACGCCAGGAAGTCGTCCCAGTTTTCGTATTCGTCGGTTGGGGACTGGCCGATTGGTATTTCTAGATGTTTGACGAAAGGAGCGTAAAGTCCAAGTCGAGATAGATCCAGATGACTCGGGAACCTCATAACCTTTTTTCGTGTATCAACATCAATCTAAATCTAGAGGGATCCTGCTGCTGAGAACTCACGAAGCACGGCATCAAAAGCTCATCGCCGAATTCAACGACCCCACCACCGGGTATCATTGATACAAGGTCGACAATGGCGTTGGTATTTTCCCATACGTATTGACAGAGCTCGTGGAAGAGCAAGCGGCAGGTACGCAGAAGGTTAGCATTGGTTGATTTTGGTACGAGGCTGCATATTTGATGTGCAAGTTCGGGAACCGCAAAAACACGGAGACACGGATGATCGCTGGGAGCTTTGGACGACATGGCACAATACGTAGTATTGGGGGGACTCTGTAGTTCCTGTCAAATATATACTAATCGCCTTGACTGTATTAATCGAGAGCGCTTTGAATTCTGTCAGGATGTGAATAAATTTAGCACTGGGTGTGAGTTGCGCTAATGGACATTCAAAGTAACTACGGGGGTTTCAGTGCCCGGTGGTACCAAATGTCATTGTTTGATCCTTTGTAGTGTGAGCCCCTCTCGGGTGCATCACCCGGGGTTTGGATTGGCCGTGTTTGATTGTTGATCCCAGTTGCGGACATGGGTTCTGATGAACCAAAGTTAGGAGGCTGTGTCATCCCATGAGTATGAACTCGGCTTGCTGTGTGTTGCAATCTCTCAGCCAAGATCAAAAGAATGAGACTTAGGCTTGGAGTCAGATTTTATTCTCTTACCATGGTGAAACTGATGCGTATTGTGGTTATAGCTGCGTTGCAGTGTCAAGGTCAGAGTCGGTATGAACAGCCAAGGCAATGTAGGTGCCGATGTAGTTGGAAATTCAACAACTCTGATGACTCTAGGCCCCCAGGTTACTCTGGACCTGAAAACGTTAACTGTAATATATTCATTCCAAAAACCTCAAGAGAGTATCTAGCATGCATAGCCCATTCCAAATACTCTATCAACATTCATTCTCCTACTGCGTTGTGTTCATCCACCCTCCTAGGCCCTTTGTGCAGTGCAACATTGTACTTCTTTGGTCCATATGATCCGTCAACCCACGTGTTGTAAGCTACTTCTTGGTGGCTATGAGACAAGCTGCGAGGGAGAGTGGACGGCACTAAGACCTAAGTGACCTCTTGAACCGCAACACACTTAAGTGTCTGTAGGCTCTAAAGGGTAGGGGTGGTTCTAAGTGTCACTCAAAGGGGATGTTTTGATGAGACAAAACAAGCTGGGGTTACCAGGCTTGTTGGTCCTCTATATATATTCACAAAGTGGCCAAGTCATACAACGCGCAGCCACATGAGTCACAACAGTCTACCAATCAGGAGTGTCCATATGAGTCATGCTATATGAACAGACATGACTTGTACAAGGCACAGCCGCGTTACACAGTGTAACAGAAATAACCACAAGGAGGTGGCAACATGGCAGACAGAAACAGAAACACAACACAAAGGAAGAAACAGGCGAGTGAGACAATCAGGCGAGTCTGATGGAGGGAGCTGGCTCACAACACCACGCACTCCATTCCACCAGCAACTCAGGTTTTGCTCCCTTTTTGCTTATCCTGCACATCACTTCCAAGGTTGTCGACTTCACTTCTAATTGGAGGCGTTGAGTGGGAAATGTAGAGCAAATTGATGGTTGTTGCAACCCTCTATGTTGGTTGACCAATGACAGTGACCGTTCTTGCCTTAGTTGCAGGGACTGGCCTCGATATGCCCTATAGGCTCCTTAGACCATTTGCTAAGTTGCTAGTGCAACCTTAGCATTGATACTGATGATGGCCAAAGGCCCACTTAGATGAGAGACAAAGGCTGTAAGGCCTTTGGGACTTAGAGTGCACTCTGAGGGGAGAGATGACGAGGCAAAGCAAGCTGGAGTGAGTCCATGCTTGCAACCCAGTATATGTCGTAAGCTTCTTCTTGGTGGCTATGAGACAAGCCGCGATGGAGAGTGGACAGCACTAAGACCTAAGTGACCTCTTGAACCTCAACACACTTAAGCATCTGTAGGCTCTCGAGGGTAGGGGTGGTTCTGAGTGTCACTCAGAGGGGATGTTTTGATGAGACAAAACAAGCTGGGGTTGCCAGGCTTGTTGGTCCTCTATATATATTGAGAAGACGGCTGAGTCATACAAGGCGCAGCCGCACGAGTCATACATACAAGCCAGTCAGGAGTGTCCATGTGAGTCATGCTGTATGAACAGACATGACTCGTACAAAGCACAGCTGCGTTACACAATGTAACAGGATAACCACAAGAAGGTGGCAACACAGCAAACGGGGACGTAACACAACACAAAGGCAGAAACAGGCGAGTCCGATGGAGGGAGCTGGCTCACGACATTACTCCCCCCTAAGAGTCTGTCTAGGGGACCTGGATGGGCTCTACTGGATCTTGCAATTCTTGCTTTTTGCAAGCAAGTGTTCTTCCAGCCCCTCGTCCTCATTGAAGGTCAAATCAATGGGATTGAAAACAGTGTTACCTGGTTTGTCCAAGAACCTCTCCCACTCTTCCCACATCTCCTCCTTCGTCCAGTCAGCCTTGGACCAGTCCAAAACCCTCTTCTGGGCATCTACAAACTCCTCATCCCATTGTTGCACATCCAGCTCCGTCTCCTTCCATGCCGACACGTCTGCCTCCTCCCACTTCCACCAGTTTGGTGCCCATTCAAACTTCTCCTTCTGGTACCTTCCCCTCTCCATCTTCCAGTTGCTCAGATCCCTCTCGTAGTTGGTATCCCAGGCATCATTCCACCTAGGTTGGAGCGTTGGTTGTCTCCCGTTGTATCCTGGCACCCACTTGCTCGAGTATGCACCTTCTTGTCCCCATTCAACGACTCCAAGCATATGGGTGGAGAGGAGGATGACCTCCAAGACCTGGAACACGGCGCATCCCCGACAAACGTATATATCCTTTCGCAGGAGCTGCATGTGTGTTGGCCATTTCTTTCCGACCCACTGGAATTCTCCCAGGTCTGAGTGCAATACATTGTCCAACACCCTAAAGTGCATTCTGCCGGAGCTTTGCTGCGCCCTTTTGAAGACGTGGAGGGCGGCTCCAGCATCAAGGATCCTTGCTGTGGCAAAGGCAGGTCCTTCAAGAACACGAGTGAGGTTGTTGGAGATGATGGCATGGGTGACGGCAGGCATGGTGGAGAGCAGAGAAGATTTAAAGCATAGAGCTGGTAGTGTGTTTTGGAGTAGTTGCAAGCTTTGCAGATGTCACTTCCGACTACACCCCCTCTGCCTTTTATCCTTCCTGGAATGTAGTTAGATGGCGTGGGAGCCTCAGGGTGTCGGCGTAGAAGCTCCTTGATGATCTTTGAAAGGTGACCAAAATCTTCCGCCCTTTGTTCTGTGTCTTCTATGTAAGGTCTGAGCAAGTCGATGTGGAAAACAGGGTGCACCCTCATTGTTGCTGGTAGATTGAGCTCATAAGCGTGTGATCCTATCTTCTGATTCACCACAAATGGTCCGTGCTTCTTGTTATCCAGTTTCTTTGAGGGTCTTTTTTGTTTGGATGTTTCTTCCCAACAGCCATACTAGATCTCCTTCCTGGTACTTGTTTTTTGGTTCTTCCTCCGGGAGCCTTTGGTTTTCCATTGATGCAATAGCATTGTCGTGGATGTTACACCATTTTTCCATAATGGTGTTTGCTTCAGGAACCGTTGTTTCTTCTGATGAGATGTTCCACAATGGTTCCCTGCCATAGACTATTGCAAAAGGGGAACTACCTGTTACATGGTGCTTCTGCAGATTATAGCTGAATTCTGCAATTGGTAACAAGTCCGCCCAATCATCCTGCCAGTAGTTGACACAGGATTGCAGCCAGCCTTCCATCCATTGGTTGATTCTTTCTGTTACTCCATCTGTCTGGGGGTGGTAGGCAGTGCTGAAACTTGGGTTAGTTCCAATTCTCTTGTAAATGGCCTTCATAAGTTTAGAATTGAAAGTAGTTCCTCGGTCTGAGATCGTGCTTTTTGGAAAGCCATGTAGTTTCCAAACATTTGTGACAAAGAGATTTGCCAACTCGCTTGCCGTGTGAGGTTCTTTGCAGGGTATGAAATGCGCCATTCTTGAGAAGCGGTCCACCACTACCATGATGCTGTCTGACCCTCTGGACCTTGGCAGTTTTACTACAAAGTCAAAAGCTATGTCTTCCCAGGGACCCTTTGGAATTTCTAAGGGCTTGATTGGTACTATTGACTTTGATCCCTTTGTTTGTTGGCAGGTTTCACAGGATTCTACATATCTGTTTACGCTCTGCTTCATCCCTGGCCAGAAGTACCTTCTTGCTATAAGTTCCAACGTCCTGGCTTGTCCCTGGTGCCCTGCAATCCTTGAGTCATGGTGTAGTCGCATGATGGACAGTCTGGCTTCTTTATCTTCTGGGACGTAAATCTTCCCTTTGTACCATATTAGTCCCTCTTTGAAGTCGTAATCCTTTGCACTATGTTGCAGGGTTCTTGGTAACATTTCCCTTGAGTTGCAGATTTCCTTGATTTTTGCCAGTCCTTCATCAGTTTCTTGTGCTTCTTTGATAGTTGCCATAATGTCCATGTCCAACTGCCCCATAAATCCTCTGAATTTTTCAGCGGATATCATAATTTGTTCTGGTGTGGGAATATCCTTGTGGTCCAATCGTCTTGACAACAGATCTGGTTCAGACGAAAGGATCCCAGGACAGTATATGATATCAAAGTTGTAGGAAGCCAGTATTTGATGCCATCTTGCGTGTCAACAGTTAAACGTTCTTGCTTCCTTCCAGAACTGTAGGTTCCTATGATCGGTGTAGATAGTGATCGGATCCTTTGTTCCCTCAAGGTATAACCTCCAGTGTGTCAGTGATTCTATGATTGCCATAAGTTCCTTGTCATGGATGTTGTAGTTGAGCTGGGCTTCATTGAAGGATTTTGACAGGAACGCTATAGGATGTAGGTAGCCATCGTCTTGTATTTGAGATAGGATTGCCCCCATTGCTACTCCACTTGCATCTGTTTCCAGAAAAAGAGGTTTCTCAGGGTTAGGATGGCAAAGTGTTGGCTCCCTGCTAATTTCTGCTTTCAGGGCCTCAAAAGCCTCCTGTTGATCCTTTTCCCATTTCCATTTGTTATCCTTTCTTGTCAGGGTTGTCAAAGGTTTTGCTAAACAGCTAAAGTTTGGTACAAATCTTTGGTAGAAGTTTGCAAATCCTAAGAATGCCTGAACCTGTTTGACTGTTTTTGGTTCCTTCCATTCCTTTATTGCCTTGACCTTCTCTTCTTCCATGGAGATGCCAGAATCACTGATTCCAAGTCTGGTATATGTAAGCTTGGTGACAAAGAATTCGCATTTTGGGAGTTTTGCAAAAAGGTTTTCATCCAGTAAGATTTTCAGCACCTTCCTGACATCTATAGTATGTTGGCTTCTGTTTTTAGAGAAGACTAAGTTGTCGTCAATGTATACTATGACGCATACGTCAATAAGGTCGTGGAAGATGTGGTTCATGTATCTGTCGTAAGCTTCTTCTTGGTGGCTATGAGGCAAGCCGCGATGGAGAGTGGACGGCACTAAGACCTAAGTGACCTCTTGGACCGCAACACACTTAAGTGTCTGTAGGCTCTTGAGGGTAGGGGTGGTTCTAAGTGTCACTCAAAGGGATGTTTTGACGAGACAAAACAAGCTGGGGTTTCCAGGCTTGTTGGTCCTCTATATATATTCACAGAGAGGCCGAGTCATACAAGGCGCAGCCACATGAGTCAACGCAGTCAACCAGTCAGGAGTGTCCATGTGAGTCATGCTGTATGAACAGACATGACTCGTACAAAGCACAGCCGCGTTACACAGTGTAACAAATAACCACAAGAAGGTGGCAACGCGGCAAACGGAAACGGGAAACGTAACAGAAAGGGAGAGACAGACGGGAGAGACAACGGGCGAGTCCGATGGAGTGAGCTAGCTCACGACATTACTCCCCCCTAAGAGTCCGTTTGGGGGACCTGAACGGACTTACTGCACCGCGCAGTCCTTCCCTTTCCTCAGCATATACTCCTCAAGCCCTTCATCTTCCTCCAAGGTCAGGTCGATGGGATTGAACACGGTATTTCCCGGTTCGTCCGAGAACTTCTCCCATTCCTCCCAGGTCTCTTCCTTCGTCCAATCCGCTTTGGACCAGTCCAAAACCCTCTCCTGCACCTCCACAAATTCCTTATCCCACTGTCGTACATCTCCCTCCACCTCCTTCCATGCCGACACGTCAGTCTCCTCCTTCCTCCACCAGTAGGGTTCCCATTCGATTTTTTCCTTCTGGTATCTGCCCCTCTCCATCCTCCAATCGCTCAGGTCCTTTTCGTAGTTGGCGTCCCAGGCGTCGTTCCATCTAGGTCGGAGCGTTGGTTGTCTTCCGTCGTAACCTGGTACCCACTCGCTCGAGTACGCTCCTTCTTGTCCCCATTCGACCACTCCGAGCATGTGGGTGGAGAGGAGCACGACCTCCGAGACCTGGAATGCCGCGCATCCTTGGCAGACGAATATGTCCTTTCGTAGGAGCTGCATGCGTGTCGGCCATTTTTTGCCGACCCATTGGAATTCCCCCAGGTCTGAGTGGAGGATATCGTCCGAGGCCCTGAAGTGCATCCTTCCAGAGCTTTGCTGCGACCTCTTGAAGACGTAGAGGGCAGCTCCGGAGTCGAGGATCCTCGCCGTGGCAAAGGCAGGTCCTTCGAGGACGCGGGTGAGGTTGTTGGCGATGGTGGTGCGGGAGACGGCAGGCATGGTGGAGAGCAAAAAAGATTTAGAGAGTAGAGATGAGCGTGTGTTCTGGAGTAGTTGCAGGTTTTGCAGATGTCACTATCAACTGCGCCCCCTCTGCCTTTTATCCTCCCTGGAGCGTAGTTAGATGGCGTGGGAGCCTCGGGGTGTCGACGTAGAAGGTCCTTGATGATCTTCGAAAGGTGACCAAAGTCTTCCACCCTTTGTTCTGTGTCTTCTTCACTTCCATAGCCCTTCCATCTGACCCTGTAAAAAAGACCGTCCTTTGTCTCTTTCCAATCCAAGATCCTTTCTACTTCGTATTCTTCTTCTCCTTCCTCTGTTATGATCGGCGGTGGTCGGGGTTGGTTACGGCTGAATTCTGTATCTTCTTTGTAAGGGCTCAGCAAGTCGATGTGGAAAACAGGGTGCACTCTCATTGTTGCCGGCAAGTCAAGTTCGTAAGCGTGTGACCCTATCTGTCGCTTCACAACAAATGGCCCGTGCTTTTTGTTGTCCAGTTTCTTTGAGGGTCTTTTTGTTTGAATGTTCTTTCCCAGCAGCCACACTAGATCTCCTTCTTGGTACTCGTTCTTTGGTTCTTCTTCTGGAAGCCTTTGGGTTTCCATTGATGCAATTGCTTCGTCGTGGATTTTGCGCCATTTTCCTGTGATGTTGTTTGCTTCAGGAACTGTTGATTCTTCTGCAGATATGTTCCACAGTGGTTCCCTCCCGTAGACAATTTCGAAAGGGGAACTACCTGTTACGCGGTGCTTCTGTAGGTTATAGCTGAACTCCGCAATTGGTAATAAGTCCGCCCAATCATCCTGCCGGTAGTTGACGAACAATCGCAGCCAGCCTTCCATCCATTGGTTGATCCTTTCCGTTATTCCATCTGTTTGGGGGTGGTAGGCGGTACTGAAACCTGGGCTAGTTCCAATCTTCTCATAAATGGCTTTCATAAGTTTGGAATTGAAAGTAGTCCCTCGGTCTGAGATTGTGCTTTTTGGAAAACCGTGCAATTTCCAAACATTTGTGATGAAGAGATTTGCAAGGTCGCTTGCCGTGTGAGATTCTTTGCAGGGTATGAAGTGCGCCATTCTTGAGAATCGGTCGACCACTACTAAGATGCTATCTGACCCCCTGGATTTTGGCAATTTCACCACGAAGTCGAATGCTATGTCTTCCCACGGTCCTTTTGGAATTTCCGAAGGTTTGATTGGGACTATGGACTTCGATCCCTTTGTCCGTTGACAGGTCTCACATGATTCCACGTATCTGTTTATGCTTTGCTTCATTCCTGGCCAGAAGTATCTTCTTGATATTAGTTCCAGAGTTCTAGCCTGTCCTTGATGTCCTGCAATTTTTGAGTCGTGATGAGTTCGCATGACGGCTAGTCTGGATTCCTTGTCCTCCGGCACGTAGATCCTTCCCTTAAACCATAATAGTCCTTCCTTGAAATCATAGTCTTTCGCGCTGTGTTGTAGGGCTTTTGGTAATGTTTCCCTTGACTTGCAGATTTCTTTGATTCGTGCCAGTCCTTCATCTGTTTCCTGAGCCTCTTTGATGGTTTCTATGATGTTCGTGTCAACTTGTCCCATAAATCCCTTGAGCTTTTCGGCAGATATCATAACTTGTTCAGGTGTCGGGATGTCCTCATGGTCTGACCGTCTTGACAACAGGTCCGGTTTTGATGACAGGATTCCAGGTCGGTATATGATGTCAAAGTTATAGGAAGCAAGCAGTTGGTGCCATCTTGTGTCGGCGGTTGAAAGTTCTTGCTTCCTTCCAGAACTGTAGGTTCCTATGATTGGTGTAGATGGTAATAGGTTCCTTTGTTCCTTCGAGATAAAGTCTCCAATGAGTTAAGGATTCTATGATTGCCATAAGTTCCTTATCGTGGACGTCGTAGTTGAGTTGAGCCTCATTGAAAGATTTTGAAAGGAAAGCAATAGGGTGTAGGTAGCCATCATCTTGCCTTTGCGACAGGATAGCTCCCATTGCTACTCCGCTTGCGTCTGTTTCCAAGAAGAAGGGTTTGTCCGGGTTTGGATGGCGTAGTGTGGGCTCCTTGCTGATTTCCGTCTTTAGGGCTTCAAATGCTTCCTGCTGATTGCTTCCCCATTCCCATTTGTTCTCTTTTCTTGTTAAGGATGTCAGGGGTTTTGCTAATCGGCTAAAATTCGGTACAAATCTTCGGTAGAAGTTTGCGAATCCTAGGAATGCTTGGACCTGCTTGAGTGTTCTTGGTTCCTTCCACTCCTTTATTGCCTTGACCTTTTCTTCCTCCATTGAGATGCCCGAATCGCTGATTCCAAGTCCAGTATATGTCAATTTGGTGACAAAGAATTCGCATTTTGGAAGCTTTGCGAAAAGGTTTTCCTCCAGTAAGATTTTTAGTACTTTCCTGACATCCACGGTATGTTGACTTCTGTTCTTAGAGAAGACTAAGATGTCGTCAATATATACTATGACACATACGTCGATGAGATCATGGAAGATGTGGTTCATGTATCTTTGGAATATGGCGGGCGCGTTTTTTAGTCCAAAAGGCATGACAACATATTCGAACAGTCCCTCTTTTGTTCTGAAGGCTGTCTTCCATTCGTCTCCTTCCTTGATTCTGATATTGTTGAAACCCATGCGTAAATCGATCTTGGAGAAAATCTTTGCGTCCTTGATCTTATCCAAGAGGTCTTCTATTAGGGGCATTGGGAATCTGTCGTCCTTCGTAATGGCGTTTACTCCTCTAAGATCTTGAACAAGTCGTAGTTGCCGAACTGCTCCTGGGTTCTTGGGATCGATCGGTTTTTTGACAAAGAAGCAAGGTGATGCAATGGGTGATTTGCTTGGCCGAATTTTCCCCGCTGCCATTTCTTCATCCAAATATTCTCTTAGTGCAATTGACTCTGCTGGAGAGAGTGGGATAGGTCTGGCTGGTTTCGGGAGCTCAGCTCCTTCCTTGAAGTCGATGGCACAGTCGTATGGGCGGTGATCTGGGATTCTCTTGAATTTTTCTTCGCTAAAGACGTCGGCAAATTCCTTGAGTTCCTCGGGTAGGTCGTCTATTGAGGCTGTCCTTGCTTGAATGGCTTCTGCCCGCCACGATATGTGCTTTGTTTTCCAATCGATGACAGGGTTTGATTCTTCTAACCATTCCAATCCTAGGATGAGTTTAGTTTCTCCAGTGGGCATAGCGAAGAAGGTTTGTTTGAAGGATCTTCCCTCCACTTCCAGTTCCAGCTTTGCTTTGAAGCGAATTTGGTGAGAGAGTTCTTTCCCTTGGATACCAATCACTCTTCTAGGAGTGGAGAGTTCTATGAGTGGAATGTTGTTGGACCGAGCCCACAAAATGTCCAGGAAATTCTTTGATGCTCCAGAATCAATAAGGGTTGGGATAGGTTCTGTGATTCCGGTAACGTTTGCGTAAACAATGGTAGATTCATTTGTTGCTCTAAAGTACATTGCTTCCGTTGCCGGTTTCTTGGTCTCTCCACACACAGTTAGAGGGAGACCGCTTCTTTTCCCGAGTCTTCTATAATTGTTGCTTCCCTTCCTTTAACACTAGGTTCCGTCGTTATCCAATCCTTGGATGGGCATTTGAATGAACGGTGTCCTTCCTGTCCGCACTTCAGGCAGCGGTTGGATGCTATCCTTGCTTTGTATATTTCGTCAGGCAGCCGTTTTGTAGAGGATTGTCCACTAGCGGTCGGTTGGGCGGCCTTCTTTCCTGTCGAGGTCTTGATTTGTTGCAATTTCTGGTCGATAGAGATTGCGATTGAGATCCACCGGTCAAGGGAAAGTTCTCGTTCTGTCCCATCTTCATTGATCAGGGTTAGTTCGAAGCAAGCTAGTTCAGTCTTGACTTCTGACTTTAATCCTTCCTTGAACTGGTTTATTAGAGCTTCTTGTCCCCAGTTTACGTCTATCAGAAGATATCGGAATTCCGAAGCATAGTTTGCTACAGAGTTGTTTTGCTTGCATTTTCGGATATCTGCTTCGGCCTTAGATTTTTTGTTTGGGTCGCTGAACTGTTCCATGAAGTGTGCCTTGAAACTTTCCCAAGAGGCAAGGTTTTGGTTATTTTCCCTTTGGTTGAGTGATCGTAAGAGAACTTGTGCCCAGTGGGTGGCAGCTTTGTTCTCGGATTTGAAGTTTGCCAGAGCTTCGCGAATCCTTTCTTCATTGGAAGCATATTGATCGCCTAGTCGCATGAAGTAGCTCTCCATTTGTGTGATGAACATTTCAGCACCCTCCCCTTTCTTTCCGTCAAAGGCTTCTGGGCGAGTTACTTTGGGACGTCGTGGACTGCTACCGGTGTTTGGGTTCTCGGTCAGTCGTTGGATTCTCAATTCTAATTCGTCGATCCTGGTAGATTCAGCGTCTGGATGTGGTGGAGAATCTGATCGCCTTGATGGGATCCCGTGCAGGGAAGTTTCGTCGATTTCTTCTCGCATATTGTTGATAGCTTCTTGTACTTCCGTGATTTTGGTAGTGAAGGAGGTTCCCTCTTGTCGTAAGTTTTCCAGTCCTTGAGTTACTGCTTCGTTCCATTCAAGTTGCCCTTGCCTGGTAGTGTTGAGTTCTTTGCGTACATTGTTCACTAGCCCTTGAGTGTTGGCAACTTCGTTCCGAAGGCGTGTTACATCTTGTCCGACTAGAAAGGAATTGTGTTCGCCATTTCTTGCCGAGTTCAGAATGTCTGTTAGGGTGCCTTGTAAGGTGTTGATGGAGTCGTTAAAGATTTGTTGGTTGTTTGCTAGGACTTGTGTGGCTTGTTCTAGGCCACTAAGCCTTCGATCCATGGTGACCCTCATTCCGTCTATGACCCTAAGGGTGGCATTGTGTCTTCCTTCTAGGAGGTCGTTCAGGTCGTCTAAATTACTGATCACAGTCCTGCCGCTGGTGCTGGAACTTGAACTTGAGCTTCCCGGATCACCGGTGCCTTGTGGTACCGGTGCCGACTGCCCAGAGTAACCCTGTGGGACGTAGGGCGGTGCTGGAATCGCTGGTGTGACTGGCTGGGAAGTTATTGGGATTGGTCCTGCGTTGGTGATGGTTCCCCCAATTTGCGGGACTGTAGGTACATTGGGAATGTGTGGTGTAGGAGGAGGTCTAATGGGGACAAGCGACACACCCCCATGAGCCTCGGGCTGGGGAGAAAAGAACTGCCTCCTAGTCCCTAGTGGCCACAAGGGACGTGATGGCCCTGGACTTCCAGTTGAAATGCGAATCACAGCTGGAGTGGGGTCATTTGTGAGATCTCCTGGTTCTCTACTCGTGATGGTGGGTTCTTCCTCTTGTACTGTTGTCATGTCAGAGATGCCGAAAGCTCCTGGCATTGAAGACTGGCTTTGAGAGCGTGATCGGGCAGGTCCTCCCGCTTGAGTTTGTGCGATGTCTTGCTCATTTAATGATCCAGTAGGCCTTGCTGCCCGACTGGGTCCTCTTCGTGGTGATCTAGTGGACGAGGGACGTGACCCTCCGTCTTCTTGAATAGACATGTTTGTATGTTTGATAAGCTTGTTTTGTAATGTCGTAAGCTTCTTCTTGGTGGCTATGAGGCAAGCCGCGATGGAGAGTGGACGGCACTAAGACCTAAGTGACCTCTTGGACCGCAACACACTTAAGTGTCTGTAGGCTCTTGAGGGTAGGGGTGGTTCTAAGTGTCACTCAAAGGGATGTTTTGACGAGACAAAACAAGCTGGGGTTTCCAGGCTTGTTGGTCCTCTATATATATTCACAGAGAGGCCGAGTCATACAAGGCGCAGCCACATGAGTCAACGCAGTCAACCAGTCAGGAGTGTCCATGTGAGTCATGCTGTATGAACAGACATGACTCGTACAAAGCACAGCCGCGTTACACAGTGTAACAAATAACCACAAGAAGGTGGCAACGCGGCAAACGGAAACGGGAAACGTAACAGAAAGGGAGAGACAGACGGGAGAGACAACGGGCGAGTCCGATGGAGTGAGCTAGCTCACGACAGTATCTTTGGAAAATGGCAGGAGCATTTTTTAGTCCAAATGGCATGACAATGTATTCAAATAGTCCTTCCTTGGTTCTGAAGGCTGTCTTCCATTCGTCCCCTTCCCTGATTCTGATATTGTTGAAACCCATGTGTAGGTCAATCTTGGAGAAAATTTTTGCATCCTTGATTTTATCCAGAAGATCTTCCATTAAGGGCATTGGAAACCTGTTGTCCTTTGTAATGGCGTTTACTTGTCGTGACCCGTCCCTCCCTCTGTCTCTTCTTGCGTTCTCGTGGCTTGTACCGTGTCGTGACCCGTCCCGCCCTCTGTCTCTGTTCTCTGTGTTCGTGGCTTGTATCGGCGCCTTACAGCGCCTTCTGTATAGATGTGGCCCTCTCCCTCGTTTAGTGAGGTGTATGGATGACTTGTCACCATGAGTCATATGACTCATGCTGTTTTCTATTGGCTGGCCTGCGCAGCCCCTTTATGACTCTGACTTTGACTCAGGCTTGTGACTCATGTATTTACTATGACTCACTTGCTTTCTGAGTATATATACTGGCTTGCAAGCATGGTAATCCCCAGCTTGCTTCGCCTCGTCAACTCTCCCTGCAGTGTGTGATCAGAGGCACTTGGCTACTTAGCCACTTCAGCAGCCACTTGGGATTTGGAGCTAGGACTTCTACTTAGAAGCTAGCGATTTCCCTCCACCGATTTAGTCTACTTAGACTTATCGGTTACGGTCCACGGTCAACAGTCGTCGTCAACACTTCTATTTAGCAGGTTGCGACATTGCGAAGCAAGCTTTATTCCGCTGAGCCACGAGAAGAACAAGATCACGTGATCTTACAACAATGTTCACAAGATCCTCGAGCGCAGCGTCAAACAGGCAGGCTACTGAGCCTTCGCCACGAATAGTAGAAGTCCGAACAAACCCCTCAAGAGCATCCAGGGAACGAGCTGGAGACTGGACGGCACCGCTTAGAACCAATAGCCGAGCCTCAAGACCACCATCAACCAGCGTCCCAGGGGGAATCGGCAACATAGTCGAAACATCACGAGAAGAACCTACCAGTTCCAACGAACAATCAACATCCCCAACCATCAGGGTGATTGAAATTACAAACAATAGCCCTCCACCAGGAATTGAACAAAAGGAACCAAGAACAATAGTCAGTCCACAAGCGATGAGAATCATTCGACCCATGGGAACAGCACAATTTGGCCAAAGGAACGCAACCCCAGGACCATCAATGCCAGCAACAGGTCGGATTCCTCCTGCAGCATCCCTTGGTCCTAGGCAACCTCTCGAAATGCCAAATTTAGACAATATCTTCCCTCGAACCACTCCGGTACCTTCTACTCCTGGCATAGTTCCAGTGATGTCAGTAGTTTCCAGAAGCCAAAGTGTGGCCAGTGTCCCGTCCACCTTCGAATCACAAAGGAGCGTAGAAACTATCTCCGAGGATGAACGGTTGAGGAGGGAAATCATTATTGAAAACACCGATGGACGAGCAGTACAAACATTGGAAAGAATTTTCAACACCCTGCAAGTCCAGTACCAACAGGAAAACGCGGTACAGGCCCTGAGAATTGAAGGACTTGAACGCCGATGGAACCTCCAACAACAAGAAAGCAACAATATGATGCAACGCATTGAACGCATTGCTTCTAGAACAGAAGACGGAGTCAACACCTTCTACGAACGTCTCCGAAACGTCGACCGTGCACAACAAAGGGTTGAGCAGATTTTCGAACGATCTGTAGAAAACTTTGAGTACATCAACCAACAACTAGTGGCTCAAAATCAGCTGATTACCCAGAATTTACAAAACCAAGTAGCACGAATCGACAGGATGGAGGAAACTATGGGAAGAATGGCCGAAGGAATGAGGAACATCACGATTGCTTTAGGGCGAATTGATGAAGAAGTGACGGAAGGATTCCAAAATCAAACCACTCGACTCAGGGAAATCCGAACCGGAGGACAAGAAACATTCGACCTTCTGGAACAAATCGGGGCTGACGCCCAAGTAGAATCGGATCACCGACGAGAGGAATCTAGAAGAACGTCCATTGAAGTTCCAAACCCTAGGGAACCGCCCCCACATAGGAAGAATATCTCACCTCAAGGAAGGCGATCACCCTCATTTGAAGTGGAAGGACAATCTGGTTATCGAATCAGGGATGAAGGAAGAACCTTTATCATCCAAACAGGGCAAGGAGGAAACGGAAATGGATCCGGACCTCGTATCAAGATGCCCAAAGCATTCGAAGGAACAAGGGGGACAGCTGCCGAAACATTCTTAGCACGAATGAAGGCATTTTTCCGCCTGAACCCAAACCAATATGACACTGAGGAACGCCGAATTGTTGCCACCCTCATGAACATGGCTGAAGGACCAGCAGGAAATTGGGCACAACCCGTCCTCAACCGATACAATGACAATGAGAACCACCCTTGGCTAGATTCATGGGAAGCATTCCAAAACGCCTACGAGAAGCAATGGAGCGATCCCAGCAAGAAGATCCAAGCAGAACAAGGGATTCAACGCCTCTATCAAAACAAATCAGTAGGGGAATACGTATCCGAATTCCGACTTCTCGCACAAGAGCTCAATTGGAACGACTCCGCCCTGATCGCACGCTTCAGACAAGGTTTGAATAGGCTTATCAAAGCAGAACTCTTCCGCGAAGAACTCAGGGACAGAACGGCCGCCGAACAAAGAAATTTGGAAGGATGGATTGATATCGCCCTCCAAGCTGAGGAGATCCAGAAGCTCACAAATCCACAAAACAAAGGAAAGAAGGAAGACAAGGCAGAAGGATCCAAATCCACCCCAAGAAAGGTGAAAGGAGACCTGGTTCCTCAAACCGAAAAGAAACGCCGCATGGAAAACAACCTCTGCATCAAATGTGGAGAGGCAGGACACGCAATTGCTGATTGCAAAAAGGAATGGACCTTCAAAGTCAAAGGAAAGGCTCCGATGAAAGGGAAAGCTGGAGAAGTGAAGGAAGGAGAAACGGAAGAAACCAAGTCTACCGATTCGGAGTCGGAAAACTAGATGGGCGTCTCTCCACCGTGTGCGAAGATGCCCCGATATCCTCTCTGCAAAATGTATACTACTGCAAAGCCACAAATGAATCACCCATGGTATATACACAAGCAGAGGGAATCACGGAAAAAATCTTGACTCTCATCGATTCTGGCTCCTCTCGAAACTTCATCGACCTGAACTTTGCAAAAAGAAACAATATTCCCTTGACCACTTTACAAACTCCCAGACACGTGGAAACCATCGATGGAAAAACTAGAAAAAATCTCATCAAACACCGTTGCAAACTGAAATTTGACATTGAAGGAAAAACCTTCGAACAAAGATTCTATGTCATGACAACAGGAACCCAACCTATGATCCTCGGTATGACATGGTTGAAGGAAACAAACCCCGACATCTCCTGGGCACCCTTCTTCATCAAATGGAGAAAAGAGCCAAACATCCAAGCAAAAGCAGGGATGTTACAAGAACTTCCAGAAGAACTCAGGGACTTTGCAGATGTCTTTGACGAAGAAAAGTACGACAAGCTTCCGGAACATAGGGAATGGGATTGCAAAATAGACTTTTACGACAACAACAAGCTCCCAAAACCAAGAAAAGCTTATCCACTTTCTCCTAGGGAAAGGGAAGCCACAAGAGAGTATGTGAAATCGGAACTGAAGTCAGGAAGAATCAGACCCAGCAATTCTCCGGTCGCTGCAAGTTTATTCTTTGTCACAAAAGCGTTGAAACCAGGACAAACTGTTCCTGACCTCAGACCAGTTGTTGACTACAGAGGAGCAAACGCGGAAACTATTCCAGATCGCTATCCCATACCTCTGATGGACCAACTTCTGGAAATCTTCAAAAAAACTAGCGACAAATCGAATGAAGAACTCTTCATCACTTCCCTTGACCTGAAGAACGGGTTCTGGAACGTGAGAATCAGAGAAGGGGACGAATGGAAAACTGCATTCAGCACTTCTGAAGGATTGTTCGAATATACTGTGATGCCCTTCGGACTGAAAAACGCACCCTCTACTTTCCAAAGAATGATGGACAATATCTACAGGGACTTGATCGGAAAGAAAATTGTGATCTATATTGACGACATCCTGATTATCTCCAGGGGAAGAAACCAACACACTTTGGACATCAGGGAAGTCCTTGGAAGACTACGCAAGAACAATTTGTATGGGAACCTCAAGAAGTGCACCTTCTTTGGCAAAAAAGCCGACTGGGTAGGCTTTGTAGTGGATGGGCAAGGCATCTCCATGAACAAAGGCAAGATTCAGACTATCCAAGAATGGCCTGTTCCAAAAACCATCAAGCAATTACAAGCATTCATTGGCTTCTGCAACTTCTACAGAAGATTCGTCGTCTCCTTCTCCTCCATCGTCAAACCTCTGACGCAGCTCACGCGAAAAGACCAGAAATGGGAATGGAAGGAGGTACACCAAGAAGCCTTTGAAAATCTGAAGAAGATGATTTCGGAGGAACCGGTACTTGCACATCCAGATGAATCAAAACAATACTTCCTGGAGACAGATGCCTCAGGAGTCGCCTTAGGGGCAATCCTCAGTCAACGACAGGAAGATGGATACCTGCACCCTATTGGCTTCCTCTCCAAAAGCTTCAAAGATGCGGAATTGAATTACGACACACACGACAAGGAACTTTTCGCCATCATTGAAGCATTGAGACACTGGCGCATCCACCTTGAAGGAACAAAAGAACCAGTGATCATCTACACAGACCACAAAAACCTGACTTATTGGAAAGACTCTGTCAATTTCAACCGAAGACACCACAGATGGCTTCTGATGTTGGCAAGCTACAACTTCGAAATCCATTATCGCCCTGGGAAGATGTCGGAGAAACCAGACATTCTCTCAAGAAGAAGCGACCACGGGGACATCGCATCTGCGGAACAAACCATGATTGCTGCCGAAAGATTCAAAGGTTTTGCCGCTATGATGACTTCTGACCTCATGAACGAGCTCAAGGAAGGACAAGAAGAAGATGAAAGCTTGCAAACTTTGATTGCCAGCACAAAGGAAAAGGATTTACTCCCTCCCTTGGTGAAAAAACAATTCAAAGACTACGTATGGGGGGAGAATCTTCTATGGTACCAAGGAAGAATCGTTGTGCCAGACGAAAAGAACATCAAACTGAAATTATTACAACTCCACCATGACACACCCATGGCAGGGCACCAAGGGCAAGCTAGAACGCTTGAACTTCTTTCTAGGAGATACTATTGGCCTGGCATGAAGGCCCAAGTGAACCGCTTCGTTGAAAGCTGTGAAATCTGCCAAAGGGGGAAGGGAAGCAAAGGACACTTGCCACTCAAACCCTTACCCATCCCGGAAAAACCCTGGGAAAATATCGCCTACGATTTTATCGTGAAACTGCCAAAATCCGAAGGGTTCGACAGTGTCCTTGTTGTTGTAGATCGCTTCTCAAGAATGGCACATTTCATCGCCTGCAACGAAGCCACCAACTCGGAACAACTTGCCAATATCTTCATCAAGGAAGTATGGCGTCTCCACGGTTTTCCAAAAACCACCGTCTCTGATAGGGGAACCACTTTCAAGTCTCACTTCCTGGAAGCTGTGTACAAGAGACTCAATATCCAACCAACCTTTAGCACCGCCTTCCATCCAGAGACTGACGGCCTTGCTGAAAAAACAAACCAATGGTTAGAAGGATGGCTGAGAATCTTCTGCAACCATAGACAAGACGATTGGGCCAAATGGCTACCTATTGCGGAATTTTGCCACAACAACCACAGAAACCGTGTGACAAACAAGTCACCTTTTGAGATCGTCTATGGAATGACTCCAAAATGGTCTATCGAGGAATATACAACTCAATCTCCTGAAGGCGACAAATGGACAAAGGATATGGAAGCTGTATGGGAAGAAGCAAAGGCAATGATGGAATACCATCAAACAAGGGAGGAACTTCCAAAGAAACAGTACAAGGAAGGAGACAATGTATGGCTACTGACCACCAATATCAAAACTAGACGCCCAAGCAAGAAGCTTGATGACAAAAAGACCGGCCCCTTTGTTGTCAAAAAACAAATCTCCTCACACGCTTACCAGCTTGATCTCCCCAAGTCCATGAAGATACATGATGTATTTCATGGAAATATGTTGACTCAGTACAAGGAAGATGAGGATTTCCAACGAAACCAGCCCCGGCCTCCGCCGATCGTCACGGAAGAAGGGGAAGAAGAATATGAAGTAGAGAAAATCGTCGATTGGTATCAGGACCCTGACGGGCTGAAATACCGCATCAGATGGAAGGGCTATGGACCTCTAGAAGACACGGAAGAACGGGCAGAAAAATTTGCCGACATGACTCCAGTGATGAGAAAGTTCCAGAAGGACTTTCCCACCGGGCCCCTCCCTCCGAATTTCAAACCACAGGAATACAAAAAGACGAGAGGAAGAGCAGCTGAAGTCCTCATCCCAGCTACTCAGCCTACTACTTCCAGTCCGCTCCTAGCCCACTTTCCCAACCAATCTTCAAAAAACTTTTCTTCACTGTCGCAATGGCCCCCATCCGCAACAACAACACCTCTGCTGCTGCCCGCCTCGCCTCGTACAGGCTCAGCGCCGCCTATGGCAAGGCCATCATGGCCGGAGGACCCGGCGAGTTCGCCATCAACTGCAGGGCCACAGCGCCCTGGTCCCTCAAAGAGGCCAGGAAACTGGCCAACGATCTCGAGCCCGGGGTCCACCTCGGCTACATCCCCCTCGCCAAGCGAGGCGACCTCAAGTGGGACGAAGAAGGCAAGTCCCTTATCCACCCCCAACTCGGCTCCCTCCTCTGGGTCAGCCACCCCGATGCCCGACCCAGCGACCCGACCGACATCGGTCGCAGCAAGTATTACCACTGCCGCGGCTGCATCGGACTTACTGTCCGCGACGTGGTCACCAAGAGCGCCGACGCCTGGAATAGGGATACCGGCTACAAGTGGGAGGGTGACAAGTGGTTCAAGCGAGAAACCGACCCCCGCATCGCCACCGCCAACGGGGGACACGTCGATAGCGACGGGATCTGGTGGAGCGACTGCTCCTACGACTTCACCAGCGGATGGCCCACCCCTTGTGAGTGGCAAAAGAAGCCTGAACGACCAGTCGCTGACAACACCTACCGTGAACCCCCTTTCAATATTGCTGACTGGACAGCTCAAGAACCCGACCGGGAGCCAGGGGAAATCAACGAGGAAGCAGTCGATGTTCCCCCCCCTCCCCCTATCACCGACGACGACGTCGAGCGGATTGAGCAGGAATGGAACGCAACCTGGGACAGGGCTCGGGACAACGTCGAGGCCCTCATTGCCGATGTGGGGCAAGCAATCGCCAACCTCGAGCCGCACCCCCCCGCCGATCGCATGCCTTGCGACGCCAACGTCCTGGAGGCGTATCGCCTCGTCCAATGCGGGTCCTGGTCTGTCGACCAACTCAACAAATGGCTTGACCATCGGCAAGACCAGTGGGCAACCCGTGAGAAGCAAGAACTTGAGCGCCTCCGGCAACGTCACCAGGAGGAGCTGGACAGGCTCTACCAGGAGAAGTGGGACCGCATGAACGAGGTCCTGGAAACGGACATGCGAAACCTGGCGGAACGGGTTGGCTGGCTGGAACTAAAGGAATGGGTCGCCCGCAGATAGGCCCAGGCGCTCCACTACCTGGCCCTATGTGGGGGGGCAATGTCGTGACCCGTCCCACCCTCTGTCTCTGTTCTCTGTGTTCGTGGCTTGTATCGGCGCCTTACAGCGCCTTCTGTATAGATGTGGCCCTCTCCCTCGTTTAGTGAGGTGTATGGATGACTTGTCACCATGAGTCATATGACTCATGCTGTTTTCTATTGGCTGGCCTGCGCAGCCCCTTTATGACTCTGACTTTGACTCAGGCTTGTGACTCATGTATTTACTATGACTCACTTGTTTTCTGAGTATATATACTGGCTTGCAAGCATGGTAATCCCCAGCTTGCTTCGCCTCGTCAACTCTCCCTGCAGTGTGTGATCAGAGGCACTTGGCTACTTAGCCACTTCAGCAGCCACTTGGGATTTGGAGCTAGGACTTCTACTTAGAAGCTAGCGATTTCCCTCCACCGATTTAGTCTACTTAGACTTATTGGTTACGGTCCACGGTCAACAGTCGTCGTCAACACTTCTATTTAGCAGGTTGCGACATACCGGCGCCTTACAGCGCCTTCTGTATAGTTGTGGCCCTCTCCCTCGTTTAGTGAGGTGTATGGATGACGTGTTACCATGAGTCATATGACTCATGCTGTTTTCTATTGGCTGGCCTGCGCAGCCCCCCTTTATGACTCGGACTTTGACTCAGACAAGTGACTCATGTATGTACTATGACTCACTTGCTTTCTGAGTATATATACTGGCTTGCAAGCATGGTCATCCCCAGCTTGCTTCGCCTTGTCAACTCTCCCTGCAGTGTGATCAAAGGCACTTGGCTACTTAGCCTTCAGCGCAGCCACTTGGACTTAGGAGCTAGTGACTTGTACTGACAAGACTAGCGTTTGTCCACCTTAGTGATAGAGTCTTAGAAGACTTATCACATATTGTTCCCACATCTCAAAGGCCATTAGCGGTCGTCAACCATAGGCATTAGCAGGTTGCGACATTGCGAAGCAAGCTCTTAGTACGCTGAGCCACGAGAAAAACAAGGTCACGTGACGACATGGACAATCGATCCTCAAGTACAGCGTCTCGAAGGAGCGAGGCTCCAATAGCGACAATAGTCGAAATCCGATCCAACCCCTCAAGGGGAGCAAGGGAACGGGCAGGTGATTGGACAGCACCACTTAGAAGTGGTAGCCGCGCATCAAGACCCCCTTCCACCAGCGTCCCAGGAGGAATCGGCAACATTATCGAAACATCAGGAGCTCAAGAAGAAACCAGGATTTCAAACGAGCCAGGGCCCACCTCACCAACAGTTCGAATAGTCGAAAATCCAATCAATACGCCACCACCAGCAGCTCCAATCGTCACTCTCCATGGGGAAAGTGTGATTAGCCCTAGGGCTGTGCGTGTGATTAGGATACCAGGACCACTTAGAAATGCAACCCCGGGCCCATCAAACACCGGAACAACAGGGACAAGACGTCCCTTAGCATTTCCCAACTTCGAAATGCAATTTCCACCCCCAATAGCTACCCCTGCATCCATGCCACCACTTGTGGAAGTTCCCAGGTCTCACAGCGCCCTGAGCGTGCCATCAACCTTCCAATCACAAGGAGGTGTTGAGTCGATTTCACAAGATGAGGGTCTGAGGCAAGAACGACTGATGGAAAATATGGAGGGAAATCCAATCCAAGCTCTGGAAAGGATCTTCAACACCCTTCAAATCCAATATCAACAAGAGAACGCAGTCCAAGCCCTTAGAATTGAAGGAATGGAACGACGATGGGATCTACAAAACCAAGACACGACAAATTTGATGCAGCGAATTGAGCGCATTACGTCTAGAACGGAAGACGGAGTCAACACTTTCTACGAAAGGCTTAGGAATGTGGATCGCGTTCAGCACCGTATCCTTGAAGTCTTCGAACAATCGGTCGAAAATTCCGAACAAATCAACAATAGGTTGAACAATTTTGATCTTCGGACGAACCAAACTTTGCAAGAACATACCCAGCGTATTACACGCATCGAAGAAATATTAGGGAGAATGGCGGAAGGAATGAGAAACATGACCATCACCCTTGGAAGAATCAATGAGGAGGTTACTGATGGATTTCAGGATCAAACCACTAGGATACAAGAAGTTCGCCTACGAACTAGAGAAACTTTTGACCTTCTCGAGCAAATTGGGGCAGACGCCCAAGCAGAATCCGAACACCGAAGGGAAGAATCACGACGAACCTCCATCGAAATCCCACAACGAAAAGAACCACCCCCTCATCTTGTACCACAGGGACGACGATCACCCTCATTTGAGGTACAAGGACAATCAGGATATCAAATCAGGGATGAGGGAAGAACCTTTATCTTCCAAACAAATCAGGGAGGCAATGGAGGAAACCCGGGACCACGCATCAAGATGCCAAAAGCCTTTGAAGGAACCAGGGGAACTGCAGCCGAAACCTTCCTCGCAAGAATGAAGGCCTATTTCCGGTTGAACCCTACCCAGTATGACACAGATGAACGGCGCATTATTGCAGTTCTGATGAACATGGCAGAAGGACCTGCTGGAAACTGGGCACAACCAGTCCTGAACAGATACAACGACAATCTGGACCACCCATGGCTAGAATCTTGGAATGCGTTCCAAGAAGCCTACAACAAACAATGGAGCGATCCCAGCAAGAAGGTTCAGGCTGAACAAGGAATTCAGCGACTTTACCAAAACAAGAGCGTATCTGAATACGTCTCTGACTTCCGACTCCTCTCCCAAGAACTCGACTGGAATGACGCGGCACTAGCGGCACGATTCAGACAAGGATTGAACCGCTTCATCAAAGCAGAGCTCGTTCGTGAGGAACTCAGGGACAGAACAGGGGCAGAACAGCGAGACCTTGAAGGATGGATCAACATTGCCCTGCAAGCAGAAGAAATCAACAAACTGACCAATCCGGTTAGCACAAAGAAAAAGAACGATCAAACCACTCAAGCGGAAGGTTCTAGAACCCAGAAGATCAAAGGGGATCTAGTCCCAAAAGAAGAGAAGAAACGCCGAAGGGAAAACAACCTCTGCATCAAATGTGGAGAAGCAGGTCACAATCTCGCTGACTGCACAAAGGATTGGACCTACAAGGACAAAGGAAAGAAGCCTGTGAGAGGAAAAGCCGTTGAACTCAAAAATGAGAAGGTGAATGAGAGCATTTCCACCGAATCCGAGTCGGAAAACTAGATGGGCGTCTCTCCACCGTGTGCGAAGATGCCCCAATTTCCCCTCTACAGAATGTATACTATTGCAAGGCTACAAATGAAACACCCATGGTATACACAACCGCAGAGGGAATCACGGAAAAAATCTCAACTCTCATCGACTCTGGCTCTTCTAGAAACTTTATCGACCTGAGGTTTGCCATTGAAAACAACATCCCTCTGACCAAATTACAAACTCCCAGAAGCATTGAAACCATCGACGGAAAAACACAAAAGGATCAAATCCAATTCAGGTGCAAGTTGAAATTCGATCTAGAAGAAAGAACGTTTCACCAGAAATTCTATGTCATGAACACTGGCACACAACCCATGATCCTGGGAATGCCATGGCTGAAGGAAACCAACCCTGAAATATCCTGGTCCCCCTTTGCTATCAAGTGGAAAAAAGAAGATCCCCTTATTGCCAAAGCAGGACTTCTTCAGGAACTACCAGATGAACTTCAAGAGTTCAGGGACGTTTTTGATGAAGAAAAATATGACAAACTCCCAGAACACAGAGAATGGGACTGCAGGATCGATTTCTATGACAACGATCGTCTCCCAAAACCAAGAAAGGCCTACCCCCTGTCACCAAAGGAAAGAGAAGCTACAAAGGAATACATTGCAAATGAACTCCGATCAGGACGTATTAGACCCAGCAAATCTCCCTTAGCCGCAAGCCTTTTCTTCGTCAAAAAAGCACTGAAGGAAGGACAGACCATACCTGACCTACGCCCAGTTGTTGACTACAGAGGAGCAAATGAAGAAACCATCCCGGACCGATACCCCATTCCACTACTCGAACAGCTTCTAGAAATTTTCAAGAAGACCGGTGAAAGTTCGAAAGAAGAACTTTTCATCACTTCCCTCGACCTGAAGAATGGCTTTTGGAATGTTAGAATCAGAGAAGGAGACGAGTGGAAGACAGCTTTCATCACCTCAGAAGGGCTTTTCGAATACACCGTGATGGCCTTTGGGCTCAAAAATGCACCTTCCACTTTTCAAAGAATGATGGACCACATCTTCAGAGACATGATCGGAGTGAAGATTGTGATCTACATCAACGACATCCTTATTATTTCTAGAGGAAGAAATCAGCATACCATAGATATCAAGGAAGTCTTGCAAAGATTGAGGAAGAACAACCTCTTTGGAAATCTGAAGAAATGTACCTTCTATGGAAAAAGGGCTGACTGGGTTGGGTTCGTCGTCGACGAAAACGGCATTTCCATGAACAAGGACAAGATCAAAACTATCCAAGAATGGCCCACCCCAAAAACTGTGAAACAATTACAAGCGTTCATTGGTTTCTGCAACTTCTATAGAAGATTCGTAGTAGCCTTCTCCTCAATTGTCAAGCCCCTGACTCAATTGACAAGAAAGGACAGAAAGTGGGAATGGAATCCCGAACACCAGGAAGCCTTTGACTCCCTGAAGGAGGTCATCTCAAAGGAACCGGTGCTAGCACACCCCGACGAATCAAAGCAGTACTTCCTTGAAACGGATGCCTCAGGGGTTGCAATGGGAGCTATTCTTAGCCAACGGCAAAAGGATGGTTACTTACACCCAGTAGGATTTCTCTCAAAAAGTTTCAAGGAGGCAGAGCTGAACTACGACACACATGACAAAGAGCTTCTTGCTATCATAGAAGCCTTACGACACTGGCGGATCCACCTGGAAGGCACAAAGGAGCCAATAGTGATCTACACAGATCACAAAAACCTCACTTACTGGCAAAAAGCCAGCACCTTCAACCGAAGACACAACAGATGGCTTCTCATGCTGGCAAGCTACAATTTCGAGATCCACTACAGACCTGGCAAAATGTCGGAAAAACCGGACATCCTCTCAAGAAGAAGTGATCACAGTGATATCGCGTCCGCAGAACAAGTGATGATCTCTGCCGAGAACTTCAAGGGATTCTCAGCCCGGATGGGTGACAACATCATTGCGGAAATCAGGGAAGCCCTAGAGGAGGACGAAAGCTTGGAAACCCTGGTCAAAAGCACAAAGAGGAAGGAAGACCTACCTCCCTCTGTGAGGAAACAATTCAAGGACTACGAGATGAGCGAAAATCTCCTCTGGTATCAAGGAAGAATTGTCGTTCCTGAGGAAAAAGACATCAAACTGAAGCTTCTCAAGCTTTACCACGACTCACCCATTGCGGGTCACCAAGGACAAGCCAGGACCCTAGAACTCATCTCTAGAAACTACTACTGGCCAGGCATGAAAGCCCAAGTCAACAAGTATGTTGAAAGCTGTGAAGCGTGCCAGAGGGGGAAGGGAAGCAAAGGACACCTACCCCTCAAACCCTTGCCCATTCCGAAAAAACCCTGGGAAAATATCGCTTATGACTTTATTGTGAAACTACCAAAATCACAAGGGTTTGACAGCGTCCTTGTTGTGATGGACCGCTTTTCCAGAATGGCACACTTCATTCCCTGCAAAGAATCCACAAACTCGGAGGAACTTGCCGATATCTTTGTGAAGGAAGTATGGCGTCTCCATGGATTCCCCAAAACCACTGTTTCGGATAGAGGAACTACCTTCAAATCGCACTTCCTAGAAGCTGTCTACAAACGGCTAGGAATCCAAGGAACTTTCTCCACAGCCTTCCACCCTGAAACGGATGGCTTGGTAGAAAGAACAAACCAGTGGCTTGAAGGATGGATACGTATCTTTGGAAATCACAAGCAAGATGACTGGGCAAAATGGTTACCTATCGCGGAATTTTGCCACAACAATCACAAGAACCGAGTCACAAACAAATCCCCATTTGAGGTCATCTATGGTATGACTCCCAAATGGTCTATTGAAGACTACGTGACTCGCTCCCCAGAAGGAGACAAGTGGACAAAGGATATGGAAATGGTATGGGAAGAAACAAGGGCTCTGATGGAATATCATCAGTCAAAGGAAGAGACCCCAAAAACACAATACAAGGAAGGAGACAACGTGTGGCTCCTGACTACCAACATTACCACAAAACGACCAAGCAAGAAGCTTGACGACAAGAAGACAGGTCCCTTTGTCGTGAAGAAACAGATCTCTTCACACGCTTACCAACTTGATCTTCCAAAATCCATGCGCATCCACAACGTTTTCCATGGAAACATGTTGACTCCCTATACTGAAGACCTAGATTTCCAACGAAATCAACCGCGACCCCCGCCAATCATTACCGAAGAAGGTGAGGAAGAATATGAAGTAGAGAAGGTTGTGGATTGGCACCAAGACCCTGATGGGCTGAAATACGGCATCAGATGGAAGGGCTACAGCCCCCTGGAAGACACAGAAGAACCGGCGGAGAACTTTGCCGGACTGACTCATGTCATGAGAAAATTCCAGAAGGACTTTCCCAACGGCCCGCTCCCTCCGAATTTCATTTCCCCAGAGTACAAAAAGACAAGAGGGAAAGCCGCAGAAATCATCACCCCAGCTTCTCAGCCAACTACCACTTGCACTCTACAAGCTACTTCCCCTCTTACCAACTCTTTCCTCAGACAAAGATGCCTGCCTACCGCGCCGTCTCCTCCACCTCCTGCTCCAAGTCCTCGGAGTACAAGAAGGCTAGGGCCTACAAGAAAGCCCTCATGCTCGCCGGAACGGGCGAGTACGCCATCAACAACAGGGACACCGCTCCCTGGTCCCTCAATGAGGCCAAGGTCCTGGCCGAGCAACTTGAACCAGGCGTCCAACTGGGGTACATACCCCTGCGGGAACGGGCGAACATCAAGTGGGACGAGGAACGCAAGTCCCTCATCATCCCCCGACTCGGCTCCCTGCTCTGGGTCAGTCACCCAGACACCCGACCCTACGATCCGACAGACATCGGCCGCAGCAAATACTATCACTGCCGCGGCTGCATCGGACTTACGGTTCACGACGTGGTCCTCAAGAGCAAGGATGCCTGGAACCGAGACACCGGTTACAAATGGGAGGGGGACGAATGGTTCAAGAGGGAAAACGACCCCCGACTGGCCCTCGACAACGGCGGACACCGTGACGAGGAGGGAATATGGTGGCGCCCTTGTGCCACTGACTTCGAGTCAGGATGGCCCGCGGACTGTGAGTCGGAACACTTACCAGTCCCCACAAGCACTTACCCAAGAGATGATCCCGCTTTCAACGCCATTGATTGGTCAAAAGGCGCCGACGGAAGCGGACACGTCAACCTGGCAGGACAGCCAATGGAAGATGTCAGGGAAGAGGTCATCGAAGGCCCCGCTGCACCTCCTAGCTCCGAGGCCGAACAACTCGAACGAGAATGGGAGGCCACCTGGGACAAGGCACGAGCAAACGTCGAGGCCCTCATTGCCGATGTTGGCAACGCCATTGCCAACATGGATCCACACCCGCCAAGCGATCGAATGCCATGTGACGCCAACGTCCTCGAGGCCTATCGCCTCGTTCAGTGCGGGTCCTGGTCAGTCGAGCAGCTCAACAAGTGGCTGGACCATAGACAAGAACAATGGTCCAAGCGAGAATCAGCAGAACTCGAGCGCCTGCAGCAACTCCACCAAGAGGAGCTTGACCGCCTCTACCAGGAGAAATGGGACCGAATGAACGAGGTCCTCGAGGCGGACATGCGCGCCCTGGCGGAACGCGTTGGGTGGCTGGAACTGAAGGAATGGGTCGCCCGCAAATAGGCGAGTGCGCTCCACTACACTCGCCTTTGTGGGGGGGCAATGTCGTGACCCGTCCCTCCCTCTGTCTCTTCTTGCGTTCTCGTGGCTTGTACCGGCGCCTTACAGCGCCTTCTGTATAGTTGTGGCCCTCTCCCTCGTTTAGTGAGGTGTATAGATGACGTGTTACCATGAGTCATATGACTCATGCTGTTTTCTATTGGCTGGCCTGCGCAGCCCCCCTTTATGACTCGGACTTTGACTCAGACAAGTGACTCATGTATGTACTATGACTCACTTGCTTTCTGAGTATATATACTGGCTTGCAAGCATGGTCATCCCCAGCTTGCTTCGCCTTGTCAACTCTCCCTGCAGTGTGATCAAAGGCACTTGGCTACTTAGCCTTCAGCGCAGCCACTTGGACTTAGGAGCTAGTGACTTGTACTGACAAGACTAGCGTTTGTCCACCTTAGTGATAGAGTCTTAGAAGACTTATCACATATTGTTCCCACATCTCAAAGGCCATTAGCGGTCGTCAACCATAGGCATTAGCAGGTTGCGACATTACTCCTCTGAGGTCCTAAACAAGCCGTAGTTGTCGCACTGCTTCTGGATTCTTTGGATCAATAGGTTTTTTGACAAAGAAACAAGGTGATGCAATGGGGGATTTGCTAGGTCAAATTTTCCCGGCAGTGATTTCCTCATCCAAGTATTCCCTTAGTGCAATTGATTCAGCCAGTGAGAGCAGGATAGGTCTGGCCGGTTTTGGAAGCTCAGCCCCTTCCTTGAAGTCGATGGCGCAATTGTATGGGCGATGATCCAGAATTCTCTTGAATTTTTCCTCGCTAAACATGTCGGCAAATTCCTTGAACTCTTCTGGTAGGTCGTCTATTGAGGCCGTTCTTGCCTGTATGGGTTCTGGTCGCCATGATATGTGCTTTGTTTTCCAGTCAATATTGGGGTTTGCTTCTTCTAACCATTCAAGTCCTAAAATGAGCTTGGTTTCTCCAGTAGGCATAGCGAAAAAGATTTGTTTGAAGGGTTTTCCTTCTATGTCCAGTATGAGCTTGGCTTTGAAGCGTATTTGGTGCAAGAGTTCTTTTCCCTGGATCCCTATTACTTTCCGTGGAGAGGGAAGTTCAATGAGAGGGATGTTGTTGGAGCGGGCCCAAGAGATGTCCATAAAGTTTTTTGAAGCTCCTGAATCGATGAGGGTAGGGACAGGTTCTGTGATTCCGGCAATATTTGTGTAAACAATGGTTGATTCGTCTGTTGCTCTAAAGTACATTGTTTCCACTGCTGGTTCTTTGGTCTCTCCACACACAGTTAGAGGGAGACCCCTTCTTTTCCCGAGTCTTCTATGATCGTAGCTTCTCTTCCCTTTATGCTGGGCTCAGTTGTTATCCATTCCTTGGACGAGCATTTGAGCAAACGGTGACCTTCTTGACCGCACTTCAGACATCGATTTGATGCTATTCTCGCCTTGTATACTTTATCTGGAAGCCATTTTGTAGAGACTTGCCCGGTGGTGGTTGTTTGGGGTGTTTTCTTTCTGGTGGATGCTTTAATCTGTTGCAATTTTTGGTTGATGGAGATTGCAAGAGTGATCCATTGGTTAAGGTTAAGCTGCCTTTCAGTTCCATCTTCATTGATAAGGGACAGTTTGAATTGTGCCAATTCTGTTTTGATTTCCAGTTTGAGTCCTTCTTTGAATTGGTTGATAAGCGCTTCTTCCCCCCAATTTACATCCACCATGTGAAAGCGGAATTCTGTTGCATAGTTTGCTACTGAGTTGACTTGTTTGCTTTTTTGGATATTGGCTTCCGCCTTAGCCTTCTTGTTAGGGTCGCTAAATTGTTCCATGAAGTGCAATTTGAATGTTTCCCATGACAATAGGTTTGGATCAGATACCCCATTGTTCATGGATCGGAGTAACACTTGGGCCCAATGTGTGGCGGATCTGTTATCTGATTTAAAATTTGCTAGCGCTTCTCTAATCCGTTCTTGTCCCAAGCTGTATTGGTCACCCAACCTGACAAAGTAGCTTTCCATCTGGGTGATGAACATTTCTGCTCCTTCTCCTTTCTTCCCGTCAAAAGCTTCTGGTCTAGTTACTTTTGGACGCCTGTTTTCCCTTCTGTTGTCAGGGTTTTCAGAAAGCTGATGTAGCCTTTGTTCCAATTTGTCGATCCTGGTAGATTCTGCTTTGGGCTGGGGAGGTGATACAGTGTGTAGGGATGCTTCATACATCTGTTCGCGCATGTTGTTGATTGTTTCCTGTATGGTGTTAATTTGTCTGAATGCAATCCTTCCGTCTTCCCTTAGCCCTTCTAGTCCTTGGGTGACTGCTTTGTTCCAGGCTAACTGTGCCTGCCTCATGGTGTTAAGATCCTCCTGTACATTGTTTACCAATCCTTGTGTGTTCATGACTTCGTTTCTTAGGCGGATTACGTCTTGTCCGACCAGGAAGCTGTTGTGTTCACTGTTTTGTGCGGCAGTCAGGATATGTGTCAGGGTTCCTTGTAGGTTGTTGAGGGAATCATTGAAGATTTGTTGGTTGTTAGCCAACACCTGGGTAGATTGTTCTAACCCATTGAGTCTTCTATCGATTGTTATCCTCATTCCATCAATAATCCTTAAGAGTGCGTTGTGCCTTCCAAGGTGAAGATCGTCGAGTTTGTCAAGATTGTTGATCATAGTCCTATTACTGGAGCTAGAACTTGAGCTGGGAATCCCAGGGACGTCTTGACCTTCAGTTGCTGTTGCTTGCTGCGAATACCCTTGTGGTACATATGGAGGTGCTGGGTTGACAGGTGTCACAGCCTGAGAGCTTATTGGGATAGGACTGGCGTTGGTGATAGTTCCCGCAATCTGGGGTACTTGGGAGGCATTGGAAATGTGTGGCGTGGGGGGGGGTCTGATAGGAACAAGGGATACGCCTCCATGAGCTTCAGGCTGAGGGGAAAAAAACTGTCTTCTGGATCCCATAGGCCATAGTGGACGTGATGGGCCTGGAGTTACGTTTGAGATAGGGATTCAAATTGTGACCGGTGTGGGGTTGTCGCTAAAATCGCCTGGTTCTCTAGTAACAATGGTGGGTTCTTCTTGTATGACTGAAACGTTCTCAGTGTTGAATGTTCTGGGCATAGAGGCTTGGCTTTGTGGGCAAGACCTTGCTGGTCCTCCGGCCCGTGCTTGTGCAATATCTTGCTCGTTGAGGGAACTTGTAGGTCTTGAAGCCCTACTTGTTCCTCTCCTTATTGATAATGGTGTTGCAAGACGCAATCCGGCGTCCTCCTGAATGGACATGATTGTTAAGCTTGTTTTGTAATGTCATAAGCTTCTTCTTGGTGGCTATGAGACAAGCCACGATGGAGAGTGGACAGCACTAAGACCTAAGTGACCTCTCAAACCGCAACACACTTAAGTGTCTGTAGGCTCTCGAGGGTAGGGGTGGTTCTAAGTGTCACTCAGAGGGGATGTCTTGACAAGACAAAACAAGCTGGGGTTGCCAGGCTTGTTGGTCCTCTATATATATTGAGAAGACGGCCGAGTCATACAAGGCGCAGCCGCACGAGTCATACATACAAGCCAGTCAGGAGTGTCCATGTGAGTCATGCTGTATGAACAGACATGACTCGTACAAAGCACAGCCGCATTACACAATGTAACAGGATAACCACAAGAAGGTGGCAACACAGCAAACGGGGACGTAACACAACACAAAGGCAGAAACAGGCAAGTCCAATGGAGGGAGCTGGCTCACAACAGTATATATAGCATGAGGCATTTTTGCCTCAAAGTGGTACAATACATAAACTGGCCAATCAGGCACCAGTATCAGTCAGCAAACTCTAAGTACTTCTGGAAGAACATTCCAGAAGCACAATCCTTCCAAGGGAAGGATCCAGAAGACAGCAAGGCCATATGGGCCAAGGTGACACGTCATCCATACACCGCACTAAACGTGGGAGAGAGCCATACATTGTACACTGGGCGCTTAAGGTGCCAGAGTCCAAGCCACACAGCCAGAGTCCAAGGATGTCGTACATGGGTCACAACATTGCCCCCCTTTTAGGTCGGACGTAGGGGACTGCACACAACTACTTTTGGGTGATCCATTCCTTGATCGCCACCCATCCTTATTGTTCCACCAGGGCCCGCATGTCCTCCTCCAGACGCACATTCATTGCGTCCCACTTGGCCTGCTCAAAGTCCTGCTCCTGCTGGAGCAGTTGGGAGAGAGCCTGGGAGCATTGACATTCCCGTTCAAGCAGGGACTGGCGTTCTGTTGTGACCTGTCCCGCCCTCTGTCTCTGTTCTGCAGACTCATGGCTTGCATTGGCGCCCTAAGCGCCTCTTCTGTATAGATGTGCCCTCTCCCTCGCTTAGTGAGGTGTATGGATGACGTGTCACCGTGAGTCTTATGACTCATGCTGTTTTCTATTGGCTGGCCTGCGCAGCCCCCTTTATGACTCGGACTTTGACTCAGACAAGTGACTCATGTATGTACTATGACTCACTTGCTTTCTGAGTATATATACTGGCTTGCAAGCATGGTCATCCCCAGCTTGCTTCGCCTCGTCAACTCTCCCTGCAGTGTGTGATCAGAGGCACTTGGCTACTTAGCCACTACAGCAGCCACTTGGGATTTGGAGCTAGGACTTCTACTTAGAAGCTAGCAATTTCCCTTAGCGATTTAGTCTACTTAGACTTATTGCTCACGGTCAACAAGGCAATTAGCAGTCGTCAACTCTACTACTTAGCAGGTTGCAACATTGCAAAGCAAGCTCTTTTTCCACTGAGCCACAAGAAAGCCAGATCACGTGACTTCACAACATGAACTCAAGGCCCTCAAGCGCAGCGTCAAACAGGCAGGCTACTGAGCCCGCGCCACAAATAGTCAAATTACGAACAAACCCTTTGAGGGCATCTAGGGATCGAGCTGGAGATTGGACGGCACCGCTCAGAAGCAACAGCTGAACTTCAAGGCCACCATCCACCAGCGTCCCAGGAGGAATCGGCAACATAGTCAAGACATCACAGGAGGAACCCACCAGTTCCCATGAACAATCAACATCCCCAACAATCAGGGTGATTGAACTCACAAACAATAGCCCTCCACCAAGAATTGAACAAAGGGAACCGGGAACAATAGTCAGCCCACATGCAATGAGGATCATTTGACCGACGGGAATTGCACCATTTGGTCAAAGAAACGCAACCCCAGGACCATCAATGTCATCAGCAAATTGACGACCTCTGCCACCACCCCTTGAAATGCCAAATTTAGACAACATTTTCCCACAAACAACTCCGGCACCTCCCACTCCTGGCATAGTTCCAGTGATGTCAGTAGTTTCCAGAAGCCAAAGTGTAGTGAGTGTCCCCTCAACCTTTGAGTCACAAAGGAGTGTAGAAACTATCTCTGAAGACAAACGATTGAGAAGGGAAATCATCATTGAAAACACTGATGGAAGAGCAGTACAAACATTGGAAAGAATTTTCAATACACTACAAGTCCAGTATCAACAAGAAAACGCAGTACAGGCACTTTGAATTGAAGGACTAGAGAGAAGATGGGATCTTCAATGGCAAGAAAACAACAACATGATGCAGCAGATTGAGCGCATTGCTTCCAGAACCAAAGACGGAGTCAACACCTTCTACGAACGTCTCCGAAATGTTGATCGCACACAACAAAGAATCAAGCAAATATTTGAACAATCAGTAGAAAACTTCGAGTACATCAACCAACAACTGGTGGCTCAAAATCAGCTGATCACTCAGAACCTGCAAAACCAAGTTGATTGGATCAACAGGATAGAAGAAACTATCGGAAGGATGGCCAAAGGAATGAGGAACATTACAGTTACTCTAGGATGGATCAATGAAGAAGTTGCTGAAGGTTTCCAAGATCAAACCAACCGACTCAGGGAAATCCGAACAGGGGGACAAGAAACGTTTGATCTCCTTGAACAAATTGGAGCAGACGCCCAAGTAGAGTTGGATCACCGACACGAGGAATCTAGACAAACTTCTATGGAAAACCCAAACCCTAGGGAACCTCCCCCGCATAGGAGGAACATCTCACCCCAAGGAAGGCAATCTCCCTCGTTTGAGGTGCAAGGGCAATCAGGCTATCAAATCAGGGATGAAGGAAGAACCTTCATTTTTCAAACAGGACAGGGTGGAAACGGGAATGGATTGGGGCCACGCATCAAGATGCCCAAAGCATTTGAAGGAATGAGGGGAACAGCCGCCAAAACATTCCTTGCGCGGATGAAAGCATTCTTCCATCTGAACCCAAATCAATATGACACTGAGGAGCAGCAAATTGTCGCAACCCTCATGAATATGGCAGAAGGAGCAGCAGGAAACTGGGCACAACCCATCCTCAATTGGTACAACAACAACAAAAACCATCCTTGGCTGGATTCATGGGAAGCTTTCCAAAACGCTTATGAGAAACAGTGGAGCGACCCTAGCAAGAAAATCCAAGCAGAACAAGGGATTCAACGGCTCTACCAAAACAAATCCGTAGGTGAATATGTCTCTGAATTCCGACTTCTTGCACAAGAGCTAGATTGGAACGATGCCACCATGATCACTCGTTTCAGGCAAGGGTTGAGCAGACTGATCAAAGCGGAACTTGTCTGCAAAGAACTCAGGGATAGGAGAACTGCCGCACAAAGGGACTTAGAAGGATGGATCGACATCGCCCTCCAAGCCAAAGAAATCCAAAAACTTACCAAGCCCCAAAACAAAGGAAAGAAGGAAGACAAGGCTGAAGGATCCAAAACCACAAAACAAGTGAAAGGAGACCTTGTCCCGAAGGCTGAGAAAACACGCTGCAAGGAAAACAACCTCTGCATCAAATGTGGAGAAGCTGGACATGCAATTGCTGATTGCAAAAAGGAATGGACCTACAAAGACAAAGGAAAGGCACCGGTAAGAGGAAAAGCCGGTGAAATGAAGGAAGGAGAAACAGAAGAAACCAAGTCCACCAATTCAGAGTCGGAAAACTAGATGGGCGTCTCTCCACCGTGTGTGAAGATGCCCCGATACCCTCTCTGCAAAATGTATACTACTGCAAAGCCACAAATGAATCACCCATGGTATATGCACAAGCAGAGGGAATCATGGAAAACATCTCAACTCTCATCGACTCCGGCTCCAGCAGAAATTTCATTGACCTGAACTTTGCAAAGAAAAACAATATTCCCTTGGTCTCTTTACAAACTCCTAGAAACATGGAAATGATCAATGGAAAAACAAAAAAGAACCTCATCCGACACCGTTGCAAATTGAAATTCAATATAGGAGGAAGAACTTTCGAACAAAGGTTCTATGTCATGCCAACAGGAACTCAACCTATGATCCTTGGCATGACATGGTTGAAGGAAACAAACCCTCATATTTCTTGGGCCCCATTCTCTATCAAATGGAGGAAGGAGTTCGACATCCAAGCAAAGGCAGGGATGTTACAAGAACTTCCAAAAGAACTCAGGGATTTTGCCGATGTCTTTGATGAAGAACAATACAACAAGCTGCCAGAACACAGAGAATGGGACTGCAAAATTGACTTCTATGACAACAACAAACTCCCAAAACCAAAGAAAGCTTATCCCCTCTCACCAAGAGAAAGGGAGGCCACAAAGGAATATGTGAAGTCAGAACTCAAATCAGCAAGAATCAGACCCAGTGATTCCCCCATTGCTGCTAGCCTATTCTTTGTCACGAAGGCACTGAAACCAGGACAAACCGTACCAGACCTAAGACCAGTTGTTGACTACAGAGGGGCAAATGCGGAAACTATCCCAGACTGCTACCCCATACCCCTGATGGATCAACTCCTGGAAATCTTCAAAAAGACTAGCGACAAGTCAAACGAAGAACTTTTCATCACCTCTCTGGACCTGAAAAATGGTTTCTGGAATGTGAGGATCAGGGAAGGAGACGAATGGAAAACAGCATTCAGCACTTCCAAAGGCCTCTTTGAATATACTGTGATGGCCTTCAGACTGAAAAATGCACCTTCAACGTTCCAAAGAATGATGGACAATATCTACAGAGACCTGATTGGAAAAAAGATAGTAGTCTACATCAATGATATCTCGATTATCTCTAGAGGAAGAAACCAACACACTTTGGACATCAGAGAAGTCCTCAAAAGGCTACAAAAGAACAATCTATATGGGAACCTCAAAAAGTGCACCTTTTACAGCAAAAAGGCCAATTGGGTAGGCTTTGTTGTGGACAAGAATGGTATCTCCATGAACAAAGACAAGATCAAGACTATCCAGGAATGGCCTGTCCCGAAAACTGTCAAGCAGCTACAAGCTTTCGTTGGCTTCTGCAACTTCTACAGGAGATTCGTGGTCTCTTTCTCCTCCATTGTCAAACCCTTGACTCAGCTCACTCGAAAGGGCCAAAAATGGGAATGGAAGGAGGCACATCAGGAAGCTTTTGAAAAGCTGAAAAAGATGATCTCAGAGGAACCAGTACTGGCACATCCAGACGAATCAAAGCAATACTTCCTGGAAACAGACGCCTCAGGAGTTGCTCTAGGAGCAATCCTTAGTCAACGACAAAACAACAGATACCTGCACCCGATTGGCTTCCTTTCCAAAAGCTTCAAGGATGCAGAATTGAATTATGACACGCACAACAAGGAGCTTTTTGCTATCATTGAGGCATTGAGACATTGGCGCATTCACCTTGAAGGAACAAAGGAACCAGTGATCATCTACATGGACCACAAAAACTTGACCTACTGGAAAGACTCTGTCAATTTCAACCAGAGACACCACAGATGGCTTCTGATGTTAGCAAGTTACAATTTCAAAATACACTATTGGCCTGGGAAGATGTCAGAAAAGCCGGACATTCTCACTAGAAGAAGTGACCATGGGGACATCGCATCAGCAGAACAGACTATGATCTCTGCCAAAAGATTCAAGGGCTTTGCTGCCATGATGGGATCAGACCTCATGAGTGAACTCAGAGAAGCACAAGAAGAGGACAAAGCCCTACAAACCTTGATTGTCACTACGAAGGACAAGGAGTCCCTTCCACCCTCCGTGAAAAAACAATTCAAGGACTATGAATGGGCGGAAAACCTCCTGTGGTATCAGGGAAGAATTATTGTCCCTGATGAGAAAGACATCAGACTGAAATTGCTACAACTGCATCACAACACACCAATGGCTGGCCACCAAGGACAGGCTAGAACCCTGGAGTTTCTCTCAAGAAGATACTATTGGCCCGGCATGAAAAGCCAAGTGAATTGCTTTGTCGAAAGCTGCAAAATTTGCCAAAGAGGCAAGGGAAGCAAAGGACACTTACCGCTCAAACCCTTACCCATCCCAGAAAAACTTTGGGAAAACATCGCTTATGATTTTATTGTGAAACTACCAAAATCTGGAGGTTTTGACAGTGTCCTTGTTGTTGTGGATCGCTTTTCCAGAATGGCACATTTCATCGCCTGCAACAAAGCGACCAACTCAGAACAACTTGCCGACATCTTCATCAAGGAAGTATGGCAACTCCATGGTTTCCCAAAAACCACTGTCTCCAATAGAGGAACTACTTTCAAATCTCACTTCCTGGAGGCAGTGTACAGAAGACTCAATATTCAGCCTACCTTCAGCACGGCCTTCCATCCTGAAACTGATGGTCTTGCAGAAAAAACAAACCAGTGGCTAGAAGGCTGGTTGAGAATATTCTGCAACCATCGCCAGGACAACTGGACCAAATGGCTACCTATTGCGGAATTCTGCCACAACAATCACAAAAATTGCGTTACAAGCAAGTCACCCTTTGAGATCGTCTATGGAATGACCCCAAAATGGTCCATTGAGGAATATATGACTCAATCTCCAGAAGCCGACAAGTGGACAAAGGATATGGAAGCTGTGTGGGAAGAAGCAAAAGCTATGATGGAATACCACCAAACAAAGGAAGAACTTCCAAAAAAGCAATACAAGGAAGGGGACAATGTGTGGCTCCTGACTACCAATATCAAGACCAGGCGCCCAAGCAAGAAGCTTGATGACAAAAAAACTGGCCCCTTTGTTGTCAAAAAACAAATTTCTTCACACACCTACCAACTGGACCTCCCCAAGTCCATGAAAATACATGACGTCTTCCATGGAAACATGCTGACTCACTACAAGGAAGATACAGACTTCCATTGGAACCAACCTCGACCTCCGCCAATCATTACGGAAGAAGGGGAGGAGGAATATGAAGTAGAAAAGATCATTGATTGGCATCAAGACCCTGATGGGCTGAAATACCACATCAGATGGAAAGGATATGGACCTCTAGAAGACACAGAAGAACGGGCGGAGAAATTTGCCGATATGACTCCAGTGATGAGGAAATTCCAGAAAGACTTTCCCACCAGCCCTCTTCCTCCGAACTTCAAACCACAAGAATACAAAAAGACGATAGGAAGAGCAGTTGAAGTCCTCATCCCAGCTACTCAGCCAACTACTTCCAGTCCGCTCTTAGCCAACACCCAAAACACTCAACAAAAAAACACTTCTTCACTTTTGCAATGGCCCCCATCCGCTCCAACAACACTGCCGCCGCTGCCCATCTTGCCTTGTACAAGCTCAGCGCTGCCTATGGGAAGGCCATTATGGCCGGAGGACCTGGCAAGTTCGCCATCAACTGCAGGGCCACAGCGCCCTGGTCCCTCAAGGAGGCCAGGAAACTGGCCAACGACCTCGAGCCCGGGGTTCACCTTGGCGACATCCCCCTCGCCAAGCGAGGCGACCTCAAGTGGGACAAGGAAGGCAAGTCCCTCATCCACCCCCAACTCAGCTCCCTCCTCTGGGTCAGCCACCCCAATACCCGGCCTTCCGACCCAACCAACATTGGCCGCAGCAAATATTACCACTGCTGCGGCTGTATTGGACTCACCATCCGTGACGTGGTCACCAAGAGCGCCGACGCCTGGAACAGGGACACAGGCCACAAGTGGGAAGGAGACAAGTGGTTCAAGCGCAAAACCAACCCCCGCATCGCCCTTGCCAACAGAGGGCACGTTGACGACAAGGGAATATGGTGGAGCAATTGCTCCTATGACTTCACTAGCAGATGGCCAGCCCCTTGTGAGTGGCAGAAGAAACCTGAACCACCAGTCGCTGACAACACCTACCCTGAACCGCCTTTCAACGCTACCAACTGGCCAAAAGGCGCCGAGGAAGCGGACAACATCCCCCCCCCCCCTCCTAACACCAACGAGGATGCCGAGCGTGTTGAGTGGGAATGGAACGCAACATGGGACAGGGCCTGGGAAAACGTCGAGGCCCTCATCGCCGATGTCGGGCAGGCAATTTCCAAACTCAAGCCCCACCCATCTGCCGACCGCATGCCCTGCGACGCAAACGTCTTGGAGGCCTACCGCCTCATCCAGTGCGGATCCTGGACGGTTGACCAACTCAACAAGTGGCTCAACCACTGACAAGAACAGTGGACACTCCGGGAGCAGCAAGAGCTTGAGCGCCTCCAGCAACGACACCAGGAGGAGCTGGACCGGCTCTACCAGGAGAAGTGGGACTGCATGAATGAGGTCCTTGAATCAGACATGCGCAACCTTGCAGAGCGGGTTGGTTGGCTGGACTAAAAGAATGGGTCGCCCGCAGATAGGCCCAGGTGCTCCACTACCTGGCCCTATGTGGGGGGGCAATGTTGTGACCTGTCCCGCCCTCTGTCTCTGTTCTGCGGACTCGTGGCTTGCATCGGCGCCCTAAGCACCTCTTCTGTATAGATGTGCCCTCCCCCTCGCTTAGTGAGGTGTATGGATGACGTGTCACCATGAGTCTTATGACTCATGCTGTTTTCTATTGGCTGGCCTGCGCAGCCCCCTTTATGACTCGGACTTTGACTCAGACAAGTGACTCATGTATGTACTATGACTCACTTGCTTTCTGAGTATATATACTGGCTTGCAAGCATGGTCATCCCCAGCTTGCTTTGCCTTGTCAACTCTCCCTGCAGTGTGTGATCAGAGGCACTTGGCTACTTAGCCACTACAGCAGCCACTTGGGATTTGGAGCTAGGACTTCTACTTAGAAGCTAGCAATTTCCCTTAGCGATTTAGTCTACTTAGACTTATTGCTCACGGTCAACAAGGCAATTAGCAGTCATCAACTCTACTACTTAGCAGGTTGCGACACGTTCCCTGTTGACCCAGGCCTCCTGGCATGCATTGCACCAACGCTCAAGTGTGGAGGGGGAGAGCTCCCCCCACTGGACCATTCCGTAGGCCTCAAGGACCTCAGCGTTGCATGGCATCCCGTTGTAGGCGGGGGCCAGGGGTGTGTTGTCAAGTTCCCACCTGACCTCAGCCATGAGGTGCTCAATATGAGCTTGAGCCCATTCCATTGCTTTGTTGAATTGCTGCTCGAGCAGCAAGGGGTTGGCAGGGATTTCAGGAGGGGCGGGCAACTCATTGGCCGCAGGAGAGGGAGCAGGGACCGTGGGTGCAGGGGGGGTCCCGGACGACCGCCACATAGGAGGGTTGGCTTTGGGGCGCTCCCCAAAAGGGGGCTCGGTGACGGTGGGAGTGCAGCTGGGTCCCCAGGTCGCTTGACTACTTTTGGCCTGCTCCACTACAGGCCAATTGTTGTTGGCTTCTGTTGTGGTAGGCAGGTATGAGTAGTTGCTAGAGGTGAGGGGGTTTGGCATACTGGGTTCGGCCTTGGGGATGTTGATGTCCCATCTGGACTCAGTGTCCTCCTCCACCCGCATCCATCCTTCTCCTGCCTCCCATTGTGTTGCCTTGTAGGATAAGCGGGGATTGTCGATCCGCTTCCACCACCTGTCTTCCCTCCACTCATATCCCATGTCAATATTCCAGGCATCGGCACTCTTAAGGACCACATCATGGACGGTGTGGCCGATGCACCCTCGGCAGGTGTATAGCTTCTGCCGCTTGAGGGCGGCATGGTTGAGGGGCTTTGCATTGGGTTGCCCCACCCATAGCATATTGCTGTAGTCATCGTGCTTGAGGGACTTGAGGTCAGGCATCCAGCTGAGCCCATTGCGCTTTTTGATGGGGATGTATCCCAGTCCACATCCTGGGTCAAGGACTTCAGCCAATTCCTTGGCCTTGATGAAGGTCCAGGGGGCAGTCCCCCAGTTGACAATGGCATACTCACCTTGTCCAGCAAGTCGCACAGCCCTGCCAAAGGCGGTGGTGTTGGCATTGGCCTGGCGGGCGGTGCAGACAGTGGCCTTGGAGATGCGGACAGCGGGCATAGTGAAGTAGTAGTGTTGGTGGTGGTAGAGCAGGTTTGAGCTAGTGATGCTGAGTTACTCTGGCTGTTGGTAGCTGGAGTGATGATTTCTGCCACTCTACCTTTTGTCTTTTTATCCTTGGTCAATTTTGCATTTGGCAGAAGTGGTGCTGATGGGAAGTCCTTCTGGAATTTCTTTAGGAGTTCTGTCATTTTGGCAAACTTTTTCGCCCGTTCTTCCGTGTCTTCTTGGGCGCTATATCCCTTCCATCAGATGCGGTATTTTAGCCCATCAGGATCTTGGTACCATCCAACAATCTTCTCAACTTTGTATTCCTCCTCCCCTCTTCTGTTGTTATTGGCGGTAGTTGGGGTTGGTTCCTTCCAAAGTCCTTGTCTTCCTTGTAGGGAGAAAGGAAGGTGCTGTTGAAGACAATGTGTTTTTGCACACTCTTTGGGAGGTCCAGCTGATATGTGTGTGTTCCCATGACCTTTGTTATCTTGAAAGGACCAGTTTTCTGGTCGTCCAACTTCTTAGTAGGACGTGTGGTCTTGAAGTCCTTAGTAAGGAGCCATACATGATCACCTTCCTTGTATTGTTGTTTAGGCGTTTCTTTGGTGATTCTGTGGTATTCCATCATAGCTTTTGTTTCTTCCCATACTGCATTTAGGTTTTTCATCCACCAGTTCCCTTCCGGTGATTCAGTGACATATTCCTCTATGGACCATTTGGGGTTTTTTCCAAAGGCCACTTTGAAAGGGGTTTTGCCAGTGGTTCTATTGATGTGATTGTTGTGACAAAATTCCGCAATAGGTAGCCATTTAGCCCAGTCATCTTGGTTATAGTTGCAAAAGGTTCTTAGGAATCCTTCTAGCCACTTGTTTGTGTTTTCAGCTAGCCCATCAGTTTGCGGATGAAAGGCCGTGCTAAAAGTGGGGTGTATCCCTAGTTGCTTATACACTGCCTCCAGGAAGTGTGATTTGAAGGTTGTTCCCCTATCAGAGACTGTTGTTTTGGGGAGCCCATGGATACGCCATATGTTCTGCACAAAGATCTTGGCTAGCTGTTCTGAGTTGGTGCTTTCATTGCATGCAATGAAATGTTCCATCCTTGAGAAGCGATCCACTACTACAAGGATGCTATCCTTTCCTTCCGATTTGGGTAGTTTGACAATAAAGTCATATGCAATATCTTCCCAAGGTTTCTCCGGTATTGGCAAGGGTTTGAGTGGGACTGGTTGTTTGTGTCCCTTTCCTCTTTGGCATACTTCACATGTGTCCACATATCTATTGACTTGTGCCTTCATGCCGGGCCAGTAGTATTTCCTTGCTACAAGTTCAAGCGTCCTTGCTTGTCCTTGATGTCCCGCTATTGGACTATCATAGTGTAGTCGTAGAATGTTAAAGCGCACATCCTTATCTTCAGGGACAACAATCTTCCCCTGGTACCAGAGGAGGTCTTTGTTGTACTCATAGTCCTTGAATTGCTTTTTGACAGTGGGAGGCAGATCCTCCTTTCCTTTGACCATTGTGATCAGGGTTCTGAGATTTTCATCTTCTTCCTGCCCTTCCTTGATGTCTGATATGATATCCACCCCTAGGTCTGCCAAAAAGCCTTTGAAAGTTTTGGTGGCAATCATTACTTGTTCCACATTGGGAATATCATCATGGTTGCTCCTCCTAGACAGGATATTGGGTTTTGTTCCCATTTTTCTGGGTCGGTAGTGTATCTCATAATTGTATGAGCTAAGGAGCAGGTACCATTGTGCATGTCTTCTGTTGAAGTTTCTATTACTTCCCCAATATATGAGGTTCCGGTGATTGGTGTATACGATTACTGGTAGACTAGTTCCTTCCAGGTGTATGCGCCAATGAGTTAGTGCTTCTATGATAGCTAGGAGCTCCTTATCATGTGTATTGTAGTTAAGCTCCGCTGGTTTGAAGCTTTTTGATAAGAAGCCAATGGGATGCAAATACCCATCTGATTGTTGCTGAGACAATATTGCTCCCATTGCCACCCCTGAGGCGTTGGTCTCTAGGTAGTATTGCTTTGATTCGTCAGGGTGTGCAAGGACGGGTTCTTCCGAAATTAGTGGCTTGAGTTCTTCAAATGCCTTTTGATGCTCTTCTCCCCATTCCCACTTCTTATCCTTATGAGTGAGCTGAGTCAAGGGTTTTACAACAGAGGAGAAGGATACAACAAATCTTTGGTAGAAGTTTGCAAATCCAATGAAGGATTGGAGTTGTTTTACCATTTTTGGTGTGGGCCATTCCTGGATAGTTTTGACTTTGTCTTTGTGCATGGAGATACCATGTTTGTCCACAACAAATCCCACCCAGTCGGCTTTCTTCTGGTAGAAGTAGCATTTTTTGATATTCCCATAGAGATGATGTTCTTGCAAGAGTTCCAATACTTCTTGGAGATATTGTGTGTGTTTCTCACGACCTCTGGAAATGACTAGGATGTTGTCGATGTATGTGACTACAGACACCCCTTTCTTGTATCTAAAAATGTGGTCCATGTATCATTGAAAGGTAGACGGGGCGTTCTTTAGTCCCATGCCCATTACCATGTACTTGAAGAGACCTTCCGCTGTTCTAAAAGCTGTTTTCCATTTGTCTCCTTCCTTGATTCTGATGTTCCAGAATCCATTCTTCAAATCTAGGGTGGAAATGAAAAGTTCTTTGTCATGTTCTTCCCCAGTTTTCTTGAAGATATCAAGTAGTTCTTCCAGGAGCGGCACAGGGTATCAATCAGCTATTGTTATAGCATTTATTCTGGTGTAGTCTATCACTGTTTGGAGGTTGGGTACAACCTGTCCCGGTTTTAGTGCCTTTTTGACCAAAAAGGCTCCGGCGGCAATAGGGGATTTGCTTGGCCTTATTCTTCCTGAAGCCAATTCTTCCTTTACATATTGCTTCTGTGCCTCTCTTTCTCTTGGGGAAAGAGGGTACGCCTTCCTGGGTTTGGGCAGAGCTGCTCCCTCAATGAGGTCTATTGTGCAATCCCATTCCCTATGTTCTGGCAGCTGGTCATATTTTTCTTCATCAAAGACATCTTGGTAGTCTTGTAGTTCTTCTGGTAGGCCTTCCAATTCAGCTGCCTTAGCTTGGATAAGATTGTTACGCCAGTTGATTTCAAAGGGTGCCCATGTGATATCCGGGTTGACTTCCTTTAGCCACGTCATTCCCAGTATCATAGGTTGTGTTCCTGTTGGCATGCAGTAGAGTTTTTGCATGAAGGTTCTTCCTTGGAGCTCAAAGGTGATCTTAGTCTGGAAGCATATAGTTTCCTTCTCCGTTTTTCCATTGATCATTTCAACACTTCTGGGAGTTTGAAGTTTGATGAGAGGAAGGGTATTTCTCCTGGCATACTTGATATCCATGAAGTTTCTTGTAGATCCTGAGTCAATGAGTGTTGGTGTTTTATCCGTGATTCCCTCTATCTTTGTATATACCATAGGTGATTCATTTGATGCTTTGCAGTAATATACATTTGATAGAGGTTTGTTCAAGGTATCACTAGACACGGTGCTAGGACACCTATCTAGTTTTCCGACTGCAAGGCAGTTGAGACTACCTCTTCAATGGTAGCGGAGACTTCTGCCGCTTTTCCTTTGATTGGTTGTTTCCCTTTGTCAACGTAGGTCCATCCTGTGCGGCAATCCTTCATCATATGATTAGGTTTGCCACATTCGATGCACAGGTTCTCCTTCTTGCAACGTTCCTTTTCTTCATTGGGTACCTGGATGATAGCAGTATTTCTGCCGGTGTTTGGACCTTGAGGTTTCCTTTGATCCTTCTGTTTTGCTTTATCCAATTTTGTTGGATTCAGTCGCTTGGCCTGGAGTGCAAGCTGCATCCAATCATGCCAGGTCCTTGCATTATGGCGGTTGTAGTTGCGCATTTCTTCCCTTATGAGTTCCTGTTTGATGGTGTGTTGTAGGCCATGTTGGAAGGGTGCAATGAGGGCATCTTTGTTCCATTCTACGTCTTGCTGTAGAAGGCAGAATTCTGTGATGTATTCCAACATGCTCTTGTTTTGGTAGAGCTTCTGTAGTTTGGTTTTGGCATCTAGTTGTTTAGCCAGATCCGTCCATTGTTCAATAAAAGCTGTCTGTAGTTCTTCCCAGCTTGTGAGCCAAAGATGGGGACGTCCATTGATATAGGCGTTCAGGGCGGGTTGTGCCCAATTTGCTGGTTGTCCTTCTTTCATATTGATCAAGAAGGCGGCAATTTTGCTAGGATCAGTATTGTAGTAGTTTTCATTGATGTGGAAGTAAGCCTTCATTTGTGAGAGAAAAGTTTCAGCAGCCATTCCTCTTGTTCCATCAAAGGGTTTTGGCATTTTTTGTTTAGATGACAGCCCACCTCCATTTCCTCCCTGAGTCTGGATGATGATTGTTCGGTCCCTTTGCCGCACCTGATGTCCTGATTGATTTTCCACATGGAAGGATGGAGAGGATGGGGACAATGATGGACTGGGCACTCTTCTTGGTCCACCCCATCCATGGCCCTAGGGTGATGATGGAGGATGCGGAGGGTTGGGAGGAGGTGGTGTTCTCTTACTTTCCTGTGAGTGTTGCTTGTCTCTATCATCCATTTGCCGCTTGCCAATATTTTGGACGTCAAGCGCAATTTGGTCTACAGTTGTTTCTGTCCTTCCAATGTGTGTAGCTATGGCAAGTAGTGCTAGTCATTGGGCTTCCGTAGTGGTTTGGTATTCCCTTTGCAGGGCTTGGATTGTTGCCTCCATTGTTGCTAGTTGGGTATTTTGTCCATTGATAGACAGATTGATACCTGCTTGATGACAACCAGTTGTTTGGTCAATTTGTTCCATAGTGTTTGTTGCTGTGTCCATTTGGTTCTGGACTTGCTGCATTACATTTTCTACAGTTCCAATCCTTTCTAAGAAGGTATTGACTGTATCTTTGGTTTGTTGCCCAATACGTTCAAGTATCTGTAAGAAGTTAGTTGTGTCAGTAATTTGAGTGTCCCACCTTTGTTCCAGAGTCTGGATTCTTGCTGCCATGATTGCATTGTTTTCCATGTATTCCCTCTGTATTCTGTTGTAGATATCCTGGAAGGCTTCCACCTCTCTGCCTTCTCTGTTGGCAATTTGCTGGCTCCTCCAGATGGGTCTATCAATTGATGTTGTATCAATTGACCTGCTTGCACTGGTACGCAATACCAATCTAGATGGTGCTGAAGAGGCATTGTCTCCCTGTACGTAGTCAAGTCTTGGCAAAGGGTTTTTGGTGTTCTTGCCATTGGATTTGTGATGGATTATTGAGAAGGTTAGTGGTGACCTTGGTACGGTTATTCTGGGATGTGAAGGACCTGGTGTGGCATTTCTTGGTTGGTCACCAGCAATCTGTATCTTTTGTTCAGCCTGTGGTGATTCAATGATTGGGACAGTTATTGTTATTGGCGCCGGTGGCTCAGTTCCTGTTGTATTGGGTATTGTTATTGTTCCCAGTGTAGTGTCTTCTACTTTGGCTGACTTTTCCCCAATGTTTCCCAAGCCTCCTGGGACAGTTCCCACGCTAGGTGGTCTAGACCATTGTCATGGTCTCAATGATTCTGTCAATTCAGGTGGAGGTCTAGCCCTTTGTGTTGGGTTCATTTGTACCTCCTGTATCCATGAGTGTAGCTGCTCCATTTCCGCTCTTGAGGAGGGTCTTGTAGAGTCCATAGTAGTCACATGACTATATTGTGTTTTCTTGTGGCTTGCAGTTGAAGCTTGCTTTGCAATGTTGCAACCCTCTATGCCGGTTGACCAATGACAGTGACTGTTCTTGCCTGAGTCGCAGGGACTGGCCTTGATATGCCCTATAGGCTCCTTAGACCGTTTGCTAAGTTGCTAGTGCAACCTTAGCGTCAATACTGATGATGGCCAAAGGCCCACTTAGATGAGAGACAAAGGCTGTAAGGCCTTTGGGACTTAGAGTGCACTCTGAGGGGAGAGATGACGAGGCAAAGCAAGCTGGAGTGAGTCCATGCTTGCAAGCCAGTATATATAGCATGAGGCAAAAATGCCTCAAAGTGGTACAATACATAAACTGGCCAATCAGGCGCCAGTATCAGTCAGCAATCACAAAGTACTTCTGGAAGAACATTCCAGAAGCACAATCCTTCCAAGGGAAGGATCCAGAAGACAGCAAGGCCATATGGGCCAAGGTGACACGTCATCCATACACCACACTAAACGCGGGAGAGGGCTGTACATTGTACATTGGGCACTTAGGGCGCCAGAGTCTGAGCCACACAGCCAGAGTCCAAGGATGTTGTACATGGGTCACGACAATGGTGGCTTGCAGAGGAACAGGCCTTTGTAGCATCAAAGGTGCTTGAGCAAGACTACACCCTTGCAGAACAAATCCTTGCATGCACGTTTGAGTTGGTCGATCAGCAATTATTGGTTTGCAGGGTGTGTGCCTCGTTATGGGGTGCTTCGGGCACTTCTTTGTTTGCAACTGTGGTCAACAGACTATGTAATTTGAGTTGCAAGTGCTCCAGATGCTTGAACAATTCACAAGATGATTTGAAGGCTGTTCCAGAGAGAAGTGTGCGGTTGTAGGCTGTGAATGCAAGGTCAGTAATTGGAAGTCCACTCATTGCGCGTACAAACGGCTTGGTGCCCATTTGCAGTTCAAGAGTCATGCCAAGGGTGATCAGATTGGGTGGAAGCTTGTTGACCTGGATGCACCTTCCATTTGACTTGTCATTGGGGTCCAGGTTATTGATGGTGAAATGTGTGAACAAGCATCCAATGGACCTTCCAGTTCAGTTTGGGAATAAGCTCATATGGACAACAAGTCAGTGCAAGTGCAGTTGGCACGGCTGGAATGTCAATGGCAACCCTTGATTACTTGTCTGGCTGGGTGTTTGATCACGCGGCCATAAACCCCACCATTAGTAGGACATTAGCTTGCAGTCTGTTATGGGCAGTTAGTTTTGGGCCTACAAGCAAATAAACCAGACACACCGTCTCAGACTCAACTGGGAATCTGAACAACCCAAAGTCCCCCAGCGCCTCAAAGCCAGACAGGCAAGTTGTTCCAAGGGTCACAAAGAGAAATGTAGGATGCCTGACAAAGACCAAAGGACTGCTGCTGGGGTGAGTGACATAACAAGTTGCCAGGTGCTGAATCTGTGGTCAAACTTGGTTACCCTGGGCCCCAAACAATGTGGTAACTTGAACATTTGCCTGTCACAGTGGAGGAGTCCAGCTTGAGTCATTGATATCATTGTTGGGCAATGCATGTGCTTCCTGCCAAACAGCAGTTTTGGGTAAGGCAAGTCAGATCAGAACAGTAAGCAACCGTCAAACACACAGTGCAGGTTTGTTCATGAGGACCAAATTCATCCAATACAACAAGTACAATAGTTGAGAATTGCGGATTGACCAAGACTTTGCTGTGCAGGGGATGTGTGCAAGTCACCATCAAAAGGTGCAGCAGAGTTGTCACAACCTTTCCTTCTCTCTTTCTTGTCATAAGCTTCTTCTTTAATGGCTATGAGACAAGCTGCAAGGGAGAGTGGACAGCACTAAGACCTAAATGACCTCTTGAACCGCAACACACTTAAGCGTCTCTAGGCTCTTGAGGGTAGGGGTGGTTCAAAGTGTCACTCAAAGGGAATGTTTGACAAGTGAAAACAAGCTGGGGTTACCAGGCTTGTTGGTCCACTATATATATCCAAGACAAGGCCAAGTCATACAGGGCGCAGCCACATGAGTCAAAACAGTCAACCAGTCAGGAGTGTCTGTGTGAGTCATGCTGTATGAACAGACATGACTTGTACAAAGCACGGCCTCATTACACAATGTAACAGGAAAACCACAAGAAGGTGGCAACGTGGCGGGAAAAGAGAAACAAAACATAACAGACGAAGCCACAAGACAGGAGAGGCGCAGACAAGTCCGATGGAGTGAGCAAGGCTCACAACATTTCTCCCTCTTGTCTGTTTGCCTTGTGTTTGGTCTTGTTCCTCTTGCCTTGGCGCATTTAGTCACCTTCCTGTAAGCCATGATCATGGGACATGACTGCCTGGCATGTCTTCTCCTTTTCCTGTTTCCATGGACTTAACACATTTCCTTTGTCTCACCCTTGCTTCTCTTGGACTCTTGCCTTTTCTCATTTTGGCTCCCTTTGTTGCCTTCTATCTATTGTACATAGCCACACTAGATAGTATATATACCAGCAACACAAGTCTTGTCTCTACAAGACTTGTTCTCTTGTTGTTTTCCCCAATCACTCACTGCGTGACTTACTTAGGCCTTAGTGCTGTACATTTGACCTTTGTTGTTGTCCCAACTCCCATTCTCACTACCTGTGGAGTCTTGGCCTCTGAGGTTCATTAGGGTTGTGACACTAGAACAAGTCTTGTTGCCCTCATTGCAGATACAGCCTTTGTCACTGTTGGAACCAGGTCTTTTATGACTGGGTTATCTCTGAGCACTGCACACCCTTCTTCATTGATTAGCCAATCTCCCCAACTCTCCCCCTGCATCATTTACACATTGAGGCACATTGCAGCTTGCATCCATTAGCTCATTGACAATGTCCCCTATCCTCTGATATCACTGATCCATTGCCACCTTGTCGTGACCTGTCCCACCCTCTGTCTCTCTTTCTGCAGACTCGTGGCTTGTATTGGTGCCTTAAGCGCCTCTTCTGTATAGATGTGCCCTCTCCCTTGCTTAGTGAGGTGTATGGATGACATGTCACCATGAGTCATATGACTCATGCTGTTTCCTATTGGCTGGCCTGAGCAGCCCCCTTTATGACTCAAACTCTGACTCAGGCTTGTGACTCATGTACTTAGTATGACTCACTCGCCTCTTGTCTATATATACTGGCTTGCAAGCATGGTTACCCCCAGCTTGCTTTGCCTTGTCAACTCTCCCTGCAGTGTGTGATCAGAGGCACTTGGCTACTTAGCCACTACAGCAGCCACTTGGGATTTGGAGCTAGGACTTCTACTTAGAAGCTAGCAATTTCCCTTAGCGATTTAGTCTACTTAGACTTATTGCTCACGGTCAACAAGGCGATTAGCAGTCATCAACTCTACTACTTAGCAGGTTGCAACACACCTAATCAGGAAGCGCTGCTCATATATTCTACTGGAACAAGGACCTTGGATACTTTTGCACTGAACCTAATGTCCACTAGGTTCCCCCTAAACACTCCATCTCTACCCAGGGGATATTTCTCTATTACCACTAGCCACTATTGGTCAAAGTGCACCAAGAAGCGCACTTATTATAGCACATGACCACCAGGAGTTGTTCCGGCTCAGTGGAATCCTTTAGACAAACCATGGCATCTGTGACTGCTCCATCTACATCCCAGAAAGGAAAAGGCCCTATAGCCCCATCAGCTCCAGAAACTCTGCTCCACCAAACACACTTCTCTGAACCACTCCCATCACACACAGGAGATGAAGAAAATGAGGGCAATACCACTATTTGGTCACAACCAAACCCATACCCTACTTTTGATGCTGAATTGAGACCCTCTTCCCCAGCCATTGAAAGTTATACAGGTGAATTATGGTGGGAATCCCATGAAAACAATCATCAAAAACAAATCCTGTTCATCCTGAAGGAGATGGCTTTGCAGCAAAGCCTTATGGCTCAGCATTTGGAGCATGTGGAAAGTTGGATCCTACATAACAGGGATGACAGAAATATTTGCATTGGGCAATTGTTGGAAATCTTAGACCAAAACCATCTGCTGTACAACACGGTGGTAGATCAACATGCAACCACCAAAGACATGGTTTGAGCACATGGTTTCCTTGCAAACCCTACAGGAGGAAGCAGAAGCAGTGCTACTAGGACTAGTGTGCTGACAACAAGCCAATTAGGACTGTCACTCAGAGGAGGAGCAAACACTGGAGCATGAAGCCTAAGGGGATCAATGATGCATTTTGCACCACCCTCATCAGGAAGGATGGCACCCCCCACTTCATTGATATTCTCTTCAGGAAGGACTGAGAGATTGGCTGCCTCCAAACCAACAGAATTCAATGGTGAACATGGAGCTAAGGCCAGGGATTTTACTTATTCCTGTGCAAATTATATTGCCAACTCCCATTATGCCACTGCTTCTGATGAGAAGAAGATCCGGCTCATTATCTCCTACCTACATGGATCAGCAATTGACTGGATCCAGCCTTTCCAAGACCTACACAACGTGGGGGTGCCCCAAGTTATTTTCACAGATCTAGATGTCTTTCAGCATGAATGGGAATTAGCATTTGGCAAATCAAACAGGTCAAAGTTTATTGACAGAAGTACAAGGCATTGACTCAAACCAAGACAGTAGTTGAATACATTATTCAATTTAGGATCTTGTTGGCACCACTAGACTACAATGAACAAACCTTGAAGGACAATTTCTATGCAGGTCTCAAGGACAACATCAAGGACATGCTCACTTCCCAAGCCTACAATCATCATAATGCCACGTTGCAGGAATTATTCACCAGGACCCAAGAAATTGATGCAGCCCTCATTGCTAGGAATATGGAGAAAAGAAGTACTGGTACTTTGGAGAGGGCAACACCAAGTGGCACCCAGAAGCGGGTAACCACGAGCACAGCAGTGCACAAATTCCAGAAGGGAGAAGCAATTTACACAGTGACTCCTCAGGGTAGCAAGAAGGGGACAATAGAATCAATCAGCAAAAATAAACAAGGATTCTTGACACCCAAGATCAAATGGGCTGATGGAACAACAACCAAAATCCCCTTTAGTTTCATTAAACCAGACACTTGTCAAGCCAAGGTAGAGGTAGCAGCTGTCACAAGTGAAACCACCTGCTATTGTTGCCAGAAGAAGGGTCACATGGCCAAGGATTGTCACGCACAAATTGCTGCCCTGGAGGATGTTGATACCAGCAATTCAGAATCAGGAAAAGGCAGCAACTGAGGGGAGCATCAGGCACCCTAAAGTCAGAATTAGATCATGTAATCTTGGAAAAATCGGAAACAGTCTGTAAACAAAATATACCTTTGTTCCACCAAATATGCAGACCAACTTTGAGTTCCTATCACCATTGAATGCTTGAAACACCTTATCACTGTTGCCATGATCAATTCAGGGGCATCAGGAAATTTCATTAATTCTGAATACATCAAGAAACACAAAATTCCTACAAAAAAGAAAAAAACAGCGATACAAGTCCAAGTAATAGACAGACGGCCAATAGCAAACGGACCAATTGACTAAGAATGCACTTTCCAAATCATCATGAATGACCACATAGAAGAAATTACATGTGACATAGCACCAGTAGGACAACACACAGTTGTACTAGGAATTCCTTGCTTAAAAAAACACAACCCAAAAATCAACTGGATGATAGGTTCCCTGGAGTTTAACTCAGATTATTGCGCAGCAGAATGCTTATGCAAAGATTGCAATGCTGTAGAAGGGGGGGTAGTGGGTCAATTACCAGAAGAATATTCGGAATTCAAAGATGTTTTTGTTGCCAAAGAAGTGGATAAACTGCCCCGCACCAGCCATACAACCTGAAAATCAAATTGGAACCTGGTGCAAAGCCCAAGATTGGCGTGGTACACTCCCTCACCAAAGAAGAAGACCAAATTCTGAAGGCATGGATTGACAAAAACCTGGAGAAAGGATTCATTGTTCCATCCACATCCAAATGAGCATAACCAGTAATGTTTGTCAAGCGCCATGATATTGATGGGGTTCCCCAACCACCAAGATTGTGCATGGACTATCAATACTTGAATCGCCACACCAAGAAGAATTGCTATCCACTGCCTAGAACTGATGACCTCATTGAACGGGTTAAAGGTGCCAAAATCTTCACCAAACTTGACCTCAAGTCTGGTTACAATCTGGTCAGGGTAGTGGATGAGGATGTCCACAAGATGGCGTTCAGAACCAAATATGGGCTATTTGAAACCAGGTGTCATGAGCTGACTAAGCTCAGACATTTTATTCTGATTTTACATTCTTTTTTCCGAACACTTTCCTTTTTTGGTACAAATGTCCCTTAGCACTTAAACTTGTATCATGTGATGTATTTGTCTTTTCATTTGATATTGGTGTTGCTTCCCAAACTTCCAGAATGTCAAGTCATACCTCTTATCTTGCTTATCATTGGTTCTACTTGGCTTTCCCACACTGATAAATGATGATGTGACGCTGACCCCTCATGTATATAAACCCAGAGGTCAAGCCAGTTAACAACAAGGCTTGACCTCCTCTCCACTAGGACTTGACAATATCAAATCCTCTTAACTACTTCTACTCCTTGGGTTCTAAGACTTGTCCGAGTTGAACCCCTTAACCTTTTATATACCTAATTGACCCAAGTCGGGACACCAGGGTTATGCTGTTTGGCCTCACCAACGCCCCGGCAACATTCCAGAACATGATGGATGCTGAGTTCAGGGACATCAAGGGAATCTATGTTGAAATCTACATTGATGATATCCTGATTTTCTCCAAAAACACCAAGGACCACCCAAATCATGTGAAAGAAGTACTGTGTTGTCTACAATGCATTGGCCTCTATTGCTCCATCAAGAAATGTTCTTTCCATGTACCAAAGGTTGATTATTTAGGACTTGTTATATTGGGAGAGGTGGTGGAAATGCAGGAAGAAAAAATTAGCACAATCAAAAAGTGGCCCACCCCAAAAAATGTCACAAAGATCCAGTGTCAAAGCCCGACAAAAACTACAAAATACCCAAACTGCTCAAGACAGTGGGCAGCCCCTAAAAGGCGACTTGGAGGGGGTTTGCAACAACACGCAGGAATGTATAAGTAAGGGCACTTTGTTGCAACCCTCTTTGCCGGTTGATCGACAACAGTGACCATTCTTGCCTTAGTTGTATAGACTGGCCTCGATATGCCTTACAGGCTCTTTAGACCGTTTGCTAAGTAGCTAGTGCTACCTTAGTGTCAATACTGATGATGGCCAAAGGCCCACTTAGATGAGAGACAAAGGCTGTAAGGCCTTTGGGACTTAGAGTGCACTCTGAGGGGAGAGATGACAAGGCAAAGCAAGCTGGAGTAAGTCCATGCTTGCGAGCCAGTATATATAGCATGAGGCAAAAATGCCTCAAAGTGGTACAATACATAAACTGGCCAATCAGGCACCAGTATCAGTCAGCAATCACAAAGTACTTCTGGAAGAACATTCCAGAAGCACAATCCTTCCAAGGGAAAGATCCAGAAGACAGCAAGGCCATATGGGCCAAGGCGACACATCATCCATACACCGCACTAAATGCAGGAGAGGGCACTACATTGTACATTGGGCACTTAAGGCACCAGAGTTTGTGCCACACAGTTAGAGTCCAGGGATGTTGTACATGGGTCACGACATTGCCCCCCTTTTTAGGTCAGGCGTAGGGGACCGCGCACAACTACTTCTGTGCATCCTAGCCTTCCTAGCCATTCCTCTTCTAGTTCCTTTCTTCTTTTGATAGCTGCAGCTAGATTAGGTGCCGCATGCTGCACACCAAGGTTCATTTTGATTGCTTCTGGAGAGTGGCTGATTAGGGAGTTGAGGCAATACAGAGTAAGCCCTTTGAAGGTTGACTGGGGACCTGTATCCCCCATAGGACAATAGAGATATGCTCCCTTAGTGGGGTGCTCCCAGAGGTATGGTGACACTTTGCTGTCTACTTTTTTAAGAAGGGAGCAGAACCCTTTGGAGCATTTAGTGATGACCAAGGGAGTAAGAAAGGTGGGCAAAGAGTGGGCCATTGGAGCTAAGTGAGGAGTAGTACAGAGACACAGGAGGATATATACATGAGGAAGAGGGCGGGAAGATGTAGTTATGGAAACTACAATTTCTTTTTCTGATGGCAATTCATTTTTCACCGTGGTGACCTTTGCGATCCCCATCCTCCTTGCCAATGTGTATATATGACTTCCATTACATCTGATGTCCAGTTGTTAGGGTCCGTTCCCACCCAAAACATCCATAGGAAGAAGTCTTCCCTGGCCATCATGTTCGCCAGAACCCACTGTGGGGTTTCACTGTACCAGTTGCTTCCTCTGGCATCAATGTTCGGGCAGTGTTGCCATTTGTCCATTTCTTCTTGCTTGAAGAAGTACCATTGTGCACCTCTTGCAGGCGCGTCTGCGTGGATCATGTAGTAGCTCCTGTAGAGCATCCAGTTGCTGCCCCAGTTGGTAGTAATGGCACCAATGCCAATGTCTGTTCCCTTGGTGGTGTAGGAGGCGTGCGAGAAAACAGAGGAGGTGTCAAAGTTAGACATAGTGTGGGTGGGTGCAGTGGTAGTGGTGGTTTGAGTGTGTTGAAGAAAGCAATTCAAGAAGGCTTCCTTTTATACGCAAAGGTATTTACAGACAGGTCCATGGCTGGGTAAGTTGTTCCGTGTGTTGCAGGTTCCTCATTGTAGAGTTCCTTAGTTACCTTCTTTGTTTCCATCTTCCCTTTCTTTGCAATTTCTTGCAATGTGCCCAGGCTTTCTGCATTGATAGCACAGGTTCTCCTTCTTGCGTTCCTCCTGTTCTTCTTCTGTTATTCCGTTCCCATGGTTCTCATTTGATATCTCCCTTTGTTTTCTTTTGTTAGGGTTTAGTCGCTCAGCCTGGAGTGTGAGCTGCATCCAATTGTGCAAGGTCCTTGCATTATGGCGGTTGTAGTCATGCATTTCTTCCCTTATGAGTTCCTGTTTGATGGTGTGTTGGAGGCCATGTTGGAAGCATGCAATGAGAGCATCTTTGTTCCATTCTACGTCTTGCTGTAGAAGGCAGAAGTCTGTGATGTATTCCAACATGCTCTTGTTTTGGTAGAGCTTCTGTAGTTTAGTTTTGGCATCTAGTTGTTTAGCCGGATCTGTACATTGTTCAATAAAAGCTGTCTGTAGTTCATCCCAGCTTGTGAGCCAAAGATGGGGATGTCCATTGATATAGGCGTTCAGGGCAGGTTGTGCCCAATTTGCTGGTTGCCCTTCTTTCATATTGATCAAGAAGGCGGCAATTTTGCTAAGATCAGTGTTGTAGTAGTTTTCATTGATGTGGAAGTAGGCCTTCATTTGTGAGAGAAAAGTTTCAGCAGCCGTTCCTCTCGTTCCATCAAAAGGTTTTGGCATTTTCTGTTTAGATGACGGTCTGCCTCCATTTCCTCCCTGAGTCTGGATGATGATTGTTTGGTCCCTTTGCCGCACCTGATGTCCTGATTGATTTTCCACATGGAAGGATGGAGAGGATGGGGACAATGATGGACTGGGCACTCTTCTTGGTCCACCCCATCCATGACCCAAGGGTGATGATGGGGGAAGCAGAGGGTTGGGAGGAGGTGGTGTTCTCCTACTTTCCTGTGAGCATTGTTCGTCTCTATCATCCATTTGCCACTTGCCAATGTTTTGGACATCAAGCGCGATTTGGTCTATAGTTGTTTCTGTCCTTCCAATGTGTGTAGCCATGGCAAGTAGTGCTAGTTGTTGTGCTTCCGTAGTAGTTTGGTATTCCCTTTGCAGGGCTTGGATTGTTGCCTCCATTGTTGCTAGTTGGGTATTTTGTCCATTGATAGACAGATTGATACCTGCTTGATGACAACCAGTTGTTTGGTCAATTTGTTCCATAGTGTTTGTTGCTGTGTCCATTTGGTTCTGGACTTGCTGCATTACATTTTCTACAGTTCCAATCCTTTCTAAGAAGGTATTGACTGTATCTTTGGTTTGTTGCCCAATATGTTCAAGTATCTGTAAGAAGTTAGTTGTGTTAGCAATTTGAGTGTCCCACCTTCTTTCCAGGGTTTCAATTCTTGCTGCCATGATTGCATTGTTTTCCATGTATTCTCTCTGTATTCTGTTGTAGATAGCCTGGAAGACTTCCACTTCTCTGCCTTCTGTGTTGACAATTTGCTGGTTCCTTTGGATAGTTCTATCAATTGATGTTGTATCAATTGACCCACTTGCACTGGTGCGCAATACCAATCTAGATGGTACTGAAGAAGCGTTGTCTCCTTCTACATAGTCAAGTCTTGGCATAGGGTTTTCTGTATTGCCACTATCAGATTCATGATGGATTGTTGAGAAAGTAAGTGGTGACCTTTGTACAGTTATCCTGGGATGTGAGGGACCTCGTGTGGCATTTCTTGGTTGGTCTCCAACAATCTGTATCTTTTGTTCAGCCTGTGGTGATTCAATGATTGGGACGGTTATTGTTATTGGCGCCGGTGGCTCAGTTCCTGTTGTATTTGGTATCGTTATTGTTCCCAGTGTAGTGTCTTCTACTTTGGCCAAGTTTTCCCCAATGTTTCCCAAGCCTCCTGGGACAGTTCCCGCACTGGGTGGTCTAGACCATTGTTGTGGTCTCAATGATTCCGTAAATTCAGGTGGAGGTCTAGCCCTTTGTGTAGGGTTTATTTGTACCTCCGGTATCCGTGAGTGTAGTAGTTCCATTTCCGCTCTTGAGGAGGGTCTTGTAGTGTCCATAGTAGTCATGTGACTATATTGTGTTTCCTTGTGGCTTGCAGTTGAAGCTTGCTTTGCAATGTCACAACCCTCTTTGCTGGTTGACCAACAACAGTGACCGTTCTCGCCTTAGTTGTATAGACTGGCCTTGATATGCCTTACAGGCTCCTTAGACCATTTGCTAAGTAGCTAGCGCTACCTTAGCGTCAATATGCCGCAAGGGCTCCTTAGACCGTTTGCTAAGTAGCTAGTGCTACCTTAGCGTCAATATGCTGCAAGGGCTCCTTAGACCGTTTGCTAAGTAGCTAGTGCTACCTTAGTGTCAATACTGATGATGGCCAAAGGCCCACTTAGATGAGAGACAAAGGCTGTAAGGCCTTTGGGACTTAGAGTGCACTCTGAGGGGAGAGATGACAAGGCAAAGCAAGCTGGAGTAAGTCCATGCTTGCGAGCCAGTATATATAGCATGAGGCAAAAATGCCTCAAAGTGGTACAATACATAAACTGGCCAATCAGGCACCAGTATCAGTCAGCAATCACAAAGTACTTCTGGAAGAACATTCCAGAAGCACAATCCTTCCAAGGGAAAGATCCAGAAGACAGCAAGGCCATATGGGCCAAGGTGACACATCATCCATACACCGCACTAAACGCAGGAGAGGGCACTACATTGTACAATGGGCGCTTAAGGCGCCAGAGTTTGTGCCACACAGTTAGAGTCCAGGGATGTTGTACATGGGTCACAACACACTTGGTCTAGAGAGACCTGGGCAGCAAGAACACTTATGCACAAAGGCACTTATGCAATGTAGAGGTTGTACAAGCCAGTATATTAGGCAAGTGGTTGAGTTCTGAGGTTAAGCCTCAGACTCACCCTCATTATATACATGAGAGACGCCACATCAAACTATACAAGGTATATACAAGGTATATACATGGTACAATAAACAAGTGATACAATAGATATTTAGTCATCAACAACATGTTACAAAACAAAGAGATGTTACAAGTCACGTGACCGTTACCGTTACCAGGAGTGGATAAATGCGCATATATATGATTAAATGTGACTTAGAAAAATGATTGGTGGTCATGCCTCTTGGGTCATGACATCCAGACTTTCCTTGGCTTTGCAAACTTCTACCAATGGTTTATACAGAATTACACCCACATTGTGCAACTATTATATGACCTGACCATGAAGACCAAACAATGGGAATGGGGATTGGAAGCAGCACTTGTGTTCCAGGGATTAATCAAAGAATTCATCAAGGCTCCCATTCTGTTGCGACCAGACCAAGACAAAGGATTTATCATTGAATGCAACACGTCAGACAAAGCAACCAGGGCAGTTCTCAGCCAATACAGGTCTGATAACAAGCTTCACCCTGTGGTGTTCATGTCCAAGAGCCTATCCCCAGCAGAGCAAAACTATGACATTTTTGATAAGGAACTTCTGGCAATCATCAAGGTTTTCAAGGAATGGTGCCACCTCCTAGAAGGAACAGAGATTCCTGTGTTGCTCATCACCAATCACAAGAATCTGGAATATTTCATGACTTCCAAAGTTTTAATGAAACAACAGAATAGATGGGTGGTTTTCCTTTCCAAATTCAATTTCCAAATCAAGTATAGGGCCGGCAGACTCAATGGCAAGGCAGATGCACTCAGTCAACTGAGTGACCATGACCTGGAAGGGGGGGTAGTCCCTCAAAAACCCCTACTTTCTCCACACATCTTCATCAATTCAGCTGAAACAGAACCACAGGGCATGCCATTAACTACGGTTATTTGACAGGCAATCAGAGATCAGACGCAGAAGGACAATTATGTTACATCAATCTGTGCCTTCCTTAGCAACCAACCAGAGAAAGCTCCCACCTCAGGCCAGAAGGAATTTGAAGACTGGAATATAAGGGACAACTTACTGTACCACAAAGGAAGGATTTATGTCCAAAGCAACAACAAAACCAAGTGTTGGATTTTAGAACTCCATCATGACAACAAAGCAGTAGGACACATGGGGCAAGCAAAGATGCTGGCATTGGTCAAAAGGTAATATTGGTGGCCATCCATGAAGGCATACATCAACAAATATGTGTCATCATGTGACTTGTGCCAACGTTCCAAGCCAATTAACCAGCAAACCCTTGGAGAATTACAACCACTTGAACTGCCTTCCAAGCCCTGGCAACACATTTTGGCCAATATGATTGTCAAACTACCACTTTCCAAAGGTCTAGACTCCATACTGGTGATTGTCAATACCTTGACCAAGATGGCGCACTTCATTCCCTGCTCTGACAAGACCACATCCCCCAAACTCACGGAGTTATTCATGGAACACTGTTGGAAATTACATGGCACCCCAGAAACAGTAGTGCTGGATTGCAGGCCCACTTTTGTGTCTAGATTCATGAAAGAACTCTATCAAGCCGTGAACATTTGGCCCAGACTCTCCACTGCTTATCACCCTGAAACTGACAGACAAACGGAGTGCATCAATCAAATGGTCAAAGCCTTCATTCAGACATATTGCTCATTCAGACAGCATGATTGGGCATCACTACTACTGTTTGCCAAATTTGCATACAACAACTCTTTCCACTCCAGCATTGGCATGACCCCTTTCTTTGCCAACACAGCTTGCCACCGTCAATTGAAGGAACTCCAGTGGAAGATGGATCAGTGCCGGAAGCCGCAGCCCATGCACAACAAATCCAAGACAACCTGGAAGAAGCCAAGGCTAGCCTCATCCTGAGCAAGGAACAGGACAAGGAATATGTGGATTGGAAGCGATGGGAAGACCCCTTCATCATAGGCAACAAAGTTTGGCTCAGCCACAATCATATCACAACCAATCAACCATCCCTGAAACTCTTGCATAAACAGCTCAGACCATTCACAATTCTGGAAGCAGTAGGAAGGAATGCATATTGACTGGAACTCCCACCCTCCATGAGCATGCACCTGGTAGTCAATGTCTTGCAACTGGCCAAGTATGAGGAAGACAAGATTGAGGGTCGCCATGTGGAACTGCCCCCTCCCATAGAAACACCTGAAGGAGAGGAGGAATATGAGGTCAAAAAGATACAGAGCTCCAGGATCAAGAAGGGAGTTTTGGAATACTTTGTCAAGTGGAAAGGTTACACATCAGAACATGACTCCTGGGAACCCCTGGAGAACCTTGGCAACACATCAGAACTTGTTAAGGAATTCCACTTAGAACATCCTGAGGCCATCAAAGAAGTTCCTAATGTAACCAGGAAGTGTTGTCATGAGGAGACAAAAGATGAGTCAGCGGCTGGAGAGAAAGAAGAACGGCCCATTTGGCGCTCAAAATGTATAAAAGAGGCTGCTGGGATCCAGGTCCCCCATCCAAAAGTGTTCACTTTCACTCCTCCTGTGCTAAAAACATCCCCTACCCACACCTCACTCTCTGTGCCATGTCTGCTTTCACCCTCTCCACCAACACCTTCATGGTCCACGTCTATAAGGACCTTTACACATGTTCAGCCTCCTTCAAGCAGACACTGGAAGCCATTCCCCTGCTCAAGAACAGCCAGTATTGGCACTCCAGGCTGCGACAGGCCTTCTACTTCATCATTGGGGCATGCTCATGCCACTGCTGCCCCCCTTGCTCCTTTGTCAGTCACCCCCTTGTCCGGTGGAACAACTGGATTGCCCATGAGGCCCAGGACATCTATGATGCCTGGGAAATCATGGACCCCTTCCAGGTCATTGACCTCACCAATGGCCCTGGGCATGAAGAGCCCATCATTGACTTGACGGATGATGACAAGGAGGACGTCTGGAAAGGTACAGGGACAGCAGAGGACCTGCTTGTGTTGAACAATGAGGAGGAGTTTGTTTGGGTTAGCTGCAAGTCATCTGTTTTGTCTCTTGTAGAGTGATCCCCAGCCTAGAAGGGGGGGTAGTGTCATGACCTTTCCTTCTCTCTTTCTCCCTCTTGTCTGTTTGCCTTGTGTTTGGTCTTGTTCCTCCTGCCTTGGCGCATTTAGTCGCCTTTCTGTAAGCCATGATCATGGGACATGACTGCCTGGCATGTCTTCTCCTTTTCCTGTTTCCATGGACTTAACACATTTCCTTTGTCTTGACCTTGCTTCTCTTGGACTCTTGCCTTTTCTCATTTTGGCTCCCTTTGTTGCCTTCTATCTATTGTACATAGCCACACTAGATAGTATATATACCAGCAACACAAGTCTTGTCTCTACAAGACTTGTTCTCTTGTTGTTTTCCCCAATCACTCACTGCGTGACTTACTTAGGCCTTAGTGCCATACATTTGACCTTTGTCGTTGTCCCAACTCCCATCCTCACTACCTGTGGAGTCTTGGCCTCCAAGGTTTGGTTAGGGTTGTGACAAGAGTGTTGTGGTGGACACTCGTTTTTGTTGATAGACTTGTTATGTTACTAGAGGTTAGGGCACTCAGGGGTGATTTGACTCTGCCTGTATGCACTACAACTGGCTGCCAGTGGGAACTCTGATGCCACACAGAATCAATGGAATGATGCACTGGGGTACATGACAGGATTAGTAGACATTTTTGTCTTTACACTCTAAACCATCCAAACTCCCCAGCCCTGGACAAAACACCAAGTCAAGTATGCAATCCAGCTTCGTCTCAAACCATCTCCTGGTGGCTCTAACTTATTATCCTCTTGCTGATTGCCTTGGGTCCAGCCTGTTACATTCTATTTTGAAGACTGGTCAGCACTAAGCCCTCAAAGCATTGCCAACCTACCGCCCTTCCCAAAGCCTCAACAAGGTATTGTTGATAATTACTGTGTTCATTGGATTTTCCCAATGGACCCCCTGGAAGAAGGCTGGCGTGTATCCTCCAGGACCATATGTCATGTTTGGTCTCAGTGCATAAAGAAACCTATTAACAGCTCAGCAGCCTCTACAACTTGAATCAGGAATCATGGATTTGTCTAACCTTGCTACAGCCTCAGCATCTTCCCCTGGATCTTGTGCAAGATGAAAATTTGTTTCTAGATACACACTGGCCAGTGAGTATGGCTGTGGTGGAGTCACAACGGTCTGAATTTGACTGGGAAAGTTGGAACTTGTGGGCAAGGATAGTCAGGAAAGTCGTGGCATGGATGCAAAGATGCTACAAAGGTCCGAGGCAAGAGTCCCATCCAAACAAACACCAATAGTGAGATTTTCGACCAGTGGAATCCCGTGGACTATATTAATCCAATCAGATTGCTGATTTTTGAGCGAAGTCAGGGACAGCGTGGTTAATGGTAGTCGCTTCAGTGAATCAATAAGTCAAGGGGTGACGATTTGCCCAAAAGCACCAGACAGCCTCAGGCTAGTCAAAGCAGAGCCATGATCAGCAAAGCTTGGGATAATGCTAGACCATATATGCAGGTCGTTTTCTGGCTCAGGCCATCTATATGGTTCGAAACCTTGAATTTCAACTGTGCGTAGGCCTTGCCAAAATGACTTCTGGTGAATTAGGTTCCGAATTGTCTCCCAGCTAATTTCAGATATTGTTAAATGCCGGAGGGATGGGAAGGACTGGTCTGGCAGCTGGATGTTGGTTGCATACACCTTTTGATTGTCATGGAGGTTATGAATGGAAAGGGACTCCACTAGTGGCAGTGGCGCAAGAGATAGCAGGATATTGTTATCCAAAAAGAACGGGGTAGTAGATAGCATACAAAGGCATCAAAGTTGAGAAATGGCTGTAGAAGTGTTGGGAGAGGGCGATGCGTAGTTGAGGTTTCTGATTCCCTCATGTATGTATCCCCAATCCCCTTGTTTTTGTTCAGCTCAAATTCCGCAGGAAAAATCTCCAGAGATTCAATATGCGGGCATCTCCGGGATATCTCATCCAAGAGGTTGCGAGTAAGCTTGAATTCCATGAACATGTAGTCTTGTCTGTCAAATGACCAGCTCCAGCTGCTACCCCGGACCAAGCTGACACCAAGCAATGAAGGAGATAAAAAGGTAGCAATCCAGTTGGCGGAATCAGTTGTAATTCGTGCTCCATGTGCAGTCGCAGACATGGAAACTCGAATGTGCTCCAAGTTGGGGAGAAGAGGTGTGGATTGGGCGCACACCAGGAAATCGTCCCAATTTTCGTATTTGTCGACTAGCAGCATCTGTAAACCTGGCTGGGGCTCCATAGCACTATATACTGCTATGAAGCCCTATAGCAAATAAGCTACATCCTCTAAACCTAGCATTCCATAGCATTGCCCATTGCTACATAGCACTATGTAGCACTATGAAGCAGAGTCCCAATTTGGTGATTCAAACAGAAAAGTCAGAGACAGGTGGCTGCGCACTTACCACATATGGTAACTAATTAGTCCAAATTTGGATAAATGAGTTTTCATATATGGTAATTTTCGATTCTGAGACAATTATAAATTTCCGTTTTTGGCAATATTTGAAATTCCACATTGGGATGTAATTTACCCATTTTAGGCACTCATCTGACTTGAAACTGCAAGTCCCACCCTGCCCCTTGAAGTCATTTTTTCCTCCTATTCCATGTGTCTGAGTGCACCCCCTGCACCACCCCTGGGGGTACTTTGTAGCATATAGTCGCATTGGTACCAAGGGGATGGAAATCTGCTGGCTGGTTCAAAAGTTTGTCCCAAAATGGGTAAATGAGTAAGTGGTATCAAATTACCTATCTGGGAAAATCATTACCATATATGGTAAGTGTGCAGCCACCTGTCTCTGACTTTTCTGTTTGAATCACCAAATTGGGACTCTGCTTCACAGTGCTACATAGTGCTATGTAGCAATGGGCAATGCTATGGACTGCTAGGTTTAGAGGATGTAGCTTATTTGCTATAGGGCTTCATAGCGCTATATAGCACTATGGAGCCCCAGCCAGGTTTACAGATGAGCCAGCTGATTGGTATATCTAGATTTTTGACAAAACGGGCGTAAAGGCTGAGTCGAGATAGATCCAGCTGACTCGGAAACATCATAATCTTCTTTTGTAGGCCAACGTCAATCTTAAAAAACTCATTACTAAACACTCACGCTCTCGAAACACATCAATAGCTTGTTGCCAAATTCAACAATCTCGCAGCCGGGTATCATTGATACCATGGCAATGACAGCATCCGTACCCTCCCAGACGTATTGACAAAGCTTGTGAAATAGCAAGCGACAAGTACGCAGAAGGCTAGCATTGGTTGATTTTGGTACGAGGGTGCATATTTGCTGTGCGAGTTCGGGAATCGCAAAAACACAGAGACACGGATGGTTGCTGGGAGCGTCGGGTCATGGTGTGGTACTTAGTATCTGGGGAGAAAGTTTGCAGTTTCCTGTCAAGTAAATAGTCTGAACTGCGCTCACGCGTTGGGAGTGCTTCGAATTCTATGAGCATATGACTCGAGCCGTGACTGGGTACCAGTGAGTCACATTGAAAGAGATATACCATGGGACGGAGCCCGTGATGCCTATACCACTATTTGGTCCTTTGTAGTGCGAGTCCCTCTCAGATGAATCACCTGGAATTTGTCTCAGCTGGGTTCGCTTGTCAGGTGGATTCGAGTGGGGGATATTGGGACCGAAGTTCGCAGAAGGCTGTGCTGCCAATATCAACTCAGATTCTCTGTGTATCCCAATCTCTGGGCCAAGGTGTAAGGAGTGGAACCCTTACTTAGAAGCGGATTATATTCCATCACATCTGTGCAACTGACGTGTACTACGCTTGCAGAGGTTGTCGGGCTCCCAAAGTCAACGGTGGGGCGAATGAGCCAAGGCAATGTAAGCGCCACGGCGGTTGGAAATTCTACGATTTGATGACTCTGGCTCAAAAACGTTAATTAAAATATATTGATTTCAAGAATGTCGCGAGAGTGTGTAGCGTACACGGCCCATCTCCAATTAATCCATCAGCATCTTATTCTCCCACTGCATTCTGCTCGTCTATCCTCCTAGGCCCTTCGTGCGGTACTACATAGTACTCCTTTGGTCCATAAGTTCCATCCACCCACGCGCTCCATTGAACCAGTAACTCAGGCTTTGCTCCCTTTTTGCTCAGCTTTCGTGCCACTTCCGAGAGCGTCGACTTGACCTCCAGTCGGAGATGTCGAGCAGGAAAGGTGGAGCGAGTCGACGGTCGCTTGCAGAGGAATGGGCCCTTATAACATCGAAGGTGTTTAAGCGAGACTAGACCCTCGCAGAAAGTATCCTTTTGCGCAGGGTCAATCAGGTCAATCATAAGTCAAGGAACGGGGCACGTACCTCGTTATAGAGCGCTTCGGGCACTTCCTCATTTGCGACTGTGATCGACGGACTACGTAGTTTCAGTCTCAAACGCTCCAGGTGCTTGAATGATCCACAAAATGATTTGAAGACTGTACCAGAGAGCAGTGCGTGATCATAGGCTGTGAATGCGAGGTCGGTAATTGGAAGTCCACTCATCGCGCGTACAAACGGCTCGGTACCCATTTGCGATTCGAGTGTGACGCCAAGACTAGTCAGCTTAGGAGGAAGCTTGTCGACTTGGATGCATCTTCAATTAGACTCATCAGTGGGGTCCGGAGTAATGTGACGGTAAAATGCGTGAACGAGCATCCAATGGACGAACCATCCCATATGAGTGACCGAGTGAGCCGACTCGACAAGGTCGACAACATCATTGAAAAGAGGGGCCCAGTTGTGGTATGCCTCTCTACTCACTTGTCCCTTGGGTGCGTCTGGATTAGGTGTGGCTGGGCATTCGCCGAGTACTTCAGCCCTCCGCTCGTGGTCTTCAGGCGGGAACACTTCCATATAGAGGTGTTTGACGGTGTTGGGCGTGCGCAAGTGTGGACCCAGACTGTTTCCCATGATCCTCAAGCGTAGAGTGGAGAGAGTTGGAATCGACATGAGTTGGGTCGCCAGCCAGGCGGGGCATCCATGAGTAGGCGTGAGAGTCAGAGTGATCGTGTGGAGGGACGCAAGAGAGGGCCATACTGCGGCGAGCTGAGCTTCGAGCGTGTCGATGGGAAGGGCCGGGAATTGCAAGTCCAGTTCCCTAATTAGCGTTCAGTACCGGGTGGATTCGAGTTGGTGTATCACTCACTGGATATAGCTTCCAACTCCATTCTTTTCGGCACACGCGTTCCAGAGCGACCTCAATGCAGTCGCAGTCTTACACTCGAAATTTGCCCATATGACGGACGTGTACACTGGCTTTAGTCGCCGACAGACTTGCGCGAGGCACTTGGCCATTTGGATACGCGAAGCTTTGGATTTCCGGTCGTGGTTCATCAGAAATGGGAGTAGAGTTTGTGGTGTGATTCCTTGGCTCCAGAAGGGATCAGAAGCTGGTATCTCGAAATAGGAAAGGATCTGGAGGAGGGACTCGGAGGGGAGGTCGGAGAGTTTCGCCCAGGCTTGCGCTGGCATCATGCTATAGATACAGAGAGCAGATTAGCAACATATATATAAGTTGTATGGGATTGAATGTGGCGTTCCGTAAGTTGGGTATCACAAGGTAGTCGTGGCGTATTAAAGACGCTGTACGCGCCAAGGCAATGATCACCAGAGTAATGTCGGCACGTGATAACTTCTCACTGGTCCCTACACGTGCAAACACCTGGCTTACTCAACTCAACTTCAACTGGTCGTTGTCCAAACCGACTTTCTGAATCGGTTTCACTCTCTCGTGTGCTATTATTTCTATATTATACAGCTTGGAAAAACACTTTCCTTGAGTTGTACTCGTAGGTTGCAAGGCCAGCCACAAATGCTCAGTTATGAGTGGCGGACGCAGAATTTTCACCCTCCAATGGTCATGCCATGAACGTACTGGGAATACACTTAAACGGCCTTAAGGAAATGGGATGACGTGCGCCTATATTAACCGACAGGCTTGCAGGGGCAGAGGCGGGGCACGCCCAAGGGAACCTCAGACCTGCCAACCCAGGAAGGCGAACGGGCGAAGGTTTCGATATGTGCATGCGATCGCTCTTGCTTCTAGAGGGCACGAAACGGTAAGCCTTCTCGTTATTTCATAATATGCACAACCCACTGAGGTGGGAATAGTCGTCGCACCGTTCTTACCCGGCTGGTACAGTGCAGGACCAGAAAAGCGCCCTGCGCTTCGGGCCTTCGGAGTTAATCTAGAGATCATACATTCTTGTCGAATGACTCCCACCACCGCCAAAATGTCTGTCCAGGATGAGCGTGCGAAGCTTGCTCGAGTAGTCGGCAGACTCCAAAATCTACCTGCCATTGCGCTACCCACCGACTATCCGAGACCTCCTACCCTTCGACTCGTCGAGGCTGCGCAAACATACCAGCTAACGGATGATACTTCACTAGGCCTCTTGAAGCTTGCCATTTATGAAGACGATCCCGAGGTCCCCAAGAACGAAGGCGACTCGGACACCGACTCTCAAGAACGACCCACCCCATTCCATTTGTTGCTCTCCGCGTTCATCGTGTTGCTACATCGTTACACTGGTGATACGGATATCGTCATTGGTTCTTCCTCCGAGACCGTTCCTGATCCATTGCTCCTCCGAGTCAATATCGAACCAACTGATCCATTCTGGGCGATCGTACGACGAGTCCAGTCGATAGAAAAGATTGCCGAGGCGGATGTTGTCCCTTTTGATTTACTGGTACAGGAACTGCTCAAGGGTCGTGACTCGGATTCTTCTCCTAACGCACCCCTCTTCCGAGTACGCTTTTTTGACGAGACGGATGCACCCCACGGAGCATTCTTACGCTCGACGGATTTAACATCCGACCTAACCGTATTCGTCACTCGACCTCCAATTTCCTCCCGCGGCTCTCTAGTTCCGCAACTCGGACTCAGAATATCCTACAACTCGCTGCTGTTTGCGTCCGCAAGAATAACATGCTTGTTTGATCAATTGGCCACTCTCCTCAAGGCCGTATCCGCAGATCCACTCCGACCGGTCGGCTCCGTCCCACTCGTTACACCATCCCAAAGGCGCGCCCTCCCCGATCCAGCGGCCGACCTCAACTGGTGCGACTTCAAAGGCGCCATCACAGATGTCTTCTCGGCCAACGCCCGGAAACATCCCGATCGTACCTGCGTCGTGCAAAGCATTCCCGCCTTGGAGTTTGGGCAGCCGCAACAGACTCGGGTTTACACTTATGGTGATATCCTCCGAGCCAGTAACATTTTGGCACACCATTTGATGAAGGGCGGAATCCAGCGCGAAGAAGTTGTGATGTTGTATGCATATCGTAGCGTCGAAATGGTGGTAGCCGTCATGGCGATTCTCAAAGTCGGCGCCACGTTCTCCGTCATCGGTTCGTACATCATCGTTTGACACTACACGAATTGACTCGGTTGTAGATCCCGCATATCCACCGACTCGGCAAACTGTGTATCTGAAGGTCGCCCGACCTCGCGGGCTGATCGTGCTCAAGGGTGCCGGCGCGATCCACTCCACAGTTCGAGATTTCATCACTGACGAACTTGCCATCCGCGTTGAGGTGCCAGCACTCGAGTTCTTGGAAGACAACAATGTACCCCGCATTACTGGCGGATCCCTTCCCGAAACAACTCCTAAAGACGTATTGGAGCCTTCAAAGCACTTGGCCGACACGGATCCAAATGTCGTCCTGGGACCCGATAGCGTTGGGACTCTTAGCTTTACTAGTGGTAGCACCGGCATTCCCAAGGGCGTCAAGGGCCGTCACTACAGCTTGACTCATTTCTTCCCTTGGATGGGAGAACGTTTTGGTCTTTCGGAGGATAGCATATTCACGATGCTAAGTGGTATTGCCCACGATCCAATCCAAAGAGACAGTGAGCAGATTTTCCCTCTTGTATACCTGGGGTATTCTAATCGGTTGATACAGTGTTTACTCCCCTTTTCTTTGGCGCCCAGCTTCACGTTCCGACGGCAGACGACATCGGCACGCCTGGGCGGTTGGCCGAATGGATGGCAGACAGCGGCGTTACCGTAACACATTTGACCCCGGCTATGGGCCAGCTCCTCTCCGCCCAAGCTACTCGCCAGATCCCCACCCTACAAAATGCGTTCTTCGTTGGAGACGTCCTCACCAAGCGCGACTGCCACAGGCTCCAATCCCTCGCCGCCAATGTCCGCATCATCAATATGTACGGAACAACCGAGACACAACGTGCCGTGTCGTACTTTGCGATCCCGAGCGTCAACAAGGACGCGTCGTTCCTCGCCAGCCAAAAGGATATTATGCCAGCCGGCGAAGGCATGATCGATGTGCAACTCCTCGTCGTGAACCGAAACGACCGAAACGTTCCGTGCGCTGTCGGTGAAATCGGGGAGATCTACGTCCGGTCTGGGGGACTCGCCGAGGGCTATCTCGACGCGGCAGCCACGGCCGAGAAATTCGTCGATAATTGGTTTTCGAGTGGCAAAGCGAATTGGGAGGACACGATCAAGGCTCCTCGAAACGGCCAGGGCGCCGGGCCTGAAGCCAAGCACTGGAAGGGGATTCGCGATCGCATGTACCGTACGGGAGATCTAGGTCGATATGATGCCGACGGGCGTGTCGAGTGTACGGGACGCGCAGACGATCAGGTCAAGATTCGAGGATTCCGCATCGAGCTCGGCGAGATCGACACACATTTGAGCCAGCATCCATACGTCCGAGAGAATGTAACGCTCGTGCGTAGGGACAAGAACGAAGAAAAGGTCCTTATTAGCTATTTCGTGCCTGCGACTGGCAAGGGTATCGACGAGTTTATGAGCTCGGCGGGAGAAGAGGAGGATGGGGCGGGCAAGACTTTGACTCGAGGATTCAAGGTCTACCACAAGCTTATCAAGAATATCCGGGAACACTTGAAGAAGAAGCTGCCGAGTTACAGTATCCCATCTTGTGAGTATTTAACTCTTGCCTGGAATGTGTCGCTTACCACGCATATAGTGTTCGTCCCACTTAACAAGATGCCTTTGAACCCCAACGGAAAGATCGACAAGCCTGCACTTCCTTTCCCCGATACTGTCGAGGCTACCGCCGGCCGAACAACCGGCAAAAGCAAGCTCTCGCCCACCGAGGCCAAGTTACAATCTATCTGGAAGGCCCTTCTCCCCAGCCCTCCCAGCTCCATTCCTCTCGACGAAAACTTTTTCGATCTTGGGGGTCACTCTATACTCGCTACCCGGCTTGTATTCGACATTCGCAAGCAATTTGTCGTACCAGCCCCGCTTGGTCTCGTATTCGATAAACCCACAATCCGAGGCCTCGCGGCGGAAATCGATTTGCTAAGGGGTGAAGATTTCGGCATTGCCAAGGAAAAGGTGCAGGCACCCAAAGAGGCGACGATTGCGGAGGAGCCTGCCTTGGTCAACTACGCAGCCGATTTGGACGTTTTGAACCCAATGTTAAAGGACAGCTACTCCCCTCTCCCCGAAACGTTTTCCTCGCAGCCAATTACAGTTTTCCTCACTGGAGCCACCGGGTTTTTGGGATCATTTATCCTCAAGGATCTGTTGTCTCGTCCTGAACGCGTCAAGAAGGTTATTTGCCACGTCCGCGCCAAGGACGCTGCGAGTGCCACCTCGAGGCTAAAAGATAGCATGACGGACCGTGATCTATGGTCGGACGAGTGGTTGAGCCAGGAGCGACTGGAGGCAGTTGCAGGCGATCTTGCAGCAAACAAGCTCGGGCTAGACGAGCCGACATGGAATCGAGTTGCTGAAGAAGCTAGTGCGGTTGTGCATAATGGCGCAATGGTACGCATATATGCTACTCGTGCAATCTCACTACTCATTCGCGTTGTTATCAGGTGCACTGGGTATACCCCTATGCCAAACTTCGCGCGGCAAACGTCATGTCTACGCTAGCCGTCATCGAACTCGCTTCCACCGACAAGCCCAAGATGGTGTCGTTTGTTTCCTCGACGTCGGCTCTCGATACAGAATATTACGTCCGATTATCAGATTCTCTTCTCGCTGCGGGTGGCCTCGGCGTCCTCGAGTCTGACGATCTCGAGGGAGCTCGTACGGGCCTGAAGACCGGGTACGGCCAGAGCAAATGGGTTTCAGAAAAGGTCCTTATGGAGGCGTCCCGGAGAGGTCTCTCCTGCAGGATAGTCCGGCCAGGATACGTTGTAGGCGACTCCAAGTTTGCAGGTAAGTGAATCAGGGTCTCGCCAGCACCATAGCCTTATTATTTTCGCAGTGACGAACACCGACGATTTCATTTGGCGACTTGTAAAGGGATGCGTTCAACTTGGTCTCGTGCCCGACATGAACAACACGATCAACATGGTTCCAGTCGATCATGTCGCAGCATGCGCCGCTTTATCGGCCCTATCTCCCTCATCAATCGCCTCCACCGTCCCCGACGTCAACCCTTCATCTCCAGCGCCGGTCCTACACATCACCGCGCGCCCAACCGTTCGATACAACGTCCTTTTCAATACGCTCTCTCAATATGGCTACAATGTCTCCCAGGTCGATTACCCCGTCTGGCGGACTCGTTTGGAACAACACGTTATCGAAGCGCAAGACAATGCCCTGTACCCTCTATTGCACTTTGTCCTAGACGATCTTCCAACAAGCACCAAGAGCGCGGAACTCGACGACTCGAACACGACCGATATATTGCGAGCAGCGGGCGTAAGCGAAAATATGACTGTCGACGAAAAACTAATGGGGATGTATTTGTCATGGTTGGTGCGAGTTGGATTCTTAACGGCGCCCGAGCAAGAAAAGGGGATTCCACTTCCAGAGCTTGCAGGGAGCGGACGGGCAGTGGGGAGAACCACTGGTCACTAAATTGTAAACGTATACTTAGTTGAACTGATGTATCAATGCTTATTGACAAACGATGAATGGACTGCGTTTTGCCCTCAGTCATAATTTCTTACGACGAACACGGTTCCCCCAGTAGTGCTGGCACCAACTTGATGACTATCCTACAATATGAATAAATTCATTTCATCTCGCTCTCGGCTATGAAGACCCGGTATCTTCCGGCGCTACTCACCATCACGCTGTAACCAACGACCACTGCCACTGAAGACACCTTACTTACTGTAATCGAACCAGAACATATCTATACTAATTATCACTGCTAGATATCTTGTATAATGATTAGAATACTTGCTCTTCACGGATATGCGCAATCGGCAGAGATATTCCGGAAAAAGGTAAGCTTTGAACCGATACTCGAACCTTTTGTTGATATAGCTTATGTTTTTAGATGAGCGTAATTAGAAAGTCCTGTGGGAAAAGTATCGAATTTGGTCCGTAGCAAACCGGGTCATGTTTTCCCGGTTCCGAGCCCATCACTGACAATACATCGTTCTAGTTTTCTTGGATGCGCCAATCTTCCTGCAGCCCGCCGACCTTCCCCAAAACATGTCTTCTCAGGCTCTTGATACGATTCAGGCACCACCGGATGAACCAGAGCTCCAGCCTCGAGCTTGGTGGAAGGCGAATATGCAGAAATCAGAGTACTACCAGGTCCCAGAAACCATTACATACCTGAAGAATTATCTCAAAGATCAGCGTTTTGACGTGAGTGGTATCGGGAACCGACTCGGAACAACTTCAATATTATTTGTACATAGGGGGTCTTTGGATTTAGTCAAGGAGCTTGCATGGCTGCTGCACTAACGAAGATTGTAAGCATACTAGTCTATTAGCCCGCTTCCTTTGATATCGACGCTTTTGCAGCTGGAACAACCAGAGTCATATCCATCTATTCTCGTGGATGGCGAGTCACCACATCCTCCATTGTAAGTTGTGTCCAATGATTAATCCGAATCACCGTCCTCTCCCCGTCTGACCCGGCTTATTACCTAGCAAGTTCTGTGTATTGGTCTCTGGTTTCAAGCCAATAGACGACGATCTGGGAGGGCTTTTCTCCGCTCCCATTACAACCCCTTCGTTGCATGTCCTTGGGCGCAACGACACGATAGTTGTGCCTGAACGAGCCCAAACTTTGGTTGATGTATGCAAGGATCCTCGGGTGGAGGAGCATGAAGGAGGTACGTACTTGTGGTGCCAAGTCATTATCCTACTCATTTTGAAATAGGCCACTTTGTCCCCTCCAAAGCAAATTGGCGAACTTTTTTCAAAGAATACTTGCTTAGCTTCGACCCCGTCGTCGGTGGAAAGCCAGTCCCCTCCCCCGTTCCCACACCCGCAGGGCAGACCCCATCGCAAACGCCAGGATCTGGAACACCTAACGAAGTATCTAGGGTTGGAACGCCTAGCAAGATGTAGTAGACATCACGACCGAAAATCCAATAGAGCGCAGATACCATAGAATGCACAAACAGAAAGCTGTACTAGAGCTTATTATTCACTGGGTAGTAGTCGTACATCTAAATAACATCGTAACGAGAGCGACTAGTAATGAAAGACATGATAAGTTTGTGAAACATCGCAGAGATTCATCGGAAGCAGATTCAAGTAGAAATAGCAGCTCTAACGACCCGACCTGGGTAGGGACGATTCACGTTTTATCGACCACAGGTAAGCCCGAGTTGCGGCTCGAGTCTATGAATAACGAAAGTGGGCGTCTGGGAGTTCCATTGGTATTGTCCGAGCCTGCGTCTTTTCCAATCAATTTGCGAAGAAACCCAGAGGATCTCCTCCTTGTCAAGCCCGGAGATTGGGGTAATGGTGGCGCTGCAGTACTGGGCGTTGGAGGTTGAACATTAATGTTGAGGTTGCTGCTTTCTGCGGAGGGAACGGAGCTGTCAACCACCAAGGGGTCTGAAGATTTTGCGTGACGGTCGGGAGTTTGAGTGAGGAAATCTACAAGCACATTAGTTGGCTGCCGCGATTGATAAAGCCAGGCTGCTTACCAACAACAACAGACCATAGATTATTCCCGCTCATCTTCGATTCCTCACCGGGGTCACGATCCGCACATATCGCAAGCCTAAACTCAGGTGAGTGGATAGTGCCGTGAAGCAAACGTTTAACGCTTACTGTCTAGCCTCAGCGGTATCCCTCCGGCTGACAATCGAACTAGGCGGAGGGTTTTCACCCTCCAAAGCCCAACTCATACTCCATGTACTCGACCCCAGGTAAGTGACGCTACTCGATGGGCTTCCTCCATCCCCGTCCAGGACCTGGCTGTGGCGTGCAGATCCGCTTGCCAGCGCCCCGTGCAATGCACCCATGCTCTTTCTCGCTTCTTTGCGTGCAAGCTCCAAGTTCTTGACTCGCATCTTGGCAATACTCTTGATCGTGCCCGAGAACTTGGCATCCCATAGTGCCTGGCCCTCCAGGTAACGCTTCACGGCCACGGCGTTAATTGTTCCAATGTGATCGAGGGGCACGTTACATGCGGGAAGCTCTTCTTCGGGTTCCAGTGGACGCAAGACACCAGACGTGGAGACACGCTCGCGGATCATCCCGTCCTTGAAGGGCGACTCGAACCTACTCCGGCCAATAGCTTGGGAGTTGTAGACCGATGGGTCACCGGCAGTGCCAACTCCAGCCGGAGGCTCGTTCTTGTCAAGGTTGAAACGAGGACCGGCAATATCCTCCGACTGCTCACGGAGCGGCGATGTCGGTGACATGGAAGCGGCACCAGGGCTGGTCGGTTCAGTTACCGAACGACGCGCAGTCCCACGGCGGAGTAAATTTGGTGAAAATGTGAAGACCTTTGGAGAGGTAAGAGACATTCGACGTGACATGGTTGCAGGCTGGACCGGCGGTGTTCCAGGCACGGATGGTGACCTGGACCTCATTGGCTGTTCGGGTGCCAAGAAGCCTGTCTCGGCTTCAGGTGAAAGGACGGCCTGTTCGTCGGGTAGCACGGGGGTAGGTGGGATCGATGGGGCGGCGTGACCGGTAACATGTTTGCAGAACAGGGCAATCTAGAATTTATATCAGCGGATGCGCAAGACTCAGTGGGAATGAAAACTCGCCGCCCGGTAGCAGTACTTGGCCTAAATCATAAAGTAAGCGCTGTGTCTATAATATTTCTCAAGGTACCCACCGGAGTTGTGAACGAAAAGAGTGGCAAAACATGGCACGTTTCTAAACAATGGTATGCATCAGCTGAACCTACCCCATTAAGCATGCGGACGTACCATCATACACCTGCAAATGAACCAATGTTGGGGGATACCCCTTCTCCTCGATTCCTCGCAAACTCGGCAACAACTCTTTGGCCTCGGCTTTGACGGGATACCGGTCAGGGTGCGCAGCCTTGTGAGCGCTGTTCCTTGCAATCAGCCCGGGTTGGTCTAAAATGCGAACTCAAACCCACATATAAATTATTTCATCCCTCAGTACTTCCTTATCACTGGCCAGAACGAAGAGCGGGGGTAGGCCACCTAAATATCCCAGCGCAGGGCTAACCAACGGATGCGTCAGCTGGTGATTCCTATAAATCCAGTTAGTTCGCATAATTGAAATCATATGTACAGCGAGGACTTACTGGGCATAGAACTGGATCTGGGAGCGAACTGTTTTTGTTTCGCCATCAATCTCGAGTTGGATGGCGCCCTTGGCTGGATCAACAGTCGACTGTCTTCTCGGCGCTTTTTTGGACGATAGGCTCGCCGCGCGTGAACGAGGTTGCTTGCGTTCGGATTGGATTTGTGGAGGAGACTCAGTAAGGTTGGACAGCATCGGCTTCGGGCTCGGGTTTGGAGTCAGCGGAAGTGGTATATCTTCTGGCGCTGTTGTTTTAATCGTCCCTAGAAGATTTGATGCCTGCATATCCAAACAGTCGTAAGATTCCAATTCATGAGGGCGCAACCCCTAGTATACTCACCGAACTAAGCCCTAACTCATTTGGCTCCGAAGGCTCAGGCATTGCGCCACCGTCAACGGTAGGAGCTAACGTCGCACCCGGCGCAGGTGGAATATACGAGTTGCCCCTCGCCGTAGTCTTCTCCCCTCCATCTGCGTGCTCCTTGGTTCCTAAACTCTTGCGCCACCACCTTCGCCCAGACCCGGGTCCCAAACTCTTACTCCTCCATTTGCTCTTGGTGTCTTGAGCCTTTCGGCTGTTTTCGTTGACTAGCTTGGCTAGGTCAAGGTCGCTTTCTCCTCCGAGCCCGAGCTTGGATTTACCCTGTCTCACGACTTCGCGGACACGTTTCGTCATTCGACCTCGAAGCTGGGCAGTAAGCTCGTCTGATGGCGGAGGCCATAGTGTGGAGGGTTTATGAAGCGAGAGGCCGTAGGGAGGAATAATGTCCTGCGTATAACGTTAGCTGTGCGAAACCAAGGGCCAGGTAAGACGCGTACGGTAGCAGTGTTAGTCAGCACGCTTGGGAAACTATGCGTCAAATCACACCAAGGCGAGATGAGTATCCCCCCGGCGGGAGCCGGTAGTCCAACATCACGGATGATTTGAAGAAGAGCGAGTGTCATGCCTCCACCCGCCGAATCGCCTGTCAGGAACCGAATTGGGAAATAGATGACGAAAAAGCATCCCCAAACACGAGGCGGTTCAAATTGAGCACGGTTATCAGAGGATCGAGTGTCACAATTTCTAGTCAGTGCTCGCTAAGCGAAGATCAGGACCAAGGTGCATACCTGCAATAATGACCATATTTGGCCGCACGGGAAGATGCTCCGCTCCAGGTGGGGGACGAATCAAGTACAGGTCTGGGTATTTTCATCTAGATTTTAGCGATCGCAGCGTACGATGCGCAAAAATGAATACTTACAAGCTGCCAAGCAGTCCTGCAACGCGCATGGAAAAGGGTATTGTGGTGCCAGGCGATAGTTTACAGCTAAAACCTTGGTGGTTAACCCTAGTCTGGCTTTTAAGACGAAAGCTGAACAAACCGAACACGCGCCCGCCCATTTTTCGAGCATAACGTTGTACGCAGTATCGTTGTTGGTCCTAACCACATATCAATTCACGATACGTAAAATTCGGATCTGCGGGGAACCTACCACTGAACCGAAATAGTAGCCTCCTCCGTGTATGTATCTACCAGCCATCAATCAGTGGCCTAGATGCCATAAGACTGCTGAATTATACATACAACATACACCTCATATCATCCATCTCAGGCTCATAGTGAGCCTCCTCATCCTCCTTGTTCGGATTGTCGGGTTCGGGTGCGGATGCAGACGTCTCGGGAATTGAGGCAGCAGGGGTGGGTAGCGCATCCGCAACGGCGGGAAGATGGTCGTTGCTCGTCGCTTGAGTAGACGCCTTATCCTCGGTTCGAAAAGTCCTATTCCCACCAGCCCTTGGAGGCCCATTGGCCTTCGGCCCAGTGCCCGCGCTTGTTGAAGGCCTTTTGAACGCACTCCCCTCTTTGACATCGCCTAGTTCGCCCGGTCTCGCCGTGCCTGTTCTAGACCTCCTTAAATCCGGCGTACTCCCCCTCCTGAGTGTCGGCCTCTCTTTGGTTGTGTTATTCCTTGTAGGGACAGTGCGGTTTCCAGCTTCGCCTCGAAGGGTGCCTTGTCGTCGGAGTTCAGAGTCGTCTTGTCGTTGTTTACGCCTTCTTTCAGCTTCGTGCCAGTCTCTCTTGACAGCTACCCATTGAGCATCTACACCTCGTACGCCTCGAACCTGCAGAAAGGCCGTCAGTGGACAAGTAGGACACAATGTTTATTTGGATAGCCGGAATGGATGCGAATTGTGGAACCGGATTTTGAAAAATGGGCGAGGATCAAGTTGGGTGGAATGAATGAGAGCAACCAAGGCCTGGACTCACCTGCCACCATTTACTTCCTCCAACAGCCTCTGGGCCCCCAAGCGCCTGGAGTAGCAGTGGAGCAGCTTCGTCGCAGCACGACAAGGGAATCAACACTTTCACGCAATGCACCCATGGTGGTGACGGGATTCGTGTGTTGGAAAACTGTTGGAGCTCCTCGACTATAATATTTAGCAAGTTTAGGAGGGTACGTAACTCGAACGAAGCCCAACCCAATATCACGTACCGGTATGCTTCGTACTCTCTTCCAGAAATGACTAAATATTGTACGTCAGAGCACCCCAAGAATAGAGAACAAGGTGACTAACCTTGACTACCGTGAAGGCCTCGTCAAATAGGAGTTCATCTCTCGCCTTGGAGTGGCGTGTGACATTGTGCCGTTCGAGGTAATGTTTAAATAAAGTGCCCAGCATGATGGGACCGAGCTTGACCCCCATAGTTGTAGTGAGACTCATCTTGACTTGGGAGTGTCGGTTGAGAAGCCGGGGTAGATATGGTGCGAGAGATCGGTCGCCGCCGCAGTGAATTGCCGACGACCGAGCGCCGAGCGGGTAGCGCGGGGCGCCGGAGGATGAGTCAGCTTCGCCCTGAGGCTGAAATGTAAATAAACGCGCCACCTTTAATGCTAACGCTCACAACTATCACGATCTATTCTCATGTTCAGGAGGAGATCCAATCGCATTCTCGCCTACGACGATACACAAGTCCATTTCCCAAAAGGTATTTTCTCATGGATACCGGGCTCACGACCAACTGGCGACCACCAGACTGTACTCTCAGGGCCGCGTTCGCTGTCATGACATGTGATTCCACTCCCCGGTCTGTGTTACCTGCGCGCAGCATCATAGCCTCTATCCACGAGTACTCTCGAATTCTCAAAACCCCCTTGGTTGTTAATATTAGTGGCCCCGAATACGACACCAATTCCCGCCGACAGGAAGCTCTGCACAGCACAAGTCTTTCAGCACACTAATTGTGCCATGCAAAGGCAAGCTTAATTCATGAGTTTATCTTACGTGAAGTACCCCTCGTCCTTTCATCACTTCTGAGATGATGTTTTGGAGGGAGGGGGGGGCAACGTGAAGCGCTCTCCTGGCTTCCTCGAGTCACAATATGGTACAAAAATTGACAGAGTTTTCTCATAGCGTGTATGTAAAAAGAAACATTCAAGCAACTTCACATTGCCCAACATGTAGTTGACTATTGGAGCTAAAGGTGTATTGTACTCTTTGGTTTATGCTGTGAGGTAACAGACCGTTCCCAGTAAATGGTCAGCCCTTCAACGTCAAAGTCCACCATTGTAGCCACCCACCGTGGTTCCCGACATGTGAATTGTCTCGTACAAACAACCAGGCAATAGGTTGGTACAACCATGCTTCACGGTCATCCAGTCTCTGCATGAACTCCTCGTACTCAGTTAGGAGGATATCTACTGTATGGGAAGATACGAATCGATCTCGCAACACCTGACATGTCATGGCTAGCACAGACGTATCCTGGTGCATCATGGCCAATATAGCCTGGTCGTATGATTCAATATTCAAAGCCATGACCTCGGTCCGTATGTGGCGCTGGAATGTCGAAGCCGCGCGAATGAACGATTCTGAAATGATTTCATGCTCGCAGTCGGCGGCTGGTAAGTGATTCAAGGCAGCTCCAGTTAATTGCAAGAAATGAGGGAGAGAAACTTTGGAGCACATCCGTTCCCAGTCCCGGAAATCGGGAACTTTTCCGAGGCAAGATTCAAGTAGATGAATAGTGAGCTTGGTCAATATCGGGGCATACTCTGTTTTTCCTCCAATAGCTGCCAGTACTGTTAAATGATCCAAGCTCTCCAAAGGGTTTATATTCCATCCCATTTGTCCTCTTAGTATTCGGTCGACAGTGCAATCGAATTCGTCATGTAGCCTCGGAACTTGCGACCAAATCTGGAGAACCGCCTGGAAAACCTGACCGTGACTTTCGTTCACCTCATGCATAACAGTTTTCCCGCCAGGACTTGTAATGACATTCAGCCACTGAATCAGCGGTTTAAGTAATTCTGCGTTATCTTCTTGTGCGCCCCGGTATAGAAGAAGCCTTTGGATTGCAGAAAACTCGAAGACACCCCCAGCCCGTGAGGAATTTTGTCGAAGGGTTCCCTTGCTCGCAAATTGATAGAGGACCTGAAGTGCGCGGGCCGAAATCATCCCAGCCCCTCGACAACCAGCGCATAAGTTATCGACCAAAGCAAGTGTAAGGAGTTGTCTTGTGTTCCATATGCCTAGGTCAAGAGCATCCAATGCATATATATTGGGAGGTTGCGACCAGAAGCGCGCGACTTCAAGTGCCTCAACTATGCGCGCGTCCTGTCGGACCCCTGAATTTTCAGCACTAAGATTGATCCATTGTGGAACAAGGACTCGCGCTGCAGTAGATAAGGCATGTGTTGCAGCTCGAGCGAGTTCGGGAGAGTCAGTGCAATCCGTGAGGCAAGCAATACGCATCAGTGGAACCAGGAGCCCATCCGAATCCCCAATATCAAAAAATGGGATGTATTCCCAGATTCCCGCACCAGCCAAGGAAGACACAAGGTTAAGGGGCAGTATTCCATCAGCGGACTGTGGGTGGTAAGTACTCAGCGACGTATCAGGGTTGAGGACCGAGCACGCCAAACCCGAACGAATTGATTCCAGTAGGTCAATCAAAGCGTCGGTGCGGATACCCAGATGCCCGTCAGCATATAACGAGAGCTCTATCCCAGCACGGAATAGTGCACGGCTGAAACGTGCGCGAAGATCAAACAGCGACATCGCCTCCATACCAAATTCAATTGGGTTTATGACTGTCCAGCTCTCATTTGTAGTCCTATCCGAACCACCAGTGCGTTCCATTGGCACTGTGGCTGCTAGCGGGTCGCTTGAACGATGCGATGACGCCGCGATTCCGGTCAATCGAATCTCCGTGGCCGTTAGAAGACTAAACGCGTCAGCTGTAAGGTAAGGACTATTTTCTGTCCAGGCATAGTCAAGCGCAGCAAACGCGGCCTGGCCGGGGGTCTCTCTCAACCACTGATTCAATTGCTTTCAGAACGGAAAGGCAATCGGAGTAAAGTACAAACGTACAATTTGAGTATACGATTCGGCGGAGTTTGACTCCAAGTATGTCACTAGGTGGGGCAAAGCGCTTGCATATCTTGAAACCGAAAATCCTTCGCTGGGTGAAAGCTGCCTATTATCCGGTTTCAGGACCTGGGCAATCCGCTCGCACACAGCCTGAAGCATGTTGGTAATGCTGGCATAGTGAGACGCTGAACCCGTAAGCGTGGATAGTTGCAGGTGACTGTCTCCTGTGAGTGTGTCAAGATCCCCAAACTGCGAGGGAGAGTGTTTTATCCCCGCAAGAGCTTGGTATGAGCAGTCGGAAGTTACCTTATCTCGCGCATTCTTGGCGAGCCATTGCAACGCCTGGAGAACCGCGGATAATGATGTTACGTGAATCTGGATATAGGAGGTTGAGGCGAAGGCAACTTGGATGTACTTTGACACCTGTGTTGCATACGGGCAGAATTCGGACTTTGCAGCAAGAAATGCAGTTCCAATGTAAAAAATGGCGGTTGTTCCAACCACAACCATAATTACGATCGCGATAGCGTAGTCGAGTGTCCAGAGATATACTGACAACCCAGCCGAGAACAATAGTAGTGCAAAGTGCAGTATCGTAGGGAGAAAGTCAATTACGTGAAAAGCGTACCATCGTCTCCATCCCACAAGCCTCTGCTGATGTAACAAGGCGTGGGCGTAGAAGGATCGGGGCCGCGATGAAACAAAGGCGGTGAGCCACTCTTTGGCGAGCATAGCGATCAAGGCGGCAGAGAGAGATAATCCAAGAGACAGGAACCAGAGACCATTGATCCAACGAGCGTATACCGGAGCTTCAAAAGCGGGAATTTCAACAAGTGGGGACGTAGCTTGGGGACGGCCCTCTTCTAATCGTTGCTGAGACTGTGCGATATGTAGAAGAAGTGCTAGTGAGGCCTCTGCTGGGTCCCGCTCCAGCATGTTTGTTGATTCGATAAGAAACCCCGTCACAACTGCTGAAAATAAACCAGCCTTGGATAGCGAACCGGTTTTAATATGACTGGTCCCTGCCCCAATAAAGGTTGCTTACAAAAAGTAGCATCATATCAAGATTTCTGTTCCTCCCGTCGACCATCTCACTATCAAAGTCCTTTGCTTCCTCGTGATATAACTCCCATATTGTTGAATCTGGTGCTAGCTCTTCACCAATCTTGTCTTCCGCAAGGCGCTCATCTGCCCTGCGACGGCCTGTATTATTGAGAAAATGTAGGATGTTATCACCGTTTGGTTTTTTGAAGTTACATTGGGATTGGTTTTGCATATTCTGAGGCTTTGGGTTGGTTCGGGTGCATTTCGTCAGTGTTAGGCACTTCAATTGCACTTAGACTAACACTTTTATCGACTGTATCCCTGGACTGAATCACTTCTCTTACCCCTGCTATCTTTATAGCGGGTAACTGTACAGTCTCTTCAGGTTCCATAACTGGCTGCTTCGTCGACTCAATGTATTTGGGTGGTGGAGGGCTCAGCAAAAATCGAAATTGCTACGGGGCGCTCCGGAGCCTACGGAGCGCTCACTAGCAAAACCGAGCTACGGAGCGCTCCGCAGCATTTTACATTTTTGCTGAGGGTTTGTTTGAACACGTTTAGCGCCTTGATTTACTTCCGGAGGTGGTTGATCAGACTTATCGTCCGGCCGCGGAAAAATCCTCGACCGCAATTCTTCCCAACTACTCTATATCGATATCGCATTTGAACCTTTACTCGATCTACTCCCTCCCCCTGTAAATCTGTCTGGATTTCACCGAGAAAACTGTGCGAATTCAGGTGTAATCCGGGCAAAACGGCGGATAACACCGGGTTACACATCCCTGGGTGTAGCCCTACCCTACTCGACTTGGTGGGTAAATTACATATTCTCATTTTTCCTGACGATGTCAGGTCCGTAGGTATTAGGTGGCGCCTCAGGCTGTCACCCGACGCCACACAAATCCAAACCAAGTCGCAACCGTTTTCACGAGAATAATAATCTGGCGATGAGATTGACACTTTGCTCTTGGACGCTAGATTCAACTAAGGACCATGAAAGTAATTGCATGCGGTTAAGTCCCGTACGGTTGTAGCTACATATACTGATTCGAAGCGACATCTAGAACACGCGAAATATTTATAATCGTGAATTGTGTGAGGTGATTTAGGTAGACATCTCATTTCAGCCCTAACTTACAGACTGAAAGCGTGGTATGAGCTTGAGTTATTGGGAATTGCCAAGTATACCACAGAGAAAGTCAATTCTTCGACGATAAGAATTTGCTCTGTAATTACTGACCTTCTCTGTAAAACTAGACACTGTCTTGTTCAAACATCCAACGAAGGGGCATATACGCCCAGCTCTCAGGGTCTTCTGCTATTTGAGCATACTCTTCGTACTTCAATAGAAGGCTGAGCGTTATCGGCGAGTGATCCGATTGAGTTTGTAGAAACGTGGCAAACCAAGTGGAAAACGCCTTTGTTGTAAGAAGCAACCTCTTTTGTGATGGATCCAGCTTGTATGCGCTTCTGGAAGGCGTAAGCGGCACTTACAAAGGCCTGAGACAGGAGCACATGTTCGGGAGTTTCTTCTGGAGGATTACTTAGTGCAGGTCCTACTATCTGTAAAAAGTACGGCAACGTGAGCCTGTGTGGTAATTCCTCCCAGTCGTGGGTGCTGGCATCATCTCCAAGGAAGGACGAGACCATCCGTGCGACAAGCTTGACCAACTTGGGTGCGTATTCCGGACAGCGTGCAATATCGACTAGCAGCGAAAACCCATCTAAACTCCAGAGTGACTCCAGGGCGTCGCTCATTGCCCCTCCAAGGATCTGATCAATAATGGCACTCAGTTCGGAGTCCAGTCCTGGTACAACCGTCCATGTTTTCAAGAATACGTGAAAGATGTCTGTGTTGTGCCATCGCCTTTTCCTCCTGGCAGATTGTATCATTGTAGTTCCGCTTAGCTTTGATGTAATAGTTAGCCAGTGAATCAGGTGTTTCAATGCTCTTGAGCCCGGCAGGTTTCCTTCAACGCATGACAGTCGAATAAGCCTCAAGACCAGAGCATAGCATTCAGCCATTGCATTCCAGGCGCAAGTCTGGCCTAGCATCCGATCCCCCGTGAATTTGCATAACAGCTGTAAGGTATGGTCGGAGAGTTGTTGGGCTCCCTGGCATTCAATGCACGATCCAGCAATCAAAGCAATCACGAGGAGTTGTTTCATATTCCAGACACCCAGATCAAATGGGGTACTGGTAGAAATGTCGCAGCATTCCGGCCATAAGTTCTTTATATCGTCGAGTGCACCTTCAATAGAAGGCAGTTTCCTCCCTCCCGAGCTCTCAGTGCTCAACCTGAGCCATTGCGTAAGCAGAAGAGGTGCTGCAACGGATAGCGTGTGCATTGCAGTCTGGGCTAGTTCTGAGGATTCACTTGCATTGGCAGAGCATGCAACGCGCATAAGTCCCACCAAGAGTCCATCCTCATCTCCAATGTCCAGCGACTTGAGGAACTGGTTAATCCCAGCGCCTGCTATTGAGGAATAGAAAATGGGGATCGCCTCACTGTACTCGCTCTGCTTGTGGTGAGTGCTCATCGATGTAGTAGGGTTGAGGGGGGAGCATGATAAGCCGTAACGAATCGATTTTAAAAGGTAAACAAGTGCGTCTGTACGAGCGTCGACGAACCCTTCGGCATAGTATTGAAGTTCTAAAGCCGCCCGGAACAAGGCCCTACTGAAACGCGCACGAAGATCGAATAGTGGAACAACGGCTGCCTCGCGATGAAATTCAGTTGATTCGACAACTGACCAATCCTGGATAGAAATACTACTAGCATCCTTGATCCCTGGCGGCGAGTTGGTATTGTCTGAAGGTGTGTCTAATGGACTGTGACGAGACGCTGCGATCTCAACAAGCCGAAGCTCTGTCGCGGTCAACAAGACATAGGTATCAGCGGTAAGATAAGGACCGTCGTTGCTCCAGGCTTTGTCAAGCGCAGCAAGAGCGAATTCACAAGGAGAACCTTGTACACCCTTGACATATGGATTTTTAGTAAATAGAGTTTGCAATTACAACTGCTAACTTACGGTCTGAGCCCAGATTTTGAGCGCATCACTCCTTCCCGGCGCTGGTTTAATTGAACACTTTCCCAAAAGCTCTACCAAGTGCGGTAAAGCACCAGTACATCTTGAAACCGAGATTCCTTGTACAGCCGAAAGCTGTCGATAACCGGGGTCCAACATTTCCGTGATGCGCTGACATACTTCCCGAAACATGTGGGCCAGCTGGGTATGTTGATCCTGCGAAAGTATAAAAGTGGTTGGTCTCAAACACCCGTCGTTTTTTTCGGTTACTTTTGGATCCACAACTCGAGCAGGCAAGGCATCGATTCCAGCGAGGGCTTGGTAGGAACAGTTTACGGTGATTTGGTCCCGCGCGTTTTGGCCCAGCCATTCCAGAGTCTCTAGTACCTCCCAGAACGTCACTGCGGGGCTTTGAGTCATAGAAGCCGAAATAAATGCGGCCCGTATGTAGCTTGATACTTGTGTCGCATATGGGCAGAACGGTGACCTTGAAGCGAGCACAGCAGTCGTGAGATAGAACGCGACGGTGACCCCAACTACGATTATTATCGTAATTGCGATCGCATAGTCAAGCGACCATAGATAAACCGCTAGGCCGACCGAGAATAGCAGCAGCGAGAGGTGCAATATAGTAGGGAGAAAGTCGATGAAATGAAAGGCATATCCTTGCCTCCATCCTTTCAGTCGTCGCTGATGCAGTATGGCGTGCTCAAAGGGGGATCGAGGCCTTGAAGCCGTGAACGCTCTAAGCCATTCTTTAGCCAGCATAGCAGTCAATGCGGCGCAGAGTGAGAACCCCAATGATAAGAACCAAAGACCGTTGACCCAGCGAGCATACATTGGAACTTCAAATGGAGGAAGATCGACAAGTGGGGATTCCCGTCGAGGAGTGCCTTCTTCCAATCGTTGTTGGGATTGTGCAATATAAAGGAGAAGAGTCAACGAAGCTTCCGCCGGATCTTGCTCTAGCATGCTTTTTGATTCGACGAGGAAGCCAGTCACAACTGCTGAAAACAAACCAGCCTGTAGGGTGATGAGACTACCGACAGATTCAGCAGGTAAAATGTCTCACGAAAAGTAGCATCATGTCCAGATTTTTGTTCCTGCCGTCGATCATCTCGTTGTCAAAGTCCTTTGCTTCTTCTTGGTATAGCTCCCATATCGTGGATTCAGGCGCTAGTTCTTCTCCAAATTTGTCCTCAGCAAAACGCTCGTCGGCTTTACGACGACCACTACTGGTGGAAAATGCGGCTGTCTCGGGTTTTTGTAGTGGTATATCGTGATTGTGTGATCCTAATCCTTTACTTGTGGGCTGTTAAGAAGTAGTAAATACCATCAGCACTGGGCTCAAGTATGTGTGGTCTACACTTACGTCCGTCTTGTCCGAGTCGGTAGTTCGTAGTACTTCCTTGAGCCCTACGATCTTAATATCGGGCAGCCACTTGACTTCTTCGTGCAACATTGCTGTATAGCAATTTTGTAAAGGAGGTCGACGCAAAGGCACAAAGGACTTGATCGACTTGGTTGTGTTTAGTTGCTTGTGTGCGTTTCGTGATTTATCATCCAAGGCGCTTATGCGATGTATTCTGATCCACAAATGATCCACAGACGATGATAGAGGCCTATAAATCATTGGGCCAGTAATCTCTTTGGGTCCCGATTTGCCCCATTGTGAAACATTCGGCGGTAGCGGGCTGATTGTCAAGGCCAAGCCCTCCCATACCTCGGCCTTCACGGCACACCCACACGCTGCCAATATGGCGTCCGTGCCGCGCTCGGAAATCACGCGATTCTCCCATTGAAAGCACTGCCCGTGATTCTCAAAGCAGTCCGATTAGCGTGAACCGCCCAACTATTTATGCGAGCCCAAAGCGCCCGATGCAACTGCCAAGCACTGTCGGCTGACGTAATCCGGGCGCTGTATCAACACACAGCCTCGGCTTCCCGGAGCGCTATAACCTCGACGGGCATCTCCAGGCGCAACCTTTTACATTTTTGCCCCCGATGTTTGGGAGATCTGGAAACGCGGCGCCAAAGCCCAGAACACGCCAGGTGCGGCTCTTGCTGAGCTATGCGCCCGACTGGTGAGTGGGTCGTGTGCGGAGAAACCAGACGTTGATCAGTGGGGTTAATTAGGATCGTCACTATCGGACTGGCGTGCGTTTCTCATTAACCTTGCTGTTATTTTGAGCTAATAAGATAGTACTTAGAGTTGCATTCTTTCTCCTCGACAAAATCGACGGCTTTCGCCGTGAATTCAGTTTAACGGACACCACGTACGCCCCTGCCCCTCGTATCCATCATCAGCTAACCAGGCCGCAGAATCCAACATACCTACACCGTCCATGAGCGCGTTCCAAACTGGATGCTTATGGTTATTTGTGCCGGCGTCCCGATAGTGATCATGCCCATTGTCAACATGCTTACGGTCCGGTCATGGTGGGACTGGCACAATTCGATGCTCGGATGTACGTACCTCTGTCCCGCTATCTGCTTATTTGCTGAAAGGAATGTTGGGCACAGTGATCCTCGGCCTCGCGACCACTGGCGCCGTCACTCAAGTCGTCAAGGCAAGCTGCTCCACCCCTTGTCCTATTTGAGTATAATTAATAAGCGCACCGCCCTAATAGGTAACAGTCGGTCGACCTCGCCCCGACGCAATCGCACGCTGCAAACCGACAGACGGAGCACAAGACCATGCCGTTTTTGGATTGGTTACCACCGTCATATGCACTGAGACGGATATTCACATTATGAATGACGGATGGAGGAGTTTCTTTTCCGGACATTCTAGTCGTACGTCTCTACCCAACGTATCTCCCGCTTTCGCAGCTGTCCATGCCTCTCAATCTCGCTACTTGGAGACTAACAATTGCGTCACGCAGTCTCATTCGCCGGGCTCGGTTTCCTCTCATTCTACCTTGCTGGCAAATTACATCTCTTTGATGAGCGCGGTCATACAGGCAAAGCGTGGATCGCTCTCGCTCCATTGACCGGCGCGCTCTTGACAGCCATCTCCCGAACAATGGACTACCGCCGTGAGTGATCACTGTTTACGTTGCATATGGAATCACCAATTTGTATAATGTTGGCATGTAGACCATTGGCAAGACGTCCTCGTTGGGTCGGTAGTTGGTATGTCTTCTCTTCGCTTCATCTTGACGCGGACTAACATCTGCTCTAGGCCTGATATTCTCCTACTTTGCCTACCGCCAATACTACCCTACTCTCGAATCGCCCTTCTCCCATAAACCCTACTCGCCCCGCATTCCCCGAGACGACTACCGCGAATCGACCCTTCCCTTTACAGTAGCGCCCCAAGCGGCCCCAGATGAAGACTACTCGGGTGTCGTCTACCGCCGCCCCGGCCCCAGCACCGGCGTCAAAAGAATGTACTCGGACGCAGCCAACACCTACCCGCCCCTCTCACACGGAACAAGCAGCGAAGCCCGACTCAGACCGGCTGAACAACGGTACGACGATGAAGAGATCGGGCTGAGTCCCCCGCGAGGAGCATCGCCCAAGGGGACCGAGACGCGGCCGAGTGGCGAGCCGTTGGTGGAGATGTACGCTCGGGAGAGGGAGCCCGAGCGGCCCAGCAATGTTGTTTAGGATGGGAGAGGTTTTGGTACTGTATAAATTGCATGCCTTTTCGTTTTTTGTTCATGATGTATCTTTCAACTTGGACTTAAGTTTGGAAATACTCGTAATATCTATTCTTCTGTGGTCTACTATTTTGCGCGTTTCTCGACGGGGGGGTTCAAGTTATACGAGATCGTACCTAAGTTAAATCCATGTCAATATAATTGGGATATACTAGACGAACCCGACCGAGGAATGATTGTCAGGAATCGAGTTCGGGAGAGATTCAGATCATCGTGTGGCTCGAGGTGCCTCTACACGTGACCTCATGGCGCAAAATACCCACCACGACCTCGTTGCGATCGCATCATACTTGTAGGCATGTTAACTACTAGCTGCCCCGTATTCCACCGGACATATTATATCTCACACTAAAGGAAGTCGATACCGGGTCCCAGCTGGCTGTGATTTCACTCGTATTTCAGTCTTGGTGCCAGCATGCCTTCCCATTTCTGCATCGGAGTATGACCGTCAAGAACCTTCGACACCTGGCAACACTCGCAGATCGTCTGGAGAAGTAGACCGAGGTTGACTCTCTCCGCATCAGCTTGTGCCTTCGTATGCTTAATATCGAGTACCCTCATTACGATCACGTATTGAAAAGGGCCGAGGATGTAGCCCATCGATTTCAGTATCTCGCTCCCAGGCTTACCCATCTTGAAAGCCTTCAAGTATGGGATCGTTTCGATGGGGGAGTCAGTAGCCTCGTTCGATATTTTCGTGTCTGTCCTAGGCTACACAGACTAATATTGGCGCCACACAGCAACGAGGATGCAGATGAAGGTGTGTGAGCTCAAGCGGCATTAGTACTCATGTGTAGCTTGACTTGGAGTTTGGTTTGACAACGTCCTCTGGTTGAAGAGGTAGGAATATCCGAAAATAGACATCAGGTTCTCTACTCACGTTGATCGTTCGGATGCTTCGTTTCACGAATATAACCGACTTGGGCGTTCAATGGGAGTGCACCAATGGTAGGGCTAGCCACTTTCCAGGGTCTTGTGCGTGTACCCAAACTAACACTTGCCACTTGGGTCTTCGTCTTTAAGTGATACCCGAAGCCCTGATCGATACAATTGAAAAATCTCCGGACCTCGCTAGCTTGGAGCTGTGGGTTGGTTGGGGTTGGAATTTCCCCGGCTTTTTGTCCGAGCTGAGAAACCCGTTAGCAGAGCCTAACTGCCTACGAATTGGAGAAGATCTTGGTATAGATTGGGAAGAGCTTGTCGAAGAAGGGTACTCTCACCCGATGTACTCGCTTTTTGCCTAACATCATATTCGCGAAGTTCATTTTGAGTTGGCTAGCTCCCGATACCAGCCCGGAATCGCGCTGTGTCCGGTTCTATTGCAGTCCACGTTTCACTCTCTGGAGCGCTTCACCGGACCACTTGCTATAATAACCTCGGTGGTCAATTCTCCGCTAGCACAACTACGAGATAACCGCCCTAGAACCTCCTGCTTATGCCAAAATTACAATCATTGAGCCTTGTGCCATTCACATTCGACATGGTAGGTACTTGGTGGTTACTTGTTACGCATACTACTTACGATCCAATGTAGCACGGCCTAGCCGCGTTGCTCAGATGCGTTACCCTGCAGCTTCGTGAAGTAACTTTATCAACCTTTGAACGACCTCCGGGTCCCGATTCTCAATTCGAGTTTGTCGAAGTCCCTACTATCTGTTTGGTCCGAGCCTGCCCCAAGTTAAAATCTATAGAAGTCAGATGTATTGCAGGAGCGAAGATTCTCGTCCGTCCTCGCTATTTGTTGGGTGGATCAATTGAAATCGAGTACAATGGCCGTGTGGGTAGCTTCTGGGGGGAATAGGGGTTGTAGATTCGGTACATATCGTCTATATGCATGTGTATAACATATTTTGGCATGTGTATGTGTGGAGAACAAGGGGAAGGGGGTTGACTTTAACTGTACAAGTTCTCCAAAGCCTTAACGTGGACGCTTGCTTCAATAAGGGTATTTGCACCCTTGTGACATGTTTCCAGGTTTGTCCTAAGCTGCAGAAAGTGTCGATAATGCCCGTTGGCCCTCACAAAGGAGGTGTGTAAACGCAAGTCGGTTCAATATTCATGAGTAATCTAACTGTGGGTTTCGGTCTAAAGTGTTTCAATTGAGGAGGTAGGAATACCAGCCAATGCGTATTACATTATTATTCACCGTAATCTTGTAGATGCTTCGTTTCACCAATTTGACGGATATAGAGATTATATGGGCGGGCTCAGGTATGTCCGATTCTTGTCTATGCTGCCAAGTTGCTGCTGTACATCTAAACTCGCTGGTATGGCATAGCTCTCAGCATTTCGCCACTCTTTTGGCGTGACTGGAGCCTTAGTTGATGCAATTGAAAGCTCCCCGGATTTTGTGAAATTGAACTTGGGTATTTACGAACGATGGACCTCCTTCGAGCTGTTACTTGCGCTCAAAAACCCGCTTCCAGGCTCACCTACCTGAGCATTGAAGGCTTTCATTGCATGGAATGGGACGAGCTTGTTCGAGAGCCTCAGTCCCATCCCATGTTTCCATTTTTAGCGTAGCACCCTCGTCTTCGTGAAGTCCATTTGAACTGGTGGGGTCACCATGAATACCAGCCTGGAATTTGTCATAGTCCAGCCTTACTGCAATCCACTCTCCCGTCACTTGAGTGCTTCACTGGACTCCCCAGTATGATGCCAACAATTATCGGCTCCCCGCTGGGACAACAATTGGGAGAATTGTTTATCACAATAGAGCGGGGCATTTTCGCCGAAGTTAATGACCGCGCCGTTGAATCCCTGGCTAATGTTAGCCATCTTCTTCCAAATCTTGACAAGCTGGAATTTCTCGCCATTGACAGCTGGGAACCTACCGAAATTGAGGCGGCGGCCGTGGAGAGGTTGCTCCCGCGAGCGCCAAGATTAGTTCATCTCAGTCTCAAACCATTTGCGTTTGACATGGTAGGAAGCCAGCTGTTATCTGTTACGTATGTTGCTTATGGAAGTACCGTAAATCAGTGTGAATGCCTTGCTGAGGCGTGCTACTCCACTGCTTCAGACCTTAGTCCTAACGGCCTTGGAGTATGGACTGTACCGGGATCTCAATGCTCGATCAACCCTTTCCAAAGCTGTTGTCATTGATTTGGTACAGAGTTGCCCTACACTGAAGTTTGTAGAGGTTACCTTCGGTACAGGAGCCAGAGTCTCGATCCGACCCCGCCGCCTGATGGACGGATCGATTACGACCAGTTATTACGAGCATGTATACAATATACATAGGGAATATTTAGATTTTTAGTGTTGCTTTACAGTGTGTATGCGTGTGTAAAGCTTAGTCCTACCTTCTTGCTTAGCCTGGATATGTGACATGCGTTAGTGCTTGACAATAGCTTGTAACCTAATGAAACGGAATCAGTCAAGCCACTCCAATCGAAATTATACTATTAGTAAGTAGGAGGTGTAGTAAGTCATGCATGGGAATCCTACTTTTTTTATATCAATAAATCAATCTAATGTACTGTAAGACTGAGTCGGGGCCAAGCCCCATTTACATCTCCTGTGTGGTAGGCGTGCCATGAAGAGAAGAAGAAAGGAGGCACATTCGTAGGCGACTCAGCATGTAAGGTGAAGAGAGGAGAACAAAACAGGAAAGAGAACTCTAAAATAAACTATCTCAGGGAGTCTGCGAACCGGGATCCTACTTTGGTCATTCTCAATCAAAGGCTGTGCCTCAACGCCTTTTGGGGGCGTATTGTCATTTTTTTTGGAGCGGCGTGCCTTACGGATTTGGATCTGACCGCGCCCAATCAATCGCAATTCTTCGCCTCATTTGAACCTGGCTCGTTCTCCTTGCTCGGGCTGTACCTTCAAAACTGGACGCGGGATATTTACTTTCCGCTCCTAGTTGCTAGATAGGAGTTCGACCATTGAGTATCTCCGTCTATACTCTATTCTAGAAAATAAGTTGAGTTTACGTCTGAATATAGCATGTATACGCTAGGGTATATCATGCTGGCGGTTTTGCGCGTGGATACACATCTGTTCCCCTCGACAGGCGTGACCCGGTGGCGCAGCACGGAGCACCCGGAGCGAATAATAACCATGCTACACGTACTATGTTGGAGTTTTTGTCGAGACGGGCTACATCCCTCAAGCGTATGAGGCCTACAATGAATTTACATAAACAATACCCAGGGGGCGCTACAAGAAGCTGATGAATTGAGCCTGACGTATAGTTTACGCGCATATACCTATACCTATAGAACTAGTTGAATGGGCTGGTTGGCTTGAAAGCTGCAGTTTGAAATCGAGCCACGAGTTGGGGTGACAAATGAGATAGACGCATTGATGTTTCACATGAAGAGACAGTACAAGATCAAAAATTAATCTCGTGAACAAGGAAGCTCCCGCGGCGCGCGGCGCTCAGCGAGTTGGTATGTCGTAGGAAATATTGAGACCGTGCAAGGTGTCGCTAATTGGATCTACCTGACAGAGGCTAGAAATCGTACGGGATCACTATGATGCGACGCACCTAGAGTAGCCGAGCATACATAGCGCTCGACCGGTTGTTTCTGCGTCGGGGAATCGTAAGCCAGGGGCACTTAAACGCGCGATTTACAGTGAAAGATACCGTGACCACACGACTGGCGTAATGGAAGGTGTATCCGTGGGTGGTAGCCAGAGATACCGGACTTGGTCCAATGCATAATCATCAATTCAATGAGTGATAACAATCAAACAATAGTGCCTCGCTGCAGATTCACAAAATTCCACCCATATAGGTTTGCTCAAGACCACTGATTTTACGCAACATTATTAGATGCCGACGGCTCAGGATCAAAGACCTGAGTTGGGTGCGTTAGCTGTCTGACTGGATCGGATACGAGCTTCAGCTGCGCCCACCTGGGCCAACAAATCTTCCAATCTCTTAACTTCCTCGCGGAGAGCGACAACTTCGCTGGACTCTCCGTTTTCCTCTACCCAACCTTCTTCTGATTCGACCAAAACGCCCGAGCTCGTTTTCGCTTGTTTCGTCTCCTGGAGACCTTGAGGTTTGTTGGACTTTTGAGACGAAAGCGTCTCGATGTCCCGACGGGCTTGCGCTAGTTCTAAATCCCGCGCTTCTACTTGTCGCTGAAGATCCTGCAATTGATTCTCTTGCTCAGAAATTTGTCGATTCCGGTCGGCGATAATTTGTTCTTTGAGCGCAACCTGCTCCGAAATCCCTTCATTTTTCTCGACTGAGGCCTTGGTGGGTAGAGTGGAAGATTCCTTCTCGCCTACAACGTGATCGGTCGGAGTCTTGGACTTCTGATTGAGCTCGTCATTGGCATCACCACTGCGCAACCTGTTAGCTAGTTGATAGCAAAGCTCTCTAATAAGGACTCACTCCAACTTCTCGAAGTTCCATATTTTCTGTGGCTCGCCGCCACCCTTCGGCCACAGGTATACCTGGAATACGTATGAAATTTATAGGTCCCGTCGACGCCGTCAAACGCCAGGTGGGACAAACGCACCTCTCCACGATCATGCAAATCGAGCACGCGATCAGCGACTTCCAGTTGAATACTACACATAAATTTGTATGAGTCCCAATTAGGTATCCAGGTCCTAGGGCGGTGACGTACAAATAGCCGCTCGGGGTGTGGGGAACTATCTTCCAGGTGGTTGGGGATTGGCCATGATAAGCTCGAGAATTGCACTGCGTCCCATTCACAGAGATATATCTACCGTGAAGGGAACTCTTGAAGCAATAACCGCTTCCTGCGCGTTCAACGACCCACTGCATGCAATCGAGATCGTCAGGACTTAGCTTGCGACGCACGGCCATGCTTACCTTTTGGTTAGCCTCATCCTGGCTATGCCAACTAGCAATCGTATCAGGATACTCGTCTGGGACTCGAATCGCCTTGTTCCTGGCGAGGTTCACGATGCGGTACGTTCCTGGCTCGACTGTGGCCATGGTTCCTGCGTTGGTCAAGTGGTGGTCAAGATTGTGATGCTGTGTTTGCCACGAGGCGTGGAGTACATCAAGAACCGCGATTTGCAAACACCCGCGTCGCGAAATGATCATGTATAGTCCCTTGGTCCTGTCACGAGATTGGAACCGAACACACAGTATACATAAACACACATTGGCTGCCAGTACACCAGGAGATGCTATGATTCGTATCTAGCCGTCAACAGGAAACGAGCTGTATGCCTACAGGGTACCGCTTTATCTCCAGACTTTGTGATAGAAGTTACCAAATGCATGTTACCGGCGGCCCTCTCTCAAAACCCCTCTCCGAGGATTTATAGCGACAAATTTCAAGTCGAAAAGACACAAAAAACAACTCCGCCCCAGATTCTAGTAAATCTGTGTATGCATGACTGGGAAGTCGATTTTGCGGAGTGAACATATAGTGTGCAACAAATGGATACACACAAACCAGGCTGTACAACCGATTGACCCAGGACTCGAGCAAATCGACTGAATCAATTATCTGTGAAATATATTAAGATATACCAGTACGATACCTATCAAAAGGGCCTACTTTGATCATTGCCGCATAAGAAATGACAGAGTTAGAAATAAAATGAACCCACAGGTATGTCTGTACATTTTTGTAACGGGCAATCAAGCCCGCACACATTCTGGTAATGCTGTCCAGCTAGAGGGATATAGGACTTACTATAAGGCTGTTATAATTCAGCCAGGGTGAAACCATGATAGACCAGCTTACTAGGTTGTTCTGAGAAACAGAGTTACTGAACAAATGCAAAAAAGCGGCTAGTAGGGGTTTTGAGCGTCAACTGATATTATGGATTTCTGCAAGGCGTCAGACTCATTAATATATGCTTATTAGGTCGAAGAAGGCAGTAAAATACGTTCGGAAAGGTTTCTATACCATTTGAGAGTCTTTTTGCGGGTGGAAGTGAGCTTAGTATGCGCGTACATGAGGGCCTCCAGGCAATGCAACAACATTTTATGACACTTAGATGCTATCACTTTGCTTGAAACTACCTGTGTGTATGTATAGATGGTAGAAGCATTTAATTCGCTAGAATGTGGGCCGCTCTGAGGCCGTCAACAAGCCTGCACAATGTAAACCTGCAAGGGTATCACAACCCTGTAGCCCCCTCAGCCAAAATCTACCGCGCGAATAAGGTCCTCCAAGTTCGAACGACCATCGCTGAGAATGCTCAATTGCAAGTAGCGTAAAGGTAGGTTCTTCAAGGAATTGATCATTTGAAGAGTGGGCAATTGCGCATTGCCATTACTTAAGCGGAGGTTGGTGATACGGGGCCTATGGTCAACAACTCGCGAAATAATCGTGGAAAATAAACTGCTACATATCTGAAAATTACGTTGAAAGCCGTGGATTTCCAACGTGTGCAAGCTGCGCAGAAGTAATCGCCGATGGACAAGATCCTGAATAGTAGGCCAGACTACATGGTGGAACTCCAAGTGACGCAGGGCTGAGAAGGAATCATTTGGGAGTGTCAGACCGGACCCATATATTGTTTTCTCAAGGTGTAGACCGGAGGCGACGAGTGAATTGAGCAAGAGAAGGCAAGAGATTCCTCGGAAAACATCATGGTTCAAAATAAACGAGGAAGTTGTCAATGCATGCAGATGATTGAAATTCGAGGTGGCTAGTTTGGAGGCCGATCCAGGGATGAGCCCATTGGTTCCAGCCAACCCTCCGTTATTATTATCCCCCACTCCTTCAATTTTTTATGGAAGAATGCTGAGAGACTGTAGTAGAGGACATTGCCGACAAAGATCGCCTAGAAAATCATGTGCTTCGTTGAAATTCTACCAAGGGAAATTCCAATCACCAACCGTGACCCCAAAACCCAGCCTATTAGGGACAAAAACGAGACTGAGGGGAGACGGTGATAAAAAGAGAGTGATCCAGTTGATAATTTTTACTATGTTATACCGATCCCAGGATCCCAGGGAAGCGATGACACAGACCTTAAGGTGGGTAAGGTTAGGTAGCAGCCTTGTAGTTCGAGTATAGGCGGAGAATTTCTCCCAGCCCTCATACTCCAAGTCCTCAACTTCCGTTTCGACTACTATATTCAAATATTTGATCAATGGAGTGTAGACGTTGAGACGAGATGTGTCGAGTGTGGTAGGAAATATCATGAACTATGGAAACAAATATGTTTGAGGAAATACCAGTACAAGTAAAGCCAATCTCGTACCGTGCACGAGGGTAAAATCCCGTCGCCTCGAGTCACCATTTCAATGCCAGGAATCATGGACAAAAGATTATTTGACGGTATGTTCCCATACAAAAGGACGAACGCAATCAAACAACTGATGGCAAACACGCAGAAGGCTAACAGTATCGCGCTTCGATGCGAGTGCGCAAACCAAGTGTACTAGCTCTGGGATTGTCAATACACGGAGACAAGGCGAATCTTCTGGTGGGGTGGATTCCATGTTGTATTCTTGGATCAGACGGTGTGAGGGAACTAACTCGAGTAGTGAAGTGCGTCAGGATGCTGGTTAGCGTCAAGCTGGACCGGGTACGCAGGTGAATTTTAATCGCTGAGTGACTAAGCCTGATCTGGTTGACCCGTTCGAAAAACGTCAAGTCTGGCAACACAGCTTCAAAGAACGACCTCAGTTTTGAAGATGGGGTAAGTTTTCACGAGTGTAAATGGTTAGTTTAGCTCGCTTTTTTTTTTTTTGACAAAGCCATCGGCCGGGACAGGGTCGCCTTGTGTATGCGGGCCAGTATTGGTAACTAACATGCGTCCAGGGTCCACTTCCGTTTTATTTCTCAATTGTGGCCTACTAAACCCCTCAAACCTCAATAAGTACTCCCCATGTTAATACCCCTTCCGATCTCGAAGCCAAAGTCCTGTGGAGATAGCTGTTGCGGCTGTAAAATATTACCAGGGTACAAAAACCCAGGGTCCCAGTTGTAACATGTTATTGACCAACACTGGGTGCCTTTCCGTAAGAATTTTAGAAAAAAATCCCATGCGAAATCGGCCCGTCGGGACGGGTTGGATTTGGTCCGACTGTGTGAGGCCATGCCAAGAGGTGCCATCCAGTGGACCAAGTTCTGTTGTCTTTCCGTAAGGCCCCGTTCGTCTAAATACACATGCAGTTCTAAAAATAAAAAATGTGAATTACCTACATTTTACTGCCACACTGAGCCCACCCCAATATCCTAATGTATGCATGCCTCTGATCCCATACGTCATATTTAGGATGAGCATTGGTATTAAAGCTGAGTTGAACGGCTGCAAGAGGTTCCCCCCACCTCTGTTGTATGCAATGGACTACCTTGAACAACTGGACTACGGCAACAATTACTTGTTGTCGTTGGAGGCATTGTTCATAACAAAAGTTGAGTTAGCTTTGTGTGGGGACTTGTCAATTGCTAACGCCAGACGGTGCAAGGGGTGCTTCTTGCTTGATCCTGTTGGCTTCGGCAGCTTCAACGCCTTGTATCGCAAAGTGTAAGCACACGGATCCATGAAGCTGCAACTCACTTACCTGGGTCCAGCGGCTCTTGCAGGTCTCACCACTTTGAGTGGTTCCTCCAAAGCTGTGCTCAGTTCCAACAGCATGCCAGTTGTTCTGGCCGGAGGGACACCAATCAGCAATAACCTGGAATAGGTTGAGATATTTGGTAATGGACACTTTACCACCCCCGCTTTCCAACTGCCGTGTCGCTTGGGAGTTGTAGCAGACTTAGAAGCAGGCTTTGATGCCGCCTGAGCATGGGCTTTCCCCTTGTTTGGTGGCTTGGGACTCAAGAGTGCAGTAGAATTGGGCATGTTGGAGTGTGCTGTGGTGAGAGAGCGCGGCGCACTGGGGATAGGGGCGTGCGTTGTTTATCCCCTGCCCCTGCCCCCTATTAGTTAACAGATTTACGGCTCAAATATATGCGGTCTTGGCCAAGCGCTGACATCCCAATATGGCAACTGTCTGCTGAGTGTTATCTTACCGGCTTCATCTTGTGGAACTCTAGAGCTAAATACATGTTTAGGACTTTAGAATGGGGGTGGTTGACCCCCCGCTAAACCAGCTGTTTAGAAGTTTAGAATACCCCCTTTACAACTCCAGAATCTGAATCCAAACACATTTCACACCGCATTCCATGGTGCACTCTGCATCCGACCTGACCAGCCTCTCTAAACAGGAATTTAGAACGACCGCATTGCTCTGAAATCCTTACGGAAAGGCACCCAGTGTTTCTTGATACAAGTGATAACAATGCTCTCGATTCATCATATTTACCCCCTAAGTCACAGTATCGGACTGCGCACTAATATGCGGTTCCTATGCGGCATTATTCGGTCTTTGGTTCTCCTTCTTCGACAGGCTTTGAGTTAGGTTTGGAGTTGTAATATCAGGTGGAATTATAGGACTTGGTTCTCAACTGCGTACCTTGGCTATGAGTCGTTCAAGTTGCTTGACTCTGTCCTTCAACGAATGCAGTTCTTCATGTACACTTCCCCCCACAAACGTATCGCCAGCCCCTGCCGCTCGATCTGGATAGGGTGGTCCCTCTCTGCACACGAGCTGACAAAGCAGGTACTTGATCTTGCCATCCGCATACGTTAGCTTTTGGTCCCCCTCCTCGAGTCGTTTCTTCATGTCCTTTATCTCTCGCTTTTGATTGTCAATCCTCTGCGCCATGGCACCCTTCTCCTCCGCCGTTTCAAACCGAACAACCCCTAATTCATCATCAGGTATGTCCCTTGATGATATGTAATTAGCAAATACAATGCTGCGTGATGAGCAAACTAGCCCCTACCATATTTGTTCAAACCGCCAAGCTCTCTCGGAGTTAATAAGATTCTGTGGCCAAAGGTGTATCTTTGTACGCCCGTCGTTAATAATTAAACCCAAAAGGTGGTAAAAAATTAAAATTACCCCAATGCCATTCCTGCCACCTTCTGAGGCAAAGACTAGATCGTGTCCAGGAAGCTTGATCCTACCGTGTGGATCAGACACAATCAGATGATTTCATTGTTGCATTTGCACACTCCACAGACTCACACATATGTCTCCTCCTTTACTGGTAGAATCTCCCATGAAGTGGGATAAATTCCTATGTTGACCTTGGCTCCGCAATTTGCACTATCTGCGACGATGTATCGACCAAACCCACAGTCGACAATCTGGTATTTCCCTTGGGAAACTTGTAAAAGCCACTACTCTCAATTAGCTGAGTGCATAAGCAATGTTTCGGGAATGTTGTACGTGCTGGCCTGGTCCATTTGGCATTTCCCAACCACAGATAGTGAGAATATGATGAGCCAGGACTGAGATCGCCGTGCCATCCCTAACGTTAACAATTTGGTAAATACCCGCTTTGATACCCGTCATAGTTGTAGTATGTCTTTCTTGCACGCTCGTCAGCGGCTGTCAAGTTGTCGGCGCCAAACGGGCGTGGCTGACGCCAGTAAATTTACTCACGTGTTAAAGATGTATTTAAATAAAATAAAATAAAAAAATTACTCACGTGTGTAACCTTTTTTTTTTTTAAAATATGTTATATTGGCTACAAGAACACAAGGTCTAACCGCTGAGAGACAGAGCCGAGACAATTATAAGAAGGTAAAGAAGAGTAGGGCAGTGGCAAGTAGGTGTATGTTAAGTGGGCGCTGAAGACGCGTAAAGAAAACTAAGGACCAACTAAACTATTTGATAAACGCAGATGATTGAGAAATAAAAAGCATGATGGCCGACAGGCCCTCAGCTTTGCCAAATAAGGTGTTGAAGGATAAAAACAAGGAGGCCTTGTGCAGGATCCTACGCTCGTTGTCATGACGTGGGCAATCAATTAAGATGTGCCGTACCGTTTGCACCCTCACCTCGCCACAAGGGCAGCCAGTGTCCTCCGAGGATACAAAGCGTTGGTAATACTCGCCAAAGAACCCATGACCAAGAATGGCCTGAGCAAATCAGGTGAGAGCCAAGTGGGGAGCTTTGGCTATGGATGGGGTGTGGAACAAGGGGTGGAGCTTCCAAGTGGGAGATCAAGGGAGAGTATGGAGTACGTGGTTGGAGCGCCACGAGGCATTCCAGGCCCAGGTCCAATCCCTGACTGCCTGAGTCTTGGAGCAAGCCCGGGCCCAGGTTATGGTGTGATGGAAGAAGGGGGTAGGGGGTGCAAGTCTGCCCTGTTCAGCTAGAGTGTTGGCGCGTTTGTTACCAGCAATGCCAGTGTGGCCGGGGACCCAAAGGATCTTGACCAAAGCATTAGGGTGTCAAGTGAGAAAGTCATCGATTGCCTTGCGGAAGACAATTGAGGCGCTTTGGCATGAATGACGGGATAGATTGGCAATGGTCTGGGCGGCGGCGATATTGTCGATGCAGAACACGAGCTTGGGAGGGGCTGGAACAGAAGCGATGGCGTTAGCCAAGAATGCAGCGGACGCAAGTGCCCACATCTCTGCGTCATAGACTTCAGCCTTGTGGCCTAGGCCCAGACACTTGGCCTTGATTTTGTGACCATACCGGTTGATAGAGTACCCGGACCCAACACGACTGATACTGCGGACGACACGCTTGGACCCATCTGAGTAGCAGACAAGAGAACCATTGGAATTGGCTGACCCAATGCAATTCAGCTGCTCCGAGACAAATGCCTTGCGTTCTTCCTTGGTGGAGTTGAGCTTGGGTATGTGCACAGAGAGTTGATCGCCCCAGGGGTGTGGGGAATCCCAGGGTGCAACGAGATAAGGGATAATGTGTTCGGCATTGGGGTGTGACATACCAGCAAGTTGGTGGATGATGGTAGGTTGGGCAAGGTTTGGCCGTTGAGGGTGAGGAACCTCCGGGTTGTGAGTGTCCCAGGATTCAGGCAGACGTTGGGCGAGTTGGGATGCAGGTGGGAGCGTGCGGAGACAGTTTGCAACATTCTCGGAAAGGCAACGCAGTGCAAGGGGGATGGGTAGGATGGAGGCAAGATGTTCCATGGCAGAGACTGGGGATGTCCTGAAAGCACCAAGTAGCCAGCGAAGACTGACATTTTGGGCTTTGATGAGTGGTTTGTACAGATAGGTTTGACGTGTCCCAGTGTACCAAAGAGGTGATCCGTATGTAAGGACAGGCATAACGCAAGTTTTGTAGAGAAGGCGAGCGTGAGCAGTGGAAATACCTCGAACACAGTTGGCAAGGATCCAAAGGCTAGCAATCACCAAGAGACCCTTGGTGGCCATCTTCTTCACGTGATCCCGGAAATCAAGATGGCGATCTAAAAAGAACCCAAGCCAGCGTATGGAGGATAGTGCACGAACAACGTGGGTGGCTCCATTGCGTTGATCCAGAGTGACGTCAGGGTTGGAGGACATGGCTGCCTTGTTTTTGGCAAAGTGCACAAGCTCAGACTTGGGAAGTTCAAAGGAGAGACCAAGATGAGAGAGGACATCAGAGACAGTAGAGACAGCATTGCGTAGAGTCACGTGCGTAACCAGAACCACCTTCACGCTGCCACTCAGTGCAAACCGCAGTGCTAATTGAGGCTCGTAAGGGCTCGTTTGCGTAAACGAGCCCTTGTTAGCACGTGCGGTTTTCGCTGAGCATGACGGCGAGACAAGGAACAAATTTATACAAGCATTGCAGGATAGTTGAATACGAATGTGATTAATGATGAGCATAAACTTGATTGCTTGACAGAGGTACATTACGTAATAAACGAACACAGGGCGGGATAAATAACATACATAACTAGAATACAGTCCTAGCCAACTCGAACGTCGGGGTAAACTCGACAGTTCACGAATACGCCGTGCTGTCTCTCAATCTCCACCTCCTCAACGGGCCCCAGCCCCAAGACCCACCCGGGCCCTCGGCCTCGTCTTCGTCTCCCGTCAATTGCCTCCCCTCGCGACGCATTTCCCTCTCAGATCTTCGGGACCGGCGTACAGCGGCTTGTTGGTCGAGGTCTCGCTGAGTCCAGCCTAGTGGGGGATATGAAGTTTGCCCGCCCGTCTCGCCTGCGTCTGATTCCTCGCCGGAGCGCACATCCTCAGTATCATTGCCCGCTTCATTAGCGGTTTCCTCCTCTATATCCCTGTCCCTATCCTGCCCAATGAGCCCCCGCTCTCCCTCTCTCCGCTCCACTGCCCTCCCGGCACGCCTTCGTTCGGCCTCCATGACACCAAAACTTCCCAATCCCCACCCAGGAGTGGCGTTCCGAAGCTCGACTTGTTCGATAGCTTGGACAGTTGTGGCGCGGCGATGAGCATGACGTAATCGTGTCCATGCGCGGCCTAGTGCATTCGACGGGGCTGTGGAAGTGTGGGAAGAAGTGGTATGCGAGTGTGTTTCGGGATTGGACAACGTATTGTCGGGTTGGGTGGATCCGTCTGGGTGCGACGAGGCATTTTCGTGGTTGGATTGTGACCTGGCAGGGGCAGGAGGACGTGTCCCACGTCGGCGGAGGGCGCCAAGAATGCCTTGGTGTCCATCCGCACCGGAAGCAGCCGCCGCGCGAGCCTCTTTTCTTCGCCTCTTGGCACGCTTCCTCCGTCGCTGTCGGTCCCGCTCGAGCATATCCTCCACTTCGTTGATCCCTTCCCCGCTGCCGACCCACCACCACCACCCGAGGAAACTCTGCCAGAGAACGATGGCCCATGTCAGACTCAATAACCAATGGATGCGTCGACTGAGGAAGATTTGGATAAAGTTTGATATGGTTGACAGGACTGCAAGAATGATGGCGCCGATCCCGAATGCTGCCGTACCACCGTCTGTGCGCCAGGCTGGAGTGCGATGGATGACGAAACCCCAAGCGAGGAGAGCCGCAGTAAAGAGAAGGGAGAGTGCCGAGTTGCATACATTGCGGACTGCATCGCCAAGATCTCGGACTTCGGGATCGCCGTTCATGGACGTAAAGACCATCCCGCTAGAAGCAATCGCAAGAGGGCCAAGCAAGAGGAAAATCAGGCGAGCTTCGATACCCGAGGGATAGAGGAGTGTAAGGAATTGGATGTGGGTGATCTAAAATCAGATAAGTTTCATATAGGCAAAAATAGGCCAAGACATACGTGTACGAGCCCCGATGTCGTGCTCTCCATGACAAGCCACCACGCCTTGGGAGTGTTGGGCCACAAATCGCTTGGGACATCGACCGCCACATAGTCAAGCATGTAAGGCCAGAGCTTGCTGCGACCATGAACATGAACCAAAACGACTCCAAGCGTAGCGCTCAGCCAGATCAGCAGAGTTACCACCCCACAGAGTTGAAGGGCATAGTTTAGCCGAGCGAGGGGCCAATGGTACTGCGCCGTGAATAATAGATGGATAAAGAGCACTAAGACCAGAGTGAATACGATTCCAGTAATGAGGATTTGGATCGGTAGCGAAAACGCAAAGGAGGGCTGGTATTGTAGATATGGGTCGTGTTCAAAGGCCGGAAGTGATGAGTTGTTGTTGCTATCATTCCGGCATTTTAGAGAAGCCTGCCCCAAGAATGTGAGCTACGTACCTGCTATCTGCATATGCCCCCAGTGCTAGGGAGAATAGCACCCCTAGCGTTTGCATTGCATTGGTGGTGGGTGAGGCTGAGGTATCGCATCGGCTGAGATGTGTTGGCGCGGCTCATCTTCGATGATGTAATCAGTTGCCAAGCCTAAATATAGACACACACAGATACAAAGCATACCCATGACAGCAAGCAGGTTCTCGCAGACCCATGGCTGTATGCGTAACCACTCTTCATTAAATATATAAAACTTAGTAGAGAATTCACTGGAGCCTGTGTAGACATACCTACGGGCACGGCCCGAACATGTGCTTACCACAAGTCTATTAGTACATTGCGCGGCCCTTAGGAAGCTTCAAAACCTGCCGAATATACCATGGATAGTCTAAATTAAGCTGGTTGATAATCTGTTTTAGCTTCGGCCCAGGGATCCTTTGTCAAACGTAAGAGTTCAAACGCTCTGAATGCCCATATAGCCGCAAAATCTGGGCCTTGGTCATAATCCGCACGTCACCCGCCTTCAATCGCGATTCAGCCCAGATGCGTAAGCCGTGATTCCAAATGTTTATCCTCAGGTGCATAGAATAATCCAATTACAAACAAGGGAGTCCACTGTCTAGTCAAAATCACAAGCGCCACAAGCCATGTGGTGCTAGCCCAGCCCTGCGAATCACATGAATGGGACAAGCTGCATACCACAACCTGCCCTCTACCTGATTCATGTCGGACTGAACTCCGTGCTTCGTCTCGACCTCAGCATGGCACTCAAGTAGTACCGACTGGACTCCAGCCTGATGGTAGTGGAGTTTCAGCTCAGGTTCAACGGCACCCGTGCTTGGAGACCATAAAACGAGGCTAACGGCAGGCGGCTAGCCACCTCTCAAGGGCAGACTCCTAAGCGGATAACTCATGCACTGGAAAGATGACTTTAAAACACTTGCCCGCCCACTCCTAGGTCTAGTCTGAAGGCTCCTGGACAACAGTCTGTAGCTCCTGGGCTCTGGGCAAGTTTTACATGGGCTCGTCTTCCCGGAGCACACTCACAAAGACCATCTTACTACTTGTGTAGGGAATGAAAAGCCGTGGGGTAATGTTGTGACGTCTTGCCAACTCTATTGAAGTTCCGAACCGGGATGAGGTCCTATGGGTTTTCAGAGTGACCCTTTTACTGGGAGGATAATGGATATATTGTAAGTGTTTGATTGAAGATGAATGGTGCCTTTTTACGATTAAGTACCTTGCACCTCTTGAGGCACTCACGTTCGTGAATAACATATCTCACCCAGGTAATGATATTTTGGCCCCTCCCCCGAATTTTTCACTTCACCCGCACCGAGGTCTACCTCGGCCACAGGAACAATGGTGTCCACGTCATTCGGATGCACACGCCTAGCTTCAATTCAAACAATCGGCGATGTAAATTGATTGGTGGGTGGAACACATGGCAAATAAACGCATGTCAACAGGGATAACAGGGACCACACGGGACTCAATATACACATCACCCCGATTTAGACCAGACCATCTTGCCGCGAACCCAGGTGCTGATGACCTCACCCTCGGGTGTCATCACGACGAGGTCAGCATCTGCCCCCGCGCGCAAGGTACTAGAAAGACATATATTGGTGAGTGCGTACCCTCAGTCGGTGGGCGCTACTCACCCTTTACGAGCTTCAATGCCGAGGCACTTGGCGGGGTTATAGGTCGCACATTTAATAGCGTGCCCGAGGGTAGAGGAGGTAAACGCCATGAAGTTACGGATGCACTTGGGCATGGTTACGACACTACGGAAAGACCATTCAGTCGCAGTTCAGTTGCTTTCGGTTGGTCGATTACCTTCCGGCGAGTGTATCGGTGCCTTCGATGAACAACTTGTCACCCTCCTTGACCAGGCGCTTGCCATCTCGCCATTCGTGCACGCCATCTGGTAGGTGAGGATCAAGCATTGACATGGCTGCAACGAGTCTGGTTAGTGTGAATTTGGAGGAGAAAACAGGAAGAGAAGTACCGTCTGTGACTAAGATACAGCCCTCAGGATGTGCGGTATATGCGAGCTGTCGATGTGAGGTAAGTGTTATAGAGCCCAATCCAAATTGACTTTCAACGATTCTTACCTTCACGCTGTTAGGGTGGGAGTGAATGCCGTCGACAATCATCCCGTAAAATGGACGTTCCAGTGGCTCAATGGAGGTTGGTGCTAATTATTTGCGTGAGCTTCCTGATAGCTTCCTTCCACTTTAAATTCGTACCTTCAAGTGTAACTGGAGAGGATGGTCCGACTACTGGAGACCGACCCAGAGGCGTTTGGGGAGGGGTCAACAGCTCCTCAAGTGCCTCAGCGGCGCTTGCCTTGGGCTCACTTTTCGGAGTTGAAGAAATATTCACGAGACTGATTTTCTTGAATAACGATTTCCCGCCTATCTCGGATGATGGCCCAGTCGGTGACTTGCCTGCTGCGTGAGCTGGCTATCGAGAGTGACCAGTTAGTGACATTGGATCGCAGATGACATCGAGATTAGCTACCCTGGATACCCCGATCGCGTCTCCCTTCCCTGCCTTGCTTGACCCTAGCAAGCCTATGATGGACGGGTCACGATGATGCAACTGTGGCATTGCATTGAACAAGTGAGTAATGAGGCGCGCGCCATGCGCAATAGCAGCGGTCGCAATAGGCGTAGGGGCGATGCTGCGAGCGATTTGAGTAAGTGGTGTTGAGTAAGTTGGGTAGAGATGGGGGAGAACGAATCAAGGGGCAAGGATCCTTGCCCCCCTCAGAGGCTAGCAAACGTGAGACGCCCATCAATGGGACTCACACATACGTGAAAATTTTCAAGAATGGGCCAAGATCGGGGGAATAAAGTTAGGTGTATCGAAGATGCAGCGCGTGGCTGGGGTGTGGTGGTATGCACGGGGGTCGGAGACAATCCCGGCCGGCGGCGAGAGCATGGGTGCGTGTTCAGATTTACTAACCTATGTCCAACCGAAAATACCACACCACGCTCAGCGAGTGGCGCTACTGTTCCTAGGATACCCTCGAGCTCCGGCGCAGCAGTGATCACGCGAACACCACCGACGTGTTTCTGTAACACGAAGGCAGTAAGCAGTGATCAGGTTGCAGCAAGGGCACCCCAAGCATGGGGAACTCACGTCGAGCGCCGCCGAACCGTACACGCTTTCTAGGGTCGAGATACCGTCTGGCGCGGAAAGCAAGAGGGATTGGGTATGTGCTCCACGTTTAGCTGGTTGGAGGAAAGGGCCTGAAAGAGGCGCTATTCAGTTATTCCTGTGCAAATGAAAGCCGATGACCGAGCATGGGCGCTCTCCTCGTCACAGAAGGACAACACCGAAACCATGGGGCAAACACTGACAGAGAGCGCACCTTCCGCATGCCAACCTAGGAGATTCGCACCGCGAGGCGTGTCTCGCGGGACCAGCAGCGACAGTAGTTTGGGGTAAATGCCCCTTTGCTGTGTAACAATGGTGGGAAGCAAGCTGTGATATCTTTGAGCACCACTTGGAGATCTGCGTCGATCAATGAACCCACCCAGTTACCCCAGTCTCGACAATGTGATCTGCCACACGGATTAACGAATTGACATAATCCTGGTCGGCTTGAATTTCCTTGGAAGGATCAGGCGGGATTCCTTTGTTGTCGTTATAGATGCTAAAATCGAATCCAAAAGCGCCATTGATCTGGATATCTAGGAGACCGGGGGCGAGGATAGCGCCATCCAAGTCAATGACCCGAGCCGGACGGGTTCGCGACGTAAAGAAGGTATGCTGGGTGAATTAAATTGTCATTTTCAACCATTTTAGTTGCTGGAATCATTCATACCTGTGCGTCCAAGATAAGTCCAAGCTCGGAATCGATCCACAGATCGCGAGAGACAAGGGAACCATCTTCGAGTACTAGTTGGCAGTTTGTAAAACAGATTAGGCTGTTAGGTCTCGTCATTTCTTCCTAAAGCGTAGGTTCTCTGTATCGATGATCGGTCTATATCCAGACAGATATCGAAAAATGGAATAAGCGCCTTGACTCTGGTTAGATGGGGGTGAAGCTCGGTTCGCACACTCAATGTAACAGCCAGCACTCAAGTGGGTAGTTTATAGGTAGCTGAAATTATCCCATGCCAGCAATTCATGTAGTTTTCTGTCGAAGACTCTTTACCGACGTAGGCGAACAGTCGGCAAATCTCAGTCGAAGTCTGCAGCGTGGGCCAACCGGCAACTTGACATATCACGTGATGTATTTAGTAACCGATGACCATGACTTCCACGTCTCTTCGTTTCGCCACACAAAGGTTAGCGCTTGCTTGAACTTCCTCATTCTCATCTAACCCATTTCGTCATATTCACAGCTTTAGTATCCCTTGTGTTATTGGCTATGTTTCTCTAAGAAGTGCGAGCGGAGGCCTCTGCCAGAGTAATCCCTTTTTGTTACCCAGATAACAAACAAGAACTAGAAATCGACCCATAAAGTGTTGGCCCCTTTACAGCCCAAATGTGAGCGTTGTTAGTGGTCATATGCCATCCCGAATAAACATAGGCCATTTGCTTGTACACTGTACAAAGCTAAGTCTGGCCACGACCGGCTAGTGTTCCAGTCCCATGTTCTATCGCCGATACTAAAATAAGCAGCAGCCTATAACAACGCCTCCTATCCACCTAGCTCATCCTTCGTTCCTTCAATGGTGCTGTCTGACTGGAAGCTCGTCACCAAACAATTATGTATGCGAAGGCCCTGACCACATTAGATCCGACATTCAGCAACGGCTCCCACGGAAAAAATGACTCTATTCTTGCACGGGACTGGCCCATAGGCGTGAAAATCCTTGAGCGGGAATGGTTAGTTTTCGTCTCACGTTGCGGTATCCTACGAAATACTCTATCGATACTTCAATAGCAGCATCATGCACACCTTCGTGACGTTGAGATGCAGTCATGTCCTTATGCGACAATTCTACTAACTTTCTCTCCATTGCCACCCGAACTGGTGCTGCTTCGCAGGTGGATTAGAGTTGAGCGATGGGTCCGAGGAGCTGTGTAGATTAGTTGCCTCGTTTGCCAGCACCTCATGTATCAGCGGACCGAACTTTGATCCCACCACTAGTCAAGCCAATGACGCCGGCGGCGTTCGGCTGCTGCATCCTTTGCCCGGAGCTTGCAGGTCTGGTGAACACTAGATGTGGTGCCACGTTTGCCAGCGCTACGGTGTCATCTCACTGCACGCTCCGCAAATGGTGCCGCGTAGGTTGCGCGCAACCGGCGAGTGGAAAGTTTATTCGTCTCTTTGTCTCCTAGCTGGGCCGTATTGGTAGAGGTTAGCTCGGCGCTCGATCTCGACTCTACGATGTGAACTGAAATGTACCGCCAGCGCGCCCCCGTTCATGGTGTTATCAAGAAGGTCATAAATCATTGAATTATAAACTCTTTAGGATTGATCTGACATTAAAATGCTTTAAATATTCAGAGTTTCCACTGTCTATTAACCCACTGTAATATGGCTATATGCACCATGAAACTTCGATATAATCGACTCTTACTAACGTGAGCTATACCACCGGGCAGGTACCGGGTTGCAGTATTCAAACTAAGAAATAATCAAATCACTGCAGTGTCCGGTCGTTGCCATAATTTGACTGAAATCATTGTGCAGCGTCAGGATTCGCCCACAAAGGAGTCAACGATTAGCGCTAAGGCTCACGAGCTGAATTCGAAATTCAGGATAGGAGGTGCATGCATGTATCTAACACACCATGCATATCACGCCCCCTGCGTGTCGGCAGGCTAGCCAGCGGCACAACAAACGCGGAAACTGTTAGTTGCTGTGGAGTCGGATAGTCTAGAGACCGCCTCTCAGTGAGCCATACGCAGCAAGCTTGACCCAGCGAGACAGAACGATTTGGCAGGTGTGGGGAGAGACACCTGACAACAAGAGGTATGCTTCTCCCATCGAATGTCAATGAAATGCGCGCCTCGATGCTGAAGACGCCTAGCACCAGCCTTGCCGCGAACATCAACTTGTAGAAGCTCATGGCTGTTGAACGCTTACATGGGTGGGTCGGCAGGTAGGAGTTTCACGACGCACGTACTTGCGCTTATGAGGTAGCCCTGGGTAGCATACACCCGGTTCCAGCGAGTATAATAAGCCTGGGTTCGTTGGCCCTGTCTCCCAGCAGTTGCGCAATACGCGATCCCTGTAACAATATGGTATGTGTTGTATGCCCGCATTATGGCATAGTCACTGAGAATCTGTCGAGCAGATGAAGCGCACAGCCCCATACAAGATCGGAGCCCACCAAGCCAATGGACAACCAGTCGGTGTACCGTGAGTTTGCTACCATCTGATATACTGAATGCTGTTATTTACTGCTGCCTACGTGAAAGACAACGTACCGATGGGCCAAGCCCCCTTATGGACTCCCTCACTCGGGACCAGATTGCGGCCAATCAGGAAGTCCCTCATCCCGTCGGCGACGAAGACCCCACAGCGGGTATCACCGATACCCAGGACACGAATGGGCCGAACAATCTGCAGGGAAACAATGGTGCGACTCCCACAACACCTACCGAGGAGAGCTAGGTGACTGCTATTGGTGGTTGGCTGAGTCGAGGATGTGGTGAGTAACCGCAGGCACAACTAAGATACGAATGCTAAATTTGCATCATTCAGCCAGACTGCGAGAACTTGAAGAACGAAAATACAAAAGCCTAAAAACACCAAAAAAATGTCTTGTCGAGAAGACCGGGCTGAGCGTTGCAGCGCCAACGAGTCGGAGTGGTTATGTAGTTAGTCTGATTCCTTTGCGCTGCAGGAGGAGGTCCGCATAAAATACTTTTACTTCTACTGTTGCATGCTACGTGAGAATATCGCCAACGCCGTGGAAGTTCAGTACGCGATCTTACGTAGTAACTCGTGGCGAAGAGTAGAACAAATCGTGATCCAGAATTTGGGAGCCACGTCGATCGATCTATACAACTAAGCTTTGCCCCGTATTAGGTTTATTATTCGGTGTTAACCCGACTTACTGTAGTCGGGGCATGGAAATTTTATAGCTATGGCTCGTGGAAAAATTTAGCTATGATTAGCCGCATCGCATATCACCGTTTAGTTGCTGCTCGATAACCCAGGCTATGACTCCACACTACTCCTAACTTTCGCCGACGCATTAACTCCGTCCGGTCTCGGCTGCGGCCTTCCTTCGTGTAGCATCAAATAAAGGCCTTACTTTTCCTCTGCGTGACTGAGTGCTAATATAACAGCTGAAAAACTGACTCACGGAAATCGATTCAGGTCCCTCTATCATTCTAACTCGAGTGTGGGTAGCTCTCACTGGTCTTCTTAGAGATTTCTAATACCATGCAAACGAGCATGATTTGTTCCTAAACTTTGCACGGCAATACACCTAATAGCACCAATTACGAGTCAAAGCTCCCTAGATTGATATATGTACCCTAAAGGGTAAGACCTCACTCAGCCGTCGTCTGTTCTGTTCACTCGTTTTCCACTCGGGAGTACGTTGTAGCTCAACTCGGCATGTACACGTTTGGCTCCGGACCATGGGAGTAAGAATAATGCATTATGATACTCATCATAGAGAACTCGCCATCGTAAGCCATGTCTGAGAAAGAGCCGATCTCACTTGAATTTTTGCGAACGTCTCCCGAAATTTCTCAAGCAACCCAGCCGGAGTTCTCAAAGCAACGAGGATAAGAAAACCAGTGAGGAAAAGACCAGTAACCGGACCCTCGCTAAACGTTTACTCTTTTTGCCAGTCCAAAGCACAATCTCGATCAACCAGCTACACTGAGAAACTCATTGCACCAGTCTTCTCAGAAGATGCACGAGCGAATGTTTCCTCTTTTGCAGCCGCATGACGCCTCATGTATCATACCGAAACCTTGACCCCAGATCAGCATCTGACGCTGGCTGTGCTTGACCATGCATCGCTCTCCCGGAGCTTCGCGGTCGTGTGAGTGGTACATTTGACGCCACGCTCAGTGGCGCTACGGCGCTACCTCACCGTATCCCTTGGGCTGCGTGTTAGAGTTTTACTGCAGTGGCAGGCAGGCCATCTCAGTGCATAATTTGTCCTTCATCATGTCCGTAGCGCCGATGGAGGTTGACCAGGCCTGCCGGGTAAGCGTACCACCGTCTTGTCAACTTTGATGGAAGCGCATGCAGAGTAGTTTGTTACCACGTAAGTGATCACGAGTATAGCAAAGCATAACATGCGCCCGAAATGTCAACACCATAAGGTTTTAACCCCCCGCTCTTCGTGATTTTCCAACTCACTTTGGTGTGTTGCGACTATATGCGTTTGCAAACCTGGATTGGCAATCTTAATCAGTGCATTTGGACCATGCTACCGGTACCGAGGGCTGTCCGGGCAAAGTCCAGCGATCCCAAGCTGTACTTCATTGTCGCAGGGGAGGATGATACTGATCCTATTGCCTGTCATTGGCTGCCCACAAAGGGACGGTTGGCGCTTAAATTTAGCATTGTTACCAAAAGTAGGACTTGAAATTGAAATGATAGGATACGTTGTCGCCTGCCAACGGTGCGACATGTAGATCGTACCCCATGTCGGCTTAGTATCATCCCGGCGATCCTACTCAGTACATTTTGCCGTTTTCAAGGTCATTGGGATTTTAGGCACCGGCTGTGGTCGAGCGTGTTAGGCTAGCATTGCCCAACCAAGTCCCATTTACCGGTTTGTCAAAACAGGATGTTGGGGATCTTGATGTAAAAGAGGAACACGCCTCAGATCGGAACTCCATGAAATGCAGAATCGGATGATGGAGACGCATAACACGCAGGTGTCTACCTGACGAGGTGGCGATTCACGAGTTGCTTGACGCTCATGAAATACAACCAGCAGGTCATAGGATGCGTTTCAAACCGTCTGCGAGCGTCTGCGCGATAGGCATGCACAGAAAGCATGCGCATCTATCGCGCATATAAGCCCAAGATCGTTGAGGTTGAACCTCAGCACTTCAGCAAAGTCGATTCATTAGTAACTTTCAGTAGGTGCCTCGCCTTTCCGCAATCTCTTTCAGCTAATAGGAGTCGGCTGGCAGAACGTGTCATACCAGTCATTACTTCATGAGCACCAATCGTGGACGTCAGCTGCCAACTTACCAAGTTCCCTCCCTGTACAATAATCTGTAGGTCGACTCTTCGGCTATCATGACTTTGATAATTATTGACTTAACGTGCGAGGTCAATTAGGAATCCGAATCCACTCCAAAATAGCCTGTTTGGTAATCCAGTGCTCGCGAATCAACCTAACGCCAACCAGGCAATGAACGGTCAAGTGGCGAACAACGAACCAGTACCCGGAAACCCTCCCAACTTGCAGGGTGAAAACGGGGTAGCTGCCGCTGCTCTGCAAGGTGGAGATTAGGTTCTGAATCCAGGAGGTAGTTGGTCAATGGCGTGAGGATAGTTAGTGGACGGACGGTTAGTTTCTGGGCTCGGAGAGCAGGGGCATAAAAACCAAAAAGACCTAAAAACACGAGAAAAACTCGCAAAAGGATATTTGGTGCAGGTACGACGCTTGACTGGGGATTTGTTCCTGTAATTCCTCGTAACTGCCGAGAATATCTTTATTCATACTCAAATCCACATGACCATCGTCTAACGTTAGACAAGTGGGGCACCCTGGAGAGCTGGTATGAAGTGGCCACCACACGGGCCTGCTGCACCAGCAGTGTAGGAAGTAGCCAGTAGCAGCCGTCAATAATCTACGTCATGGTACGAGACGGGACAGGTCACGTGAAATTGAGTTGAACTTGTTTGGGTGGCCAAGGGCGCGTATCATCAGTTATGGGAAGCCTGGCCGTTCATCGACATCACCTTACTGTAGGTAAGTGATATCTAGGTATTTTGTACAGCACGGAGGAGGTCGGCTCCAGCTTGTTATATTTATAGCAGTTTTGCATGCTCCAGAGTCAAACATGGCCAAACGGAGGAGCATCAGGACTGTTCCTGGGCGTTGGTTAAATTACAGGGGATCCACACTAAGTCCCTCAGCTTGTGATCTTTAGGTGCTGCTATGGGAATTTAGGCGATGCCGCCGCTCCTAGAGTTTTAGAGGCGCGCATTGCTGAGACCGTTCGAATTGCCACATTCGTAGACGAGTCCGGGAGCAAACCGTTTTGTTAGTGGAAATGTCCAAGATTTGTGGTGTCCCTGGTTCTGTCACAAGAAGATCTAATACATCACCGACCGAAAAGCCAACTTGCCACGCTAGAATGTTTTTGTTTATCGGTATGTACAGATAAACACGTGGTATTTGCAATACGAGGGCTTGTTTTCTTCGACGACTGGGACTTATCTATTGATCTTATATATTGATTTTATCTACATTACCATATTCAACATGAACCGATCTCGCAAAAAGCGCACTAGTACGACTAGCGAGCTTGTGCTTCGGCGGCCAAAAGCACTCGATCTCGGCTTTGACCTGAGTCTTGTTATCCCTCCACCACCCCAGTCGCCCGACCAGAGCTCATCCAGCACCGACGACTCATCCTCCGACGTTGAACCACCACCCATGTCGCCCCCAGCATACTTTGTATATCTACCGGCCGAACTTATTCTCCGAATTGTCAGATCAGCAGAGCTGTCTCGACGGGACCTTGTCAACCTTGCGCTCGTCAACCGCCAAGTTAACGAGTTCGTTACCCCGCTGCTATATGAAGATGTTCAAGTACGGGCCTCGCTGTTACCCAGAGACTCGTCAGGCGCGTTCCTGGTCAACGCTGATGCCCAGCCGGCCATCCCAGCTCACTGTCTTCGGTTGGCCCGTGACCCAGAGTTGGGAGAACATGTTCGCACCTTGCACGTGTCGGAGATACATAAGCTCCATCGGCCGCTGGTTACGTGCCTCCCCGTCATGATCGACAACATGCCCAACCTGGAAAGCTTCAAGTGGGACGTTATATCAGGGATGGATGTCGAATCCTCGAATATGATCCTGGACGCCGTTCGTGACTGCACGCAACTAAGGTCGTTGAAACTAGGGGCGAAGATTGGTGCTAACTTCACCGACAACCAAATTCAGGTACACACGAACGTTCATCCTGGATTGTTGACGCTCACCCTTGGAGTATAGATATCCGGGTTTCAAGACTTGCATGAATTTTCCTTTCGGGTTCTTAATTCTATCCACGACGATAGTGCGTACCTAACCGTTACTGTACTTCTTGGCCTATACTCACCTCATATGTACCTTTAGTTGCACGGATCATAGCCCAAATAGTTCTTTCGATTGTCAGTGCTTCTCCCAACCTCGCTTCTCTGGATGTTCGTATCCCTGCGTATGGATCAATCGGCGACCCGCTCATTGGTGCACCGTATCGATGGCCAAATCTTACTCGTGTCTCAATAGCAGGATTTCACATCCCCGAGCCCATTCTCACTGGCTTTTTCACGCGTCACACGGGAATTCGCGCATTACGGCTGGACATTCGGGGTACGCAAACCGTTGGGCTTACCATACTGGGCATCCCAAGGCACGCACTCGCGTCATTACGAATGTTCACCGGAACGCTTTCCAACATTCTCGAACTTATTGACGAGCACTCTTTACGGCGTTCTCTCAAAGACGTTCGTCTGATCAACGGGAGCTGGCTAGGATTTGGGCATCATGGCATTTCAAAACCAGTCGGGCTACGCCTTTTCAAGGGTTTGGCGGTTCACCGCGGGATGCGTACGCTACACCTAGATGGTGTCCCGCTGGACATGGACGTTGAACTCCTTACGGCCCTCAAGAACGCGTGCCCCGGCCTGGAATCGTTGCGGTTTAGGTGGCCGAAGAGGTTGGAACATTCTTACGTAAGTATGCCCACTTTCCCTGGCGTGACGGGTTGACTTACTATTTGCGGTTTAGGAGGAGCTGGCACACGCATTGTCTATCTTTCCGCGACTTAGAGTTGTCGCTGTTCGGGTTCCGGATCTTAGTGACACGCTCCACCACTCAGATCCAGCGCCCCCTCCGCTCGTTGACCCAAACCCAAAGATCCAACCAACCACCAAGAAACGATACGAGCTTCCTCGCGCCACTGCGCCGCAGCAGAAATACACTTTCCTTCCTGTCCACGTAGAGGAGACGGACGGGGTGCAAACGATTGCCGGATGGATGGTCGCTCATGCTTGCCGGCGCCTTGAGGTTTTTCACATTCTGCCGCCAGTTCGGGAAGGAGGAGAGGTTGTGAGGACTGTGAGCGGTTACACTGTTCGCATTACGAGATGGGCCGGGTATGATCTTTGCGATTTCGAGGAAGCATCGTTCATGGACTCGATGCTGGAGCAGGCGTGGAGTGAGGAGCTTCTCGAGGAGATGTGTCAAGTCTGACCTTGACCTCGACTCGAGACGCGCAGCATTTAGATGGATTCCAGGGATTGGGCATTTGGTTTCCGGGCTTCAGTGCCGGTATATTTTTGATTCACGACCTAATGATTCATAGCATTCACTCGATAATGTATGTATTTGTGGATAACAATATTTCTGGTTGCATGTAATATACCACCTTCGCCACATCGAATCGTTTACTTGTACCCTCTAGTGAACAAAAACAAAGTCTAAAGGTGGTCGTGTATTAGCGTCTCTTCCGTAATAACCACAGTCTTCGGGGACTTGCCTAGTCGCTTGTTGCCCTTGTCGGTGGTAGTCTCAAGATAATGCACTTTTTCTTCCGTGGTCATAGCGTTCCACCGAGAAGCTTTCCATTGGTTACGCTTAATATAATAAAGCTTGACGAGGAAAAATAGCACGATGTTCCAACTTGCGATTCCGACCAGAACCTTGTTTCCTTTACTGATAAGGTGGACCGAGGGTTTAGGTAAGCCAGGACAGTGGCCGAGGACTAGACAGACTTACTGATAGAAAGGTTTATCGGAATCATTATAAATATGTGTAGAGACGATTCCACCGGCTTGGACGAAAATGTTATACAACGCCGCGGATACCTGCGAAACCCCATATTAGAGTTTCTTCACAGCGGACAAGTTGCGAAACGCACCGTTCGCGTCCTAACGGTATTGGAATTTTGACTGTTCCATGCCACGACGATCGGATGCGCGTATGGGTACCCAAGTAAGATGGTCAAGAGCGCAAATCTTATCCATGAGTTGGCATCGTCGGGGAGCACAGAGAGTGCAATAAGCATCGGAAGCAACCAGAAATTGCTGAGACTAGCGACGATCGAGCGTTCTCTTGTTATGCGACTGACCTATGGAAAGGTTAAGGCTAGGTTTATAATAGGAGGAGTGACCCGTGGTGCTTACTTGGGCTAGGAGGAGGTTGTTAATGATAAACAAGACACTAGCTGGGATAGTAAGTAAATTTGTGTTGAGTGTGCTGAACCCGAGGTTGCGAAGAGTCAGTGTCAGATATGCAGTGGGTGTTGCACTAGTGGTCATTGGTTACTGACAGACGCTTCATAGGAAGATATCGATGACTTACGCTGGGATATATGCGCATAAACCAATTAAATACAGTCCCCAATTATCGTAGTCTTTAATCGAAGCCCAGAAGTCGGATAAATACAGCCCTTGGCGGTTATGCATATCTCCTTTGGAAGGATCATCTCTGAACAACTAATAAGTTAGGGAATCGACACTGGGTGGGAGCACATACCTCAGGATGCGGTTGACCATGATTACTTCCTCGCGCTCACTGAACCAGCCATTTTTCCCTCGTAGGATCCCCTTGGTTTGCGTTGGGCTAGACGGGAGCCAAAAGAAAGAAACAAGGCCAATTGATGCTGTGATTGCACCTTCGATGAGAAAAAGATAGCGCCAGCCTTCCCAGCCGTGTATTCCCCTTAGAGGCGGAGTTTATATTAATTACTAGCAGCAGGATGATCCCGAAAACATACCGCATGCGGAGGATACCATACCCGAACAGAGCACCCGAAATATTTGTCATAGTATAAGATACCCAGAAGAACGATAGGCGAACTGGGAGCTCTTTGCCGGTATAGAAATATGAGAGGAAGAGAACCATATCTAGAAGGATGTCAGAGACAATTCATTCGAGATATGGATGTTTTGACCTGGGATAAAACCACCTTCCAGCAGGCCCAACAAGCAACGCGTTGCGAAGAAACTGCCGCGACTATTGAGCCGGCATTGCGACATGGCGACAATCGACCAAGATACGCTAAATAAACCATATGGTTAGCTCACGGACACGCATTTCTATTACCCGACTTACAGCTGAATCGGGAGCCAGACATCTGGTCCAAGGCGCTTGGAAACCAACTGAGAAGGTAATTCGGCGCACATAAAGGATAGGTAAAATATCTGAGTGAAACGTACGATTCAGGGTAAGTTTACGGGAAGCAGTGGGAGCAAGAGTTATCATACCATCTGGCCATTGTTGTAATCGTTCGTGTTTAGCTTCAAGTCGTTCAATAAGCTATCCGAAAGGGCAGCGGAGATGTTTCCTAAACGAGAGGCAGTTTAGCACTCGAAATTAAGCTTAAACCCATCCCAGCACTGACCTCGATCTATTTGCAGCGCGAAAAACATGACGCAGCACCATATCATAATCTTCTTGTCGACTTTGCGTACTAGGCTCCTTTCCTCCGCTTCGGTCCATATCGCCTTGGGGTCAAATCTACCCAAGTTCCTTAGCCGAGTTGAAAAGAGAGTCAAAAGCGAGCCTACCGATGCATCCCTTCGTACTCTGCGATCGGTACAAAATATTTGCCCAGCTGAGGGTCGTCAAACACATGTTCGTGAGGAAATGAGCCGCTGAGAGTTCCAGGAGTTTCGCCCCCATCATAGATGACGTTAGGACTTGAATCAACCGAGCCAAACCTTTTATCGTCAACTCTAGAAGTGGAAGTTGAAGCTGGTGATTTGTCGTGAGACATGGTCGGGGGTCAACCGCGTTCCCGTCAACGATAATGGGAACAGGTACTCCAGCAGTCGCTCGGTAAGTATACATTTAAGCTCTCACGAGCTACTTCCATATCGTATCGAGCCCTCCTGTGTGCCTCTTTCGTGATGACATTTTGCAGTTAGCGAGCACGAGATGGTGTGCTCGGTTTGCTTGAACGCTTGGTTTCGGATTTACAGAGCCGAAGCAACGTATGACATTTCAATTCGATAGGGCCATCCAATAAGAGAGTAATTGTGAAGATATTAATCCAGCCAAGGAATGCGAGGAGATAAAGATAGCGAAGCCGATGCAAGAAGATGCGTGGATGGTGCAAGAGGGAGTGCAATGAACCCACGTGCTTGGGTGACATAAGCTCGGTATGTCCCGGCGCTTGGACTCGCTGACTGCGACGACCAGAGTCCTGGCATCTCAACGCGTGCGGATCTGGCCATTGTCAATACGAAACAAGCTACGGCTCTAGCCAATCATAATGCGCCGTATTCTGCGATGCTCGCGGCGACTCGGGCTCAAGCCCGAAAAGGATGACACAACGGTGCCACCTATCCCTCTGAGGTTCTTGGGCAGTTCCATGCGTTCTGGCAACATAGCACAAGCCAAACACTGGAACAGGTGTTATACAAAGTCAGAGATACCTATTGTCACGAGTAGCGACGAACCTGTAGCAGGGCTCAGCGTCGCAGCTCGATCAAAAACATTAGCATGCCCGATCAAACCGAGGCCCTGACCATACACGTGAGCGCGTCTCTCGATTGTATACGCTCTCAAACTTCAGCTCGCCCACCACCATGGCGGGCATTGACCTCCGACTTTCAGGTTTTGTTCCTGGTTTACTTGTCCCACCAGATGCCAACGTGCACCTCTCCATTGGTATCAACCTATTGCTGGTTGCGCTCTACACACTCACCATCCCCACCCACCCCCGCACCTGGGCACTCGTCCGAATCGCGTTCTGCATACCGGCAGCGTACATTTTCTACCTATACGCCTTTTATCCGTATGACGCACCCCAGCGAAATGTTGAGATTGGTCTGGTGACCGTTGGGGTGTATGGCATTATGCGCGTCTTGGATACGTGTCTAGTTGATCTCGTGATCGGCGTACATGCTCCCCCACGATGGGTCGTCGACGGAAAAGTTCAACCTCTCCCCACTACATTCCTTGGGAGATTCGGATATGCGGTGGACTATCTTTTCTCGCTCCGAGGCACGAGCATATTCAAAAACACCACCTGGGATTGGATCGCACCCTCCACCAAATCCCGGATGGCTGACCCATCCACACCTCGGCTTGTATGGCTCCGCTCAGCGACATGGTCCTTGTTCAAACAATACCTCTTGTATGACGCTTTGGACGCCCTGAATAAATCTCGGATTTGGGATACCACCCTTTCGCATCCTGTGACGGGTGGAGGGCTAAATATCTGGCAGCAACTGATATTCGCTTTTTCAGTATGTGCAGGAACGGCACTAAGCATTTCGATCCCGGCAACTATGGTCGCTATTCCATCTGTGGCGCTTGGTGCGCCGGTGGAAGCGTGGCCCCCGATGTTTGACGCGCCGTTTAGCGCCGTTTCTTTGGCAGATTTTTGGACTCGGTACGTAGTCCCTACCATTATCTCAAATTCCCTATCTTACCAATTGTTCCCGGATACAGCCGATGGCACTCTCTATTCCGTCGAGTTTTTGACCGACTTTCACTTGGTATCCTCCATGGGCTTGAAAAATTACACTCACCTCTTCCCCCTCGTCTTCGCAAACCATTCCGGGCAGGTTTAATATTCGCCCTCTCGGGAACATTCCACCTCCTTTTGATGTATCGACTTACGACATCGGACACGCACCTCCACCCCACGTTTTTCGATCGCTCTACACTCCTGTTCTTCCTATCCCAGCCCGTCGCACTGATTATCGAGCGAACAGTGGTGGAGCCACTCGCTAAAGGAAATGTATGGGTGACTAGGTGTTGGGCATGGAGCTGGTTGTTGTTTTCCGGCAGGTGGTGGGCTGACGTATGGGTTCGACGTGGGTCGTGGGACCCAACCGAGCAAGTAGTTGGGTATAGCGTTGTGCGAGGAATTTCGTATGGCCGGTGGATCCCTTAATTTGTTTTTCTGTGTCCTGGAGACGTAACGGGCGGTAGATCTCGAGTAGTGTAGACTGTAGATTTATGTTCAGGTATACAGATGCAGTTGTGACCCAGAAACGCCGGCTGACGAGCTTCGTCATATCCCGGCGAGTATGTTTGGTGAAATACAAGGCTAGCAAGGGCCTTTTTTTCCATCTGGCTTCTTCAATCCACGTGTTCCATTACTATCTACCATTGTCTAGCTTGAACTGGCTGAGTATCTAAAGTGAGGGTATGATGGTTTATTGTCTAATTTTGCACGAGTAATTTGTAGCTTAGACGCATAAAGTTGGTTGGATGCTACTTAGTTTACAAGCAAGTGTCGCTGCTCGCTGATTGGTGGACTGATAGTAGGTAATGTCGAAGAGTTTCTTTCCATGTTAGGAGATCACATGATTACGCTAGCTGCAATCGTTCTCTTCTTCCCTTCGAGTATAGATCAATCAGTTCCTAGATGGATCACAAGCCTGTCGTTCTCCACCACAGTCGTCCTTTGACATGTCTAAATCGAAACCTAAACGTGGATTTCGTGCCCGCGCCACGCAGGCATGGGATACGGCGTTTGGGTCACCGGCATTAGCCGAATCGCCTTCGCCAGAGTCGTCCTCTGCTCCTCCTTCTGGAGCGATGTCATCTCCAAAACCTAGTCAGCCAGACGTTAACTCGAATGTCTCGAATACACCAGCCTCGGCCTCTCCATCGCCTCCCATCCCGGCATCGGTTTCTCCCACTCCGCCTGTAATGGATTACCCAACCCCAGAGGCCAGTCTACCAGTGCCATCCTCGCCTCGTCAGAATCCGGGGTCTTCGGGTGGAAAACTTGAACCTATGTGGAGTGGATTAACAACTGCATTGAATGCCCTGCATAAGAGCTCTGTGGTATTCCCGCCCCTTCAGTCAGCAATTGGTGGACTTGTGGCTTGTATCGACATAGCCGAGGTAAGTTAAATTCACTAAGCACATAAGTGAAACTTCAGTAGTCTGGTGATCAGGGTTATGGGAGTAACAAGAAAGAATTCGAAGCGTTAGCAACGGAGCTGAAGATGCTTAGCGAATTGTTGGATCAGCATTTACGGATATCGAAATCGCCCCCGGTAACAGAATTTATTTTGAAGACAGCTCAGTAAGTGAGATAAGCACCACGGAAAACCCCATATCTTGACTGGATTTAGGGCAATTCAAGAGCAAGTGGACATCATCAATCAACGACAGAAAAGCGAAAGAAGACACTTGCTACTAGAAGCGGAAAGAGATAGGGAAGTTCTCATGGGGTGCTATCGTCAAGTGGAGGTGCTATTCCGGCGGCTTCAAGTAAGTGGGACATTAATTATCGACCGGTTCCGGGTTTAATCCCGTCAATCCACAGGTCGATGCCAGTTTAAGTGTTTGGAGCACCGTAAACGAACGATTGGCGGTTGGTCGACCACATGCTCACTGTATTTATTTGACTCACATCGACGCGCCACACAGAACACCCGACTAGAAGGCATGAGTCCCGTAAGAATTGCTTCCTACGACTCGAATTTGTCCACCGAAATCAACAGGAGGACTTGCACCAAGGATACTCGCACGGCCGTTTTGGCCGAATTGAGTGACTGGTCGACTGATCCCAACACCCCAAATGTATATTGGATGAACGGCATGGCTGGTACTGGAAAAACTACGATCGCATGTACGTTCGCCGAATCACTCAAGAAGCAAAAACGGCTAGCCGCGAGCTTCTTTTGCACACGTACGACGGCGGAATGTCAGGATGTAACCCGCATTGTCCCTACCCTTGCATATCAGCTCGCCCGATATTCTACCGCTTTCAAGTCAGCCCTGTGTCAAGTGCTTGGTGACGATCCCGACCTAGGTTCTCGCGTAATTTCCACTCAGTTTGAACGACTTATCAAGGAACCACTGTTGGAGGTAAAGGAAGCGATACCCAATGGGCTTGTTGTAGTAATTGATGCGCTGGACGAGTGCACGGCCACCAGAGGAGTGGAGCTAGTTCTGGATATGCTATTGCGGGTCGCGTCTAAACTTCCACTAAAATTCTTTGTCGCCAGTCGACCCGAGCCCAAAGTACGGCACAAGATCCACAGCCAAGCCCAGGAATCCCGCGCCGTCTTCGTCTTGCACGATATTGAACAAACAGTTGTTCAAGCAGATATCGAGGTTTACCTACAAGAGGAGCTACCCTCAATCACACAATCCCAAGTCAAACAACTGGCTAAACTGTCCGGTAGCTTGTTCATATATGCGGCGACGGCAGTTCGATACATTCAAACTGGGGAGGCATACGGGGACGCTGACGAATACCTGGAGACTATGATGTCAGTTAGCGCTACATCCGAGGGGAAGCACGCGGAGATCGACGAGCTATATACTACGATTCTTTCAGCGGCTCTTGAAAACAAGGCAATGGAAATGAGGTCAAAGGAGCGAATGCGACTAGTATTATGGACAGCGATTTGCGCTCGCGAGCCGGTCACTGTGGAGACGCTGGCGGCGCTGGCTGGTATTGGCGAGCCAAAAAGGGTGTTGGCTATGCTACAGCCTCTCCGGTCGGTGCTTTATATCTCCGAAAATAGCAGCCTTATTTCGACACTGCATGCGTCCTTCCCAGATTTCATATTTGACCGATCTCGGTCGTTGACCTTCTTCTGTGATCTTAGCCAACACAGTCAGCTTGTCACCCGAAAATGCTTTGAGCTTATGGGGGGACAGCTGAAGTTCAACATCTGTGGACTAGAATCATCGCATATACCCAATAATAAAGTGCCAAATTTCCAGGAACGCGTCGATACTGCGATATCATCGACTCTAGCTTATGTTTGTCGCTACTGGGCAGATCACCTACACGATAGCTCTGCTTTGAGCGAGCTTTATGATAGTCTAGAGAGATTTTTATCAACACTATTACTTTTTTGGATGGAAGCCATGAATTTGAAAGGTTGGCTTGGAGCAGCTGTTCGAGTAGTATTGTCAGCTAAATTATGGGTAGCGGTGAGCATGTATTTTTACTGTCGACTTCATATCAGTGTTGACAGATGCTTGGCACAGGTCAAATATCCTTCCACCGAGCTCGTTAAATTTGCTGAGGATGCGATAAAATTTGTGACAATTGTTGCAGCGAATCCTGTTTCGCAATCTACTCCACACATATACGTCTCGGCTCTTCCTTTTTGCGACCGCTCAAGCACTGTCTTCAAGACTTATTGGGCACAAATGCGGGCTCTGTTTAATCCTAGGGGTACAGCCATGGAGCAGCGAGATGTAGCGACACTCGCAATTTGGAAGGGCGACTCTTCAGCGCACTCTGTTGCGTACTCCCCTGATGGCTACCAGCTTGCAGTTGGATGCTATGACGGAACCATCCTGGTGAAAGACGCGTACGACGGCAAGCTTATAGCCGGTCCACTGAAAGGACACGATGAGACGGTTAATTCCGTAGCATTTTCATGTGACGGCATGCGCATTGTGTCCGGCTCCTATGATTGCACTATTCGTATCTGGAATGTGCAAGATGGCACCCCCATCGGCAGTCCATTCCAAGGCCACAGGGATTACATTAAATCAGTTTCTTTCTCCCCCGATGGCGCGCGCGTAGTATCAGGCTCTTACGACTTCACCGTTCGCGTGTGGAATGCGGATGATGGTACTCTTGTTGGCCCCCCATTCGAAGGACACACTGATAGGGTCAATTCAGTTGCGTTCTCGCCAAATGGCAGACTTGTAGCTTCTGGCTCCGATGACCACACCATCCGAGTTTGGGACTTGAAGCACGGCAGCCTTTTTGGTGTCCCACTCGCCGGCCACACAAGCTACGTCAACTCAATAGCGTTCTCGCCAGATGGCGCTCGCATTGTGTCTGGCTCTAGCGATACCACCATCCGGGTTTGGAGTGTGGAGGATGGGAGCGTTATCGGTTCCCTCTTTGAGGGTCATAGGCACAATATCAACGCAGTTGCATTCTCGCTTGATGGTTTATATATCGTATCCGGCTCCAGCGACTGGTCGGTCCGAGTATGGGATTCGAATAGCGGCATCTCAATCGGGGACCCGCTCGAGGGTCATACAGGCTACGTCCAATCGGTTGCCTTCTCACCTGATGGTACACGTGTAGTGTCCGGCTCCGACGACGCTACTGTCCGAGTCTGGAACATGCCAGGCCGTGCTCCAACTAGACGTCAATATGGAGGTCATACGAACTGGGTTAAATCGGTAGCATTCTCACGGAGCGGGCAATATATTGCCTCTGGCTCGGACGACTGTACCATACGTGTTTGGAAGACACGGGATGGGGCGCCTGTTGGAGCTCCGTTCAATGGCCATACTGGCTGGGTGAATTCTGTTACCTTCTCACCAGATGATAAACATATAGCATCCGCTTCCAACGACTACACCGTCCGACTTTGGGGCTTGGAGTATACTCCCCCCACTAGCGTTACATTTGAGGGGCATACAAGCGACGTTTACTCTGTATCATTCTCGTCTGACGGTACACGCATCGTCTCAGGATCGAGGGACTGCACTATCCGTGTCTGGGACGTACAGGGCCATGCGCTCATTGGCGTCCCATTCACCGGTCACAGCGACTATGTTTTGTCTACCTCGTTCTCGCCCGACGATACGCTCATCGTTTCAGGCTCCCAAGATTCAACCGTTCGGCTGTGGAATTCGCGGGACGGCTCCATTGTGGGAGATCCATTCGAAGGTCATACAGGTTATGTCCACTCTGTCGCGTTCTCACCCAACGGGGAGCGTATCGTATCCGGGGCAAACGACGGTACTGTCCGGATTTGGGACTCGAAAGACGGCAAACTCATTGGTAGACCATTGGATGGTCATACAAGCCATGTCGAATCGGTAGCATTCTCGCCTGATGGTACTCTCGTAGTATCCGGCTCTTCTGACCGCACTATCCGCGTTTGGAATGTGGATGGTGGTACGCTTGTTGGTGCTCCGCTCAAAGGCCACACCCAGTTTGTCCTCTCGGTCACATTCTCGCCCGACGGCACGCAGATAGCATCTGGCTCCGCAGACCATACAGTTCGTGTCTGGAATGTATGTGATGTTCAATGCTCAACTGGTATGGTTATTTTACTTGTTCTACGTTTTAATTCGTTTGGTCGTGCTGATATCCTCCTAGATAACTGGACCCTCAAAGAAGACGGATGGATTGTAGGTCAGGACTCCAAATTGCTATTTTGGGTCCCTGAAGATTTTACCTCTTATATGCCATCCCCGTACAACAAGTGGGTAGTGGGACCGAACGGTTCCGCTTCTGTGAACTATTGCGACGTACCGCTTGGTACAGACTGGGCTCAGTGCTCTGTGGCAATGTTTGGGTCTGGTGACTAGTTTGGATTCCCCCAAACAGGAATCAAAATATCCACGTAGATAAATTGGTAGAATGTACCACTCGTGCATACGCTTGTATGATTTTAGTTTGGCTTTACAAGGGCTTCCTTAGTATGGTATCAGCTCTGTGCCGAGAATCTGGCCCGCCCGAGTGCGAACCCTTTTGACTCTGTTGCGATGCATACATATACCTTCGCCTTTCCACATACTCGTCATGACTGAAGTTCGATCCATGGAGAGTGTCTGGACTGGCCTTAATCGGGGACACAGGAACCAAGATTTATGACTTTTTGAACCATGTGGTTTCGTCCCTCCAGCGATCAGAGCCTCACCCTGGATATCGCGAGTGGCATGGAAACATTTCGTGTTCAATTCAACCAGCCTCCACTACGATAACATCTATGTTACTATTATCGGTTGAGCTTTGCACGCTCTGAGCAGCTTTGGATGGGAATTTGAGCGTCGTGTGGCAATGTATCATCGTGTATACTACAGGCACCACTCATTTCACTTCCCTGCTCCACGCTCGGCACGCCGGCAATTCCACCAGCCCGGCATCCCAATTTCATCGAAAACGCGTTTGTGCCTCATACGCAATTATCCTGGTCGCTGTGGTCTGCTTATGAAATCCTGGGGCCCCATCAGTGTTCTGGATAGTTTGGTCATTCGAAGTTTTTGACACGTGCAACGCGTTGTCATTTCTGATCCATGTGCGGGCCACCCGTGACTATAAGAACGTGTCGTCTTGGCCGTCCAGAAACACAAAGCGTCTTTTCTCTCTCACTTCGATCTCTTTCGGGCATCCCTTACCACATTCTCTCTTACCCACACTCCCTTCTCTTGGTTCAGCGTACCAGGTCTATTGGCTAGAACCAATCTTCGATACATCTATTTCAGTCCCACGATGAAGTTCTCTGCTGTTGCTGCTCTTCTCGCCTCGGCCTCGGCCGCCTCCGCCCACTCTTGGGTTCAGGCCGTCTGGATCAACGGTTAGTTCTCCCCCTCATAGTGTTGCTCCAACTGTGAGACTGAACCTTTTCTAGGCGTTGACCAGGGCTCTGGCGCCAACTCCTACATCCGTTCGCCGCCAAGCAATAGCCCGGTCAAGGACCTCACAGGCTCCGCGATCTCTTGCAACGCGAACAACCGAGCCGTGCCCAAGACACTCAACGTCGCTACCGGAGATGTCATCACGTTTGAATGTAAGTCTTGTTTGTCATGTATTTTTGCACTTCGTTGAACTCGCGCTCTTAGGGGCTCACGACAACCGTGGCGACGACATCATGGACCGCAGCCACGTTGGACCAGCACAGGTTTGGGTTGCTCCTACTTCTTCCAATGGCGCCGGTGCCGTTTGGGCCAAGCTCTTCTCCCAGGGATACACCGACGGCTGGGTATGTCTGCCCCATCTCAAATCGATCTTCCCAGCTAATTTCTCCCGCATATAGGCCACCAACAAGGTGATCGATGCGAAAGGCATGATCTCGATCACTGTTCCCGACCTCAAGGCCGGTGACTATCTCTTCCGCCCCGAGTTCATCACACTTCACGAGGCCGACACTCGCTACGACCAGAACTCGGCTCGCGGAATGCAAGCCTACATGGAATGTATCCAGTTCAAGATCACTTCCTCCGGCTCCAAGACGATCTCCAACGGAGTTGACTTCAACAAGGCGTATACTTATACCGACAAGGGCATCTTGTTCAATATCTACGGCGCCGATCCTAAGACCTATGTCGCTCCTGGTGGCCCAGTCTCTTCCATCTCTGCCGGTGGTTTCATTGGCAAGCCCGCTGCTGGTAGCAAGCCTTCCACACCCACCACGGCAAAGACCACTGCGGCTGCAAAGCCTACTACGACCGTAAAGGCCACTCCCACCAAGATCACCACTGTCGTTGTCAAGCCTACCACTACTGCTGCCCCCAAACCCACCCCTCCTACTTCGGGAGGCGCCATCGTCGCCAAGTACGGACAATGCGGCGGGCGAGGCTGGACCGGCGCGACCACCTGCACTGCTGGCTCTACTTGCAAATTTAACAACGAGTGGTACTCTCAGTGCCTCTAAGCCTTTGGATTCTGGAATGGTTCCGGAGTTCTTGTCCATGGGTCGACTTCCGTAGCATAGTCTAGTTTTCTTTTCTCTTGGTCTCCGGAGACGCAGTTCCATTCGCATGTGCCTAGATAACCTCACATTTGTACTCCTTTGACATTAATTTCACATTTATCTTTTTTCGATACATACATAACTTGGCGTCCAATTTTCAAAAGAGTGCTGTCATAGTCAAATGGAGAAGGACTCGATTTAAAAGTAGGTCAATTCTTTCGATTGGTATTAATCATTTGAGTCCATGTATGCACCATTGTTGTCCCCAAATCTGGTGGAGCGCAATACCGCTAATATTCTGGGACCCATCGTAGAAGCGCGAAGCAGTTCGGTAATGACAGACCTGGGCTCACTCGATATTTTGCTGTCTTTTGGGACAAGTAAGCGATCGCACTGTTACCGAAAATAGAAAGACATAGGTCATATATAGTGAACGGTATTCGATCTTTTAGGCTCTTCTCCCTAGAGTCGCTCAGGATCTCTCACAATGGCTCGTGGTGGATAGTATCCGCTTCACTCCGCCAAGTCAAGCCGATCAATTTTTTACGGGGCTTTCTTTATGCCATAGCTTATTGTATGTATTAAGCTCCAATACTTTTCGACTTGCGGTTGACACCACGAGACCCATATTGAGGTGGGGTCGCTCCCCCAGGGGTGGGTTGGTTTGGATGCTCGATGTTGTTTGATGATGGGTTGGGTTTGTGTACGCTTATTTGGACTTGTTACAATCGTGCAGGCAACGATTTATTCCGGGTTGGGTATGTGATCCGTTTGTCTCGTGCCATTTGGAGAAGGAGATCCTCTCGAATATACCAAGCCAACTTGAACCCAGGCAACGACTCGCTGAGTTAAACGCCCGCGCAGCTATGAAAAGTGGATCGGAGGCGACCATAAATTCACATTAAGTACACATCCTCATCCAGCAAACCCACTCGCAAGTCCAACAGCCCCACTCACAGCCGCATCTCCCACAAAAACCACACCAGCAACTACGCCCCGTCCCTCGTCTTCTACATCTGAAACCTCTCCCTCGCCAACACCGAGCCCTCCCCGGATCCGACCAAGTTCATCCACCACCAACGCGCGGTATTTCTTTATCCCCACCAACGACCCACCGAAGCACAAGATCGTCTCGTCGGGCTTGACGGCTTTCGGACCATGACTCATAAGGAGGTTGATATGCTCCGCCAAACTACGTGCGCACGTTCGGAGTACGCGCAACGCATCGGGGTCTGCGTCGTCGAATGCGCTGGAAAATATGAGCGGGGTGAGGGACGTGAGGCGGTGTTTCCGTTCGATGAGGTGAATGTTTATGTTTGGTGTGGGTATCGGGGAGGGTGGTTTGGGCGTCCCGTTGGGTGTCAATACGGGTGGAGAGAGGGTGCCTGTGCCGGCTGTACCCGTCACGCCGTCGACGATACTTGCTTCGACGGGTACGGAGAGGGCGGTGGGGACTTCGATCGTAGTTGGCCCTGGACTGGGAGGCGGAGCGTTGGCGCTGCCCTCTCCCGAGGGAGGAAGCGGTGGTGGGTCGGCAGTATAAACGACGCTAAATAGGTCGGGTGGGACGGTTATTCCAAAATGGGAAAATACGCGGGCGCGAAGGGTAGGTTTTTGCGTTTCTGAATTGACTTCGGAGGTTATTGGTTCTGGTTCTGGTTCAATGGTTAGTGAGTAACTCGAGAAATAATTGTGATAATAATAACGTACCAGGCGAGGCAGGGTATAATGACTCCCTGTCCCATTGCGATAGGATCTGCCGAACCGCCGTCCTCCCGACCAAATATCCACTTCCCTCGTCACCGAGCATCCAGCCCCACCCACCACTCCGGCCCAGCTCTTCCAACCCCGCCTGTTCGCCTTCTTTTCGCTTGAAACTAACGCAGTTGCTGCCCGTACCGGCGATGACGACTACTGCCGACTTGGCATGTGGGTGAGAAGATAGTGGTGCGGCGAGGAGATGGGTATCATTGGCAATGATAAGCCGGGCAAGTGGAACCGAAAGGAGGGAGGAGAGCGGCTCCTGGAGTGAATATATACTGGCTGGACTGTCGCATCCTGAGATGCCGAGCCAGGCCGCGGTTATCAGTGGGGATGAGGTAGGCAAGGACGACTGTTGAATATGGTGAATGTTTAACCGATAAGCATGGTCAAATATGGCAATTGAGATTTTTCACCTTTGACCCCGTAGCAGCTTGTAGGGCGGCTTCAACAGCTGTTCTGACTGCACGCAGGAAAGCGACCATGCCGACATCCATGAAATTCGACGGACCTCCCGCCCCTCGGCCAACAACATTACCGGATGTATCGACGATGACAGCAGAAGTCTTGGTTCCTCCACAATCAACACAAAGAAAGAGCCGGTTCTGGTCAGAGGTCATGCTATTAGTCGTTGTGGTGGTCGTGTGCAAGTCCAACTCGTCGGTTAAAATATGATATAGGCGTGGCTGCGAGTTATAGCTGTCGCGTGTAATTCTAGAAACACGATCTTATGGGTATCAGAGAGAGACGAGATAGCGACAGCTCATCCAAGATCAAGGTCGGCACGCATGTGGTGGGTCACTCGAGGCATCCGAAGCCGGCGGCTAAGATAGCCGGAACTTGCCGAGTGATTTGCCGAGCCAAGCACATGTGGGTCACCGGGCTTCACGACTTTCTGTATAGACTTGGGCACGACAAGTAGTGATGTTTCTATTCCCATATCCCCGGAATCCTAATGAAAATGACCCAGATGCAGTTATTTTATTTTATGTCTATCGATCTTTGGCTAATTGGTCCGTGATGAACAGGATCTATGTATACCAGTCAGGACAATTCAATACTTGAGAGGATGTACTTACATCAGGCGCAAAAGGCCACTTGTCAAACTCCTCCACAACTCTGGCAATCTCCTGGATCGTCAACGAATTTACGCGGGCTTTGATATCGACACGCTTATCCTTTGGAATGTCGGGGCCGGTCAGTTTACCCAACAAACTCGATGCTCCAGGACCGAGATTCCTATAAAATGTAAGACAGAATGTTCGAGGGCGTGAGGAATTAACATACTGGATCGACTTTTCCAACGGTGTACTTTTAAGGATGAACAATTGTCTCAGGACGTAATCCCATTTATCCAGTCTGACATTCGTAAGAGCCGACTCCTCTGTTGCTGAACGTGGGAAGACAAAGCCTTCAACTAAAGGATCAAAGTTGCGCGAGACGAATGGTTGCCCTATCCGACTATTCGAGTGCCATTAGGTTAGTTTCCTCGCATTCGGACAATAGACGACTTACCGAGGAATGGGTGTTTTTGCTTTTCCGCCAACAAGGGCTTCAGCTTTGGGGTAAAACACCGCGTCGTAATTCGCAAGCATCTCATCTGGTATGGTTGGCGTAAGCGAAGCTGTGGCTTCTGCCACTAGGGTGAGTTTGCAGCGTGCGCCCGTTCCGGGTGGGGTTTGCATTCTCTACCAAATTAATTTCCTCATTCAGAGAGACAAATGGAGCGTACCTCTTCCATCCTGCTCGCTAGTAGCCATGACATGCGCATTCGTCCGTATTTATACAGCCACGTTCGTTCTGGAATTGTGCGGAGTAGTTGGGCGATGAGCTGTTCGCCCACGGGGCCGAGTGGGAGGTGCCCGACAAACGAGAGTACAGAGTGGGGTTCTGTCGTACATGCAAATGTTATTTAGAGAACATAAATATAAACCAGAAATCACGCACCTTTCCAGTCTTCGACATGCACGTCGTCCATCAATCCCAGCTCTTTAATCTGCTCATAAGCTTCCCAAACAAATCCCGATTGAGGAATGACGTGCACCCGGTCGTCAAAGTATTCCAGTTCCTAGCCAGGGTGAATAGTGCGCTGTTACAGAGGCAGCTGTCATACCTTGAGGAGATTGAGATATTTGAGCTCTTCCTCCAGTACGATTACCCGCTTCACTTCCGAGCGAGGGAGCTCAAGCAAGGCACGTGTGACAGCTCCAGGGCCTACCTTACACTTCAGTACTATCGCAAGCTCAAACATTTGAAGAACATACCAGGAAACGCTTCGATAACAACCCTCCCTCTCCTGCTCTTTCGGCCTTCACCAACCCTCAATGCACCCCTCACAAATGCCCTGGCCGTATCCATATCAATCAACGAGCATCTCCCCTTGGTCGAGGGCACATTTAATTTGGTATCCGCCTTTTTCCCATCGGGCAATGGGGGGAAGTCTGCTGGGACTTTATTCTTGACCGGCCGGCCCTCAGGATAGGTGAGCGCGAGGCGCGAAAAGATGGAGTTGAGTGTTTGGTTGTACGCCGGTCCTTGGATAACTCCGTTGGCTCCAATTGCTGGGACACCACTCCGAGCCGCGTATTGACGTGTGAGGGGGAGATGGGCGAGTGTCCGTCGGGAGGCGAGCATGAGGGAGGTAAGGGATTTCGGTAGATCACGTGATTGTGATCTCCATTCGCTCGACGACTTGGAGATGGGTCATGAGCTTGGATTTCTCTGTAAAGCCCATACCCCAGCCAAGAACGCGTTGAGTTGCATTATTAACGTACAAAAAAACCATACAATTACCTGCGTCGACCAGGCTACTATTTTGGGCAGTCACATGACGAGCGATGTCTCATGTAACAATTCCCTTGTGTGCGTTTGTATGTGATAGACTTGACGCCCTCCACCACCTCTCGCATAATGTCCAAGTCAAAGCCGAAGAGCTTTCGCTCACGCGCCTCCCATGCATGGGAAAAAATGCTCGGCTCATCTTCACCGGCGGCATCCCCTTCGAGATCTACCACGCCGAGGCCCACTACTTCACCACCCGCGATTGAGCTACCTCCTCCGTCTCCTAGTCAAGGAGAACCTATTTCACGATTTCCAAGTCTTTCCGTGGCAGGGACATCATCTCCAGTGCCTTCTGTGCAAATACTTCCGCCTCCAGAGCCTAGCCCAGAGATCGCATCTTCGTCACCTCACTCAAATAATCAAAGGTCCGCCCCAAATCCAATACGTAGCGGAAGCGTCGCATGGAACGGATTTCGTACCGCACTTGGCGCACTGCACAAAAGTTCTTCGTTATTTCCACTTCTTCAATCCGCAATTGGCGGGCTTGCGTCATGCGTGAATACGTTTGAGGCAGGTCAATATACCCTACAGCCCCAGCGACACCTAACTGTCCTGTTCAATAGGAGTACTCAAATAACACAATAGAGTTCGAGGCTTTGACCTTGGAGCTCAAGATGCTGAGTGAATCATTAGATCGGCATTTTCGGGAATCCAAGTCCACGCCAATGTCGGAGTTTATTGCGAAAATCGCGCAGTGAGTGACGGGCCTACATCAGTTCTTGGAATAATCCTGATCCACATATGTCAGATCGATTCAGGAACAAGTTGACTTAATCGCTGCGAGACAAGACCGAAACATCAGCAGGCGTTTATTGGGGGTAGAGCAAGACAAGGAAATTCTAATAGGGTGTTATCGACAAATCGAAGTCTTATTTCGGCAATTACAAGTAATCGTTCAGCCGCATATACCTAGTTTAGCGATCTGACTTGGTCCTAGGTTGATGCTGATCTTAGCACGTGGAGCATAGCGAATAAGCACTTGACGGTGGGTCTGCTCCATTTGCTAATTTTCTGATGCTCAGAGGTGTTACTCTAGAATACCTATCTCAACGATATGAAGCCTGCAAAACTTGCGACTTATGACTCGAGCTTATCAACACAGATCAACCGAAGAACTTGTACCAAGGATACCCGCACTGCAATCCTAAACGGCCTCAACGACTGGGCCACCGACCCCGCTAAGCCTAACGTATACTGGATGAATGGTATGGCTGGCACTGGCAAAACTACCATTGCCTGCACATTCGCTGGTGCCCTCAAAAAGCGTAAACTGCTGGGTGCAAGTTTCTTCTGCACACGCACCAGTGCCGAGTGCCAAGACGTAACTCGAATCATCCCCACCATTGCTTACCAGCTTGCCCGATACTCCATTCCGTTCCAATCAGCATTATGCCGGGTACTTGACAACGATCCAGACATCGCAATGCGCACAATATCAACACAGTTCGAGAGCCTGATCAAGGAACCATTGCTCGAGGTCAAGGCAGCGATACCCGAGGGGCTAGTTGTTATCATTGATGCGCTGGACGAGTGTACCGCCACGAAAGGGATCGAACTCGTGCTTGACATGCTATTTCAAGCCGCACCCGGTCTTCCACTGAAGTTTTTTGTTGCAAGCAGACCGGAGCCAAGCGTCCGGAAGAAGGTCGAAAGTCAACCACACCACTCACGCTCCGTCTTTATTCTACACGAAGTCAAGCAATCTGAGGTGCAGGCGGACATCGAGCTGTATCTGCGAGAGGAGCTAAAATCCGTTTCACGCACCATCCTGCAACGCCTAGTCGAGTTATCTGGCAACCTATTCATCTATGCTGCTACGGTGGTGCGATATCTTCAATCTGGAAACTTGCATTCCCGCTTGGAAACAATGCTTTCGGTCAAGTCCACTTCGAACACAAAACATGCCGAAATCGACGAGCTGTATGCGACTATCCTATCAACTGCATTTAATGACGAGAGACTTGAGAAGGAAGAGAAGGAAGTGATGAGGCTTGTACTATGGACGGGTATATGCGCGCGCGAGCCGATGTGTGTCAAGAGCCTGGCGATGATGGCAGGTGTAAACGAGGAGAAGGCATTCGAGGCCTTGCAGCCACTTTGGTCGGTACTGTATGTGTCCGGTGGAGGGAATCTCGTATCGACCTTGCATGCATCTTTCCCCGACTTCATGTTTGACCAAACCCGCTCATTCCAGTTTGCCTGTGACGCAAAGCAACACCACCAGCTCCTGGCTGAACGCTGTTTCGAAATGATGAAAACGGAACTGCGATTCAACATCTGTGGGCTAGAGTCGTCGTTTTTGTCTGATGATGAGGTACCTAAACTTGATGAGCGCGTTGGCCAAGTAATATCACCAAGCCTTGCTTATTGTTGCCGTTACTGGGCCGACCACCTCCATCGAACTGTCGAATCTGATGGCCTGTGTTCTTTGCTGCATGATTTTTTATCAGAGAGGTTGTTACCTTGGATGGAAGTGATGAACTTGAAGCACTGGATGAAGCTGGGAATACGGGTGATATTAACAGCTAAGCTCTGGCTAATGGTGAGGGAGTACCCAGTTTCTCTCCTGCAATCTAGTGACGGTGCATAATTTGTGTAGGCTACTCGCTCTTCCTCGGAGCTAGTTAGACTTGTGGAAGACGGGTTAAACTTCGTGACAAGTTTTGCCACGAGTTCCGTTTCTCACAGTACAGCACACCTATACGTCTCTGCTTTGCCGCTGTGCTATCGGTCAAGTACCGTGTATAAGCACTACTGGACTCGAACTCAAGGGCTTATCAAACCGGAAGGAACCGCTATAGAAAGCAGAAAGCAGCCACTGATAGCAAGCTGGAAAGTGGATTCACCAATCACCTCTATCGTGTACTCCCCCGATGGCGCTCTTCTTGCAATCGGATGTGATGACGGAAGCGTCATCGTCAAAGATGCCCACGATGGGAATGTTGCTGGTACTCCTCTCCATGGTCATACTGGGAGAGTAATGTCAATAGCATTTTCACCTGATGGTACCCACATCGTCTCCGGCGCCGAGGACTGTACTATACGCATCTGGAACTTGTGTGACGATTGCGCTATGACTAGCGTTCCGCTTGAAAATTATACCAAGCCCATTATGTCGGTCTCATTCTCACTCAAAGGCACGGACATCCTCGCTGCCTCGAATGATGGTGCTGTCTTTGTTTACAACATGCAGAATAATACCTTGGTTCGCGTTGCTCTCAATGACCACCCATATGAGGCCGGGGCTATAGCGTTCTCCTCTGACTGCACGCGTATCGTCTCTGGATCGAAGAGCGGTGGTATTGGTGTCTGGGACGTTAAAGACGGTGCCAAGGCGACCGTTACCTTTCAGGGCCATACCGACTCTGTCTTATCAGTAGCATTCTCCCCTGACAACACCAAGATCGCCTCTGGCTCCAGCGACTGCACTGTCCGTATCTGGGGTGTCCAGGAAGGTACTTTGGTTGGGGTACCCCTGGTAGCTCATGATAGCTTTGTTAGATCAGTAGCATTCTCCCCTGCGGGTACGCATGTCGTCTCAAGCTCTGATGATGGCAAAATTTCACTGTGGAATGCAGAGGACGGAACGATTGTCGGAAGTCCTCTTAAGAGCGCGATTGGCTTTCACTCATCGGTGGTATGGTCCCCCGACGGTACGCGCATTGTATCTGGTTGCAAGGACCGCACTATTCGTGTCTGGAATATCCAGGATGCCTCTCTTGCTAGCGCTTCCTTCCAGGGTCATACGGACTGGGTCAGGTCGGTAGCATTCTCACCTGATGGGACACGCGTCGTCTCCGCCTCAGACGACCGCATCCTCCGCGTATGGAATGCACAGGATGGTAATCCATTAGGCGTCCCCTTCCAGGCAGGCACAGACTGGGTTTATTCGGTAGCATGCTCATCTGATGGCACTCGATTAGTCTCTGGCTCCCGCGACTGCACTATCTGTGTCTGGAAATTACAAGATGGTACTCCTGCCGGCACTCCCTTACAGGGACATACAGATTTCGTTAGGTCGGTAGCGTTCTCACCCGATGGTACACGCATCGCCTCTGGCTCCGACGACCACACTATCCGCGTCTGGAATACACAGGATGGTAGCCTGGTTGGTGTTCCCTTACTGGGGCACACCCGTGGGGTCAATTCTGTAGCATATTCGCCAGATGGCGCATCAATCGTTTCTGGTTCTTCGGACCACACCATCGGTATATGGAGCGCAGCAGACGGCGTTCTGCTTGTGTCTTGCAAAGGGCATAGCGACGGAGTCAGCTCAGTGGCGTTCTCGCCCGACGGTATGCGTGTAGCCTCTGGCTCTCAAGACCACACCGTGCGGATATGGAGTGTACAGGAAGGCACCCTTGTCGGGGACCCGTTGAAGGGCCATGCCGAAGAAGTCAGGTCGGTAGCATTCTCGCCCAATGGCAGATACATCGTCTCTGGCTCTCAGGACAGAACCATCTGCGTCTGGAGCGTGAAATCTGGCGTTCTTGCCTGCTCTCCTCTGCGAGGTCATGCCAGTGTGGTCACTTCGGTGGCCTTTTCACCCGATAGTACATGCATTGTATCTGGCTCTGGAGACCACACTGTTCGCATCTGGCGCGTGCAGGATGGAACTGTCTCTGGTGCTTTGTTGGAAGAGCGCGCAGACTCGGAGCTTTCACCGAGCCTCATGTCTCCCTGTCCTATCCGCCCTTGCGACGCATTCACCAATCCATCTATAATTGGTGAGTCTTTGCATGATAGGTTGTAATTCGTTGTAATTTTACTCATGTGATTATTATAGACTGGTGGATCCCTGACGAGGACGGATGGGTCCGCGGCAAAGATTCACAACTCATCATTTGGGTCCCATACGATCTCATTGAGGTCTTCCCATCTCAACATGACTCGTGTGTGATCGGAGAGCGAGGTGCTATGCGTGCTCGATTTGACAGTCTGCTACTAGGTGAAGATTGGCACCGTTGCTATATCGTTGAATAAAGCGGTTTCCCGCGATTGCACTAGATACTACTGTTAATGTTGTTTACTACGTATTCCCGTTCAATGGCCGGGAGTCCAGCCTTTCAAGTTAGGTGAAATGAGGCCAAATAATCACCTAACAGCAGTTTATTACATTACTTACGCCGATACTTTAGCAAAGAGATACGACTGATAATCCAATCGAAGGAACGAAGAGTCATCGACATGGTATATGAACGTGTGCTCGCATACATTCACCCTTAAGCTTCTCGAATGACTCATGATATAGCACTATACATTCTGGTCGGAAATTTCCTCTCACGAGTGCCGCTGAACTCCATGAATGTATTAGTACACTAGCTCGGCATAATATAGTAACACCTGACTGATTTGGTTGTGGTCTATCACGGCGGGCGAGGATCAGGGGATATCAGTTTGGTGTGTTAGTAGAGTTTGAAGCTGTGATAGCATATAACGTATATTCAAATATTAAAAGGTTTTCGTCGCGATTGCCCTGAGAAATAGCAGGATGTCTATTCGCCATGTTGCGGTACTGTTGCAAACGAGGCTTAGCGGAGAGCAACACCACAAAGAAAGGTCGATCTCGGTGGACCTACACCCAGATCCGGTCAAATAAAATCCATGAAGCATTTTGGAGCACTTCGAGGTCCTTGTCCAAGCCTATGGCTCGCTATGAGTGCGTCATCTTAGAAAGCCTTCTTCTCTTTGCCCGTCATGCACACACTACTATAAGCGAATGAAGTGTGTTGAAACCTTTTTTAATAGTCCCACTTGATTTTCTAGATTCATTCGCGAAGGCTTTGGGCACCCAAAATGAACCATTGATTTCGAAACTGTATTTTGTCCGAAACTGGCATTTACGCCCCAACACAAATGAGCCACCAGTCAAACTGGTTTGGTGTTTGTATCCTCATAAGCTCTTTGTAAATCCATTTAGGTACTAAGAGTGTGCCTGCCGAGTTTGGAGGCCTTAGACTCAATACAAAAGGAGATACATAGCATACGCATGTTCACACCTGGATTTGGGGTATATTTTCCTAGTGAAGATTGTCACTTTGGGACTGTATGCAATGTATCTCCTGTTGTTGCTATACTATTGCGAGGAAGGTATATTCACTCTCAAGTCCCGCAAATACCTCAGTATATGGTATTATAGGCTCTGGCCACAATTGTCTCTGTGCAAGCCGTGCTCGGACCGAGTAGAGTAAGCAGAAGGTACGGAAACGTTGGAAATGGCAGGTCGACTATCTACATAGGTCAATGGTAATGCATGTACGGTGATTATTTGCTCTCAGAACATGGAATTATGATCCAGAGCGGAAGCAAACACCCCGGTGCCACGCAGGTTACAGTAATCCCAATCACCTTGGATTCGATAACCCATGCGTAAGTAATTATTTGAGCGACTGCGCAAAGATAACTCAGCAAGACCATAATAAGCCCTGCAAATGTGATGATTTGAGCGAATTTCCCGCAGGTTTGGAAAGAGAACAGACATACGTACAATGCCACATTGCTGCCCGATTTGCTCCACGCACCCAGCAAGAGTTATTCGCCATCTCTATGTCACGCGGTTCAACTCCATTTTCGCATCTAAGACCTCCGATGGATTGTTGGAATATATGCGCGTCGGGATAATAATGCTTATTGCCCAGCAGGAAGAAGCAGAAGCATGCGCTGAGGCTGAATATCACCGCTAGGTAAGTGAAAACGAGGAGTAATTGGCCTCCTGGGCTGTCACGGTTGAAGCGTTCAGCTGGGAGATTGTTCAGAAATATTTGAAGAAGCTCAGACGTAGTAAATGGTGCTGCCTATTCTCCTGGTCAGAAGACATTTTGGTGACGAAATCGAAAACACGAACCATTATAGATAGGTTATGGATCGTGGTTCTCCAGGTGGACCCAGTGGAGTTGTCTGCGGTAAGGAATTTTGCTATAGCATATGTTAGCACAAGATTGGCTCAGCCAGAGAGCAGGTGACATACGCCACCCTCCGACCCCTGAATTTTGCACAGTTGTTGTGTTATCCGATTCGTTGGTACTGTTGGTATATAGTCCGGAGGACGCCATGGTAAAAATGAAGAAGATGTGGACTCACGGTCAAATAACTGTGTTTAAACAAGGACCCATTACTAGACGAAAGAACGTGGCTGAGCCCCGACATCTGACCCCGCTCGATCCGATCACTCCAAGTGACAATACTCAAGCACCCTTGTACCTAGCGGTGACCATAACACGTGTTTTGATGGATATACTTAGCTCTTGTGAACACGCGAGTATTAATAGGTGGAGTCGTAAGCATTTATAGGTAGAGATGTGTGCTAGTCCACGTATGAATGTTAGCAGTTTACAGTAACGCGGTAAGATTGATGGGCAGGTTCCATAGAATATCAGCTAGTTCCATAGGGACTCCAGGTTATTGCAGAGATTGCGAGGTATTTAATTTTGGAAAACCTCACTTTAGCTAGAGGGTTGATTGTGACCAAAGAGAACACATATTGTTGGCAGATCATCCCCAAGGGTCCTATAGGCCGCCGCCACGTTCGCAGTCCCCTGCGTGATTTTGATATTCAACTCCTTTTAGTCTACCTTGTGGGAAGACATAGACTTCGGGGGCGTACCTCGATGCGCTCCAGAGTGCCATGACAACTCACAGCCGCTTAGTCCGTGGTCAAAATCCCGCCGCCTTAGACACAGTACCCTTCCAGTGGTCGGGTGAACACGGCCTCATTGGATCGAGATTGCCCAAGTCATTCAGTATAGTACTGCCATTGTGTCTCTCCTTCGCGCTTAGCTGGGCATCCCTTTCTCTGTGGATGTACAGTTAGTTTTCCATGTAGAAGTTACAGCCAGGGCGAGGCGCCAGCACGACTATTTATATACGATTTAGGAGATACACACCCAGCTTTCACGCCGATAGAAGCGTGAGATAGGGTTTCGTATCATTTCGAGCGGGAGGTGTGGCGATTAAAACTGACCGTCTAAATTTAGGTGCAGAAAGTCAAAAGTGACCGCATACAATCACGTGGGCCATTTCACTGGGCCGATCGACGTCCGGCCATCCTCTTGGGATCGCTCATATTGTGAATTCCCAATCGGCCCACTGAGGAAGAAATATCTCATTTCGCGTGTAAAGAAGGCTTGGCATTTGCTATGCAGGTCGACTCGAGAGTTGTCTTTGTGTCTGCCGGATCACGTGTCTTCAACGCCCTATTTGGCAAAGCTGAAGGCCTCTCGGCCATCATGCTCTTCATCTCTTGCTCGTCTGCCTTTACCAAATAATATTGTTGTTCCTTAACTTTTGTATCGCGCCTCGGCACCCGCTTAACGTACACCTACTAGCCATAGCACTACTCTTCTTTACCTTCGTATAGTTGTCCCGGTTTTCTGTTTCTCGGCGGTTAGACCATGTGTTCTTGTAGCCAATATAACGTATTCAAAAAAATAAAATAAAATGCCGGATCACGTGATTCAAACGGGCTGCAGACTGAGGCTTGCCGACTCGTCGAGCGTGGACTGCATTGCTAGGTAAGCTACCCCTCCGTGAATAGAGCAAGAAACTAGGTATATTGAAGGAACTGTTGCGTATGCTACTGATTTGATGAGGTGCAACTTGGCCCTCCGTCAGATACGGTATCAATCCGATGTTTGAGCCATGCTATTCAACAAAGTGAACTAAACCTGAAATACACTAATTATGTATTTTCAAGTCGGCAAAAAACTATCGCGCGAGAGCGGGCATACCGTAAGGACAATTCAGGGTCCTCCCTATGAAGCCATTCTCTAATAGTTGTAGTGGGTGTTGAATAAGACCTGGTGAACTCCTGAGAATGAACACCCGTGAGGTAAACTGTTTGAACATATCGAGGATAGGCGGTGGCGCCGTGATCTACAAGGGTCTGACTGTTGGTCAGTCTAAGTCGGTTTCGGCCGCCCTGAGGGCTAGGTTTGATCATTGGTTTAAGGGAGACAACAGAATTAATAGACTTTTTGGTAATTTCATCAATGAAGCCTAGTCCGTTTGTCGAGTCGCACATTCGTGCGGGAGCTGCTGATGGAGGACAACCTGAAGCAAGCACGAACGCGGAATTGACAAGGCGTCGCAAACTTTGCGTTTGAGACTGACATGCATTCCAAGCCTAAACCGACCGAATTAGGCATTAATCCCAAGCTGACTTAAAGTGGCATCACGTGACATGTTGAAACGTCCAATTGACAACCATCGCGTCTCCTGCGCGAGTAAGTGCTCCATCAATCCTACAACTCGCGCTAATCGGATCAGGATGAGCTACAGCACACTCTCGCCTGGCATTTCGCCGCTCCGTATCCAAAAGGGCGGCTCTCGCTCTCCATCTCCGACGAAAGATGCCCCTTTACCTCCGATGCACCCCTCCCCGACGCCATACACCCTCAAACCGCGTAAAGCGTCGAACAGCTCGATTACACGTGAAGGATCTAGACGGACGTCGTCGTCGTACTCTGCGATGCGGACCAACTCGCTCGTGAAGAACTCGCCGTTTCTGAATGGGTCGGAACCGGTTGGACCGAAACACCGGCCTGCGCCGTCGGGGTTCAACGTGTACCGGAATGGTCCACCGCCTCCTTCAGCGCGATCTTCGTTGCATATTAGCGCTAGCAGCAGTTCAGAGCGCGGGTCGCTGAGCGGACCTCGACCGCAGAGCAAGATTCCGACTCCGAGTCGGCGGACGAGCACGAGTTCGCATTCGATGGGGTTGGCAATGGTCCCCGTGTCGAGCGAAGAGGGAGCACCGCCCAATGCGCACAAGGGGTACAAGCGCCGACAGAGCAAGGGACTGCAGTCGTTGCCGGACCACGAACGCGTGAGCAAGAGTCCGTTTATGAATTCGGTCGTCGAGCGGGACACGCCTAGTCCTCATCACGAGCGGGTGCATAGTCCGGGGGAAGACGAGTGGGACACGGTGCCAGAGACGTCGCCCGAGCTGCGTGCGTCAACGTCGGAGGATCCCATACCCGAGTTTCCGGCCGTTCCTGAACGTGAACCCACGCCGCCTCCGCCACCCCCTAAACCGTCTGTCTCGCCGCCGAATAAGCCCTCGTTGTCGTCGAGGCTGGCGGCCATTACTGCCAGGGCGTTTTCTCCGTCGCCGCCTAGTACCCCGCCGCGTCAAGATTCGTTTAGTCGAGGCGATACGTCTTTGTCTGGACGACTGGACACCACGTCCCTTCCTTCAACACCCATCCAGACCTTTCCCCTCGAACTTGCTGGGACACCCGACTCGGCGTACAAGACTCCGATCTCGCCCTCGCACGCCGCGACCCCTATCGCTTCATCGACACCCATCCGAGGAACTACCCCTCTCCATATATCTACCCCTCGAGATACACCGACCAAGTTGGACACGAGCTCCAGTTCATTGATTATCCACCCTACTCCAAGCCCCTCGAGTTCTCCCCGCCGACGCCCTCCCTCTGCCCAATCCCCTTCCCCAACCAGGTCCTCGCTCGTCTCCAAACGACTCTTAGGACCGCGCTCCTCGCCCTCTCCCCGTTCCCCAACCACAGCCGGAGACGTATCCATCTCACGCACAAGCTCAGGCCGAGTCGCGCGCAAACTCAGCCGACGAAACAGCCGCGCCGCACGAAAAGCCAGTGGGGGCAAGTACATCGCCGTTACCCGTCGCGGAAGCCGCAAAGCCCGCAAACGAGTCACGTTTGACGAACGGTGCGACGTGCTCGAGTTTGATTCCGAGGTGGGAATTGATGGGGAAGTGTGGAGCGATGAGGAGCTTTGGGAGGAAGAGCCCAAGAAGCGGTATGGTAGTCCCCCACTTGAGGTTGGGAGGGATTCGCCCGAGTTGGAGGATAGGCGGTCTCCTGAGCTCGAGGATCGGAGGGCTTCGATTGAGAATAAGCGGCACTCGACGCCGCCGGCTCAGCCCGGATGGAGCTCGTGGGGTAATGGTTCGGTTGGGACTCCGCCCCTCGCGCACGGGAGCAAGTACGCCAATATCGGCGTTGAAGAGGATTACGGGTTTGGTCGACAGGCTGGGTTGCGACATTCCGGATCGGGGTCGAGTGGCCGCGTTGGGACTCAACGCGTTACCGGCAGCGCTTACAATCGGTCTCGAGATACTGGGCGCGACTCGGATACGGGTAGTCTGCTCGCGAGTTTGTCTGGAAGTCTTTCTGGACACGGGTCTGCTGATTCGGGTTTGACCGCCGCCGACGCGTTTGGGCGGGCGTATCCTTTAAAGGTGGTGAATGCCGCTCCGGGCGATGTGGACAGTCCTGAAGTTGGGTGGGAGGAACGGGCAAAGGAGGCTGGAGAGCGGGCGCGTCGGGAAGGGGAAGAACGGGTTCGAAAGGAAGAGGAACAGACTCGGAGAGAAGAGGAGCGGGCTCGAAAAGAAGAGGCGCGTCGGAAAGAGCAGGCCAGGCTTCGGGAAGAGGAAGAGGAGCTTGCGCGACTGGAGGAACAAGCGCGTCGGGAAGAGGAGGAACGTGCTCGTATTGAAGAGGCTCGGCGGTTGGAAGCCGAGGAACATTCGAGGTCCATGGCCGAGGTCGTTGTTCAGCATTCTGGTTCGGCGGTTGTCGTGCATCATACCGGCGGCCGCCCTGGGGTTGTTGTCCATCATTCTGGAAACGGGATGGTCGAGAGCGTGTATTCGCGCGAAGGCCACGAGGGAGATGGTGAGTCTTCAAGCTGCCCTTTAATCAAATCTATCACTGATCATTGTGCAGCCTCGATCGACCAAGGCGTCGCGGTTCACCACTCTGGACACAGCGCAGTCCAAATCTACGACGAGCGCTCGCCAGATCTAAGCGTCGCCGACGTGTCCATGGCCAATGGCATGTCATTCGCCAGCCTCGTCTCGTTTGACAGCATCATCAGCCGGAGCGGGATGGGTGCGAGTCGGATTGGGTTCGGGAGCAGCAGCGGATTGGGCGATCACGGACGGATCGAAGAGGAAGAGGAGGATTCCGAACTCGTGGGCGGCAAGATCTTGTCTGGGTTGGACGAGGTCGTGATCAAGAGCGAGGAGGTGTCTGTCGACCTTGGGGATACCTCTCACATCGAAGAGGACAGTCCACGGCGATCCACTCGCGACGAGCCAGCCAGCCCCAATGTGCGTCACTCGGCCCATCTCGATTCGCGTCCGTATACGCCCCGTCACCTCGCTCCGACCCTCGAGACGCGTCATTCTTCGCCCAACCTCAGTGGACGTCTTATGGAACCCCAGTTTACGGGTGGGAGCGTGAGCGGTCGGTCGCCGAGGATTTCAAGGGACGATGTGCTGCGCAAGTTGATGGATCGAAGGACTGGGGGTAGTCTTACACCCACGGGACGTGCGAGTCCGAGAGAGGAGAGTCCGGTTCCAGAAGGTCGGTCCATCAATGGTGGGTCCTGTGTTATTTTGCTAGGATTTAGCTGACGATTTGTAGGTCCCCGTATGAGTGGCTCGAGGATCGAGATTGAGCGATTGATGGCGGGTGTGGCTCGAGGATTTGCGGACCTTTCTGGCGAGGGGAGCAGTATGGGATTCAACCCCGCCGACGAGTCGCATTCGTCGCTTCCCTACCGAAAGCATATTGAAGAAGAAGAAGAAGAAGAGGAAACAGAGCCCGAGCCCGAACCCCGACGCGAGCCCGTGCGGGTCGTGCTTCCCCGCGCGCCGATGCAATCTGCTACAGACTCGGTCGCGTCGTCTGGCGAGACCGAGACCGAAATCGAAGAAGCGATCACCCCTCCCATCGGACGATCACTCATCCCCACACCCCGCGCACTCGAACCCGGCCGCCGATCGAGTGCATACGATTCCCCGAGCCAACGATCGAGCATGTACGAAACGAGCAGCCAGCGCTCGAGCACATACGAGCCCAAACGACTGAGCGTGCTCGACCCCGGGCGGGCGAGCAACATCATGAACGAGCGCCCGACGTCGTACATGAGCGTCACGAGCACGTCTTCCAAGCCTGAGATGAGCGGAAAGGAAAAGATCAAGGCGCACGAGGAGATGATTCTCCAAAAGCGTCGCGAGTTACGGGGTGGGCCTAGTCGTACGGCGAGGAGGCGGAGTAAGAGTGTTAGCGAGGCGGTAGTGAGTTGCTTGGTTTCTACTGGGATTGAGCTGATTGGTTGTAGGTGATTGGTGACAAGCTTGATTTGTTGGATGTCCCTGTGGACAACGAGGAACTCGCGCTGGAGGATTCGTTTAACGAGCAGATTCGGAAGATTCATGATCAGGATGAGGTGAGTGGCTGGCCGATGGTGGTAAGCGAGGCTAATCGGCGCGCAGGGACGAACGTATCATTTGCGCGAGCCGAATCGCACGATTCATGCTGATGACAAGGTTGCCCACCATCGTCGTGCTGGTGATGTTGATAACGGAAAGGCATGGCGAACTGTGCGTCGGCCTTCGGATATGGTGAGTCAAAATGGGGTCCTGGATTCGTGGTTCTCATATTGTGACAGAACGAGTACGCGAAAGAGATTCAGGAAATTCGGGCTCAAGCTGGCACGACCAAGGCTCATGGCAAGGTCTTTGTCAAAGGTAGGGCGAACCGATATTCTTTTGGAATTCTAATAATGCCAGTTTCTAGTTCGATGCTTGCAAAAGCTTTGTGTGCCTATTCCCCAGCACCCGACGTACTTCACCTGCACGCTCAATAACGGAATTCATTTCGTCACGACTCCTGAGTGCCGACTCGAGCCCAACGCGATGATTGATCAAGAGTTCGAGCTGTGAGAGTCTGTTTGGATTAGTTTGGTCCAAGCTAATAATTTCGTAGAATCGAACACGGCAAACTCGCGTTTTCGCTCACGATCAAAGTCCGCAAAGACGAGCATATCGTGAACCAGATCCGACGTATGGCCGCTCCCCCTCCCCAGCAATTCATGCCTGCCCCACCCCCAAAACAAGGCGGCTTCCGTAGCTTTTTCAGCAGCACGCCTAAAAAGCAGCCCAAGCGTGCTCTGTTGCGCCGACCTGACCCCGTCACCGAGGATCATCTCGTGCGGTACATGAAGGCCGATGGAGCCATCGGGCGAGCCTACATCAACTTTAGGGATATCGTCCAGCGATGCGACACCCGACTGTTCGAGACGAGTTATCCCTTGATTGGCGAATGGTCTGAAGATTCGGTTCGTGGTGGGGCCGGCGGGATACCCAGCTCGATGATGTCTGGTCACATGTCTCAGCGACCGATCGGCGAGTTGGTTCTGCACATCTTTAGGCTACCTCCGTTGCCTGGTGTTCCTCCCGAGACGCTTCCACAGTCGTTGGAGGAATGCCATCGAGGGTTAAGCGCTGTTGCGTGGCACAAGAAGATCTATTACCAGGGGATCTTGACCCAGAATGGCGGTGACATCTTGGTAAGCCTTTGCCATTTATTCTTGGAATATACCCTAACCATATCGCTAGACCTGGCGACGAAGGCAGTTTAGGATCATCGGTTCCAACCTAGTTGCCTATAATGACGTGACCGGCAAAGCCATGGCTACGATTAATCTCAAGCGGGCGCTGGCTGTCGAGGATGATCAACAACCTTTGCCTGCTGGTGCGGTTCCTGGTCGACGTCAGCGTGACGAGTCGGATGCGTTCTTTGTTGACAAGCGCTGCTTCCGGTTACTATTTGGCAAGGACGATGATATTGCGTTCTACGCTGATACACCCGAGGAAAAGGCCGAATGGTGAGTCTCAGCGACTGCTATATAGCACAGGTGTTAATTGCATGTTTAGGCTGCGTATCCTTCGTGCCTTGGTTGGAAACATCCCACCCCATCCTCTTTGGGCAGAGTTGGTCTGGCAACGACACGAGCAAGCTGCGGCTGCGCAGGCGTTGGCTCAGCAACAAGCTCAAGCCCAGCCCAACTCTGCAAGCCCAGGCGCTCAACCCAGCCAAACCCCACCGCCTCCACCCAAACCCGAGCCCCAAGTACCTCCTCCACGACCACAGGCATGGCGATAGGGGCGGTCTGAACTGAAATATTTCGAGTGCTTTTTGTTCTGTCACTATTCCCATTTGGTTCTCCTCCATCTGATAGCATGTATTTTATATAGGCGATGTTCATACACACTACTTATCGGGGTTTATTCGTTCCTGGTGGATCATTTTTCGTAATATACTTATTTGATCTTGTATGTGTGGTTGTGAATCCTTGGCATCGTTTGTGGTTTCGTGAGACAAACTTGGTACCAATCGAAAAGAGTTTCATTTGTATTCAATTTGAGATCATTTGTGGATTCACACAGGCAATTCCTCAATGACACTGCCAACACTCCTTGATTCGATGTTCACCAATCCGCTTTCATTCCTGCGAAAATATATAGCATTTCCACTAGCAAACTATACGCATGTACCCACCTCTTCACTCGAACCATACTCGTTGGGGGCCTGGGCGCCCGGTAGATCGACGCAACCATTTTCTACGTCCTCAGCCGAAGCCCAGATTTTCTCCTTCTCCATACTCCACCAAAGTCCACGTAAAAGGCCGCCCGTGCTCAACACGAACTCTTTGCGGGTCAAAATGACAAGACCCTTCTTGCACCTCGTCAAGAGAACGTTGAGACGGTTGATCGATCTCAAGAAGCTTGAGAAAGTAGTCTTGGTAAGGGTCGCGACGATGTAGTCCGCTTCGTTCCCCTACACCCGTGGGATTGGCTCCAGTATGAGGGCAACGAATAGGATGCTACTCACTTGGAAACTGTCTCCGTTGTATACTTCTTTTTTGATTTGGACTTCTTCGAGCTTTAAAAATAACTCGGTCGTGTGATTTCTCGGGCGCATAAGCACAAATCGACTAGCTTCGGAGAGCCAAAAGTCACAACTACACTGCGATGTTATAACATCCTGACCGTTTTTCATGATAATCTCATCATACACCTCTGCTGCCGCATAATCCTCGACACCGTAACCGCCCGCATAATTACATTTTCACTGGCCTACCCTGTGTATAGATGTCATTTCGCTGCTTGGAGCTCGAGACCCATGCCTTTCCAACACCTCGATATCGAAAGTGTGCCTGGTTGAGCATAAAGTAACTCGTACGGATTTGAGTGATAACGTATACGGAGCCGTCTGTAGTGTCCACCACGGTTCTCTACAATCCGAAGTACATTTAAGCGGAGTAACCTGCGCAATCATACCACTTACTTGAGTAAGTCACTTGCGTTGCAAACCAAGATTTCGCCTACCAGTGTACGATGATAAATGTATACCAGCGTACTGTATATTCAAGTCGGTCATAATCCTACATACATCGAGAGCACCGTTTCTTCCATCGGTTGATTGAGCTCGAAAAGCTTGAGAAATTGGTCTTGGTCAAGTGCTAACGATATAGTCCGCCTCATTTCCTTATATGACTCGTATGAGTAAGTAGCTTAGTGTAGTACGCGATGCACTCTTACCTGGAAACTATCGACATTGTAAACCTGCTTTGGAATCTCAGCGGCCGGGCGTTTACAGTATCTCGCAAAAATATTGCAACACGTGACTGATTTTGTCGCAGCCCGTCACAGCGTGCAAGGACTACGGGATGTTGGTTTAGTATAATAATAGAAGTTGTAGCTAGGCTAGTATATAGTACGTATAAGAAATTTGAGCGCGATACATCCGCCCCTCGCCGAGGAATAACCCGATGTCCGTTTGCGATGTTGCAATATTATTGCAAATTGGGCCCAGGAGGGAGCACCACCACAGAGACGGGTCAATCTCGACGGGTTTTCAACAGAATCTGGTCGGATAAAAAACGCGAAGCATCTCGAAGTGAGCTCTAGATTCTTATTCCGGCATATGAAGGTCTCAGCATGGGTCTATGGCTCGCTATGGGTGTATCAATCCCAAAGTGATATTTCCCCTTTCCTCCTCATTTCCACAGGATTGTAAGCTAACGAGGTGTACCCGCACTTTGTATAGTAGTGTTATTCAACTATCCGAACCCATTGGCATAGCATTTGGGCCCCCAAAATAAGGCGTTAATCACTGAAAATGGATATTATCCAAAATTCGCATAAATGCGCTAACACAAATGAACCACCAGCTGAGCTGGTGTTGGTATTTGTGTCCCCAAAGTGTGTATATAACCCCATTAGAGTCTCATGAGTATACATTAGAGGTCTCAACACCTTGGGATAAGTATAACAGGAGATACATACCATACAGTGCAAAAATGGCATTCTACACTAGGAAAATATACTCAAAACACGGGTGTTGACGTGTGTATGGTATGTATCTCCTGTTATACTTATCCCAAGGTATTGAGACCTCTGATGTATACTCATGAGACTCTAATGGGGTTATATACACACTTTGGGGACACAAATACCAACACCAGCTCAGCTGGTGGTTCATTTGTGTTAGCGCATTTATGCGAATTTTGGATAATATCCATTTTCAGTGATTAACGCCTTATTTTGGGGGCCCAAATGCTATGCCAATGGGTTCGGATAGTTGAATAACACTACTATACAAAGTGCGGGTACACCTCGTTAGCTTACAATCCTGTGGAAATGAGGAGGAAAGGGGAAATATCACTTTGGGATTGATACACCCATAGCGAGCCATAGACCCATGCTGAGACCTTCATATGCCGGAATAAGAATCTAGAGCTCACTTCGAGATGCTTCGCGTTTTTTATCCGACCAGATTCTGTTGAAAACCCGTCGAGATTGACCCGTCTCTGTGGTGGTGCTCCCTCCTGGGCCCAATTTGCAATAATATTGCAACATCGCAAACGGACATCGGGTTATTCCTCGGCGAGGGGCGGATGTATCGCGCTCAAATTTCTTATACGTACTATATACTAGCCTAGCTACAACTTCTATTATTATACTAAACCAACATCCCGTAGTCCTTGCACGCTGTGACGGGCTGCGACAAAATCAGTCACGTGTTGCAATATTTTTGCGAGATACTGTATCTTCTTGGCCACCAGATCATGCTGTGCTTCACAGGGCGTAATAATCTCGTAGTCATAATTCCTCCTTTCTTCGTCTGCTTCATTCACCTGTTTATAGTAAAGCTTGGCGATTTGAACTACTGAGTTAGCTTCGGCCTGGTTCTATTGTAACACTTGGTTACGGCTCTTTTCAGGCAGTTCTTTATTCAAGTCCTCGTATAACACCCTCTTTTATGCTGTTAGAATGACAAGTCGTTAGCACACTCATATGTATGTATTTTAATGTATCTGAAGCGACTGAGTTCGCATCCAAGACATGGTAACCTCAGTACAACTATGGGAACAATATTTCTCCAGAATGCTTCAGGGACGCAGGTTTCGCTTCGATGGCTACGAAATTTGAAAACTCAACCAAGAGAACTAACTTGATAGCACATTCACTCACTTGCTTGTCCGTTGGCTCACCCTTGTTGGGGGCAGGTGAACCCGGCAAATTCACTCGGCCATTCCTGACGTCCTCGCTCGTCGCCCATATGTTATGTGACTCCATGCTCCACCATAGACCCCGAAGTAGGCCACCCGTTCTTAGGATGAAATCCTTCTGGGTTAGTACAATGAGTCCCCTCCGACATCGCGTAATGAGGACATTCAATCGGTTAATGGAGCTCAAGAAACTCGAGAATGTTGTCTTGGTAATTGTTGTGATAATGTAGTCCGCTTCGTTTCCCTGTGCAATCAGCAGTAGTCAGCTGACCCACCAAATCGGCTGATCAAATGGTCACTCACCTGATAACTGTCGACGTTAAATGCTGCCCGGTCGATACTACCTTCTTTCAGCTTCCGATTGAGTAGCGTGCGCTGCGCTTCGTAAGGGGTTATGATGGCAAATCTCTCAGTGTTTCCTCTGTCTGCTTCGCTGTTGTAATATAGTTGAACAATCTTGACTACCAAATCAGCCTCCGCGTCGTTCTGAATTAGTGGACCAATGAGTCAGATCGTACGGTATTTCGGATGGAGTATTTTGCCGACATCAGGAACCTCAAGTAGCGATTGAAACTTACCATGTAGCTAGTACCGTTTTCTTCCCTCCTTTCCACCCCCTCGGGTACATCAACAAACAAAACTGCATCGACAGGATTTTTTACATCCTTTTTGGGATCTGCCTCTAGTGCTCCTTCGTAAACGGCCTCGGATATATAGTTTGCGATTGGTACTGGCAGGCGGACTAGGGAGTCGCAGGAATCAACGAACGGTTCTAAGAACGATTTAACTCACAGATGACTAACAGGAAACGTTCAAAAGCTTGGAGTTGGCCTTCAAATGCGCCACTTTGAATATGTCATCAATTTTCCTATCCTCAGACCAACCGTATGGCGGCACTTTACGAATATATGCTATTAGTAGCTGCATTAACGAAGCCCGCAAAGGACTCACGCTGCAACGGATCCCCAAACCAGCAAACATTTTTCAAGGTGTGCCTGTGATTAAAAAACAAGTGCTTGAAAATGATAAGCAGAACGATCAGACAAAGAAATAGCCAGTAACTTACCATGAACTCGCTCGTCATGTCAATCTGTGAAGCTTCATCAATGATCAGATTTCGAAGTGGTACGTGGTTGAAGACTTCAAACTTCTCGATCAACTGGCTTGAGAGTGATGCAAGGGTACACAAGATTAACTTGCTCGAGTGTACGCGCTTGCGTTGGCTCTCAAGCTTCAGCTGAGCTGTTGGTATCAGGACCGACTTCAATTGTTGATAAAGCTCGTCTTGCCTATTTTTATAATTCTTTGGTTTTTAGTCCAGAGCAATCAGGAAGTCAAAACTCACTTCCAAATATAAAAGTCTTTCGCGACAAGTAGGACGAAATTGATGTCCTCATGCTTTGCGAGACTAACAGCTACGTTCCGAATCCCAACGTTACTTTGAGCTACAATCCACACGGGCTCTCCGGCGTCGACCAGGCGAGCGGCCGCCCCTATTATGGTGGTTGTTTTTCCAGTTCCTGGAGGTCCATGTACCAATGTGGCTCGAGTGCGGCCGGTTGGATTTGAAGGAGCAGTCACGCGGCCAATGACCCTGAGCTGAGACTCATTCGTCTTTTTTGCCAATCTCGGCAAAATCTGATTGAGTTTCAAATCATGGCCAAGGTCCTCGTCCTCCGTATCAATGTCCACAAGGTTTAGGACGGGGGCATTATTCTTGAGCGTAGCTTCTTCTTCGTCCGTGTCGTCACCCCAGCTGTCATCCATCCAGTCATGCTGTTGCTTATTCTCCTGGGGCTCGTTATTCTTCCTCCGACCCTCGCCCGTCGCCTTTTGTGCTGGTGTAGGAAACCAGACACGCCTAATAAACTCGCAATCTTTGTATTCGGGACCACGAAGCGAACCTCGGCCTTCAAGTAACCGGAGGATAAACAAGTCTCGCTTGAGTTCGGCCCTGGTAGCGTCCTCCCGTCCATACAATGAGATCTCATGTACCTCGTCCATATCGATCTCGTGGGCTTGGTTAGAACCGGTCGACTCGGCGTTGGTCGGATCGATCACGTCCAAGGAGTCGGGGACCTCGTCCCTCGCCTGCCCTCTTTGATTCCATGAACCTTTACCGCGACTTTTACCGCCGCCTCCACCACCTTCCCTGGGAGCCCGATCAGCTGAGTCTGGCTGCTCTTCTGCATCTTCATCCTGAGTAAGTCGAGTATGTTTTCCATATTTATCTCCCCACGGCCGTTTCATGAAGTATGACTTTTCGGTGCCATCTTTCATAAGGAAGGTCATTTCTTGCTATAAGTTGCAGATTCAGCTTCGAAGTCAGATCCAACATTGAGAACAAGAGCCCATACATTATTTCCGGCACGGAGCTTGGATTTATAGACGAGGCTTTGAAGCATATCCTTTTCCGATGCTTTGAGGTCCTGGCGCTCGATAACACGTCCAGCCTCCGTTTCCCCCATGACTTTCCATGCGGAGATCATCGACTTCGAGAAAAAAGTGAGTTCCTGTTTCCGCATATATAAGCGCTATTCCATAGTCAAGTTATCTCCCTAATCACCTCGTCGTTTAGATGAGACGGGTTTATGACTGGAGCCTCTTGGATCCTTGAGTTCAGCTGGTTATGATTGGCCACGCTTCAAAGTGGGTTAGCCTACGTTCAGGTCAGACTACGATAGCCCCATTACGTACATGTGGGAGACCCACGCACGAACCGCTGCTTCAACGAGTCGATCTTCTATGCTGGATTCGCCAACTTGGCCGATGAACGATCTGTTGACTCCCAAACGCGAGGTGGAGGGATAGATAATCTTGACGACATCGCCAGGTGAAAGAATTTCTCGATCCCAGAACGGCTCTTTATCTTCCGGGAGAGTAACTGATAATAATGATGTAGTTGCAGGATTGTGCTCCGGATTCCATAAACATACCGGCTTTGACTTTACGCTGTTTGGCAGGTTCAGGCACCTCTCGATCCTTGTCTTTACCGCCGGTCTCGCTGCCGCCTTTCCCACCTCTGCCCTTGCCACCTCGACCGCCTTTCCCGCGTTTACCTCCGCGATTGGCTTGATTGTTGTCCTTTTTACCACCTCGACCTGCTCCCTGCTTTTCGCGTTTTGAGGAAGATGCAGTATCATCCACAACGTTGGCTGCAGTCGGATCGGGGACGATCCGTGACGGCGGATGGATCGTATCAGAAACCGCAGTTGACAAGTTGACCCCCTCCACCCTCTCACGCAACGTATCCCATAGAGTAAGCGAAATCTGAGCCATGCCAAACGCCGCTAGATTAGATTTGAGCAGATTGTTCAGCTTTTCGTAAGGCGAAGTCTCGGTAGGGACATTGGGTTTGGATTTTCCTTTGGGTCGCTGGTGGGGTTTCTCTTTGGTCATCTCTGGTTTGGCCTGTTTCTGCTCGTACTTAGTGGCGCTGAGCTTGGCTGTACCATCGGGTATCCGAATGGCGAGGGCCCGAGTCTGTGTGGCGAAGACCAGACCCTTTACTGCATGATCCTTGCCGTAGAATAGATCGACTCCAAGATATGGTTTGTGGCTTTGATCGTCGGTTGGAACCTCAGCTCGGGGCTGCAGTTGGTCGAGGATAAATGAGACATCCTTATCGGAGAGAATGGACCTGTCGACTGCGTGGACTTGCACAATTTGAGGCGCGTTTTTGTCGAGTATATCAATACTGATTGAAAAGTCACTGGTAGCCATGGTTGACCGCGCTGGTGATCTTCGTGGCTGACGTGGCTACAAGGAACCAGATTACAATAAGCGGACAAAGCTTTGTCAGCGGCCAAGCAAGGGCAAATAACCATCTCGCTTGCCAAGGTTCCCTCCATTGTGCGGAGGGTCCTCAAACTTAGATCAGGCTAATTTTGTAAGCTACTAGCGCCATAAACATGGTCATTACTCTCGAGGCTAACAAGTATGGGACTGGACAACCGCGTCGAGTACCATCGCTGGGATGAATTCTGGGTCCGTATTTCGAGAGAGTAGGGCTGGGTGGATCGCTCATGTGCGTCTCTTGCCTTGGAAAGCGACGGGGATTACTCCGTAATAGGTGATCCTTCCAAGTTTGATTGTGCGCTCGCCGTCGAGGCTCAGGATCAAAGATTTGCGCCAGGCACCAAACAATTTGATTCGATTCTGAATCTACCACGACACTCGTCATGCTGCTGATACATATCCACTCTCCTCCCACCCACATAGCCGACCCAATGGGTTCAAACGCAGCTGCTGATACGATACCTCCTGGCACATGTGGACTTGCACTCGAAATCATCCAGATTTGTTCAACGCACATTCGGCAAGCGACGGTTGCTGATGATAGAATTCTGTAGTTTCTCCCAGCCAACTCAGTCAACACTTCAGCGACCTCGAAAGCCTCCATTCATTCCAATATATTCCACTGCCTAACCCGAGCTCTGCGAACAACCCATGTGATTCCAAGTACGTTCTCGACTCGCCGCTGCACGTAGCCGTGGCGTGCACCACCATCAGGCGAGCGCTCTTCCGTCCTTGAATTATCCCCTTCTATGGCCCTCATAATCCGATCTATCCGTCTGGATGATCCTTGAGCCCGCCACCGGCAAAGCATCCCAGCCACGGACCCTGTACACGGACAAAGCCGCACCACTGCTGCACCCGTCCCTCGACCCGACAGCCCTGCATCGGTGCCTGGCTTACGTCAAAACCTACGTCGTTCTAAGATACTCTGTCTCGAAGGAGTTCGACGCGGCCCTAAGCAACCTAATTTACCTGGGACTGGAAACGGCGCTTACCCGGACACGTGTCCTTGAGTGATGGAGAGCGCGACCATGCTCGCACCGGCGCCCCAGGAATCCCCCATCACGGAGCTAAGCATTGCCATTAGTGAGCCCCTAGAGCCTTTCGTAGTCTCCAGGATGCTAATTTCCCCATGCGCGGATGACTCCGCCTGTATACCATCACACGTCAAGCCGCAACGGTCCTGACAGGGTTGTACGCGATTTAAAATCCATGCCGTTACACGATGACCCCGTCTCCCTCGACTGGCTTCTCACGATAATCAATAATAGCCCTCTCTACACGCTCGATTGCCGCTACGGTACACCAGCAACAGCTGCCACCACCTATTTATACCCAAGAATGACGAAAGGATGAAAAAAGGCGAAACGCTGATAGGTATTTCTCGTACAGTCCCTGGAGATTGTACATAATCCTATGAACACATTTTGAATGAATACACACGAGCAGACGGACTTTGGCGTGAGCTGCGCGTCGTTTGAGTGGAACCGAGCGCTGCAGATGTCAAGTACCGTTGTTCTTACTCGCCTAGAGAGCTGGGTACTTGAGCGAAGGATTCAAAGTATTTTGAACTTTGCTAATGAATTTTGGGCTACCTAATTTGGCAAGTGGATCCGAACTGGCCTTGGGCGATCCAGTAAATCGAGCCCACATTGCTGTACTCGCAGCCAGTGTATGTTTCATCAATAATCTACGTGGGCAGAAACACAGCTTGGCAGGTAGGCCAAGCTCAAATCTTTGGACCGAAAGAGGATTTTACTGATGACCTATTCTTCCGCGTAGGTGGGACCGGGGCGAAACTCATAAGCGTCAGTATGCGTCGCCAAAACCACAGTCTTCACGCAGCGCTGTTGTATTGCATTGGCAGTGAAGGGCGGAGGAAAGCGAGGGGCGATGATAACACGAGGTGAAGCGGGCACTGATTGGCAGATCAATGCAGTTCAGGCCAATCCATCTGCCCATTACAGCACATTCAAATATGAGTCAGACCGATTTACCGAGGCAGATGAAAGGACTTGCGGGTGAAGCACTGCTCGCACGAAGTCGCTTGGAGCAAGTGATAGACGACTGCACGAACTGCGTAAGAGGAGGAACGGTGAGCGCACGTATCGAATGTTCAACGCGGGAGAAACGATGGACGCCAAGTGGCACAAGTGAGGCTTGTCACGGGCGCTTTGGTGGACCGGGACACCGGAGTAACAAGCACCTCGCGCATTGATAAACCACGACGCGGATGCCTGGAGGGATACGCAACTAAGTACGCTGTAGGGTGAAAAGTGAATAATCTGATGGAGATGAGGTATGTTCGTCTCAAGAACACAGCGCCAGCAGGGGCAGAACACTGCTCGGATATGACTAACAGGGGGAACTGGCCTCCAGATCACCATATGAAGACCAAGACCAGGCCCAGGAGTTGTCGACCTTGGGAGTATCGGCGTACCAGCGATTCGAGCGCACAGGGGCCATTGAAGATATTGACGAGGCGATCGAGTATTGGGGGGTAGCTGTTGCCCTATTACGCGGTTCCCAGACCGAATGGTGGGGTCTACTCAACAATCTCGGGTGTGCATATGAGTCTCGATTTGGACGTCTGGGTCGGATTTGCGACTTGAGCAATGCCATCGAGTCCCTTGCACAGGCCGTTTCGCTCACTCCTGATGGCCATCCAGACAAGCCAGGATATCTCAACAACCTCGGTAACTCATACCAGACTCAATTCGGGCGTCTGGGCGAGCTCCCGGACCTGAACAAAGCCATCGAGTTCCAAGCACAGGCCGTTTCGCTCACTCCTGATGGCCATCCAGACAAGCCAGCAACACTCAACAATCTCGGAGTTTCATACCAGACTCGATTCGGGCGTCTGGGCGAGCTCCCGGACCTGAACAAAGCCGTCGAGTCCAAAGCACAGGCGGTTTCGCTCACTCCTGATGGCCATCCAGACAAGCCAGCAACACTCAACAACCTCGGAGTTTCATACCAGACTCGATTCAGGCGTCTGGGCGAGCTCCCGGACCTGAACAAAGCCATCGAGTCCCAAGCACAGGCCGTTTCGCTCACTCCTGATGGCCACCTAGACAAGCCAGGAAGACTCAACAACCTCGGTAACTCATACGAGACTCGATTCGGGCGTCTGGGCGAGCTCCCGGACCTGAACAAAGCCATCGAGTCCCAAGCACAGGCCGTTTCGCTCACTCCTGATGGCCATCCAGACAAGCCAGCAACACTCAACAATCTCGGAGTTTCATACCAGACTCGATTCGGGCGTCTGGGCGAGCTCCCGGACCTGAACAAAGCCATCGAGTCCAAAGCACAGGCCGTTTTGCTCACTCCTCATGGCCATCCAGACAAGCCAGGAAGACTCAACAACCTCGGTAACTCATACCAGACTCGATTCGGGCGTCTGGGCGAGCTCCCCGACCTGAACAAAGCCATCGAGTCCCAAGCACAGGCCGTTTCGCTCACTCCTGATGGCCATCCAGACAAGCCAGGATATCTCAACAACCTCGGAGTTTCATACCAGACTCGATTCGGGCGTCTGGGCGAGCTCCCGGACCTGAACAAAGCCATCGAGTCCCAAGCACAGGCCGTTTCGCTCACTCCTGATGGCCATCCAGACAAGCCAGGATATCTCAACAACCTCGGTAACTCATACCAGACTCGATTCGGGCGTCTGGGCGAGCTCCCGGACCTGAACAAAGCCATCGAGTCCCAAGCACAGGCCGTTTCGCTCACTCCTGATGGCCATCCAGACAAGCCAGCAACACTCAACAATCTCGGAGTTTCATACCAGACTCGATTCGGGCGTCTGGGCGAGCTCCCGGACCTGAACAAAGCCATCGAGTCCAAAGCACAGGCCGTTTTGCTCACTCCTCATGGCCATCCAGACAAGCCAGGAAGACTCAACAACCTCGGTAACTCATACCAGACTCGATTCGGGCGTCTGGGCGAGCTCCCCGACCTGAACAAAGCCATCGAGTCCCAAGCACAGGCCGTTTCGCTCACTCCTGATGGCCATCCAGACAAGCCAGGATATCTCAACAACCTCGGAGTTTCATACCAGACTCGATTCGGGCGTCTGGGCGAGCTCCCCGACCTGAACAAAGCCATCGAGTCCAAAGCACAGGCCGTTTTGCTCACTCCTGATGGCCATCCAGACAAGCCAGGAAGACTCAACAACCTCGGTAACTCATACGAGACTCGATTCGGGCGTCTGGGCGAGCTCCCCGACCTGAACAAAGCCATCGAGTCCAAAGCACAGGCCGTTTCGCTCACTCCTGATGGCCATCCAGACAAGCCAGGAAGACTCAACAACCTCGGTAACTCATACCAGACTCGATTCGGGCGTCTGGGCGAGCTCCCCGACCTGAACAAAGCCATCGAGTCCCAAGCACAGGCCGTTTCGCTCACTCCTGATGGCCATCCGCACAAGCCAGGAAGACTCAACAACCTCGGTAACTCATACGAGACTCGATTCGGGCGTCTGGGCGAGCTCCCGGACCTGAACAAAGCCATCGAGTCCCAAGCACAGGCCGTTTCGCTCACTCCTGATGACCATCCAGACAAGCCAGGAAGACTCAACAACCTCGGTAACTCATACCAGACTCGATTCGGGCGTCTGGGCGAGCTCCCCGACCTGAACAAAGCCATCGAGTCCCAAGCACAGGCCGTTTCGCTCACTCCTCATGGCCATCCACACAAGCCAGCAACACTCAACAACCTCGGAGTTTCATACCAGACTCGATTCGGGCGTCTGGGCGAGCTCCCGGACCTGAACAAAGCCATCGAGTCCCAAGCACAGGCCGTTTCGCTCACTCCTGATGGCCATCCAGACAAGCCAGGATATCTCAACAACCTCGGTAACTCATACCAGACTCGATTCAGGCTTCTCAACCAGTCTTTAGACCTGCAGTCTGCCGCTTCATCGTTCAACACAGCTTCACATTCACTCACAGGGCCTCCGTCCGTTCGATTCAACGCGTGCCAACGATGGGCTAAACTCTCCTCCTACGACGCCATGCCCTCTCCTCTGCCTGCATATCAGCAGGCTATGTCTCTCATCCCACAGCTCATCTGGATTGGCACCACCATTACTCGCCGTTATGAGCTCGTTGCAGATGTAAGCAGCTTTGCCACTGAAGCTGCATCACACGCAATTTCCACTGGTGCGTACGACCGAGCTCTTGAGTGGCTGGAAGCAGGTCGGTCCATTGTTTGGGGTCAGATCGCTCAACTTCGCACGCCTTTCGAACGCCTTTCCCGTTACGACTCAAAGCTCGCCGAAGACCTTGTCAGTATTGGTAGCCAGCTCGAGCATGCAGGATCCCGATCATCTCCGTCCTTAATTCCTGTGACAATTGAACTTGACTTGGGCCAGGAAGCTAGCACACACATACAGCTGGCTCTCGAGTGGGATAGCCTCCTGGAGAAGGTTCGATCGATGCCAGGATTCGAAGATTTCTTGCGTCCTCCGATGGCGGTTCGGCTGCTGAGTGCTGCCAAAGCTCACCCCATTGCAGTCATCAACTTGCATGGGTCTCGTTGTGATGCGTTGATACTTCATCCTAACAATGACACTATCTCCCATGTTGCCCTCCCACACTTCTCTTCCGAACAAGCAATCTCAGCTCGCCACAATGTGTTTGATCAGGTGCGGGACCGAAGACCCGGACCTCGGCTAAACCCGCTGGGATCCCTCCAGAGCTCACTAGAGAGCCTATGGTCCGGCGTGGTGGGGCCAGTGCTTGGCTTTCTTGGATACACGGTACGTATAACATGCAGATCATCCGCCAGGGACTTACCTCATCTTCGGCTACACAGCGCGAATTGCCAGCTGATCAGCTACCTCACATCACTTGGTGTACATCGGGTCTGCTCTCATTTCTTCCACTCCACGCGGCTCGTCCTAGCCGCGACCTCTCACAGCCCAGCACATTCGACTTGGTGATCTCGTCGTATACCCCGACCCTCAGCGCTTTGATCTCGAGCCAGTCATCCGACTTGAGCTCTACCTGCGGAATACTCGCTGTAGGTCAAGAGAATACACCCCGCTTGAACAGTCTACCATGCATTACAAAAGAGCTCGCTGTTATCCATGAGCACGCTTGCTCCGAGTATTATCTCCAACTTGAGGATGACGAAGCGACTGTTGAACAAGTGCTGGACGCGATGGACCAGTTCAGCTGGGTTCACATGGCATGTCATGGTAGCCAGGATATATATGATCCCATGAAGAGTGCCTTTCACCTTCACGACGGCAACCTCACGCTCGCAGCCATCACCAAGCGGTCGTTCACGAACAAGGGCCCTGCGTTTCTCTCAGCTTGCCAAACTGCCACAGGGGACAAGAACATGCCAGATGAGGCCGTGCACCTCGCTGCAGGGATGCTGATGGCAGGATATCCGAGTGTGATTGGCACAATGTGGAGTATAGCTGACGAAGATGGGCCGGAAGTAGCCGATCTAGTATATGCGGAGCTGCTGAAGGACGGAAAGATGGATCATACAAGGTCAGCGAGGGCGTTGCATCAAGCCTTAGCCCAGTTACGGGAAAAAGTGGGAAAGGAGGACATAGCGCGATGGGCACCGTTCATACATATTGGGTGCTAAGTTGACTCTGACCTGCTCGCTCTGAAGTTGCTTGGTGCACAGGATGTTGTTTGATGTGTGAAATGAGTAGTTTACCCCTGGTGGAGTTATGAGAACATGTGTGTTTGTATATGCTGCTGGACGCAAATATCATATTTATTTACCCAAAGTGGGAGGCATGTTGCGGGCTCATCTAACCTCGGCTGACTCTGTTCGCTATCACCAAGATATCAATCACATCCGATATCAATCACATCCATGGCTAAAACGAGTGTCAATCATTTAGCTCCATTTTGATGGCCCTGTCACGGCTCCGACCAACCAAACCGGGGGCAACGATATAATTACACCTAATCCAAACAAAGCCACAACTCCGAGAGAACTCTAATCCTTGGCTCGATCCCCATCCAACCCATTCGCTACGTTACCCAGTGCGATTGTCACAACTTCCCCGGCTCCGTGAAGCGTATGAAACACCCAATCTCCTCGTCAATCATCGGGTCCCTTGTGCTTGTCGTGATACCGCACACGCGGGAAACACAGCCACTGCGTGGTGGTCCTTGAACCCTGTACACTCAAGTTAGAGACGCCAAGTGAGGACGGGGTCGTGTGGCGTATTATGCGGGGCAATTACTCCGCCGACGGTTCACGTCAGGTCAACAGGGCGGAGTGTGCCGCGGTTGACTGGGAGCGGGCCCACAGGACCTTGTGCGGCCAATGTGTAGCTCTGATCACCGTGGGCAGGCCGTCTCACTTGCGCGGTCATGCGCAATCAGAAGGAGAGGGGGCGATCGTGTGTCGAGGACGGGATATGGGATTTACGACAGACTTGGTGTGTGCCGCCGGGTAGGTCTATATCGCAAGTGGGGCGGGTATGTCGGTGAGAAGCACCCTGACCGACAGTGTCGGCGAATACGGGGTTAAATCAGTTGATGGAGACTTCTTCGGATCAAGTGAGTCACTTACTTGACGTCTATCTATCGGTCGGCGCTCATGTCGACCACGTGGGAATGGATGCGCCTTCAGGGGAGTGGAAGTACCGCGAGACGCCGACGGGACCGCCACCTAAGGGCTCGAATGGGGAGGAATCAGCCACCCTTTGGATCCATGGAGCAGAGGGTTAAGTACCGATCGTATGAGAGGCGGAAGGGGCCGACAAAATGTTGGACAAGCTCGTATATTGACGGTTCTGTGATACCAGGTCTTGTAAGTTCGTGACACAGGGCGTGAGCGAAGTATGCCCGGGTTCAATACTCACGGGTCGACCACGCGAACGGTAAGCGCTCGATTCCTGGATATCGTAGTTGTGGAAACACCATCGGGGCTTAGGAGAGTTTGCTGGAACACGAGGATAGGTAAAGAACCCGCCCCGGTCGAGCTGAGGAGCAATCCTCCCTATTCACTTCTTTTGGTCCAGCCGGTGATGGGCTCGGCATGTATCGCGACGTTGTGATCTGAGTCCCGGTGCATGGTTCCAATCCCACAGTGTAGACGATGGCGAGCAGTACCCCGGTTTTCCCGGCGAGCAGATCCTGTGCTACACAACTCAAGTTCAGCATTCACAAGAGCGCCATGCCCAACGCGGGTCCAACTTACCCCGAACAACGGCGTACGCAATCGACGCAAATGGTATCACCAACTCCGTACTACGGAGCGCACAGGAGGTTCGTGGCAGTGTTCAACGATCGGCCCAACTCGTGGGAGATAATGTGCTTAGGTGATGATCGAACTCGCGATCGGAGCCAATGCGGAAGAGACCCTGAACCCGGTTCTTCGCATTCGAAGCGCCCAGACAGGGTTGTGATCCTCGCTCTCATCCGCGTTATCGTCATCCCCCATGTCGCAACTTCCCAAGGGCCGTGGATTCTGCGGAAGCTCTGTGGGAGGAGTGGGCGATGAAGGCTGGAGAGCGGGTGCGTCGGGAAGAGGAGGAACGTGCTCGTATTGAAGAGGATCGGCGATTGGAAGCCGAGGAAGATTCAAGGTCGATGGCCGAGGTCGTTGTTCAGCATTCTGGTTCGGCGGTTGTCGTGCATCATACCGGAGGGCGTGCTGGAGTTGTTGTCCATCATTCTGGGAACGGGATGGTCGAGAGCGTGTATTCGCGCGAAGGGCACGAGGGAGATGGTGAGTCTTCAAGCAGCCCTTTGATGAAATCCATCACTGATCATTGTGCAGCCTCGATCGACCAAGGCGTCGCGGTTCACCACTCTGGACACGGCGCAGTCCAAATCTACGACGAGCGCTCGCCAGATCCAGGCGTCGCCGACGTATCCATGGCCAACGGCATGTCATTCGCCAGCCTCGTCTCGTTTGACAGCATCATCAGCCGGAGCGGGATGGGTGCGAGTCGGATTGGGTTCGGGAGCAGCAGCGGATTGGGCGATCACGGACGGATCGAAGAGGAAGAGGAGGATTCCGAACTCGTGGGCGGCAAGATCTTGTCTGGGTTGGACGAGGTCGTGATCAAGAGCGAGGAGGTGTCTGTCGACCTGGGGGATACCACTCACTTCGAAGAGGACAGTCCACGGCGATCCACTCGCGACGAACCAGCCAGCCTCAATGTGCTTCACTCGGCCCATCTCGATTCGCGTGCGTATACGCCCCGTCACCTCGCTCCGACCCTCGAGACGCGTCATTCTTCGCCCAACCTTAGCGGACGTCTTATGGGACCCCAGTTTACGGGCGGGAGCGTGAGCGGTCGGTCGCCGAGGATTTCAAGGGACGATGTGCTGCGCAAGTTGATGGATCGAAGGACTGGGGATAGTCTTACACCAACAGGACATGCGAGTCCGAGAGTCCGGTTCCAGAAGGTCGGTCCATCAATGGTGGGTCCTATGTTATTTTGCTAGGATGTAGCTGACGATTTGTAGGTCCCCGTATGAGTGGCTCCAGGATCGAGATTGAGCGATTGATGGCGGGTGTGGCTCGAGGATTTGCAGACCTTTCTGGCGAGGGAAGCAGTATGGGATTCAACCCCGCCGACGAGTCGCATTCGTCCCTTCCCTATCGAAAGCAGATTGAAGAGGAAGAAGAAGAAGAGGAAACCGAACCAGAGCCCGAACCCCGACGCGAGCCCGTGCGGGTCGTGCTTCCCCGCGCGCCGATGCAATCTGCTACCGACTCGGTCGCATCGCCTGGCGAGACCAAGACCGAAATCGAAGAAGCGATCACCCCTCCCATCGGACGATCGCTCATCCCCACACCCCGCGCACTCGAACCCGGCCGCCGATCGAGTGCATACCAATCACCCAGCCAACGATCGAGCATGTACGAAACGAGCAGCCAGCGCTCGAGCACATACGAGCCCAAACGACTGAGCGTGCTCGACCCCGGGCGGGCGAGCAACATCATGAACGAGCGCCCGACGTCGTACATGAGCGTCACGAGCACGTCTTCCAAACCCGAGATGAGCGGAAAGGAAAGAATCAAGGCGCACGAGGAGATGATTCTCCAAAAGCGCCGCGAGCTACGGGGTGGGCCTAGTCGTACGGCGAGGAGGCGGAGCAAGAGTGTTAGCGAGGCGGTAGTGAGTTGCTTGGTTTCTACTGGGATTGAGCTGATTGGTTGTAGGTGATTGGTGACAAGCTTGATTTGTTGGATGTCCCTGTGGACAACGAGGAACTCGCGCTGGAGGATTCGTTTAACGAGCAGATTCGGAAGATTCATGATCAGGACGAGGTGAGTGGCTGGTCGATGGTGGTAAGCGAGGCTAATCGGCGCGCAGGGGCGAACGTATCATTTGCGCGAGCCGAATCGCACGATTCATGCTGATGACAAGGTTGCCCACCATCGTCGTGCTGGTGATGTTGATAACGGAAAGGCATGGCGAACTGTGCGTCGGCCTTCGGATATGGTGAGTCAAAATGGGGTCCTGGATTGGTGGTGCTCATATTGTGACAGAACGAGTACGCGAAAGAGATTCAGGAAATTCGGGCTCAAGCTGGCACGACCAAGGCTCATGGCAAGGTCTTTGTCAAAGGTAGGGCGAACCGATATTCTTTTGGAATTCTACTAATGCCGGTTTCTAGTTCAATGCTTGCAAAAGCTTTGTGTGCCAATACCCCAGCACCCGACGTACTTCACCTGCACGCTCAATAACGGAATTCATTTCGTCACGACTCCCGAATGCCGACTCGAGCCCAACGCGATGATTGATCAAGAGTTCGAGCTGTGAGAGTCTGTTTGGATCATTTTGGTCCAAGCTAATAATTTCGTAGAATCGAACACGGCAAACTCGCGTTTCCCCTCAGGATCAAAGTCCGCAAAGACGAGCATATCGTCAACCAGATCCGACGTATGGCCGCTCCCCCTCCCCAGCAATTCATGCCTGCTCCACCCCCCAAACAAGGCGGCTTCCGTAGCTTTTTCAGCAGCACGCCTAAAAAGCAGCCCAAGCGTGCTCTGTTGCGTCGACCTGACCCCGTCACCGAGGATCATCTGGTGCGGTACATGAAGGCCGATGGAGCCATCGGGCGAGCCTACATCAACTTTAGGGATATCGTCCAACGATGCGACACCCGACTGTTCGAGACGAGTTATCCCTTGATTGGCGAATGGTCTGAAGATTCGGTTCGTGGTGGGGCCGGCGGGATACCCAGCTCGATGATGTCTGGTCACATGTCTCAGCGACCGATCGGCGAGTTGGTTCTGCACATCTTTAGGCTACCTCCGTTGCCTGGTGTTCCTCCCGAGACGCGTCTACAGCCGTTGGAGGAATGCCATCGAGGGTTAAGCGCTGTTGCGTGGCACAAGAAGATCTATTACCAGGGGATCTTGACCCAGAATGGCGGTGACATCTTGGTAAGCCTTAGCCATTTATTCTTGGAATATACTCTAACCATATCGCTAGACCTGGCGACGAAGGCAGTTTAGGATCATCGGTTCCAACCTAGTTGCCTATAATGACTTGACCGGCAAAGCCATGGCTACCATCAATCTCCAGCGGGCTCTGGCTGTCGAGGATGATCAACAACCTTTGCCTGCTGGTGCGGTTCCTGGTCGACGTCAGAGTGACAAATCGGATGCGTTCTTTGTAGACAAGCGCTGCTTCCGGTTACTATTTGGCAAGGACGATGATATTGCGTTCTACGCTGATACACCCGAGGAAAAGGCCGAATGGTGAGTCTCAGCGACGGCTATGGAGCACAGCTATCAATTGCATATTTAGGCTGCGTATCCTTCGTGTCTTGGTTGGAAACATCCCACCCCATCCTCTTTGGGCAGAGTTGGTCTGGCAACGACACGAGCAAGCTGCGGCTGCGCAGGCGTTGGCTCAGCAACAAGCTCAAGCCCAGGCGAACTCTGCAAGCCCAGGCGCTCAACCCAGCCAAACCCCACCGCCTCCACCCAAACCCGAGCCCCAAGTACCTCCTCCACGACCACAGGCATGGCGATAGGGGCGGTCTGAACTGAAATATTTCGAGTGCTTTTTTGTTCTGTCACTATTCTCATTTGGTTCTCCCCCATCTGATAGCATGTATTTTATATAGGCGATGTTCATACACACTACTTATCGGGGTTTATTCGTTCCTGGTGGATCATTTTTCGTAATATACTTATTTGATCTCGTATGTTATGGTTGTGGATCCTTGGCATCGTTTGTGGTTTCGTGAGACAAACTTGGTACCAATCGAAAAGAGTTTCATTTGTATTCAAATTGAGATCATTTGTGGATTCACACAGGCAATTCCTCAATGATACCGCCAACACTCCTCGATTCGATGTTCAGCAATCCGCTTTCATTCCTGCGAAAATGTTTAGCGTTTCCACTAGCAAACTATACGCATGTACCCACCTCTTCACTCGACCCATACTCGTTGGGGGCCTCGGCGCGCGGTAGATCGACGCAGCCATTTTCTACGTCCTCAGCCGAAGCCCAGATATTCTCCTTCTCCATGCTCCACCAAAGTCCACGTAAAAGGCCGCCCGTGCTCAACACGAACTCTTTGCGGGTCAAAATGACAAGTCCCTTCTTGCACCTCGTCAAGAGAACGTTGAGACGGTTGATCGATCTCAAGAAGCTTGAGAAAGTGGTCTTGGTAAGGGTCGCGACGATGTAGTCCGCTTCGTTCCCCTCCACCCGTGGGATTGGCTCCAGTATGAGGGCAACGAATAGGATGCTACTCACTTGGAAACTGTCCACGTTGTACATTTCATTTTTGATTTGGGCTTCCTCGAGCTCTAAAAATAACTCGGTGGTGTGATTTCTCGGGCGCATAACCACAAATCGACTAGCTTCGGAGAGCCAAAAGTCACAACTACACTGCGATTTTATAACCTCCTGACCGTTTTTCATGATAATCTCATCATACACCTCTGCTGCCGCATAATCCCCGACACCGTAACCGCCCGCATAATTACATTTTCACTGGCCTACCCTGTGTATAGATGTCATTTCGCTGCTTGGAGCTCAAGACCCATGTCCTTCCCAACGCCTCGATATTGAAAGTGTGCCTGGTTGAGCATAAAGTAACTCGTACGGATTTGAGTGATAACGTATACGGAGTCCTCTGCAGTGTCCACCACGGTTCTCTACAATCCGAAGTACATTTAAGCGGAGTAACCTGCGCAATCATACCACTTACTTGAGTACGTCACTTGCGTTGCAAACCAAGATTTCGCCTACCAGTGTAAGATGATAAATGTATACCAGCGTACTGTATATTCAAGTCGGTCATAATCCTACATACATCGAGAGCACCGTTTCTTCCATCGGTTGATTGAGCTCGAAAAGCTTGAGAAATTGGTCTTGGTCAAAGTGATAACAATGTAGTCCGCCTCATTTCCTTACATGACTCGTATGAGTAAGTAGGTTAGTGTAGTACGCGATGCACTTTTACCTGGAAACCATCGACATTGTAAACCTGCTTTGGAATCTCAGCGGCCGGGCGTTTATCTTCTTGGCCACCAGATCATGCTGTGCTTCACAGGGCGTAATAATCTCGTAGTCATAATTCCTCCTTTCTTCGTCTGCTTCATTCACATTTTTATACTAAAGCTTGGCGATTTGATCTACTGAGTTAGCTTCGGCCTGGTTCTATTGGAACACTTGGTTACGGCTCTTTTCAGGCAGTTCTTTATTCAAGTCCTCGTATAACACACTCTTTTATGCTGTTAGAATGACAAGTCGTTAGCACACTCATATGTATGTATTTCAATGTATCTGAAGCGACTGAGTTCGCATCCAAGACATGGTAACCTCAGTACAACTATGGGAACAATATTTCTCCAGAATGCTTCAGGGACGCAGGTTTCGCTTTGATGGCTACGAAATTTGAAAACTCAACCAAGAGAACTAACTTGATAGTACATTCACTCACTTGCTTGTCCGTTGGCTCACCCTTGTTGGGGGCAGGTGAACCCGGCAAATTCACTCGGCCATTCCTGACGTCCTCGCTCGTCGCCCATATGTTATGTGACTCCATGCTCCACCATAGACCCCGAAGTAGGCCACCTGTTCTTAGGATGAAATCCTTCTGGGTTAGTACAATGAGTCCCCTCTGACATCGCGTAATGAGGACATTCAATTGGTTAATGGAGCTCAAGAAACTCGAGAATGTTGTCTTCGTAATTGTTGTGATAATGTAGTCCGCTTCGCTTCCCTGTGCAATCAGCAGTAGTCAGCTGACCCACCAAATCGGCTGATCAAATGGTCACTCACCTGATAACTGTCGACGTTAAATGCTGCCCTGTCGATACCACCTTCTTTCAGCTTCCGATTGAGTAGCGTGCGCTGCGCTTCGTAAGGGGTTCTCTGGTGTAACCTTATATACTAAATTTTTCGGTAGATGTGACCTTTTTTCCACTTTCGGTATAATTCATACCATTTCCGCGATTTTGGTACTTGCCAAAAACTGGTATGAACCCTACCTGGCATTCAAGAGCCAAGCGCAATACCGATTTTTGGTATGATTGATGCCAATTTTTGGCATTGACACCTTCGCTTATTCAAGTTGTAAACATAAGTACAAATTTTACTATAATACAATATCTATACAATGTAACAGTGTGAGAACAAACCCAAGTGAAGCAGCGAGGGAGGGACACGGGCAGTTGGCCAGATAGAAGTGAGCTCGTGTGTATGGTTGTCGTAGCACCATGCTCAAGGGCGCCAAGCCAAATCCAATGAAGTGTACAGAACTTGCAGGAGTTTGGCATTGTTGGAAAACCCACTCGGTGTCAGCAAGTGCTTCAACCAGATCCAGCCGGCCAACAACAGTCGTTCGGTCAGCAACAAACCATGTCCCATCACGTGCTTGAACCCTCCCGACAAGGCATTGCAAATCTTCAACGTCAACAATCTCTTCGGGAGCTAGCTTGTTCCCAGCAAGTGTGTACGTGATAATGTTCGCATCAGGGAGCCGTTTGAATAATGGGATTGGCAACACAACAGCGAGGGCCAGCGGTCCCAGGAAGGGGAGCAGCTCGTTGTTGCCAATGCTGCACGCCATCTCCTGGAAGAACTCCCTGTCAATGACGACAAAGTACTCAACTCGACCGTAACCCATGACAGCGCAGTTCACGGGTTGTGGCTTTTGCCAACTGCATCGGTGTCGCAAGCTAGCTCACTCCATCGGACTCGCCTGTCGTCTCGCCCGCCTGTCGTCTCGCCCGCCTGTCTCTCTCTTTCTGTTACGTTCCCGTTTCTGTTTGCCGCGTTGCCACCTTCTTGTGGTTTTCTGTTACATTGAGTAACGCGGCTGTGCTTTGTACGAGTCATGTCTGTTCATACAGCATGACTCACTTGGACACTCCTGACTGGCTGACTGCTGTGACTCTTGTGGCTGCAACCTGTATGACTTGGCCGCCTCCTGAATATATATAGAGGACCTACAAGTCTGGTAACCCCAGCTTGTTTTGTCTCGTCAAACATCCCCTTTGAGTGACACTTTGAACCACCCCTACCCTCAAGAGCCTACAGACGCTTAAGTGTGTTGCAGTTCAAGAGGTCACTTAGGTCTTAGTGCCGTCCACTCTCCATCGCGGCTTGTCTCGTAGCCACCAAGAAGAAGCTTATGACATTACAAAACAAGCTTAACAAACATGTCTATTCAAGAAGATGGAGGGTCACGTCCCTCATCCACTATATCAACAAGAAGAGGACCCAGTCGGGCAGCAAGGCCCACAGGATCACTAAACAAACAAGATATTGCACAAACTCAAGCGGGAGGTCCTGCGCGATCACGCCCCCAAAGTCAAGCATCAATGCCAGGATCTTTCAGGATTTCTGACATGACAGCAGTACAAGAGGAAGAACCAACTATCACAAATAGAGAACCAGGAGATCTCACGAATGACCCTACTCCAGCTGTAATTTGTATTCCAGCGGCAACCCCAGGGCCATCTCGTCCCTTATGGCCATTAGGAACTAGAAGACAGTTCTTTTCTCCCCAACCCGAAGCCCATGGGGGCGTATCGCTTGTTCCCATCAGACCTCCTCCTACACCACATGTTCCCAATGCCCCTACAGTCCCCCAAATTGGAGGAACCATCACCAACGCAGGACCAATTCCAGTGGCTTCCCAGCCAGTCACACCGGCGATACCAGCACCACCATATATCCCACAGGGTTACTCCGAGCAATCAGCCCCGGTACAACAAAGCGCCGGTGATCCAGGAAGCTCAAGTTCAAGTTCCAGCTCTAGCAACAGGACTGTAATCAGCAATTTAGATGACCTTGACGACCTTCTAGAAGGAAGACACAACGCTACCCTTAGGGTTATAGATGGAATGAGAGTCACTATAGATCGAAGGCTTAGTGGCCTAGAACAAGCCACTCAGGTTCTAGCAAACAACCAGCAAATCTTTAACGACTCCATCAACACCCTACAAGGAACCCTGACAGACATTCTGAACTCGTCAAGAAATGGCGAACATAATTCTTTTCTAATCGGCCAAGACGTTACCCACCTTCGTAATGAAGTTACCAACACCCAAGGACTAGTAAATAATGTACGCGAGGAACTGAACACTACCAGACAAGGACAACTCGAATGGAACGAGGCAGTAACACAAGGACTAGAAACCTTGCGGCAGGAGGGAGCTTCCTTCACTACCAAAATCACGGAAGTCCAAGAAACCATCAACAATATGTGAGAAGAAATGGACGAAGCATCCCTGCATGGGATCCCCTCTAGGCGATCAAATTCCCCACCACATCCAGATGCGGAATCTACCAGGATCGACGAATTAGAATTAAGAATCCAACGACTGGCCGAGAACCCGAACATCGGTAGCAGTACACGTCGTCCCAAGGTGACTCGCCCAGAAGCCTTCGACGGAAAGAAAGGCGAAGGTGCCGAAATGTTCATCACACAAATGGAGAGCTACTTTGTACGACTAGGCGACCAATACACTTCCAGCAAAGAAAGAATCCGCGAAGCTCTAGCAAACTTCAAATCCGAGAACAAAGCCGCCACCCACTGGGCACAAGTACTCTTACAATCGCTTAACCAAGGAGGAAATAACCAAAATCTTGCCTCATGGGAAAGTTTCAAAGCACACTTCATGGAACAGTTCAGCGACCCGAACAAGAAAGCTAAAGCCGAATCAGACATCCGAAAATGCAAACAGACCAACTCGGTAGCAAACTATGCCTCAGAATTCCGATATCTTCTGGTAGACGTAAACTGGGGACAAGAAGCTCTGATCAACCAGTTCAAGGAAGGATTGAAGTCAGAAGTCAAGACTGAACTAGCCCGCTTCGAACTGACCTTGATCAATGAAGATGGGACAGAGCGAGAACTTTCCCTTGACCGGTGGATCTCAATCGCGATCTCTATCGACCAGAAATTACAACAAATCAAGACCTCAACAGGAAAGAAGGCCGTTCAACCAACCACTAGTGGGCAATCCTCTACAAAACGGCTGCCTGACGAAATATACAAAGCAAGGATAGCAACCAACCGCTGCCTGAAGTGCGGACAGGAAGGACACCGTTCATTCAAATGTCCGTCCAAGGAATGGATAACGACGGAACCTAGCGTTAAAGGAAGGGAGGCAACAATCGTTGAAGATTCGGGAAAAGAAGGGGTCTCCCTCTAACTGTGTGTGGAGAGACCAAACAACCGGCAATGGAAACAATGTACTTTAGAGCGACAAATGAATCTACCATTGTTTACGCAAACGTTGCCGGAATCACAGATCCTATCCCAACCCTCATCGACTCCAGAGCATCAAAGAACTTCTTGGACATCTCGTGGGCTCGATCCAACAACATCCCACTCATGGAACTCTCCACTCCGCGAAAAGTAATTGGTATCCAGGGGAAGGAACTCTCTCACCAAATACGTTTTAAAGCTAAGCTAGAACTAAACGTGGAGGGAAGGACCTTCAAACAAGTCTTCTTTGCTATGCCTACTGGGGATACTAAACTTATCCTGGGATTGGAATGGTTAGAAGAAGCAAACCCGGTCATCGATTGGAAAACGAAGCACATATCATGGCGGCCAGAACCCATACAAGCAAGAACGGCCTCAATAGACGACCTTCCAGAAGAATTCAAGGAATTTGCCGATGTCTTCAGTGAGGAGAAATTCAAGAGAATCCCGGATCATCGTCCATACAACTGCGCCATCGACTTCAAGGAAGGAGCTGAGCTCCCGAAACCTGCCAGACCTATCCCTCTCTCTCCAGCGGAATCTATTGCTTTAAGAGAATACCTGGATGAAGAAATCGCGGCGGGGAAAATTCGACCAAGCAAATCTTTTCATCACAAATGTTTGGAAACTGCATGGTTTCCCAAAGAGCACAATCTCAGACCGAGGGACTACTTTCAATTCCAAACTTATGAAAGCCATTTACGAGAAAATTGGAACTAGCCCAGGTTTCAGTACTGCCTACCACCCCCAAACAGATGGAATAACGGAGAGAATCAATCAATGGATGGAAGGCTGGCTAAGATTGTTTGTCAACTACCGGCAAGATGATTGGGCGGACTTGTTACCAATTGCGGAGTTCAGCTATAATCTACAGAAGCATCGCGTAACGGGTAGTTCCCCTTTCGAGATCGTCTATGGGAGGGAACCACTGTGGAACATCTCAGCGGAAGAATCAGCGGTTCCAGAAGCAAACGACATTACAGGAAAATGGCGTAAAATCCACGACGAAGCAATTGCATCTATGGAAACCCAAAGGCTCCCAGGAGAAGAGCCAAAGAATAAGTACCAAGAAGGAGATCTAGTATGGCTACTGGGAAAAAACATTCAAACAAACAGACCATCAAAGAAACTGGACAACAAAAAGCACGGGCCATTTGTCGTGAAGCGACAGATAGGATCACACGCCTATGAGCTTGATCTGCCAGCAACAATGAGGGTGCACCCTGTTTTCCACATCGATTTGCTCAGCCCTTACAAGGGAGACACCGAATTTAGCCGCAACCAACCCCGACCACCGCCGATCATAACAGAAGAAGGGGAAGAAGAATATGAAGTAGAGAAGATCTTGGACTGGAAGGAGACAAAGGATGGCCTTTTTTACAGGGTCAGATGGAAGGGTTATGGAAGTGAAGAAGACACGGAACAAAGGGCGGAAGATTTTGGTCACCTTTCAAAGATCATCAAGGACCTTCTACGCCGACACCCCGAAGCTCCCACGCCATCTAACTACGCTCCAGGGAGGATAAAAGGCAGGAGGGGTGGAACGAGTAGTGTCAACTGCAAAACTTGCACCTACTCCAAGCTTTACACCTCGCTCAACTCGCTAGATCTTCTCTGCTCCCTAAAATGCCTGCCGTTTCCCGCTCTACCATCGCCAACAACCTCACCCGCGTCCTGGAAGGACCAGCGTTTGCTACGGCAAGAATCCTTGATGCCGGAGCCGCACTCTACGTCTTCAAAAGGTCCCAGCAAGGCTCAGGAAGAATGCACTTTAGGGCGTCGGACGACGTCCTCCACTCAGACCTGGGCGAGTTCCAGTGGGTCGGCAAAAAATGGCCGACACGCATGCAGCTCCTGCGAAAGGACATATTCGTCTGTCAAGGATGCGCGGCCTTCCAAGTGTCAGAGGTGGTTCTGCTATCCACCCACATGCTTGGAGTTGTGGAATGGGGACAAGAAGGCGCATATTCGAGCGAGTGGGTGCCAGGGTACGACGGAAGACAACCAACGCTGCGACCTCGGTGGAACGACGCCTGGGACGCCAACTATGAAAGGGACCTGAGCGACTGGAAGCTAGAAAGGGGAAGATACCAGAAGGAGAAGTTTGAATGGTCGCCAAACTGGTGGAAGTGGGAGGAGGCGGACACGTCGGCATGGAAGGAGGTAGAGCCCGATGTGCGACAGTGGGATGAGGAGTTTGTGGAGGTCCAGGAGAGGGTTTCGGACTGGTCCAAGGCGGATTGGACAAAGGAGGAAACGTGGGAGGAGTGGGAGAAGTTCTCGGACGAACCAGGAAATACCGCCTTCAATCCCATTGACCTGACCTTGGAGGACAAGGAGGGGTTGGAGGAGTTTATGATGAAGAAGGAAAAAGACTGTGCTGTGCAGTAGGTCCGTTTAGGTCCCCCAAACGGACTCTTAGGGGGGAGCAATGTCGCGAGCTAGCTCACTCCATCGGACTCGCCTGTCGTCTTGCCCGCCTGTCTCTCTCTTTCTGTTACGTTCCCGTTTCTGTTTGCCGCGTTGCCACCTTCTTGTGGTTTTCTGTTACATTGAGTAACGCGGCTGTGCTTTGTACGAGTCATGTCTGTTCATACAGCATGACTCACTTGGACACTCCTGACTGGCTGACTGCTGTGACTCTTGTGGCTGCGACCTGTATGACTTGGCCGCCTCCTGAATATATATAGAGGACCTACAAGTCTGGTAACCCCAGCTTGTTTTGTCTCGTCAAACATCCCCTTTGAGTGACACTTTGAACCACCCCTACCCTCAAGAGCCTACAGACGCTTAAGTGTGTTGCAGTTCAAGAGGTCACTTAGGTCTTAGTGCCGTCCACTCTCCATCGCGGCTTGTCTTGTAGCCACCAAGAAGAAGCTTACGACAATTGGTCAATGTGGGTTTGATACTGTAAGCAGCCAGTCAGCATTGCACTCCGAGGTGGAGTGATTTGAGATGGGCGTACCTTGACACACGATGCATCTCGTTTTGCGCGCTCAGTTTCTGGCTCTAGGGCATGGCCTCAAATGATGTCGCCACCGGTAAGCTCGTGGACCTGTTGCATCTTCCCCCAATGGATAAACTTGCGCCCCCTCAGGTGTCGGCTTACCGCTGACTTCTCAACATCAGCAATTGCACTTAAGTAAGCGGCAAGCTTTTTCACAATGCAGTCGTGGACCGGGGATGATTGTTGTGGTCGAACAAATACCAATTGCTTGTACCCGTCATATGTTGTCCCAGTGGCCATGTTCCCACAGCGGTCATCGAGGTCCAGCTCTTTGGTCAGGTTGTAGATAAATTTAACCTGCGATAGTTGTGCCACTTCAAGGACATGCCAATCAAGGCTTGCAAATGGAAACTGCAGGTTCTTCTTCGTGCGCACAAGTGCACCACAGAACCGCTCCATTGGGAACGCCCAATAACACCACACGGGGCCCATCATCTCAATATCGTTGGCGATGTGAAGGAGTGAATGGATGGGAAGCATGCAGACCCGAAGACGGTCTGGCTTGTGACAATAGTACAGCCTGGTGTGCGAGTGTGAGCTGTAGGTAGGCATGCCCAATACAAATGTATACATACCTTTCGAACTCAGTTGCCCAACCAGCAAACCCTTTTTGGATGGCGTTGATGTCAACATGTTGGATTACGAGGTCGAGGCAAAGGTTGATGAGACGAATGAGCTCAATGAAGTGATGATAATAGACATCGCGTGTGAATTGCTTGCAAAGCAAGCCGGGCGCAAGGAGCGTCGCAAAGAGGAGCGTACTCTCCAATGTTGATTGGTAACGGTCCGCAGAAAGGTTTGGCACGTGGCAACCAAATACAGCAGGGATGGTGTCCCCACTGGCCGCACACGCTGCTCCAATTGCTTGCCACACATCAGGCTGCAGTATGTAATCCTTGCGCCCCGTTCCAAACGTCTTGAAGGTTTTTGATCAGGTCCAGATGCTGATGAGCATTGGAATGACATTCTCAAACACTGCGTGCATGAAGTTGTGTGGAAATGAACCAGGGAAATCAATGGAGGTGAGCCGCAAAAGAGGCGAGAGCGAGTTGATGCCAAAGTGGCGTGAGCGACGGCTCTCTTCCGCATTGTTGGGCGCGGATTCGACTTGTTGAGCATGTCGCAGGAACTCCTCATGCGTGCGGCGAGGGAGATCAAGGGGGTCATATTGTCGTGGATCATGGCGCCCCAGGGCAAATGGGCGTGCAAGAGGAGTATAGTTGGTGCGGTTATTGGCCCCAGAGCCCCGCCCACTCTGTTGTGGATTGCGAACACCTCGTAGCCGGCATGCACGGCACGGGCTCTTGCCATTGTGTCCTTTCATGCACATGAGTTTAGCAATGGCGGGCATATCCCCGAAACATGCGAGTAAGTACGCGTGCAGGTTGAACACCCGCTGTTCGTTTCCATTGAACGCGGGGACACCAACTGCGAGATCTTCAAGCTCGTCAAGGAATGGCTGAAGAAATGTACACAGCTCTTTTGGTTGAGCTGGGCCGGGGATAATGCCGAGACAGAGGAGGTGTTGGAGCTGGAAACGGAGGTGGGGCGGGACATTATAGTTGAACGCGAGAAGGGGCCAGCACGTCTTCTTCCGCGATTTAAAGGGCCCGAAACCGTCGGTCGATAGCCCCAAAGCAATGTCGGTTGGTTGCGAGAAGAATACGTGCAGCAGCGACCGCCCTGCTACCATGACACGCGTCCCACAGAGTCGCCGATAATGCTGACCATCAAAAATATCTGAGACAAAGCGCCCGTCTCGGCGCTGATTGCTACAATAACCGAAGAGACGAGCGGTCTGCGGGTCAAGATAGGCGTTGACAAGCCGAGGGGTTAGGGGTAAATACTGGAATTGCTTGCGCGGGATCAGGCGATCGGTCTGGTTTCGTTGCGAACAATACCAACTCTTGCCACAGTAAGGGCACTCGGTCGAGGTTTCATATGGCCTGGTGAACGCGATACATGAGTCGATGCAGCAGTTGATTCGGACCCCACGAATCCCAGATAGGCGGGCAACTCGACAGCGGGTAGTGTTGTAGTTGGGTAGGGTAGCGAGCTCGGGGAACGCGCGAGGTAATTTGCCGTAAGCTTTTGCGGTTAGATCGGAGTCTACTTTGAAGTTTAAGCCCCGAATCATACACATATTGCGTTCACTAAGTTTGCGGCCTGTTTCGCAAAATTTAGCCTCTAAATCAGTCAGTAGGATAACAGAATACTCACCTCCGTGGCGAGCCACCTCTGCTTTGATCTCTTGCTTCAGCACGGCTCGCGCAGACATGCCCTCGAGCCAGGGTGCGCTCTCGGCAAAAGAGGGGCCATCAGCTGGTGGCTCATAGGCGGTCGATAGCTCCACGTCAAAAAAACCAGCACGACTGGAGCCAGCTGTGTTCAAAGGGCCAGCGCCGGGGGTGTCGAAAGCGAAATCGGGGTGCCGAAGGGCCTGGTCGGCCACGGTCTCAGTCTCGTTGCCCGGGTCTTGCATCGGTATATTGGGAGGGGGAGTGGCAGCGCGTGGCGGAGAGTTGCGTGATGGTGGAGGAAGTGCAGGAGTGGGGGTGCGAGTGGGTGCGGGTGCGCGGGCAGATGAATTACAACGCCGTCGTTTTGCCAGAGCACGTTGCTGAATCGGATTCAGCACTCGCTGCACGGCAGTGTTGCGCCGATGTGCCAGGTGCACGGATTGCGTACATCGGCCACGAACATGGCAACGCACGGTCTTTGAGGAGAAGCGACCGTGACACAGCGGACAGGTTAGCTTCTGGGCCGCCATTCGACTGAGGCTCAGTTAGCAGGGCAACGACTGAAAAAAACCGCCTCAACTCACCAGTAACGCTCAACCAGCTGCTGCAAAGCCGACGCGAGCCACCGACAACTCGACGTTGGGTGACACTAAGAGAAAATGCAATTAAATAACCGAGTCAGCATACGCAATCGCGAGACAGAATGCATGACATACTCACTTTGCCCGCCCGGCACCGATGCATTCATACAGATGCCAAATGAGCGGAGGCGGGGGTATATGGCTTCTGGCGGCAGATTTGTCGCGAGTGGGGTAGATCGCCGCGCGCAAGATCGCGCGATCGTAACGGAAGACAACTACGAAGTAAGATAAGTGAGCAAGCACAAATGTGAGGCAGGGGGATACATACCAGTTGCCAGCAAGAGGCTTTCCAATCCAATCAGCATATCGTATGCGACAAGTGTGTCAATTCCACCAGCATGCATGCACCTGTGGGCCGCCCCGCTGCGCCGGAAATCAGTCGCGAAAGATGTCACAATGAAACTGGCGACTCACCTTCTAGGTTGGCGGGCGGTGGCAGAAGTGGCGGCAGTGACGACATACCGTAAATCGGTCAATGTTGTACCGATTTCGAGGCCGGCGCTGCGTCATCGTGGGCGAGAAATGCCTAAGGCCCAAATCTCACGTGACTGTCTGACGCAATGTTTATGTCAATAAGTGGCTAAGCGCCGGTGGCCTCCCTTCATTCACGCCACCATAAGATGGCAGACACGCAGAGGCGGGGCTCCCCAAATCATCCGCACCTCCCCGCGGCAAACGACGGCCGCTCCCCCGCGTTCGGTAAGCACTCCCCCTCGCGCATTTCTTGCATTTTCGCTTACGAGCTCACGCGACAGGTACACTCGCTCCACCTTCAAGGTGACCACGCTACCTACGCCCCCCCCCCCCCCACTCCCAACCGACTCCCGTCCCTACCCTAACGACTCGCGCTCGCTATGGGCCGCTCGAAAGGCGCGACCAAAAAAAAGCCGCCTGCCTCCGCCCCTTCGTCTCAACGCACTTCCGCGCGAGAGAAAAAGGACTCGACGCGCCTGAAGGAAGCGAAGGAACACCACGGCATCGTCGACCAGGCCCGCAAAACGAAGAAGCAGGCCGACGCGAAACGCCGTAAGGAGCGGGCACAAGACCAAGATGACGCGCTTATGGTAGAGAACGAAAACGAGTCGACTCGCGAGGTTGAGATGCGAGGTATGTTCCTCGCTTTTTTGTTCTTTTTGTTTCCCTCCACATCTTACAATTCCGACCGCACGAGCTGACATCGAATCGCTTTAGAAAAGCTCCTCAAATTGACGGCCGAGCTCGCGGAAACCAAGGCGAAGCTCAGCGCAACGAAGCCTGCCGACAATGAAGAGCCCCCCGCCCTCATTCCCGCGCCGACACACAAGAGCAAGATCACCGTTGCCTCGCTTCGCGAGGCTATCGGACTCAGTGAACCAAAGCACAAGCGCCGCTGGCGTGCTATCCGTGTAAGTATTGTTTCGCATGTATTCCTCGTGCACCACTCATCGAGTCTACCAGGCCATCGTACGCGGTTTGTCGGGAGGGAAAATGCTTCAAATGGACAAAACAATGTCCAATCAGAAGCCTCACCGATTATCCGACCTGTACGCGGCGGTGAGTACGTTCAGCTTACGGTGCGATTCCATGCTGACCGTCGAAGATCGAGGAAGAGGCCCCCGAACTCCGCAAGCTCGAGAACAACTGGGGTACGGAGTGGCTGGTCGCTGACCACTTCAACGTGAAGCGCGCATCGAAGCTGGCGGACGATCCCGACCACGTCCCGCGCCCCGCGACGAACAAGAAGAAGTCGAAGGACAAGGGCAAGGATCGCTTGTCCACCCCCCGAGACGGACCGCGTAAGTCCCCAACCTCTATGCGTTACTCAACTAACCCCATTCCCATCATCATCGACCGGGTTCCTCCCGCGCCACGACCACTCCAGCCCAATCAAACGCAGCAGGGAGCTCCAACCCCCGACCGAGACCGACGATGCGACCGCCGCCAAAAGACCCCGAGGATGAACCCGAGGTGGACGAGCTCGAAGACGACGAAGAAGGTGGAGCGCAGGAGAGCGGGAAAGGGAAAGGGAAGGAACCTGCGAAGAAACCCCACAAGCCGCCGGCGAAGCGTGGCAAACCATCGGGCAACAGCTCGGGTTCCTCGAGTGGGCAGACGACGACCGACGAGGAAAGTGAACCGGAAGCGGGCTCCTCCAGCGGCTCGGGTGGCGGCGGCGGCGGTGGCGGCGGTGGCGGCGGGTCGGGCGGCGACGGCGACGGCGACAGCGACAGCGACAGCGATAGCGACGGCAGCGCTGGCGCTGGCGCTGGTAGCGACTAGGTTCCAATGTTTCCTTTTTGTAAAACCACGTCAAATTTTAGCTATATTATTACTTTTTTTTCAACTGCTCATTGCTGTGTGGCGCAATTCGCACTAAAAGATAACAAGATATGGTCCTAAAATCAGTTAGATTCAATGCGATAGCGCAACAAAAAGGTCAAAATCGGATCGAAAATCGCTAAAACGGCTGAAAAGTCGTGATACCGAATATGGACACTTTTATCCTAATTATCGGCATAGCGGTTTTGGTATGATTTTGACCCCTGGTTGGTACTTCTTTGACTGTTTTTCGGAGCAACCTAGGGTGAATTTGCATGCTAAATTTTGGTATATTGACTACACCCAGAGGTTATGATGGCAAATCTCTCAGTGTTTCCTCTGTCTGCTTCGCTGTCGTAATATAGTTGAACAATCTTGACTACCAAATCAGCCTCCGCGTCGTTCTGAATTAGTGGACCAACGAGTCAGATCGTACGGTATTTCGGATGGAGTGTTTTGCCGACATCAGGAACCTCAAGTAGCGATTGAAACTTACCATGTAGCTAGTACCGTTTTCTTCCCTCCTTTCTACCCCCTCGGGTACATCAACAAACAAAACTGCATCAACAGGATTTTTTACATCCTTGTTGGGATCTGCCTCTAGTGCTCCTTCGTAAACGGCCTTGGATATGTAGTTTGCGATTGGTACTGGCAGGCGGACTAGGGAGTCGCAGGAATCAACGAACGGTTCTAAGAACGATTTAACTCACAGATGACTAACAGGAAACGTTCAAAAGCTTGTAACTGGCCTTCAAATGCGCCACTTTGAATATATCATCAATTTTCCTACACTCAGAGCAACCGTATGGCGGCACTTTACGAATATATGCTATTAGTAGCTGCATTGACAAAGCCCGCAAAGGACTCACGCTGCAACGGATCCCCAAACCAGCAAACATTTTTCAAGGTGTGCCAGTGATTGAAAAACAAGTGCTTCAAAATGATAAGCAGAACAATCAGACAAAGAGATAGCCAGTAACTTACCATGAACTCGCTCGTCATGTCAATCTGTGAAGCTTCATCAGTGATCAGATTTCGAAGTGGTACGTGGTTGAAGACTTCAAACTTCTCGATCAACTGGCTTGAGAGTGATGAAAGGGTACACGAGATTAACTTGCTCGAGTGTACGCGCTTGCGTTGGCTCTCAAGCTTCAGCTGAGCTGTTGGTATCAGGACCGACTTCAATTGTTGATAAAGCTTGTCTTGCCTATTTTTATAATTCTTCGGTTTTTAGTCCAGAGTAATCAGGAAGTTAAAACTCACTTCCAAATATAAAAGTCTTTCGCGACGAGTAGGACAAAATTGATGTCCTCATGCTTTGCAAGACCAACAGCTACGTTCCGAATCCCAACGTTACTTTGAGCTACGATCCACATGGGCTCTCCGGCGTCGACCAGGCGAGCGGCCGCCCCTATTATGGTGGTTGTTTTTCCAGTTCCTGGAGGTCCATGTACCAATGTGGCCCATGTGCGGCCGGTTGGATTTGGAGGAGCAGTCACGCAGCCAATGACCCTGAGCTGAGACTCATTTGTCTTTTTTGCCAATCTCGGCAAAATCTGATTGAGTTTCAAATCATGGCCAAGGTCCTCGTCCTCTGTATCGTTATCCACAAGGTTTAGGATGAGGGCATTATTCTTGAGCGTAGCTTCTTCTTTGTCCGTGTCGTCACCCCAGCTGTCATCCATCCAGTCATGCTGTTGCTTATTCTCCTGGGGCTCGTTATTCTTCCTCCGACCCTCGCCTGTTGCCTTTTGTGCTGGTGTAGGAAACCAGACGCGCTTAATAAACTCGCAATCTTTGTATTCGGGACCACAAAGCGAACCTTGGTCTTCAAGTAACCGGAGGATAAACAAGTCTCGCTTGAGTTCGGCCCAGGCAGCGTCCTCCTGTCCGTACAATGAGATCTCATGTACCTCGTCCATATTGATCTAGTGGGCTTGGTTAAAACCGGTCGACTCGGCGTTGGTCGGATCAATCACGTCCAAGCAGTCGGGGACCTCGTCCCTCGCCTGCCCTCTTTGATTCCATGAACCTTTACCACCACTTTTACTGCCGCCTCCACCACCTTCCCAGGGAGCCCAATAAGCTGGGTCTGGCTGATCTTCTGCATCTTTGTCCTGAGTAAGTCGAGTATGTTTTCTATATTTATCTCCCCACGGCCGTTTCATGAAGTATGACTTTTTGGTGCCATCTTTCATAAGGAAGGTCATTTCTTGCTATAAGTTTCAGATTCAGCTTTGAAGTCAGATCTAGCATTGAGAACAAAAGCCCATACATTATTTCTGGCACGGAGCTTGGATTTATAGACAAGGCTTTGAAGCATATCCTTTCCCAATGCTTTGAGGTCCTGGCGCTCGATAACACGTCCAGCCTCTGTTTCCCCCATGACTTTCCATGCGGAGATCATTGACTTTGAGAAAAAAGTGAGTTCCTGTTTCCACATATATAGGCGCTATTCCATAGTCAAGTTATCTCCCTAATCACCTCGTCGTTTAGATGAGATGGGTTTATGACTGGAGCTTCTCGGATCCTTGAGTTCAGCTGGTTATGATTGGCCACGCTTCAAAGTGGGTTAGCCTACGTTCAGGTCAGACTACGATAGCCCCATTACGTACATGTGGGAGGCCCACGCACGAACCGCTGCTTCAACGAGTCAATCCTCTATGCTGGATTCGCCAACTTGGCCGATGAGCAATCTGTTGACTCCCAAAGGCAAGGCGGAGGGATAGATAATCTTGATGACATCGCCAGGTGAAAGAATTTCTTGATCCCAGAACGGCTCTTTATCTTCCGGGAGAGTAACTGAGAATAATGATGTAGTTGCAGGATTGTGCTCCGGATTCCATAAACATACCGATTTTGACTTGACGCTGTTTGGCAGGTTCAGGCACCTCTCAATCCTTGTCTTTACCGCCGGTCTTGCTGCCGCCTTTCCCGCCTCTGCCCTTGCCACCTTGACCGCCTTTTATTGAGATATTACCGAGAACGTCTTGCACTCAATGAGCTTCTTAGCTAGGCCACGCAGTGGAAGTAGGAATACAAGGATGATGTATATAGCGAATACGCAATCGACTTTATATACATGTGGATGTAGAACAGAGAACAAGAGTGAAAGAACAATTAGTAACATGAATACGTGTACTCTCAGTCAGCACAAGAATAATCAGTCAGCATACAGCCAGTCAATCGTACATATTCAGTAAGTAGTACGTGTACATTCGATTCGATTCCATTCGATTCTCAATACTCCCCCTCAACGAGCCAGAGCGTTTATTCAATGCACATTTGCTCGAAGCAGGTGTGGAGATCTTGATTCTCTTGTTCACAGGGGAAGTGATCGCCTAAAGCCGTCTTTGAGGATACATGATTAAGTCCCATATATGAGTTAGCGAGGTACCAGTGCTGTGGGTACGGAAGCAGCTTTGTAAATGCGTCGGTGAGGTTGTCTTTCGATGGAATATAGCCAAGGGTAATGAAACCTTGTCAATAATAGTCTCAAACGAAGTTGTAGCATGTAGAAATGTGTTCGGCACAAGAGCGATGAGTGGGGCTGTTAACATAATCGATTGTGGCCTGATTATCGATTAAAATCGTTGTTGGACGGGAAATGTCGATTCCAAGGCCGTTTAGGAAGTGCCAGAGCCAAAGAACTTCTTGAGTGGCATGGGCAAGTGCATGGAATTTGGCTTCCATAGTCGAAATCGAGCTTGTCTTCTGTTTCTTGGAAGACCACATGATCGGGCCACCACCCAGCATAACAATGCATCCAGAGACAGAGAATGACTCATATTCAGAAGCAAAAGAAGCGTTGGTGTAGGTGACTTCTTCAAAGGGTCCTTGTGCATGGTAAGTGATTCCTTTTGATGCCGTGCTGTTGAGGTAATGGAAACAGCACTTTAGGACACCAACATGAGTTTGATTGTATTTGGCAGTGAATCGGGCTAGAAGGTTAACAACAAAGGTAATTGGCATGACCCGTCCCTCCCTCTTTCTCTGTTTGCAGACTCATGGCTTGTACCAGTGCCTTAAGCACCCTTTCCCTTTGTTGAGCCCTCTCCCTTGTTTAGTGAGGTGTATGGATGATGTGTCCCCATGAGTCATATGACTCATGCTGTCTTCTATTGGCTGGCCTGTGCAGCCCCCTTTATGACTTGGACTTTGACTCAGACTTGTGACTCATGTATGTACTATGACTCACTTGTTCTCTGAGTATATATATGGGCTTGCAAGCATGGTCATCCCCAGCTTGCTTTGCCTTGTCAACTCTCCCTGCAGTGTGATTAGAGGCACTTGGCTACTTAGCCTTTAGCACAGCCACTTGGACTGAGGAGCTAGTGACTTGTACTGACAAGACTATTGTTTGTCCACCTTAGTGATAGAGTCTTAGAAGACTTATCACATATTGTTCTCACATCTCAAAGGCCATTAGCAGTTGTCAACCATAGGTATTAGCAGGTTGCAACATTGCAAAGCAAGCTCTTAGTACGCTGAGCCATGAGAAAACAAAGTCACATGACAACATGGACAATCAATCCTCAAGTGCAGTGTCCTGAAGGAGCAAGGCTCCAACTGGCACAATAGTTGAAATCCAATCAAACCCCTCAAGAGGAGCAAGAGAACAGGCTGGTGACTGGACTGCACCACTTAGAAGTGCCAGCCAAGTATCAAGACCCCCTTCCACCAGCATCCCAGGAGGAATCAGCAACATTATCAAAACATCAGGAACTCAAGAAGAACCCAGAAGTTCAAATGAAGAAAGGTCCACTTCACCAACAATTCAAGTAGTCAAAAATCCAATCAACATGCCACCACCACCAGCACTGGTCATCACCTTCTGCAGAGAAAGTGTGATTAGCCAAAGAGCTGTGTGTGTGATCAGGATACCGGCACCACTTAGAAACGCAACCCCAGGACCATCAAACGCAGGGCAAATGCCACCACCAGAACAAGGAAACACTGGAACAATAGGGACTAGACGCCCTCTAGCATTCCCTGATTTTGGAGCACAATTTCCACTGCCTATGTGTCGTGACCCATGTACAACATCCTTGGACTCTGGCTGTGTGTCTCGGACTCTGGCGCCTTAAGCACCCTATGTACAATGTAGCGCCCTCTCCCGCGTTTAGTGTGGTGTATGGATGATGTGTCACCTTGGCCCATATGGCCTTGCTGTCTTCTGGATGTTTCTCTTGGAAGCATTGTTCTTCTAGATGTTCTATCTAGAAGGACTCTTTGATTGCTGACTGATACTGGCGCCTGATTGGTGTCGTAAGCTTCTTCTTGGTGGCTAAGGGGCAAGCCGCGATGGAAAGTGGACGGCACTAAGACCTAAGTGACCTCTTGAACCGCAACACACTTAAGTGTCTGTAGGCTCTTAAGGGTAGGGGTGGTTCTAAGTGTCACTCAGAGGGATGTTTTGACGAGACAAAACAAGCTGGGGTTACCAGGCTTGTTGGTCCTCTATATATATTCAGAACGTGGCCGAGTCATACAAGGCGCAGCCACACGAGTCACACAGAACAGCCAGTCAGGAGTGTCCAAGTGAGTCATGCTGTATGAACAGACATGACTCGTACAAAGCACAGCCGCGTTACACAATGTAACAGAATAACCACAAGAAGGTGGCAACGCGGCGAACAGGAACGGGAAACATAACACAAAGAGGGAAACATACGGGCAAGACAGTGGGCGAGTCCGATGGAGTGAGCTAGCTCACTACATTACTCCCCCTTAAGAGACCATTTAGGGGACCTGGATGGGCTCTACTGGATCCCACAATCCTTGCCTTTTGCGAGCATGTACTCCTCCAGTCCTTCGTCCTCCTCCAAGGTCAGGTCGATCGGATTGAAGGCGGTATTGCCTGGTTCGTCCGAGAATTTCTCCCATTCCTCCCAGGTCTCCTCCTTTGTCCAGTCCGCCTTGGCCCAGTCCAAAACCCTTTCCTGAACCTCCACAAAATCCTTGTCCCACTGGTGCGCATCGGGCTCCGCCTCCTTCCATGCCGACACATCAGTCTCCTCCTTCTTCCACCAGAAGGGTTCCCAGTCGATCTTCTCTTTCTGGTATCGGCCCCTCTCCATCCTCCAGTCGCTTAGGTCCTTCTCGTAGTTGGCGTCCCAAGCGTCGTTCCATCTAGGCCGAAGCGTTGGCTGCCTTCCGTCGTACCCAGGTACCCATTCGCTCGAGTACGCTCCCTCTTGTCCCCATTCAACCACCCCGAGCATGTGGGTGGAGAGAAGGACGACCTCGGAGACCTGGAAAGCCGCGCATCCTCGGCAGACAAATATGTCCTTCCGTAGGAGTTGCATGCGTGTCGGCCACTTCTTTCCAACCCATTGGAACTCTCCCAGGTCCGAGTGCAGGACGTCGTCCGACGCCCTAAAGTGCATCCTTCCCGAGCTTTGTTGGGACCTTTTAAAAACGTAGAGTGCGGCCCCGGAGTCGAGGATCCTTGCCGTGGCGAAAGCAGGTCCTTCGAGGACGCGGACGAGGTTGTTGGTAATGGTAGTACGGGTGACGGCAGGCATTTTAGAGTGCAGAAGAGGTTTAGTGAGTAGAGCGAGGAGTAAAGATTTGAGTAGTTGCAGGTTTTGCAGATGTTGCTACTGGTTTCGCCCCTTCTGCCTTTTATCTTCCCTGGAACGTAGTTGGATGGCGTGGGAGCTTCGGGGTGTCGGCGTAGAAGGTCCTTGATGATCCTTGAAAGGTGGCCAAAATCTTCCGCCCTTTGTTCTGTGTCTTCTTCACTTCCATAACCCTTCCATCTGACCCTGTAAAAAAGGCCATCTTTTGTCTCCTTCCAGTCCAAAATCTTCTCTACTTTGTATTCTTCTTCTCCTTCCTCTGTTATGATAGGCGGTGGTCGGGGTTGGTTACGGCTGAATTCAGTGTCTCCCTTGTAAGGGCTGAGCAGATCGATGTGGAAAACAGGGTGTACCCTCATTGTTGCCGGCAAATCAAGCTCATAAGCGTGTGACCCTATCTGTCGCTTCACAACAAATGGTCCGTGCTTTTTGTTATCCAGTTTCTTTGAAGGTCTTTTTGTTTGGATGTTCTTTCCTAGCAGCCAAACTAGATCTCCTTCTTGGTACTCGTTCTTCGGCACTTCTTCTGGGAGTCTTTGGGTTTCCATTGACGCAATTGCTTCGTCCCGGATTTTATGCCATTTTCCTGTGATGTTGTTTGCTTCTGGAACCGCTGATTCTTCGGTTGAGATGTTCCACAGTGGTTCCCTCCCGTAGACAATTTCAAAGGGAGAACTACCCGTTACGCGGTGCTTCTGTAGATTATAGCTGAATTCCGCAATTGGTAACAAGTCCGCCCAATCATCCTGCCGGTAGTTGACAAACGATCGTAGCCAGCCCTCCATCCATTGATTGATTCATTCCGTTATTCCATCTGTTTGGGGGTGGTAGGCAGTACTGAAACCTGGGTTAGTTCCAATTTGTTCATAAATGGCTTTCATAAGTTTGGAATTGAAAGTGGTCCCTCGGTCTGAGATCGTGCTTTTTGGAAAACCGTGTAGTTTCCAAACATTTGTGATGAAAAGATTTGCAAGGTCGCTTGCCGTGTGAGATTCTTTGCAGGGTATGAAGTGCGCCATTCTTGAGAATCGGTCCACCACTACTAAGATGCTATCTGACCCCCTGGACTTTGGTAATTTTACTACGAAGTCGAACGCCACGTCTTCCCATGGTCCTTTTGGAATTTCCAGAGGCCTGATTGGGACTATCGACTTCGATCCCTTTGTCCGTTGGCAGGTTTTGCATGATTCTACGTATCTGTTTATGCCTTGCTTCATTCCTGGCCAGAAGTATCTCCTTGATATTAGTTCCAGTGTTCTAGCCTGTCCTGGATGTCCTGCGATTTTTGAGTCGTGATGAATTCGCATGATGGCCAGTCTGGATTCCTTATCTTCTGGTACGTAGATCCTTCCCTTGAACCATAATAGTCCCTCCTTGAAATCATAATCTTTCGCGCTGTGTTGTAGGGTCTTCGGCAACGTTTCCCTCGATTTACAGATCTCTTTGATTCGTGCTAGTCCTTCATCTGTTTCCTGAGCTTCTTTGATAGTCTCTATGATGTTCGTGTCTACTTGTCCCATAAATCCTTTGAACCTTTCGACAGATATCATAACTTGTTCAGGCGTGGGAGTATCTTCATGGTCAGATCGTCTAGACAATAGGTCCGGTTTAGAAGACAGGATTCCAGGGCGGTATATGATATCAAAGTTATAGGAAGCAAGCAATTGATGCCATCTTGCGTGTCGACGGTTGAAAGTTCTTGCTTCCTTCCAGAACTGTAGGTTCCTATGATCGGTGTAGATGGTGATGGGGTCTCTTGTTCCTTCTAGGTATAGTCTCCAATGTGTTAAGGCTTCAATGATTGCCATGAGTTCCTTATCGTGGACGTCGTAGTTTAGCTGGGCCTCGTTGAAAGACTTTGAAAGGAAAGCAATAGGGTGTAGGTAGCCATCATCTTGCCTTTGGGACAGGATTGCTCCCATTGCTACTCCACTTGCGTCTGTTTCCAAGAAGAAGGGCTTGTCAGGGTTCGGATGGCGTAGAGTGGGTTCCTTGCTGATTTCCGTTTTTAAGGCTTCAAACGCTTCCTGTTGATCGTTTCCCCATTCCCACTTGTTCTCCTTCCTTGTTAAGGTTGTTAGGGGTTTCGCTAATCGGCTGAAATTTGGTACGAATCTTCGGTAGAAATTCGCGAATCCTAGGAACGCTTGGACTTGCTTGACTGTTTTTGGTTCCTTCCACTCTTTTATTGCTTTGACCTTTTCTTCTTCCATAGAGATACCCGTGTCGCTGATTCCAAGTCCAGTATATGTTAACTTGGTGACAAAGAATTCGCACTTTGGAAGCTTTGCGAAAAGATTTTCCTCCAGTAAGATCTTTAGTACCCTTCTGACATCCACAGTATGTTGGCTTCTGTTCTTGGAGAAGACCAGGATGTCGTCAATGTATACAATGACACATACGTCGATAAGATCATGGAAAATGTGATTCATATATCTTTGGAAGATGGCGGGCGCGTTTTTTAGTCCAAAAGGCATGACAACATATTCGAACAGTCCTTCTTTTGTTCTGAAGGCTGTCTTCCATTCGTCTCCTTCCTTGATTCTGATATTGTTGAAACCCATGCGTAAATCGATCTTGGAGAAAATTTTTGCGTCCTTGATCTTATCCAAGAGGTCTTCCATTAGGGGCATTGGGAATCTGTCATCCTTTGTGATGGCGTTTACTCCTCTAAGATCTTGAACAAGTCGTAGTTGCCGAACCGCCCCTGGATTCTTGGGATTGATCGGTTTTTTGACAAAGAAGCAAGGTGATGCAATGGGTGATTTGCTTGGTCGAATTTTCCCCGCTGCGATTTCTTCATCCAAGTATTCTCTCAGTGCAATTGATTCTGCTGGAGAGAGAGGGATAGGTCTGGCTGGCTTCGGAAGTTCAGCTCCTTCCTTGAAGTCGATGGCACAGTCGTATGGGCGGTGATCTGGGATTCTCTTGAATTTTTCTTCGCTAAAGACGTCGGCAAATTCCTTGAATTCTTTGGGTAGGTCGTCTATTGAGGCCGTCCTTGCTTGAATGGCTTCTGCCCGCCATGACATGTGTTTTGTTTTCCAATCGATGACAGGGTTCGATTCTTCTAACCATTCTAATCCTAGGATAAGTTTAGTTTCTCCAGTGGGCATAGCGAAGAAGATTTGTTTGAAGGTTCTTCCTTCTATTTCTAGTTCCAGCTTTGCTTTGAAACGTATTTGGTGAGAGAGTTCTTTCCCTTGGATACCAATTACTCTTCTAGGAGTGGAGAGTTCTATGAGTGGAATGTTGTTGGACCGAGCCCACGAAATGTCCAGGAAGTTCTTTGATGCTCCAGAATCGATGAGGGTTGGGATAGGTTCTGTGATTCCGGTAACGTTCGCGTAAACAATGGTAGATTCATTTGTCGCTCTAAAGTACATTGTTTCCGTTGCCGGTTTCTTGGTCTCTCCACACACAGTTAGAGGGAGACCCCTTCTTTTCCCGAGTCTTCTACAATTGTTGCTTCCCTTCCTTTAACGCTAGGTTCCGTTGTTATCCATTCCTTGGACGGGCATTTGAATGAGCGGTGTTCTTCCTGTCCGCACTTCAGGCAGCGGTTGGTTGTTATCCTTGCTTTGTATACTTCGTCAGGCAGCCGCTTTGTAGAGGATTGTCCGCTGGTGGTTGGTTGGGCTGCCTTCTTTCCTGTCGAGGTCTTGATTTGTTGCAATTTCTGGTCAATGGAGATTGCGATTGAGATCCACCGGTCAAGGGAAAGCTCTCGTTCTGTCCCATCTTCATTGATCAGGGTCAATTCGAATCGAGCTAGTTCGGTTTTTACTTCAGGCTTCAATCCTTCTTTGAATTGGTTGATTAGAGCTTCTTGTCCCCAGTTGACGTCGACCAATAAGTAGTGGAACTCAGAAGCATAGTTTGCTACCGAATTGTTTTGCTTGCACTTCCGGATATCGATTTCGGCTTTAGCTTTCTTGTTGGGGTCGCTGAACTGCTCCATGAAGTGTATCTTGAAGCTTTCCCATGAGATGAGATTTTGGTTGTTCTCCCCTTGGTTAAGCGATCGCAAGAGTACTTGTGCCCAGTGAGTGGCAGCTTTGTTCTCGGATTTGAAGTTTGCAAGAGCTTCGCGGATCCTTTCTTCGCTGGAAGTGTATTGATCGCCTAGGCGTACAAAGTAGCTTTCCATTTGTGTGATGAACATTTCGGCACCTTCTCCTTTCTTTCCGTCGAAGGCTTCTGGGCGAGTCACCTTGGGCCGACGTGATCCGTTACCGGTGTTTGTGTTCTCGGTCAGTCGTTGGATTCTTAGTTCTAATTCGTCGATCCTGGTAGATTCTGCGTCTGGGTGTGGTGGGGAATTTGATCGCCTGGAAGGGATCCCATGTAGGGATGCTTCGTCCATTTCTTCTTGCATGTTGTTGATAGTTTCCTGAATCTCCGTGATTTTGGCAGTGAAGGAGGTTCCCTCCTGTCGTAAGGTTTCTAATCCTTGTGTTACTGCCTCGTTCCATTCGAGTTGCCCTTGTCTGGTAGTGTTGAGTTCTTCGCGTACGTTGTTTACTAGTCCTTGAGTGTTCGTAACCTCATTTCGAAGACGGGTTACATCTTGGCCGACTAGGAAAGAGTTGTGTTCGCCATTTCTTGCCGAGTTCAGAATGTCCGTTAAGGTGCCTTGTAGGGTGTTGATGGAATCGTTAAAGATTTGCTGGTTGTTTGCTAGGACTTGTGTGACTTGTTCTAGTCCGCTAAGCCTTCGATCTATGGTGACTCTCATTCCGTCTATAACCCTAAGGGTGGCGTTGTGTCTTCCCTCTAGAAGGTCGTCTAGGTCGTCTAGATTACTGATTACAGTCCTGCCGCTAGAGCTGGAACTTGAAATTGAGCTTCCTGGATCACCGGTGCTTTGTTGTACTGGGGCTAATTGTCCAGAGTAACCCTGTGGGATATATGGTGGTGCTGGGATCGCCGGTGTGACTGGCTGGGAAGCCACTGGAATTGGTCCTGCGTTGGTGATGGTTCCTGCAACTTGGGGGACTGTAGGAACATTCGGAATGTGTGGTGTAGGGGGAGGTCTAATGGGAATAAGTGACACGCCCCCATGAGCCTCAGGCTGGGGAGAAAAGAACTGTCTCCTAGTCCCTAGTGGCCACAAGGGCCGTGATGGCCCTGGGCTTCCAGTTGGGATGCGAATTGCTGCTGGAGTGGGGTCAATTGTGAGATTTCCTGGTTCCCTATTCGTGATAGTGGGTTCTTCCTCTTGTACAGTTGTCATGTCAGTAATGCCGAAAGCCCCCGGCATTGATGTTTGGCTTTGGGAGCGCAATCGGGCAGGACCTCCCGCTTGAATTTGTGCAATATCTTGTTCGTTTAGTGATCCTGTGGGCCTTGCCGCTCGACTGGGTCCTCTTCTTGTTGATATAGTGGATGAGGGGCGTGACCCTCCATCTTCTTGAATGGACATATTGTATGTTAGTTAAGCTTGTTTTGTAATGTCGTAAGCTTCTTCTTGGTGGCTAAGGGGCAAGCCGCGATGGAAAGTGGACGGCACTAAGACCTAAGTGACCTCTTGAACCGCAACACACTTAAGTGTCTGTAGGCTCTTAAGGGTAGGGGTGGTTCTAAGTGTCACTCAGAGGGATGTTTTGACGAGACAAAACAAGCTGGGGTTACCAGGCTTGTTGGTCCTCTATATATATTCAGAACGTGGCCGAGTCATACAAGGCGCAGCCACACGAGTCACACAGAACAGCCAGTCAGGAGTGTCCAAGTGAGTCATGCTGTATGAACAGACATGACTTGTACAAAGCACAGCCGCGTTACACAATGTAACAGAATAACCACAAGAAGGTGGCAACGCGGCGAACAGGAACGGGAAACATAACACAAAGAGGGAAACATACGGGCAAGACGGTGGGCGAGTCCGATGGAGTGAGCTAGCTCACTACAATTGGCCAGTTTATGTATCGTACCACTTTGAGGCTTTTTTTGCCTCTGACTATATGTACTGGCTAGCAAGCATGGACTTACTCCAGCTTGCTTTGCCTTGTCATCTCTCCCCTCAGAGTGCACTCTAAGTCCCAAAGGCCTTACAGCCTTTGTCTCTCATCTAAGTGGGCCTTTGGTGTCGTGAGCTAGCTCACTCCATCGGACTTGCCCGTTGTCTCGCCCGTCTGTCTCTCTCTTTCTGTTATGTTTCCTGTTTCCGTTTGCCGCGTTGCCACCTTCTTGTGGTTATATGTTACACTGTGTAACGTGGCTGTGCTTTGTACGAGTCATGTCTGTTCATACAGCATGACTCACATGGACACTCCTGACTGACTGTTATGTATGACTCGTGTGGCTGCGCCTTGTATGACTCGGCCACTTTCTGAATATATATAGAGGACCAACAAGCCTGGTAACCCCAGCTTGTTTTGTCTCGTCAAAACATCCCCTCTGAGTGACACTTAGAACCACCCCTACCCTCAAGAGCCTACAGACGCTTAAGTGTGTTGCGGTTCAAGAGGTCACTTAGGTCTTAGTGCCGTCCACTCTCCATCGCGGCTTGCCTCATAGTCACTAAGAAGAAGCTTACGACATTACAAAACAAGCTTAATACAAATATGTCCATTCAAGAAGATGGAGGGTCACGTCCTTCATCCGCTATATCAACAAGGAGAGGACCCAGTCGGGCAGCAAGGCCCACAGGATCACTAAACGAGCAAGATATTGCACAAATTCAAGCGGGTGGCCCTGCCCGATCATGCTCCCAAAGCCAAACATCAATGCCGGGAGCTTTCGGCATCGCCGACATGACAACCGTACAAGAGGAAGAACCCACTATCACGAATAGAGAACCAGGAGATCTTACAAATGACCCCACCCCAGCTGCAATTCGCATCACAACTGGAAGTCCAGGGCCATCACGTCCCTTGTGGCCACTAGGGACTAGGAGATATTTCTTTTCTCCCCAACCCGAAGCGCACGGAGGCGTGTCGCTTGTTCCCATTAGACCTCCTCCTACACCACACGTTCCAAGTGTTCCTACAGTTCCTCAAATTGGAGGAACCATCACCAACGCAGGACCAATTCCAGTGGCCTCCCAGCCAGTCACACCAGCAATCCCAGCACCACCATATGTCCCACAGGGTTACTCCGGGCAATCGGCCCCAGTACAACAAGGCACCGGTGATCCAGGAAGCTCCAGTTCAAGTTCCAGCTCTAGCAGCAGGACTGTAATCAGTAATCTAGACGATCTGGACAACCTTCTAGAAGGAAGACACAACGCCACCCTTAGGGTTATAAACGGAATGAGAGTCATTATGGATCGAAGGCTCGGCGGCCTAGAACAAGCCACGCAAGTTCTAGCAAACAACCAGCAAATCTTTAACAACTCCATCAACACCCTACAAGGCACCTTAACAGACATTGTGAACTCAGCAAGAAATGGCGAACATAATTCCTTTCTAATCGGACAAGACGTAACCCGCCTTCGAAATGAGGTTGCCAACCCTCAAGGACTAGTGAACAATGTACGCGAAGAACTCAACACTACCAGACAAGGACAACTCGAGTGGAACAAGGCAGTAACTCAAGGACTAGAAACCTTACGACAGGAAGGAACCTCCTTCACTGCCAAAATCACGGAAGTTCAGGAAACTATCAACAACATGCGAGAAGAAATGGACGAAGCATCCCTGCACGGGGTCCCCTCCAGGCGATCAAATTCTCCAGCTCATCCAGACGCGGAATCTACCAGGATCGACGAATTAGAATTAAGAATCCAACGACTAACCGAAAACCCAAACATCGGTAGCGGACCACGTCGTCCCAAGGTGACTCGTCCAGAAGCCTTTGACGGAAAGAAAGGAGAAGGCGCCGAAATGTTCATCACACAAATGGAGAGCTACTTTGTACGTCTAGGCGATCAATACACTTCCAACAAAGAAAGGATCCACGAAGCTCTAGCAAACTTCAAATCCGAGAACAAAGCCGCCACTCACTGGGCACAAGTACTCTTACGATTGCTTAACCAAGGAGAAAACAACCAAAACCTTGCCTCATGGGAAAGTTTCAAGGCACACTTCATGGAACAGTTCAGCGACCCCAACAAAAAAGCTAAAGCCGAATCAGATATCCAAAAATGCAAGCAGAACAACTCTGTGGCAAACTATGCTTTGGAATTCCGATACCTCCTGGTAGACGTAAATTGGGGACCAGAAGCTCTGATCAACCAATTCAAGGAAGGGTTGAAATCAGAAGTCAAGACCAAACTAGCTCGTTTCGAACTGACCCTGATCAATGAAGATGGGACAGAACGAGAGCTTTCCCTTGACCGGTGGATCTCAATCGCAATCTCTATTGACCAGAAATTACAACAAATCAAGGCCTCTACAGGGAAGAAGACACCTCAAGCAGCCGCTAGCGGACAACCCTCTACAAAGCGGCTACCCGACGAAATTTACAAGGCAAGGATAGCAACCAACTGCTGCCTAAAGTGCAGGCAGGAAGGACACCGCTCATTCAAGTGCCCGTCCAAGGAATGGATAACGACGGAACCTAGCGTTAAAGGAAGGGAGGCAACAATCGTAGAAGACTCGGGAAAAGAAGGGGTCTCCCTCTAACTGTGTGTGGAGAGACCGAAAAACCGGCAACGGAAACAATGTACTTTAGAGCGACAAATGAATCTACCATTGTTTACGCAAACGTTGCCGGAATCACAGAACCTATCCCAACCCTCATCGATTCCGGAGCATCAAAGAACTTCTTGGACATCTCGTGGGCTCAATCCAACAACATCCCACTCATGGAACTTTCCACTCCTAGAAAAGTAATTGGTATCCAGGGGAAGGAACTCTCTCACCAAATACGTTTCAAAGCTAAACTGGAACTAGAAGTAGAGGGAAGAACCTTCAAACAAGTCTTCTTCGCTATGCCTACTGGAGAAACTAAACTTATCCTAGGATTGGAATGGTTAGAAGAATCAAACCCTGTCATTGATTGGAAAACGAAGCACATATCTTGGCAGACAGAACCCATTCAAGCAAGGACGGCCTCAATGGACGACCTGCCCGAGGAATGCAAGGAATTTGCCAACGTCTTCAGCGAAGAAAAATTCAAGAGAATCCCGGATCATCGTCCATATGACTGCGCCATCGACTTCAAGGAGGGAGCTGAACTTCCGAAACCAGCCAGACCTATTCCACTCTCTCCAGCAGAGTCAGTTGCACTAAGAGAATACTTGGATGAAGAAATCGCAGCGGGAAAAATCCGACCAAGCAAATCACCCATTGCATCACCTTGCTTCTTTGTCAAAAAACCGATCGATCCCAAAAATCCAGGAGCAGTACGCCAACTACGACTTGTTCAAGATCTCAGAGGAGTAAACGCCATTACAAAGGACGACAGATTCCCAATGCCCCTAATGGAAGACCTCTTGGATAAAATCATGGACGCAAAAATTTTCTCCAAGATTGATCTATGCATGGGTTTCAACAATATCAGAATCAGGGAAGGAGACGAATGGAAGACAGCTTTCAGAACAAAAGAAGGACTGTTTGAATACGTCGTCATGCCTTTTGGACTAAAAAACGCGCCTGCCATATTCCAAAGATATATGAACCACATCTTCCATGATCTTATCGACATATGTGTCATAGTATATATTGACGACATCCTAGTCTTCTCTAAGAACAGAAGTCAACATACCGTGGATGTCAGGAAAGTGCTAAAAATCTTACTGGAGGAAAATCTTTTTGCAAAGCTTCCTAAATGCGAATTCTTTGTCACCAAATTGACATGTACCGGACTTGGAATCAGCGATTCGGGCATCTCTATGGAGGAAGAAAAGGTCAAGGCAATAAAGGAATGGAAGGAACCAAAAACGGTCAAGCAAGTTCAAGCATTCCTAGGGTTCGCAAATTTTTACCAAAGATTCGTACCAAATTTCAGCCAATTAGCAAAACCCCTGACAACCTTGACAAGAAAGGAGAACAAATGGGAATGGGGAAACGATCAGCAGGAAGCATTTGTGGCTCTAAAAACAGAAATCAGCAAGGAACCCACTCTACGCCATCCAGACCCTGACAAACCCTTCTTCCTGGAAACAGACGCAAGTGGAGTAGCAATGGGAGCAATCTTGTCGCAAAGGCAAGAAGATGGCTACTTGCACCCTATTGCTTTTCTTTCAAAATCTTTCAACGAAGCTCAACTCAACTACGACGTCCACGATAAAGAACTTATGGCTATCATAGAATCCTTAACACATTGGAGGCTATACCTTGAAGGAACAAAGGACCCTATCACTATCTACACCGATCATAGGAACCTACAATTCTGGAAGGAAGCTAGAACGTTCAACCGTCGACACGCAAGATGGCACCAATTACTTGCCTCCTATAACTTTGACATCATATATCGCCCTGGTATCCTGTCATCAAAACCGGACCTGTTGTCAAGATGGTCAGACCATGAAGATATCCCGACGCCGGAACAAGTTATGATATCTGTCGAAAGGTTCAAAGGATTTATGGGACAAGTAGACACAAACATCATAGAGACTATCAAGGAGGCTCAGGCAACAGATGAAGGATTGGCACAAATCAAAGAAATCTGCAAATCGAGGGAAACGTTACCAAAAACCCTGCAACACAGCGCAAAAGATTATGACTTCAAGGAGGGACTATTATGGTTCAAGGGAAGGATCTACGTGCCAGAAGATAAGGAATCCAGACTGGCCATCATGCGAGTGCATCACGACTCAAAAATCGCAGGACATCAAGGACAAGCTAGAACACTGGAACTAATATCAAGAAGATACTTCTGGCCAGGGATGAAGCAAAGCATAAACAGATACGTGGAATCCTGCGAGACCTGCCAACGGACAAAGGGATCGCAGTCAATAGTCCCGGTCAAGCCTCTGGAGATTCCAAAAGGACCGTGGGAAGACATAGCATTCGACTTTGTAGTGAAGTTACCAAAATCCGGAGGATCAGATAGTATCTTAGTAGTGGTGGACCGATTCTCAAGAATGGCGCACTTCATACCCTGCAAAGAATCTCACACGGCAAGCAACCTTGCAAATCTTTTTATCACAAATGTTTGGAAACTGCATGGTTTTCCAAAGAGCACAATCTCAGACCGAGGGTCTACGTTCAATTCCAAACTTATGAAGGCCATTTATGAGAAAATTGGAACTAGCCCAGGTTTCAGTACTGCCTACCACCCCCAAACAGATGGAATAACAGAGAGAATCAATCAATGGATGGAAGGCTGGCTACGATCGTTCGTCAACTACCGGCAGGATGATTGGGCGGAGTTATTACTGATTGCGGAGTTCAGCTATAATCTACAGAAGCACCGCGTAACAGGTAGTTCCCCTTTCGAAATTGTCTACGGGAGGGAACCACTGTGGAACATCTCGGCAGAAGAATCAGCGGTTCCAGAAGCAAACAACATTACAGGAAAATGGCGTAAAATCCACGACAAAGCAATTGCATCTATGGAAACCCAAAGGCTCCCAGAAAAAGAGCCAAAAAACGATTACCAAGAAGGAGATCTAGTATGGCTGCTGGGAAAGAACATTCAAACAAAAAGACCATCAAAGAAACTGGATAACAAAAAGCACGGACCATTTGTTGTGAAGCGACAGATAGGGTCACACGCTTATGAGCTTAATTTGCCGGCAACAATGAGGGTGCACCCTGTTTTCCACATCGATTTGCTCAGCCCTTACAAAGGAGACACTGAATTCAGCCGTAACCAACCCCGACCACCGCCGATCATAACAGAAGAAGGAGAAGAAGAGTACGAAGTAGAGAAGATTTTGGACTGGAAAGAGACAAAGGACGGTCTTTTTTACAGGGTCAGATGGAAAGGTTATGGAAGTGAAGAAGACACAGAACAAAGGGCGGAAGATTTTGGTCACCTTTCAAAGATCATCAAGGACCTTCTACACCGACACCCCGAGGCTCCCACGCCATCTAACTACACTCCAGGGAGGATAAAAGGCAGAGGTGGCGAAACCAGTAGTGTCACTTGCAAAACTTGCTACTATTCCAAGAAACACTCTCATCTCTACGCCTTAAATCTTTTTTGTCCTCTACAATGCCTGCCGTCACCCGTTCCACCATCGCCAACAACCTCACCCGCATCCTCAAAGGACCTGCCTTTGCCACGGCAAGGATCCTTGACTCCGGAGCGGCCCTCTACGTCTTCAAGAGGTCGCAACAAAGCTCTGGAAGGATGCACTTCAGGGCCTCGGACGATATCCTCCACTCAGACCTGGGGGAATTCCAGTGGGTCGGAAAAAAATGGCCGACACACATGCAACTCCTACGAAAGGACATCTACATCTGCCGAGGGTGCGCCGCATTCCAGGTCTCGGAGGTCGTTCTCCTCTCCACCCACATGCTCGGGGTGGTCGAATGGGGACAAGAAGGAGCGTACTCAAGCAAGTGGGTACTGGGTTACAACGGAAGGCACCCAACGCTCCGACCTAGATGGAACAATGCCTGGGACGCCAACTACGAGAAGGACCTGAGCGACTGGAGGATGGAGAGAGGCAGATACCAGACGGAGAAGATCGATTGGGAGCCTTACTGGTGGAAGAAGGAGGAGACTGACGTGTCGGCATGGAAGGAGGCAGAGCCCGACGTGCGTCAGTGGGATGGAGATTTTGTGGAGGCCCAGAAGAGGGTTTTGGACTGGGCCAAGGCGGACTGGACAAAGGAGGAGACCTGGGAGGAATGGGAGAAATTCTCGGACGAACCAGGGAATACCGCCTTCAATCCCATTGACCTGACCTTGGAGGACGAGGAGGGGTTGGAAGAATATATGCTAAAGAAGGAAAGGGACTGCACAGTGCAGTAGGTCCGTTCAGGTCCCCCAAACGGACTCTTAGGGGGGAGTAATGTCGTGAGCTAGCTCACTCCATCGGACTTGCCCGTTGTCTCGCCCGTCTGTCTCTCTCTTTCTGTTACGTTTCCCGTTTCCGTTTGCCGCGTTGCCACCTTCTTGTGGTTATATGTTACACTGTGTAACGCGGCTGTGCTTTGTACAAGTCATGTCTGTTCATACAGCATGACTCACATGGACACTCCTGACTGACTGTTATGTATGACTCGTGTGGCTGCGCCTTGTATGACTCGGCCACTTTCTGAACATATATAGAGGACCAACAAGCCTGGTAACCCCAGCTTGTTTTGTCTCGTCAAAACATCCCCTCTGAGTGACACTTAGAACCACCCCTACCCTCAAGAGCCTACAGACGCTTAAGTGTGTTGCGGTTCAAGAGGTCACTTAGGTCTTAGTGCCGTCCACTCTCCATCACGGCTTGCCTCATAGTCACTAAGAAGAAGCTTACGACATTTGGCCATCATCAGTATCAATGCTAAGGTTGCACTAGCAACTTAGCAAATGGTCTAAGGAGCCTATAAGGCATATCAAGGCCAGTCTCTACAACTAAGGCGAGAATGGTCACTGTCGTCTGTCAACCAGCATAGAGGGTTGCGACATTGCAAAGCAAGCTTCAACTGCAAGCCACAAGAAAAATACAATATAGTCACGTGACTACTATGGACTCTACAAGACCCTCCTCAAGAGTGGAAATGGAACAGCTACACTCACAGATACAGGAGGTACAAATGAACCCAACATGAAGGGCTAGACCTCCACCTGAATTTATGGAATCATTGAGACCACGACAACGGTCTAGACCACCTAGCACAGGAACTGTCCCAGCAGGCTTGGGAAACATTGGGGAAAACTCGGCCAAAGTTGAAGACACTACACAGGGAACGATAACAATACCCAACACAACGGGAACTGAGCCACCAGTGCCAATCACAATAACCGTCCCAATCATTGAATCACCACAGGCTGAACAAAAGATACAGATTGTCGGTGACCAACCAAGAAATGCCACACCAGGTCCTGCACATCCCAGGATAACCGTACAAAGGTCACCACTAACCTTCTCAATAATCCATCACAAATCCAATAGCAACAATACGGAAAACCCTATGCCAAGACTGGACTATGTAAAGGGAGACAACGCCTCTTCAGTACCATCTAGATTGGAATCGCGCACCAGCGCAAGTGGGTCAATTGAAACAACATCAATTGATAGAACCATCCAAAGGAACCAGCAAATTGTCAACACAGAAGGCAGAGAAGTGGAAGTCTTCCAGGCCATCTACAACAGAATACAGAGAGAATACATGGAAAACAACGCGATCATGGCAGCAAGAATTGAGACCCTGGAACAAAGGTGGGACACTCAAATTACTGACACAACTAACTACTTACAGATACTTGAACGTATTGGGCAACGAACCAAAGATACAGTCAATACCTTCTTAGAAAGGATTGGAACTGTAGAAAATGTAATGCAGCAAGTCCAGAACCAAATGGACACAGCAACAAACACTATGGAACAAATTGACTGAACAACTGGTCGTCATCAAGCAGGTATCAATCTGTCTATCAACGGACAAAATACCTGACTAGAAACAATGGAGGCAACAATCCAAGCCCTGCAAAGGGAATACCAAACCACTACGGAAGCCCAACAACTAGCACTACTTGCCATGGCTACACACATTGGAAGGACGGAAACAACTGTAGACCAAATCGTGCTTGACGTCCAAAACATTGGCAAGCGGCACATGGACGATAGAGACAAGCAACACTCACAGAAAGTAGGAGAACACCACCTCCTCCCAACCCTCCGCTTCCTCTGTCATCGCCCTTAGGTCATGGACAAGGTGGACCAGGAAGAATGCCCAATCCATCAACGTCCCCACCCACTCCATCCTTCCATGTGGAAAATCAATCAGGACATCAAGTACGGCAAAGAGACCAAACAATCATCATCCAGACTCAGGGAGGAAATGGAGGCGGACCATCATCTAAACAGAAAATGCCAAAACCCTTTGATGGAACAAGAGGAACGGCCGCTGAAACTTTTCTCTCACAAATGAAGGCCTACTTTTGCATCAATGAAAACTACTACAACACAGATCTTAGCAAAATTGCTGCCTTCTTGATCAACATGAAAGAAGGGCAACCAGCAAATTGGGCACAACCTGCCCTGAACGCCTATAACGATCAACGTCTCCATCTTTGGCTCACCAGCTGGGATGAACTATAGACAGCTTTTATTGAACAATGGACAGATCTGGCAAAACAACTAGATGCCGAAACCAAACTACAGAAGCTCTACCAAAACAAGAGTGTGTCAGAATACATCACAGACTTCCGCCTTCTACAGCAAGACGTAGAATGGAACAAAGACACCCTCATCGCACGCCTCTGACATGGCCTGCAACACACCATCAAACAGGAACTCATAAGGGAGGAAATGCGCAACTACAACTGCCACAATGCAAGGACCTTGCACAATTGGATGCAGCTCACACTCCAGGCCGAGCGACTGAATCCGACCAAATTGGACAAAGGAAAACAGAAGGATCAAAGGAAACCTCAAGGCCCAAATACTGGCGGAAATACTACTATCATCCAAGTACCCAATGAAGAAAAGGAATGCTGCAAGAAGGAGAACCTGTGCATCAAATGTGGCAAACCTAACCATATGATGAAGGATTGCTGCACAGGATGGACCTATGTTGACAAAGGGAAACAACCAATCAAAGGAAAAGTGGCAGAAGTCTCTGCTACCATTGAAGAGGTAGTCTCAACCGCCTTGGAGTCAGGAAACTAGATAGGTGTCCTAGCTCTGTGTCTAGTGATACCTCGAACAAACCTCCATCAAATGTATATTACTGCAAAGCATCAAATGAATCACCCATGGTATATACAAAGACAGAGGGAATCACAGATAAAACACCAACACTCATTGACTCAGGATCTACAAGAAACTTCATGGATATCAAGTATGCTAGGAGAAATAATCTCCCTCTCATTGAACTTCAAACTCCCAGGAGTGTCAAAATGATCAATGGAAAAACGGAGAAGGAAACTATACGCTTCCAGACTAAGATCACCTTTGAGCTCCAAGGAAGAACCTTCACACAGAAACTCTACTGCATGCCAACGGGAACACAACCTATGATACTGGGAATGACGTGGCTAAAAGAAGTCAACCCAGATATCACATGGGCACCCTTTGAAATCAACTGGCATGACAATCCTATCCAAGCTAAGGCAGCCAAATTGGAAGGCCTACCAGAAGAGCTACAGGACTACCAAGATGTCTTTGATGAAGAAAAATATGACCAACTGCCAGAACATAGGGAATGGGATTGCACAATAGACCTCATTGAGGGAGCAGCTCTGCCCAAACCCAGAAAAGCATACCCTCTTTCCCCGAGAGAAAGAGAAGCACAGAAGCAATATGTGAAAGAGGAATTGGCTTCAGGGAGAATAAGGCCAAGTAAATCCCCTATCGCTGCTGGAGCCTTCTTTGTCAAAAAAGCACTAAAACTGGGACAAGCTATACCTGACCTCTGAACAGTGATAGACTACACCAGAATAAATGCTATAACAATAGCTGATTGATACCCTGTGCCGCTTCTGGAAGAACTACTTGATATCTTCAAGAAAACTGGGGAAGAACATGACAAAGAACTTTTCATTTCTACCCTAGATTTGAAGAATGGATTCTGGAACATCAGAATCAAGGAAGGAGACAAATGGAAAACAGCATTTAGAACAGCGGAAGGTCTCTTTGAATACATGGTAATGGGCATGGGACTAAAAAACGCCCTGTCTACCTTCCAACAATACATGGACCACATTTTTAGATACAAGAAAGGGGTGTCTGTAGTCGTATACATTGACAACATCCTAGTCATTTCCAGAGGTTGCAAGAAGCACACACAAGATCTCCGAGAAGTATTGGAATTCTTGCAAGAACATCATCTCTATGGGAAGATCAAAAAATGCTACTTCTACCAGAAGAAAGCCAACTGGGTGGGATTTGTTGTGGACGAACATGGTATCTCCATGCACAAGGACAAAGTCAAAACTATCCAAGAATGGCCCACACCAAAAACAGTAAAACAACTCCAATCCTTCATTGGATTTGCAAACTTCTACCGAAGATTTGTTGTATCCTTCTCCTCTGTTGTAAAACCCTTGACTCAGCTCACTCATAAGGATAAGAAGTGGGAATGGGAAGAAGAGCATCAAAAGGCATTTGAGGAACTCAAGCGACTAATTTTGGAAGAACCTGTCCTTGCACACCCTGACAAATCAAAGCAATACTACCTAGAAACCAATGCCTCAGGGGTGGCAATGGGAGCAATATTGTCTCAATGACAATCAGATGGGTATTTGCATCCCATCGGCTTCTTATCAAAAAGCTTCAAACCAGCAGAGCTTAACTATGATACACATGATAAGGAGCTCCTAGCTATCATAGAAGCACTTACTCATTGGCGCATACACCTGGAAGGAACTAGTCTACCAGTAATCGTATACACCAATCACTGGAATCTCATATATTGGGGAAGTAATAGGAACTTCAACAGAAGACATGCACGATGGTACCTGCTCCTTAGCTCATATAATTATGAGATACACTACCAACCCGGAAAAATGGGAACAAAACCCGATATCCTGTCTAGAACAAGCAACCATGATGATATTCCCAATGCAGAACAAGTAATGATTGCCGCCAAAACCTTCAAAGGTTTTTTGGCAGACCTAGGGGTGGATATCATATCAGACATCAAGGAAGGGCAGGAAGAAGATGAAAATCTCAGAACCCTTATCACAACAGTCAAGGGAAAGGAGGATCTGCCTCCCACAGTCAAAAAGCAATTCAAGGACTATGAGTACAATGAAGATCTCCTCTGGTACCAGGGGAAGATTGTCATCCCTGAAGATAAGGATGTGCGCTTAAACATCCTACAACTACACCATGATAGTCCAATAGCGGGACATCAAGGACAAGCAAGGATGCTTGAACTTGTAGCAAGGAAATACTATTGGCCCAGCATGAAAGCACAAGTCAACAGATATGTGGACTCATGCAAAGTATGCCAAAGGGGGAAGGGACACAAACAACCAGTCCCAGTCAAACCCCTGCCAATACCGGAGAAACCTTGGGAGGATATTGCATATGACTTCATTGTCAAACTGCCCAATTCAGAAGGAAAAGATAGCATCCTTGTGGTAGTAGATCGCTTCTCAAGAATGGCGCATTTCATTGCCTGTAACAAGGCTACTAACTCAGAACAGCTAGCCGAGATCTTTGTGCAGAACATATGGCGTATCCATGGGCTCCCCAAAACAACTGTCTCCAATAGAGGCACAACCTTCAAATCACACTTCCTGGAAGCAGTGTATAAGCGACTAGGGATACACCCCACTTTTAGCACGGCCTTTCATCTGCAAACTGATGGGCTAGCCAAAAATACAAACAAGTGGCTAGAAGGATTCTTAAGAATCTTCTGCAACTATAACCAGGACAACTGGGCTAAATGGCTACCAATAGCAGAATTTTGCCACAACAATCACGTCAATAGAACAACTGGCAAAACCCCTTTCGAAGTGGTCTTTGGAAAGAACCCTAAATGGTCCATAGAGGAGTATGTCACCAGATCACCAGAAGGGAACCAGTGGACGGAAGATCTAAACTCCATATGGGAAGAAACAAAAGCAATGATGGAGTACCATAGAATCACTGAAGAAACACCTAAGCAACAATACAAGGAGGGGGATCACGTATGGCTTCTTACTAAGGACTTCAAGACCACACGTCCTACTAAGAAGCTGGACGACAAGAAAACAGGCCCCTTCAAGATAACAAAGGTCATGGGGACACACACTTACAAGCTGGACCTCCTGAAAGCATACAAAAACACAATGTCTTCAATAGTACCTTCCTTTCTCCCTACAAGGAAGACAAGGACTTTGGAAGGAACCAACCCCGACCACCACCGATAACAACAGAAGAAGGGGAGGAAGAATACGAAGTTGAGAAGATCGTTGGATGGTATCAAGACCCTGATGGGCTGAAATAACACATCCAATGGAAAGGATATAGTGCCCAAGAAGACATGGAGGAACGGGCAGAAAAATTTGCCAAAATGACAGAAGTCCTAAAGAAATTCCAAAGGGATTTCCCTTCAGCACCACTTCCGCCGAATATCAAACCGCATGTGAAATCATTGAAGGATAAAAGGACAAGAGCCAGAGCAGCAGAAATCATCACTCCAGCTACTCAGCTCACTCAACCAAACTTGCTCTACCAAGCCCAACACCAACAACCTTTTTTAACTAAAACATGCCTGCTCACCGCATCTTGAAGGCCGCCATCCGCACCGCCCGCCGGGCCAACGCCTCCACCACCGCCTTTGGCAGGGCCCTCCGACTCGCCAGACAGGGCGAGTACGCCATCACCAACTGGGGGACTGCTGGCTGGACCTTCATCAAGGCCAAGGAATTGGCCAAGGTCCTTGACCCAGGATGTGGGCTGGGGTACATCCCCATCAAGAAGCATGATGGGCTCAGCTGGACGCCCAACCTCAAGTCCCTCAAGCACAACAACTACGGCAAGATGCTGTGGGTGGGGCGACCCAACGCAAAGCCCCTTGAGTATGCCGCCCTCAAACGGCACAAGCTATACACCTGCCAAGGCTTCATTGGCCACACTGTCCACAATGTGGTCCTCAAAAGTGCCAACGCTTGGAATGTTGACACAGGATACAAGTGGAGGGAGGACGGGTGGTGGAAGCAGATCGACAACCCTCACCTCTCCTACAAGGCAACTCAATGGGAGGCAGGAGAAGGATGGATGCAGGCAGAGGAGGACACCGAGTTGGGATGGGACGTCAACATCCCCAAGGTTGAACCCGGTATGCCAAACCCCCTCACCTCTAGCAACTACTCATACCCACCAACCACAACAGAAGTCAACAACGATTGGCCTGCACTGGAGCAGGCCAAAAGTAGTCGAGCAATGTAGGGACCCAGCCCTGCTCCCACCCCCGCCGAGCCCCCTTTTGGGGAACACCCCAAAGCTGACCCTCCTTTGCAGGGGTCCTCTGGGACCCCCCCTGTACCCACAGTCCCCGCGCCATCCCCTGCAGCAAATGAGCTGCCGCCCCTCCAGAAATCCCACCAACCCTTTGCTGCTCTAGCAGCAATTCAACAAAGCAATGGAACGGGCTTGGGACCAAATCAAGCACCTCATGGCTGAGGTTGAGCGGGAACTCAACAACACACCCCCAGCCCCCGCCTACAATAGGATGCCGTGCAACGCTGAGGTCCTTGAGGCCTACGGAATGGTCCAGCAGGGGGAGCTCTCCCCCGCTGCACTGAAGCGTTGGTGCAACGCATGACAGGAGGCCTGGATCAACAGGGAACGCCAGTCCCTGCTCAAACAGGAATGTCAATGCTCCCAGGCCCTCTCCCACCTGCTCCAACTCAAGCAAGACTTTGAGCAGGCCAAGTGGGACGCAATGAATGCGTGCTTGGAGGAAGATATGCAGGTCCTGGCAGAATGGGAAGGATGGCTGGCAATCAAGGAATGGATTGCCCGGAAGTAGTTGTGCATGGTCCCCTATGCCTGACCTAAAAGGGGGGCAATGTCGTGACCCATGTACAACATCCTTGGACTCTGGCTGTGTGTCTCAAACTCTGGCGCCTTAAGCGCCCTATGTACAATGTAGCACCCTCTCCCACGTTTAGTGCAGTGTATGAATGATGTGTCACCTTGGCCCATATGGCCTTGCTGTCTTCTGGATGTTTCTCTTGGAAGCATTGTCCTTCTAGATGTTCTATCTAGAAGGACTCTTTGATTGCTGACTGATACTGGCGCCTGATTGGCCAGTTTATGTATCGTACCACTTTGAGGCTTTTTTGCCTCTGACTATATGTACTGGCTAGCAAGCATGGACTTACTCCAGCTTGCTTTGCCTTGTCATCTCTCCCCTCAGAGTGCACTCTAAGTCCCAAAGGCCTTATAGCCTTTGTCTCTCATCTAAGTGGGCCTTTGGCCATCATCAGTATCAACGCTAAGGTTGCACTAGCAACTTAGCAAACGGTCTAAGGAGCCTATAAGGCATATCGGGGCCAGTCTCTACAACTAAGGCAAGAACGGTCACTGTCGTTGGTCAACCGGCATAGAGGGTTGCAACACTATGACTACCCCAAGTTTCACCCCTGCATCCATGCTGCCACTAGTAGAAGTTCCTAGAACTCACATCACCCTGAGCATGCCATCAACCTTCCAATCACAAGGAAGCATTGAAACTATTTCACAGGATGAAGGACTGAGGCAAGAACAACTGATGGAAAATATGGAGGGAAATCCAATCCAGACCCTGGAAAGGATCTTCAATACTCTCCAAGTCCAATATCAACAGGAGAACACAGTCCAAGCCCTTAGAATTGAAGGGTTGGAATGGCAATGGGATCTACAAACCCAAGATACAACAAATATGATGCAGCGAATTGAGCGCATTGCTTCAAGAACAGAGGATGGAGTCAACACTTTCTATGAAAGGCTTAGGAGTGTAGATTGCGTTCAACAGCAAGTCCTTGAAGTCTTCAACCAATCAGCCAAAAATTTCGAACAAATCAACAATAGGTTGAACAACTTTGACCTCTTGATGAACCAAACCTTACAAGGGCAAACCCAGTGCATCACATGCATCAAAGAAACCCTAGGAAGGATGGCAGAAGGAATGAGAAACATGACCATCACTCTTGGAAGAATCAATGAAGAAGTTACTGACAGGTTCCAGGACCAAACCACTAGGATGCAAGAAGTCCGCCTACAGACGAGGGAAACATTTGACCTCCTTGAACAAATTGGCGCTGACACCCAAGTAGAATCCAAACACCAAAGGGAGGAATCATGACAAACCTCTGTTGACATCCCACAAAGAGAGCCACCTCCACATCTCCCACCACAGGGACAACAATCACCCTCATTTGAGGTACAAGGGCAATCTGGGTATCAAATCAGGGATGAAGGAAGAACCTTTATCATCCAAACAAATCAAGGGGGCAATGGAGGAAACTCAGGACCATGCATTAAAATGCCAAAGGCATTTGAGGGAACCAGAGGAACTGCAGCTGAAACCTTCCTTGCAAGAATGAAGGCTTATTTCCAATTGAACCCTACCCAGTACAACACGGATGAACGGTGCATTGTTGCAGTATTGATGAACATGGCAGAAGGCCCTGCTGGAAATTGGGCACAGCCAGTTCTGAATAGGTACAATGACAATCTAGACCATCCATGGCTAGACTCATGGGAAGCTTTCCAAGAAGCTTACAACAGACAATGGAGCAACCCCAGCAAGAAGGTTCAAGCTGAACAAGGGATCCAACAACTTTACCAAAACAAGAGCATATCTGAATACATCTCTGACTTCTGACTTCTTTGCCAGGAACTCAACTGGAACAACACAGCCCTAGCGGCACAATTCAGACAAGGCCTGAATCGCTTCATCAAAGCAGAACTCATTCAAGAAGACCTTAGGGACAGAATGGGAGCTGAACAACAAGACCTCAATGGATGGATCAACATTGCCCTACAAGCAGAAGAAATCAACAAACTGACCAATCCGGTTAGCACAAGAAAGAAGAACAAACAACAAACTCAAGCAGAGGGTTCCAGGACCATGAAACTCAAGGGGGACTTGGTCCCAAAAGAAGAGAAGAAACGCCAAAGGGAAAACAACCTCTGCATCAAATGCAGTGAAGCAGGACACAATCTTGCTGACTGCACAAGGGAATGGACCTACAAGGACAAGGGAAAGAAGCCTGTGAAGGGAAAAGCTGCAGAACTCAAAGTCAAGAAAGTGGATGAGAACGGATCCACCAATTCCAAGTCAGAAAACTAGATGGGCATCTCTCCACCATGTGTGAAGATGCCCTGATATCCTCTCTGGCAAATGTATACTACTGCCAAGCTACAAATGAAACACCCATGGTATACACAACTGCAGGGGGAATCACAGAAAAAATCTCAACTCTCATCGACTCCAGCTCCTCTAGAAACTTCATCAACCTGAACTTTGCCAAAGAAAACAACATCCCTTTGACCAAGTTACAAAGTCCCAGAAGCATTGAAACTATTGATGGAAAAACACAAAAGGATCAAATCCAGTACAAATGCAAACTGAAATTTGATCTAGGAGGAAGAACTTTCTACCAAAAATTCTATGTCATGAATACCGGCACACAACCCATGATATTGGGCATGCCGTGGCTGAAGGAAACCAACCCCAAAATATCTTGGTCCCCTTTCAAAATTATATGGAGACAGAAGATCCCCTTATTGCCAAAGCAGGAATACTTCAGGAACTACCAAAGGAGCTTGAAGAATTCAAAGACATCTTTGATGAAGAGAAGTACAACAAACTCCCTGAACATAGGGAATGGGATTGTAGAATCTACTTCTATGACAACAACTGGCTTCCAAAGCCAAAGAAGGCCTATCCACTCTCACCAAAGGAAAGAGCAGCAACAAGGGAATATATCAAGACCAAGCTCTGCTCAGGATGCATCAGACCCAGCAAATCTCCCCTGGCTGCAAGTCTCTTCTTTGTGAAGAAGGCCCTGAAGAAAGGACAAACCACCCCTGACCTATGACCAGTTGTTGACTACAGAGGAGCAAATGAGGAAACTATCCTGGATTGCTACCCTATCCCACTTCTTGAACAACTTCTAGAAATCTTCAAGAAGACCAGAGAAGATTCAGAAGAAGAACTTTTTATCACTTCTCTTGATCTGAAGAATGGCTTTTGGAATCTCAGGATCAAAGAGGGAGACAAATGGAAAACAGCTTTCATCACCTCAGAAGGACTCTTCAAATACACCATTATGGCCTTTGGTCTCAAGAATGCACCCTCTGCTTTCCAGAGAATGATGGACCACATCTTCAGAGACATGATTGGTGTGAAGATTGTGATCTACATTGATGACATTCTTAATATTTCCCAAGGAAGGAACCAGCACATCATAGACATCAAGGAAGTCCTGAAGCAACTGAGAAAGAACAACCTCTATGGAAACCTGAAGAAGTGTACCTTCTATGAAAAAAGGGCAGATTGGGTTGGATTTGTTGTTGATGAGGACAGCATTTCCATGAACAAAGTCAAGATCAAAACTATCCAGGAATGGCCCATTCCCAAAACCGTGAGACAACTACATGTGTTCATTGGTTTCTGCAACTTCTATAGGAGATTTGTAGTGGCCTTCTCTTTGGTGGTCAAACCTCTGACCCAGTTGACAAGAAAGGACAAGAAATGGGAATGGAACACAGAACACCAGGAAGCCTTTGACTCCTTGAAAGACCTCATATCAAAGGAACCAGTACTTGCACATCTAGACAAATCAAAGCAGTACTTCCTTGAAACTGATGTGTCAGGAGTTGCTATGGGGGCTATTCTTAGTCAACAACAAAAAGATGGATACTGACATCCAGTAGGGTTTCTATCAAAAAGCTTCAAGGAAGCGGAGCTCAATTACAACACACATGACAAAGAGCTCCTTGCCATCATAGAGGCATTGCGACACTGGCACATTCACCTAGAAGGAACAAAGGAACCAGTAGTGATCTACACAGACCACAAAAACCTTACTTACTGGCAGAGGGCCAGCTCCTTCAACCAATGACACAACAGCTGGCTCCTCATGCTGGCAAGTTACAATTTCAAAATCCACTACAGACCTGGCAAAATTTTGGAGAAACCAGATATTCTTTCCAGAAGAAGTGATCACAATGACATTGCCTCCACAGAACAAGTGATGATCTCCACCAAAAATTCCAAAGGATTCTTGGCCTTGATGAGCAACAACATTATTGCGGAAATCAAAGAGGCTCTGGAGGAAGATGAAAGCCTGAAAACCCTGATCAAGAGTACCAAGGGAAAGGAAGATCTACCTCCATCTGTGAAAGGACAGTTCAAGGACTATGAGATGAGTGAAGATCTCCTCTGGTACCAAGGAAGAATTGTTGTACCAGACAAAAAGGATATCAAATTGAAACATCTGAAGCTCTGTCACGACTTGCCCATTGCTGGCCACCAAGGACAAGCCAGAACTCTAGAACTCATTTCTAGAAACTACTACTGGCCAGGCATGAAAGCCCAAGTCAACAAGTATGTTGGCAGCTCCAAAGCATGCCAAAGGGGGAAGGGAAGCAAAGGACACCTACCGCTCAAACCCTTGCCTATCCCAGAGAAACCTAGGGAAAATGTTGTGTACGATTTCATAGTGAAACTGCCAAAGTCACAAGGGTTTGACAGTGTCCTTGTCATGATGGACCGCTTTTCCAGAATGGCACACTTCATCCCCTGCAAGGAGTCCACAAAATCAGAAGAGCTAGCTGATATATTTGTGAAGGAAGTATGGCGTCATCATGGTTTCCCCAAAACCACTGTCTCAGATAGAGGAACCACCTTCAAATCACACTTCTTGGAAGCCGTCTACAAGCAATTGGGAATTCAAGGAACTTTCTCCACCGCCTTCCACCCTGAAACTGATGGTCTGGTAGAAAGAACAAACCAGTGGCTTGAAGGTTGGATCCGCATCTTTGTGTTGTGAGCCAGCTCCCTCCATTGAACTTGTCTGCTTTCTCACCTGCTGGTTCTTTGCCTTGTGTTGTGTTTCTGTTTCCATCCGCTGCGTTGCCACCTTCTTGTGGTTTTCTCTGTTACACTGTGTAACGTGGCTGTGCTATTGTATGAGTCATGTCTGTTCATACAGCATGACTCACATGGACACTCCTGTTTGGTAGACTGATATGACTCATGTGGCTGCGCTTTGTATGACTTGGCCACTTTGTGAATATATATAGAGGACCAACAAGCCTGGTAACCCCAGCTTGTTTTGTCTTGTCAAACATTCCCTCAGAGTGACACTTTGAACCACCCCTACCCTCAAGAGTCTACAGCCACTTAAGTGTGGTGCAATTCAAGAGGTATCTCAGGTCTTAGTGCCGTCCTGTTGTGAGCCAGCTCCCTCCATTGGACTTGTCTGTTGTCTTGCCTGCTTGTTCTCTGCCTTGTGTTGTGTTTCTGCTTCCTTTGCCACGTTGCCACATTCTTGTGGTTATTCTGTTACTTTGTATAACACGGCTGTGCTTTTGTACAAGTCATGTCTGTTCATACAGCATGACTCACATGGACACTCCTGATTGGTAGATTTGCTTGACTTGTGTGGCTGCGCGTTGTATGGCTCGGCCACTTTGCAAATATATATAGAGGACCAACAAGCCTGGTAACCCCAGCTTGTTTTGTCTGGTCAAACATTCCATCTGAGTGACACTTTGAACCACCCTTACCCTCAAGAGTCTACAGCCACTTAAGTGTGGTGCAATTCAAGAGGTATCTCAGGTCTTAGTGCCATCCACTCTCCCTTACGGCTTGTCTCATAGCCACCAAGAAGCTTACAACACGTCCACTCTCTCTCATGGCTTGTCTCATAGCCATCAAGAAGAAGCTTATGACACTTTGGAAATTACAAGCAGGATGACTGGGCACAATGGTTACCCATTGCCAAGTTCTGTCACAACAACCACAAGAACCAAGTTACAAACAAATCTCCCTTTGAAGTCATCTATGGCATGACTCCCAAGTGGTCCATTGAGGACTATGTGACTTGCTCCCCAGAAGGTGACAAGTGGGCAAAAGATATGGAGGCCGTGTGGGAGGAAACAAAAGCTCTGATGGAATACCATCAATCAAAGGAAGAAACCACAAAAACACAATACAAGGAAGGGGACAATGTCTGGCTCTTGACTACCAACATCACCACAAGACACCCAAGCAAGAAGCTTGACGACAAGAAGACAGGCCCCTTTGTTGTGAAAAAACAGATCTCTTCACATGCCTATCAACTTGATCTTCCCAAGTCCATGCACATCCACAACATCTTCCACGGAAACATGCTGACCCCCCATATTGAAGATCTAGACTTCCAACAAAATCAGCCCTGACCTCTGCTGATCATGACTGAGGAAGGCAAAGTAGAGTAGGAAGTTGAGAAGATTGTAGATTGGTATCAAGACCCTGATGGGCTGAAATACCGCATCAGATGGAAAGGTTACAGTCCTCTAGAAGACACAGAAGAACTGGTGGAAAACTTTGCCACACTGACTCATGTCATGAGAAAGTTCCAAAAAGACTTTCCCACTCGGCCACTTCCTCTGAATTTCACTTCTGCTGAGTACAAGAAGACAAGGGGGAAAGTGGCAGAAATCATCACTCCTGCTTGTCAGCCTACTACCAACTGTCAGCTAACAAGCACACCTCTCCTCAAAGAAAACCTTTTACTTTCCCACCTACAATGCCTGCCTCTTGCACTGCTGCCTTCTCCCAAGTCCCTGCTTACAAAAAAAGTAGGGCCTATGGAAAAGCCCTCAAGCTTGCTGGACCTGGTGAGTTTGCCATCAACAACTGGGACACCGCCCCCTGGTCCCTCAACAAGGCCAAGGCCCTTGCTGAAAACCTTGAGCCAGGCATCCAATTGGGGTACATTCCCCTGCAAGAGCCAGCAACCATCAAATGGGACAAACAGTGCAAGTCCCTCATTGTCCCTTGCCTTGGTGCCCTTCTCTGGGTCAGTGTCCCAACTTGGGTCAATTAGGTATATAAAAGGTTAAGGGGTTCGACTTAGACAAGTCTTAGAACCCGAGGAGTAGAAGTAGTTAAGAGGATTTGATTGAGCAAGTCCTAGTGGAGAGGAGGTCAAGCCTTGATGTTAACCAGCTTGACCTCTGGGTTTATATACATGAGGGATCAGCACCACGTCATCATCTATCAGTGTGGGAAAGCCAAGTACCACTGATGATAAGCAAGATAAGAGATATGACTCAACATTCTGGAAGTTCAGGAAGCAACACTGATATCAAATGAAAAGAAAAATACATCACATGATACAAGTTTAAGTGCCAAGGGACATTTGTACCAAAAAAGGAAAGTGTTCGGAAAAAAAGTTATAAAATCAGGATAAAAATGTCTGACCTTAGTCAGCTCATGACATTACCCCCTCCTAAGGGCCTGGTGTGGTGGGATGGAGTCTGTGGAACTTATCAACTAGTTCAGGAGCATTTCTGAGATCTTCCTTTGATTGCTAAGAATTGTCCGCATGAGAGTATCCTTTCCATTTGACATAATAGTGGAGTTGGTGGCAAACTTTCTTGAAATTAAGGATTTCTTTGACTTCCCACTCCTCTTCTCCTTCTTTTGTGATTATAGGAGGTGTTTGAGCAGGTTCACAACCATGAGGATCAGGGTGGAATTTTTTGAGCAGAATGACATGGGAGATAGGATGAATCTTCATTGACTTTGGTAATTCCGGTTTAAAGGCATGAGTTCCTACTTTTTCTAGTACCTTGTAAGGGCCCAAGACTTTGTGGGAGAGTTTTACTGAAGGTCTGTCTGTGGATATGTTTTGATGATTAAGCCAGACTTTATCTCCAGGGTTTATCTCTTCTGGTTCTTTGGCTCCTTTATCAAAGTAGTGTTTGTAGGACTGGTTTGCTAGAATAAGAGCTGCTTTGACTTCGTCGTATCCTTTCAGAAGGAATTCCGCATGGGCATCAGCTTCAGGAACAGTATAGTCTGATTCTTCTCCAATGTTCATTCTAGGGTTGAAACCCTGGTAGATCTGAAAGGGAGTTTTGCCAGTGGATGCTTGGGCTCCATTGTTGTAAGCAAATTCTGCCATAGGAAGTAGGGCCACCCAGTTGTTTTGCCTATGGTTGACAAAGGCCCTGATAAAGATTTCAACAACTTGGTTTGCCCGCCCTGACTGTCCATCTGTTCTTGGATGGTAAGCTGTGCTGAAGGTGGGTTTTACATCCAACCATTTGTACAGATGTCTAATAAACTTTGAGTTGAAAGTAGGTCCTCTATCCAAGACTTTTGCTTTTGGGGTGCTGTGAAGTTTCCAAAGGTTTGCAACAAAGATATTGGCTATGTCTACTGCTGTGGCCGCTGATTTGCAAGGGAGACAGTGTGCCATTTTGGAAAACCAATCCACCACTGTCAAGATTGCATCATATCCTTCTGATTCTGGGAGCCCTACAATCATGTCATAGGAGATCTCCTCCCAAGGTCTCTCAGGAATATGTACGGGATGCAGTAGTCCTGTGGGGAGTTGGTTTGACGGTTTAACTCAAATGCATGTTTCACAGTGTGACACATAAGAGTTGACAAACTTCTTCATGGATGGCCAGTAATATGTTCTTGAGACTACTTCCAATGTTCTTGCTTGTCCAGGATGCCCAGCTGTAACATTGTCATGGCGTGATTCCAATATCAGATTTCTGACTGTTTCATCCCTGTGGACAAAGATCCTTCCTTTGAACATTAGGAGTCCTTCTTTGTATTCCCAATCTTTGACCTTTTTGTGTTCCCTTAGTCCTTTTAGCACCTCTTTGACATGTCCAGGATGATCTTTGACTTGTTTGGAAAAGATGAAGATATCATCAATGTATATGTTGTCAGCTTCTTCTTGGTGGCTAATGAGACAAGCCGCAAAGGAGAGTGAATGGCACTGAGACCTAAGTCACCTCTTGGACTGCAACACACTTAAGTGTCTGTAGGCTCCTTGAGGGTAGGGGTGGTTCAAAGGATCACTCAGAGCAATGGGTGACAAGACAAAACAAGCTGGGGTTACCAGGCTTGTTGGTCCTCTATATATATTCAGAAAGCAGCCAAGTCATACAAGGCGCAGCCACATGAGTCAAACAGGAGTGTCCAAGTGAGTCATGCTGCAAGGGCAGTCATGACTTGTACAAAGCACAGCCGCATTACACAATGTAACAGAACAACCACAAGAACGTGGCAATGGGGCACAGGAAAAGACAAACAACACACAAACAGAGCAACAAACACAAGAGCAGGAGGCAAGATGCAAGACAAGTCTAACAGAGTGAGCTGGCTCATGACATTACTCCCCCCTAAGAGTCCATCTGGGGGACTTGAATGGACTCACTGTAATGTGCAGTCTTTCTCCTTACAAAGCACATAATCCTCCAGTCCTTTGACCTCCTCCAAGGTCAGATCAATGGGATTGAACACTGTGTTGCCTGGTTCATCCAAGAACTCTTCCCATTCTTCCCAGGTTTCCTCCCTTGTCCAGTCTGCCTTGGACCAGTCTAAAACCCTCTTCTGGGCTTCCACAAATTCCTCATCCCACTGTTGCATGTCTGGCTCTCCTTCCTTCCATGCCAACACATCTGTCTCCTCCTTCCTCCACCAATATGGTAACCATTTGAATTTCTCCCTCTGGTATCTACCCCTCTCCATCCTCCAGTTGCTCAGGTCCTTTTTGTAGTTGGCATCCCAAGTGTCATTCCACCTGGGTCAAAGCGTTGGCAGTCTCCCCTCAGCTCCTGGTACCCATTTGCTTGAGTACGCTCCTTCTGTTCCCCATTTGATGACTCCAAGCATGTGCGTGGACAGGAGGAGAACCTCCAAGACTTGAAACACAGCACATCCTCAGTAAACAAAGATGTCCTTCCTTGCCAGCTGCATTCTTGTCGGCCACTTTTGCCTGACCCATTGGAACTCCCCCAGGTGTGAGTGGAGTATGTTGTCTGACGCCCGGAAATGCATTCTGCCTGGGCTTTGCTGCAACTTGTTGAAGACGTAGAGGGCAGCTCCAGCATCAAGGATTCTTGCTGTAGCAAACACCAGTCCTTCAAGGACGCGGACAAGGTTGTTGGCGATGGCAGAGCGGGAGACAACAGGCATTGCAATGAACAAAAAAGGTTAAGTGAGCTCAGAGAGGAGTGGATTTGGGAGTAGTTGCAAGTCTTGCAGATGGTTTCCCACTCTCTTGCCCCCCAGCCTTTTATCCTTCCTTTGAAATTTGCTGGTGTTGGTGCTTCAGGGTGTTTCTTCAGAAACTTCTGCACTATCTCAGTTAGGTGGCCCACATCCTCCACTTGTTGTTCCGTATCATCTTCTTCTCCATATCCTTTCCATCTCATCCTATAGAAAACCGCTTCATTTGTCATCTTCCAATCAAGAATCTTCTCCACTTTGTATTCTTTGTTTCCTTCTTCCATGACAATTGGCAGAGGACGTGGTTGGTTCCAATTGAATTCCTTGTCAACCTTGTACTGACTTAGGAGTGTGATATGAAAAACAGGGTACTTCTTCATAGTGGGTGGCAGATCAGGCTTGTAAGCATGAGAAGATATTTTCCTTTTCACTGGAAAGGGTCCGAATTTTTTGTTGTCTGGTTTTTTCAAAGGTCTATTTGATTTGATGTCAGGTCTGTATAGCCATACTAGGTCTCCTTCCTTGTATTCCTCCTTGACTTCTCCTTCCCTGACTTGATGTAGTTCCATGGCAGCAATAGCTTCCTTTCTTGTTTCCTCCCTTCTTGTGGTTACTGTGTTTGCTTCTGGAACTTCTGTTACTATACTGGACACATTCCATAAAGGTTCCTTTCTGTAAACAAGTTCAAATGGGCTCTTTTCTGTAACTCCATGTTTGTGCATGTTGTAACAGAATTTGGCAATAGGCAGTGGTTCCACCCAATTGTCTTGGTGATGATTGATGAAAGTGCATAGCCACGCTTCTAGCCATTGGTTTACTCGTTCCGTAATTCCATCAGTTTGAGGGTGGTAGGCAGTGCTAAAGGAGGGTGAGACCCCAATCCTTTTGTATATTGCTTTCAGGAGCTTGCTGTTAAAGGTGCTTCCTTGGTTGGAGACAGTGCTTCTGGGAAATCTGTGGAGTTTCCAGATGTTGCATAGGAAAGGTTCTGCTAACTTGCTTGCCTTGTGCAACTTGTTACATGGTACAAAATGTGCCATTCTGGAGAATCTATCCACTACAACCAGGATGCTATCCATCCCTTTTGACTTAGGAAGTTTGCCTATGAAATCATAAGCTATGTCTTCCCATGGTTTGTTTGCCAGTTGCAAGGGCTTTAATGGGACCTGCGTTTTTGTTCCCTTTGCTCTTTGGCATTGTTCACAGGAATCCACATATTTGTTGACACTTTGCTTTATTCCTGGCCAGTAGTAACGTTGTGACACTGGTTCTAGGGTTCTTGCATGCCCTTGATGCCCAGCAATTGGTGAATTGTGGTGCAGTTGCATGATTGCTAGTCGGCAATCCTTGTCCTCTGGCACCACAATCTTTCCTTTGTACCACAGTAGTTCTTTGCATGCTTCCTAGTCCTTTATGCTGGCCAGAATACTCTTTGGTAAAGAGTTCCTCTTTTTGCAAAGTTCCATTACTCCTTGTAGTCCTGGATCCTTGTGTTGTGCTTTGATGATATTGTTAATGAGATCATATTTTAGTTCTCCTGCAAAGCCTTTGAATTTTTGTTGACAATCATGATTTGTTCCGCCAACGGAGTTTCCAAATGGTCGGCCCTTCTTGACAATAGATCTGGTTTTTGAGAAAGGATTCCAGGTCTGTACACAATCACAAAATTGTATGACACCAGTATTTGGTGCCAACATGCATGTCTCCTGTTGAATGTTTTTGCATCCTTCCAGAATTGAAGGTTCCTGTGATCTGTGTATACCATGATTTCTTCCCTTGTTCCCTCCAGGTGGAGTCTCCAATGCATAAGTGCCTCAATGATAGCCATAAGTTCCTGATCATGTACATCATAGTTCATCTGTGCTGGGTTGAAAGATTTGGAAAGGAACGCAATTGGGTGTAGCCTTCCGTCCTCTTGTCTTTGGGACAGTATTGCCCCCATTGCTACTCCGCCAGCATCAGTCTTGAGGAAAAACAGCTTCTCTGGATTGGGGTGTCAAAGTACGGGATCTTTACAAATCATTTCCTTGATACCATCAAATGCTTTCTGTTCTTCTTCTTCCCATTTCCATGGAAGATCCTTTTGTGTCAATCCAGTGAGAGGTTTAGCAATCGCAGAGAAACTGGGTACAAATCTCCTATAGAAATTTGCAAGACCTAAGAATGCTTGCACTTGCTTCACTGTCTTGGGTTCCTTCCATTCCTTTATAGCCTTGATTTTTGCTTTGTCCATGTAAATACCTTCCTTGCTGATCTTCAGTCCTGTATAGATGAGTTCTGAGACAAAGAATTCGCATTTTGGTAGTTTTGCAAAAAGGTTCTTCTCCTTCAGGATTTGAAGTACTTCTTGTAGGTCCACTACATGTTGAGACCGGGTTTTTGAAAAGACTAGGATGTTGTCAATATAAAGAGTGACATTGATTTTGTTGTGGAAGAGGTGATTCATATACCATTGAAATGTGGCTGGTGCATTTTTTAGTCCAAACAGCATGACAATGTATTCAAAAAGTCCCTCCTTTGTCCTGAATGCGGTCTTCCATTCATCTCCTTCCCTGATGCAGATGTTATTGAATCCTATCCTTAGGTTGATTTTCGAGAAAGTTTTTGCATCCTTTGTTTTGTCAAGCAGATCTTCCATAAGGGGAAAAGGGGATCTGTTGTCCTTTGTGATGGCATTAACGGGTCGTAGGTCTTGTACCAATCATAGTCCCCCAAGTGGGCCTGGTTTTTTGACAAAAAAACATGCCAATGCTATTGGGGACTTGCTAGGCCTGATTTTTCCTGCAGCAAGTTACTCATCAAGGTATTCTCTCATTGCAATGGATTTGGCAGGGGACAATGGTATTGGTCTTGCTGGTTTTGGGAGCTCAGCACCTTCCTTGAAGTTGATAGCACTATCATCTGGGCAGTGGTCCGGAATGCATTTGAACTTTTCTTTGCTATAAACGTCTTCAAACTCTTTCAATTCCTCCAGAATGAGATCCAAGGTTCCTTCTCTTCTGTGTATTTCCTCATCTCTCCAAGAGATGCTTTTTTGTTTCCAATCAATGTTAGGGTTTGTGGTTTCTAGCCAGGTAAGTCCTAGGATGATGTTTGTGTCAGTGGTAGGCATGGCAAAGAATTCTTCTTTAAACATTTTCCTTCAACCGTGATTTCCATATGTGCTTTGAAGCGGATTGTGTGTGACAGCTCCTTCCCTTGTATTCCAATAACTTTTTGAGGGATGGGGAGATCACTCAAGGCAATGTTATTCTTCCTGGCCCAAACAATATCAACAAAATTCTGGGAGGCTCCAGAGTTGATTAGAGTAGCAATTGGGTCTGTGATTCCAGCAACATAGCTGTAAACAATTGTGGATTCTTTGTTTGCTCTAAAGTACATTGCTGGTTCTTCAGTGTCTCCACACACAGTTAGTGGGAGACCCCTTCTTTTCCCAATTCTTCTTCTATGATTGTTGCTTCTCTTCCTTTTTGTCATGACCCAGGTACAACATCCTTGGACTCTGACTGTGTGGCTTGGACTCTGGCGCCTTAAGCGCCCAATGTAGAATGTAGTGCGCTCTCCCGCATTTAGTGCGGTGTATGGATGACATGTCACCTTGGCCCATATGGCCTTGCTGTCTTCTAGATCCTTCCCTTGGAAGGATTGTGCTTCTGGAATGTTCTTCCAGAAGTACTTTAAGTTTGCTGACTGATACTGGTGCCTGATTGGCCAGTTTATGTATTGTACCACTTTGAGGAATTTTTGCCTCATGCTATATATACTGGCTCGCAAGCATGGACTCACTCCAGCTTGCTTTGCCTTGTCATCTCTCCCCTCAGAGTGCACTCTAAGTCCCAAAGGCCTTACAGCCTTTGTCTCTCATCTAAAAGTGGGCCTTTGGCCATCATCAGTATTGACGCTAAGGTTGCACTAGCAACTTAGCAAACAGTCTAAGGAGCCTATAAGGCATATCAAGGCCAGTCTATACGACTAAGGCAAGAACGGTCACTGTCATTGGTCAACTGGTATAGAGGGTTGCGACATTGCAAAGCAAGCTTCAACTGCAAGCCATGAGAAAACACGGTATAGTCACATGACTAATATGGACGCTGCAAGACCCTCCTCAAGAGCGGAGATGGAACAGCTACACTCACGGATACAGGAGGTACAAATGAACCCAACACAAAGGGCTAGACCTCCACCTGAATTTATGGAATCATTGAGACCATGACAACGGTCTAGACCACCTAGCGTGGGAACTGTCCCAGGAGGCTTGGGAAACATTGGGGAAAACTTGGCCAAAGTAGAAGACACTACACCAGGAACAATAACAATACCCAACACAACAGGAACTGAGCCACCGGCGCCAATAACAATAACTGTCCCAATCATTGAATCACCACGGGCTGAACGAAGGATACAGATTGTCAGTGACCAACCAAGAAATGCCATGCCAGGTCCTTCACATCCTAGGATAACCGTACCAAGGTCACCACTAACTTTCTCAATAATCCAGCACAAATCCGATGGCCACAATACGGAAAACCCTTTGCCAAGACTTGACTATGTACAAGGAGACAACACTTCTTTGGCGCCATCTAGATGGGAATCACGTACCAGTGCAAGCGGATCAATTGAGACAACATCAATTGATAGAACCATCTGGAGGAGCCGGCAAATTGTCAACACAGAAGGCAGAGAAGTGGAAGTCTTCCAGGCCATCTACAATAGAATACAAAGAGAATACATGGAAAACAACACAATCATGGCAGCAAGAATTGAAACTCTGGAACAAAGGTGGGACGCCCAAATTACTGACACAACTAACTCCTTACAGATACTTGAGCGTATTGGGTGATGAACCAAAGATACAGTCAATACTTTCTTAGAAAGGATGGGAACTATGGAAAATGTCATGCAGCAAGTCCAGAATCAAATAGTCACAGCAACAAACACTATGGAACAAATTGACCAAACAACTGGTTGTCATCAAGCAGGTATCAATCTGTCTATCAATGGACAAAATACCCAACTAGAAACAATGGAGGCAACAATCCAAGCCCTGCAGAGGGAATACCAAACCACTACGGAGGCTCAATGGCAAGCACTACTCGCCATGGCTACACACATTGAAAGGACAGAAACAACCATAGACCAAATTGCGCTTGATGTCCAAAACATTGGCAAGCAGCACATGGACGATAGAGACAAGCAACACTCACAGAAAGTAGGAGAACACCACCTCCTCCAAACCTTCCACTTCCTCCATCATTTCCCTTAGGTCATGGACAAGGAGGACCAGGAAGAGTGCCCAATCCATCACGTCCCCACCTACCCCATCCTTCCATGTGGAAAATCAATCAGGACATCAAGTATGGCAAAGAGACCAAACAATCATCATCCAGACTCAGGGAGGAAATGGAGGCGGACCATCATCTAAACAGAAAATGCCAAAACCCTTTGATGGAACAAGAGGAACGGCCGCTGAAACTTTTCTCTCACAAATGAAGGCCTACTTCCGCATCAATGAAAACTACTACAACACAGATCTTAGCAAAATTGCTGCCTTCTTAATCAATATGAAAGAAGGGCAACCAGCAAATTGGGCAGAACCTGCCCTGAACGCCTATAACAATCAACGTCCACATCTTTGGCTCACAAGCTGGGACAAACTACAGACAGCTTTTATTGAACAATGGACGGATCTGGCTAAACAACTAGATGCCGAAACTAAACTACAGAAACTCTACCAAAACAAGAGCGTGTCGGAATACAGCACAGACTTCCGCCTTCTACAGCAAGACGTAGAATGGAACAAAGATGCCCTCATCACACGCTTCCAACATGGTCTGCAGCACACCATCAAACAGGAACTCATAAGGGAAGGAATACACGACTTCAACCGCCACAATGCAAGGACCTTGCACGATTGGATGCAACTCGCTCTCCAGGCCAAACAACTGAATCCAACAAAATCAGACAAAGGAAAACAGAAGGACCAAAGAAAACCTCAAGGCCCAAATACCGGCAGAAATACTACTATCATGCAAGTACCCAATGAAGAAAAGGAACGCCGCAAGAAGGAGAACCTGTGCATCAAATGTGGCAAACCTAATCATATGGTGAAGGATTGCCGCACACGATGGACCTACGTTGACAAAGGAAAACAACCAATCAAAGGAAAAGCGGCAGAAGTCTCCGTTAACATTGAAGAGGTAGTCTCAACCGCTTCGGAGTCGGAAAACTAGATAGGTGTCCTAGCACTGTGTCTAGTGATACCTTGAACAAACCTCTATCAAATGTATATTACTGCAAAGCATCAAATGAATCACCCATGGTATATACAAAGATAGAGGGAATCACCAATAAAACACCAACGCTCATTGACTCAGGATCTACAAGGAACTTCATGGATATCAAGTATGCTAGGAGAAATAATCTCCCTCTCATTGAACTTCAAACCCCCAGAAGAGTCGAAATGATCAATGGAAAAATGGAGAAAGAAACTATACGCTTCCGGACTAAGGTCACTATTGAACTCCAGGGAAGAACCTTCATGCAAAAACTCTACTGCATGCCAACGGGAACACAACCTATGATACTGGGAATGATGTGGCTAAAAGAAGTCAACCCAGATATCACATGGGCACCCTTTGAAATCAACTGGCGGGACAATCTTATCCAAGCTAAGGCAGCTAAATTAGAAGGCCTACCAGAAGAACTACAGGACTACCAAGATGTCTTCAACAAAGAAAAATATGACCAGCTGCCAGAACTTAGGGAATGGGATTGCACAATAGACCTTATTGAGGGAGCAGCTCTGCCCAGACCCAGATAGGCGTACCTTCTTTCCCCGAGATAAGGAGAAGCACAAAAGCAATATGTAAAGGAGGAATTGGCTTCAGGAAGAATAAGGCCAAGCAAATCCCCTATTGCCGCCAGAGCCTTCTTTGTCAAAAAAGCGCTAAAACCAGGACAAGCCGTACCTGACCTCCAAAAGGTGATAGACTACACCAGGATAAATGCCATAACAATAGCTGATCAATACCCTGTGCCGCTCCTGGAAGAACTACTTGACATCTTCAAGAAAACTGGGGAAGAACATGACAAAGAACTTCTCATTTCCACTCTAGATTTGAAAAACGGATTCTGGAACATCAGAATCAAGGAAGGAGACAAATGGAAAACAGCATTCAGAACAGCGGAAGGCCTTTTCAAATACACGGTAATGGGCATGGGACTAAAGAATGCCCCATTGACCTTCCAACGATTCATGGACCACATTGTTAGATACAAGAAAGGGGTGTCTGTTGTTGTATACATCGATGACATCCTAGTCATTTCCAGAGGTCGTGAAAAACACACACAAGATCTCTGAGAAGTATTGGAACTTTTGCAAGAACACCATCTCTATGGGAATATCAAAAAATGCTACTTCTACCAGAGGAAGGCTGACTGGGTGGGATTTGTTGTGGACAAACATGGTATCTCCATGCACAAGGACAAAGTCAAAACTATCCAGGAATGGCCCACACCAAAAACAGTAAAACAACTCCAATCCTTCATTGGATTTGCAAACTTCTACCAAAGATTTGTTGTATCCTTCTCCTCTGTTGTAAAACCCTTGACTCAGCTCACTCATAAGGATAGGAAGTGGGAATGGGAAGAAGAGCATCAAAAGGCATTTGAAGAACTGAAGGGACTAATTTCAGAAGAACCCGTCCTTGCACACCCTGATGAATCAAAGCAATACTACCTAGAGACCAACGCCTCAGGAGTGGCAATGGGAGCAATATTGTCTCAGCAACAATCAGATGGGTACTTGCATCCCATTGGCTTCTTATCAAAAGGCTTCAAACCAGCGGAGCTTAACTACGATACACATGATAAGGAGCTCCTAGCTATCATAGAAGCACTAACTCATTGGCGCATACACCTGGAAGGAACTAGTCTACTGGTAATTGTATACACTGATCACCGGAACCTTATATCTTGGGGAAGCAATAGAGACTTCAACAGAAGACATGCACAATGGTACCTGCTCCTTAGCTCATACAATTATGAGATACACTATCGACCCAGAAAAATGGGGACAAAACCTGATATCCTCTCTAGGAGGAGTGACCATGATGATATCCCCAATGCGGAACAAGTAATGATCTCCGCCAATACCTTCAAAGGATTCTCAGCCAACCTAGGTGTAGATATCATTTCAGATATCCAAGAAGGACAAGAAGAGGACGAAAATCTCAACACCCTTATCGCAACTGTCAAGGGGAAAGAAAACCTTCCACCAACGGTCAAGAAACAATTCAGGGACTACAAATACAACAAAGATATCCTTTGGTACCAAGGGAAGATAGTTGTCCCTGAAGATAAGGATGTGCGACTAAATATCCTTTGACTATACCATGACAGTCCTATAGCGGGTCACCAAGGGCAAGCCAGGACACTGGAACTCATTGCAAGGAAATACTACTGGCCAGGCATGAAGGCACAAGTCAACAGATATGTGGACTCATGCAAAGTATGTCAAAGGGGGAAGGGACACAAACAACCAGTCCCACTCAAACCCTTGCCAATACCAGAGAAACCTTGGGAAGATATCGCATATGACTTCATTGTCAAACTACCCAAATTGGAAGGAAAGGATAGTATCCTTGTGGTAGTGGATTGCTTCTCAAGGATGGCACATTTCATTGCATGCAATGAAAGTACTAACTCAGAACAGCTAGCCGAGATCTTTGTGCAGAACATATGGCGTATCCATGGGCTCCCCAAAACAACTGTCTCCAATAGAGGCACAACCTTCAAATCACACTTCCTGGAAGCAGTGTATAAGCGACTAGGGATACACCCCACTTTTAGCACGGCCTTTCATCTGCAAACTGATGGGCTAGCCAAAAATACAAACAAGTGGCTAGAAGGATTCTTAAGAATCTTCTGCAACTATAACCAGGACAACTGGGCTAAATGGCTACCAATAGCGGAATTTTGTCACAACGATCACATCAATAGAACAACTGGCAAAACCCCTTTTGAAGTGGTCTTTGGAAAGAACCCTAAATGGTCCATAGAGGAGTATGTCACCAGATCACCAGAAGGGAACCAGTGGACGGAAGATCTAAACTCCATATGGGAAGAAACAAAAGCAATGATGGAGTATCATGGAATCACTGAAGAAACACCTAAGCAACAAGACAAGGAGGGGGATCACGTATGGCTTCTTACTAAGGACTTCAAGACCACACGTCCTGCTAAGAAGCTGGACAACAAGAAAACAGGCCCCTTCAAGATAACAAAGGTCATGGGGACACACACTTACAAGCTGGACCTCCCAAAAAGCGTACGGAAACATAATGTCTTCAATATTACCTTCCTTTCTCCCTACAAGGAAGACAAGGACTTCAGAAGGAACCAACCCTGACCGCCGCCAATAACAACAGAAGAAGGGGAGGAGGAATACAAAGTTGAAAAGATTGTTGGATGGTATCAAGATCCTGATCGGCTGAAATACCGCATCCGATGGAAAGGATATAGCGCCCAAGAAGACACGGAGGAACGGGCAGAAAAATTTGCCGAAATGATGGAAGTCCTAAAGAAATTCCAAAGGGATTTCCCTTTGGCACCACTTCCACTGAATATCAAACCGCATGTGAAATCATTGAAGAATAAAAGGACAAGAGCCAGAGTGGCAGAAATCATCACTCCAGCTACTCAGCTCACTCAACCAAACTCGCTCTACCAAGCCCAACACCAGCAACCTTTTTTAACTAAAACATGCCTGCTCTCTGCATCTCGAAGGCCGCCATCTGCACCGCCCGCCGGGCCAATGCCTCTACCACTGCCTTTGGCAGGGCCCTCCGACTCGCCGGACAGGGCAAGTACGCCATCATCAACTGGGGGACTGCCCCCTGGACCTTCATTGAGGCCAAGGAATTGACCAAGGTCCTTGACCCGGGATGTGGGCTGGGGTACATCCCCATCAAGAAGCGTGACAGGCTCAGCTGGACAACCAACCTCAAGTCCCTCGAACACAAGGACTATGGTAAGATGCTGTGGGTGGGGCGACCCCATGCAAAGCCCCTCAAGTATGACGCCCTTAAGCGGCACAAGCTCTATACCTGCCAAGGATGCATCGGTCACATGGTGCACAACGTGGTCCTCAAAAGCGGGGACACCTGGAACATCAACACTGGGTATGAGTGGTGAGAGGATGGGTGGTGGAAGCAAATTGACGACCCCCACCTCCACATCAAGGCCAAGCAATGGGAAGATGGAGTGGCCTGGATGCGGGCTGAGTCGGACCCCGAGTCTGGCTGGGAGCTCAACATCCCAAAACCAGAGCCTGGTATGCCAAACCCGCTCACCTCCAGCAATTACTCATACCTATCAACCACAACAGAAGCCAACAACAATTGGTCTGGACCGGAGCAGGCCAAAAGTAGTCAAGCAACGTGGGGACCCAGCCATGCTCCCACCTCCGCCGAGCCCCCTTTTGGGGAGTGCCCCAAAGCCGAGCCTCCTATCCAGCGGTCCTCCGGGACCCCCCCTGTACCCACGGTCCCCGCTCCTTCCCCCAGGGCCAACGACTTGCCTGCCCCGCCTGAAGTCCCTGCTGATCCCTTGCTGCTCGAGCAGCAATTCAACAAGGCAACGGAACAGGCTCAAGCCCAAATCGAGCGTCTTATGGCCGAGGTCAAACGGGCACTCGACGATACACCCCCTGCCCCAGCATACAACCAAATGCCGTGCGACGCCGAGGTCCTGGATGACTACGAGATGGTCCAACAAGGGGAGCTCTCCCCCACTGCCCTTGAACGTTGGTGCAATGCGCACCAAGAAGCATGGGTCAACTGGGAACGACAGTCCCTACTTGAGCAAGAACAGCAATGCTCTCAGGCCCTCCACCGAATGGCCCAGCAAGAACAGGACTTTGACCAGGCCAAGTGGGATGCAATGAACAAGCGCCTGGAGGAGGACATGCGGGCCTTGGCGGAGTGGGAAGGATGGGTGGCGATCAAAGAATGGATTGCCCAGAAGTAGTTGTGCATGGTCCCCTATGCCCAACCTAAAAGGGGGGCAATGTTGTGACCCAGGTACAACATCCTTGCACTCTGACTGTGTGGCTCAGACTCTGGCGCCTTAAGCGCCCAATGTACAATGTAGTGCCCTCTCCCGCATTTAGTGCAGTGTATGGATGACATGTCACCTTGGCCCATATGGCCTTGCTGTCTTCTAGATCTTTCCCTTGGAAGGATTGTGCTTCTGGAATGTTCTTCCAGAAGTACTTTAAGTTTGCTGACTGATACTGGCGCCTGATTGGCCACTTTATGTATCGTACCACTTTGAGGCATTTTTGCCTCATGCTATATATACTGGCTTGCAAGCATGGACTCACTCCAGCTTGCTTTGCCTTGTCATCTCTCCCCTCAGAGTGCACTCTAAGTCCCAAAGGCCTTACAGCCTTTGTCTCTCATCTAAAAGTGGGCCTTTGGCCATCATCAGTATTGATGCTAAGGTTGCACTAGCAACTTAGCAAACAGTCTAAGGAGCCTATAAGGCATATCAAGGCCAGTCTATACGACTAAGGCAAGAACGGTCACTGTTGTTGGTCAACCGGCATAGAGGGTTGCAACACTTTTACATTGGGTTTGGTTGTTATCCATTCCCTGGACAAGCATTTGAGTGAATGGTGTTCTTCTTGACTGCACTTCAGACATTGGTTTGATGCCATCCTTGCCTTTTACACCTTGTCTGGCAACTGTTATGTAGAAGTCTGGCTGGTAGTGGTTGATTGAGATGCTTTCTTTCTGGTAGAGGTCTTGATTTGTTGCAATTTTTGATCAATGGAAATTGCTAGGGTTATCCATTGATTTAGGTTTAGACACCTTTTGGTCCCATCCTCATTGATGAGACAAAGTTCAAATTGTGCTAACTCAGTTTTGATTTCCAGTTTAAGTCCTTCTTTGAATTGGTTGATGAGGGCTTCTTCTCCCCAATTTACATCAACCATATGGAAGTGGAATTTGGTTGTGTAATTAGCTGCCAAGTTGACTTGTTTGCATTTTCGAATATTGGCTTCTGCTTAAGCTTTCTTGTTAGGGTTGCTGAATTGTTCCATAAAGTGTGCCTTGAACGTTTCACACAATGTCAGGTTTGGGTCTGGTACTCCAGTGTTCATAGATCGGAGCAGTACCTGCGCCCAATGGGTGGCAGAACAATTATCTGATTTGAAATTTGCCAGGGCTTCCCTAATCCTTTCTTGTCCAGAACTATATTGGTCACTGAGCCAAACAAAGTAACTCTCCATCTGGGTGATGAACATTTCTGCTCCTTCTCCTTTCTTTCCATCAAAGGCTTCTGGTCTTGTGACCTTAGGTTGTCTTGGTGAGCTTCCGACTTGGGAGTTGAGCAGGCACTGGAGGCTTTGCTCTAGATTGTCAATTCTTGTAGATTCGGCCTCTGGTGCGGATTGTTGGCTAGGTGCATGTAATGAGGCCTTGACAACTTCTTCCCTTAGGTTGGTAATGGATTGTTCCATAGTTGCCACTTGTTTGTTTAACGTTGTAAATCCTTCCCAAACTTGCTTGATTCCTTGAGTCACTGCTTTGTTCCACTGAAGCTGTCCTTGGCATGTAGTGTTGAGGTCTTGTTGTACATTTGTTACAAGTCCTTGGGTGTTTGTGGCTTCCTTTTGGATGGTGTCTACTGCTCTTCCTGTGAGGTAACTGTTATGTTTGGCATTTCGGGTGGAATTAAGAATAGCCTTAAGGGACTGTTGTATTCCCCTGATTGTATTGTTGAAAACCTCTTGGTTGTTTGCTAGTACTCTTGCTTCTTGCTCTAGTCCAGTGATTATTTGTGTAAGACTGACTCTTAGTCCTTCAATAACTCTTAGAGTTGTGTTGTGACGTCTGATCAGGAGGTTGTCTAGTTTGTCTAAGCTCTGGATGACGGTTCTTTGTGTACTAGAAGAACTATTGCATATAGGTCGTGGGTCAGCAGAGGGTCCTGCTGCTGGGGTTACCAGTGGTCACAGTCTTTCAGGTAAAGACAAAGGAATAGGACCCATGTTGGTGATTGTTCCCAAGATGCGTGGAACTTGTAGTGTGGGTGGAGGACATATCGGAATTAGGGAGGCCCCTCTGTGGGCCTTGGGCTGGGGGGAAAAATAACCGAACCCAAATCCTTGACAAGGTGTTGTTCCATCAGACGTGATGGTGATAATTTCTGGTTCCGGTACATAAGTTTTGTCACCAGGTTTTTGATCTTCTTCCTGGGGACATTCTTTGACTAATGATGCTTCTGGTTGGAATGTTCCTGGTACTGTACTTCAGCTAGGTACTCTTGATGGGACTGGACCCCCTGCTTGTGCATGTGCAAGTGCGCTTTCATTGAGTGATGAGGCTGGTCTAGCGGCTCTACTAGGACCTCTTCATGTGCTTGCAGTGGACGCAGGTCTTGAGACTGTGTCTTCTTGTAATCCCCATTCAACAGGTGTTGAGGCGTTTGTGGACATGGTGTGAAGCTTGTTTTGTAATGTTGTGAGCCTCTGCTTGGTGGCTAATGAGACAAGCCGCAAAGGAGAGTGAACAGCACTAAGACCTAAGTTGCCTCTTGGACTGCAATGCACTTAAGTGTCTGTAGGCTCCTTGAGGGTAGGGGTGGTTCAAAGGATCACTCAGAGCAATGGGTGACAAGACAAAACAAGCTGGGGTTACCAGGCTTGTTGGTCCTCTATATATATTCAGAAAGCAGCCAAGTCATACAAGGTGCAGCCACACGAGTCAAACAGGAGTGTCCAAGTGAGTCACGCTGCACAGGCAGTCATGACTTATACAAAGCACAGCTGTGTTACACAATGTAACAGAACAACCACAAGAACGTGGCAATGGGGCACAGGAAAAGACAAACAACACACAAAGAGAGCAACAAACACAAGAGCAGGAGGCAAGACGCAAGACAAGTCTAACAGAGTGAGCTGGCTCATGACAGTATACAAGTACAAATACCCCCATAATGTCCCTGAATATAGAGTTCATTAGGGACTGGAAGCTTGATGGGGCATTCTTGAGGCCAAAGGGCATGACTTTCCACTCATACATGCCATATTGAGTTTTGATGGCTGTTTTCCATTTGTGTCCTGCCGCTATTTGGGTTTGATGGAATCCTTGTGCCAGGTCCAGAGTGGTACCAATGACAAACCCTTCCAGGGCCCTTAACCATTGGTCCAGAGGAAGTATTCCACTTGCATTGAATTTGCACAGTGAATTCACATATCTGAAGTCAACGCAAAAGCATAATTCTGGGTTGTTTGGATCTTCTGGATGGGGTTTTTTGACAAACAGAACTGGCAATGCCAAGGGAGACTTGGAAATCTGAATGTGTCCTCTTTGGATAAGGGTTTCTAGTACTTTCTTCATTTCTTTGTCTTCAGCTGGGGACGTTTTGTAAATAGGGCCATGCTTCAATTTGGCCTCTGGTAGGAGGTCAAGTGTAATGTTGGTTGGTTTGTGAGGTGGGAGTTCTTCCAATCTGGACTTGTCAAATACATCTGCGAATTCCTTGTATTCCTCTGGTAATGTGGTTTTGGCTGCAATTTGGAGTGTAGATGGAACTTCAAGGCAGTTCTTTGAGCAGAACTTGCTCATGTATGCGATTGTCCTATTTTTCCAACTAATCTGTGAGTTATGTTTCTTGAGCCATGACATCCCAAGGACAATAGGGTGTCTTCTAATGTTTGTGATGTGACATTCTATTTTGCTGGAATGTGTTCCCATAATAAGTTTAAATTTAGTGTAGTGGGTGACTTTTCCAGACAAAACTTCCCGTCTGTCTATAACTTGTAGGGTTTTTGGTTTTTCATGTTGAAACAGGGGAAGGTTTGCTTCCTTTGCTAGGGCAGGATTGATGAATCAGGATGTTGCACCACAATCCAGGAGTGCTTGTCCAGAGAACTTTGTTGATTTGTTGACTGACTTAGAATCAGGAGCTGTAGTTAGTGGATGAGCAGTGAAACCAATGTATAATTGGTTTTCATTTGATATTGACATGATTTCAAGTTCATCCATATTACTAGCTAGTATATCACTGAGTACTTGGCTCCTTAATAAGCCTTGGTGACGTCTTTTCCCAACTCAATATCTGAAGAGATTTCTTCAATCTGAGCTTCAAAACCTGACGCTGTGTTCTCGGAAGGACAGACCCTTGCTGAATGTCCCTTGCCACCACAGGTAAAGCAAATTATTGGTCCCTTGCCTTTGCCACCAAGATCCATTGCATTGGGGTCCTTGGCAGAAGTGGATGATTTAGGCATTTGAAGGGTAGGAACATTGAAGGTAGTGGTCCTGGTGTCCTTTTGGATTGCTCCAAAAGGGATGTTTCCTTTAGTTCCATTGTCCCAGGATATCTCTGGAACTGGATAACCCTTGGCGTTCCTGGTGATGCTTGAGATTTTGCCGTATTGCACCCCCCCTGTATGCTTTGACATAAAGACGCGGTCATTTACATTGAACCTTTGTCCTGGTGCGGTGTCTGGAGTGTTTGTGGCTGCCTTGGATGTGGCTTGTTTTGAAGTGCTGGTTTGCAGGCTTTGGGTTTTCTTGGGTGCATTAATGGCATTCATTGTGGAATCAATCTCCAGTGCCCTTTTGCAAACTTGGTTGAAGGTCCTTGCTGCTTCATGGGGTTTCAAGTTCTGCAATACCATGGCCATCTTGATTTCATCTTTGAGACTGTCATAGAAATCATCACGGAGTACTCAATCAGTGTACCCAAGTACCAATGAATAAGTGACAAAGTCTTGTAGATAATCTTGGACAGAGTTCTTCTGGATGAGCTTCTTGTATAGTTGCCTGAAGTGGTCAATCTTGTGAACATCACCAAACCTAGCTTGCATTTAATTCCAGAATTTGTCCATGTCCTGTAGCCAATTAGTTGTTCCCCTTTGTGCTGTATCTGCATTGATTCCAGGTTGCATCCATACATAGGCAGGCCCTTTGCAATAACCCATGATAGAGGTGATTTTTTGTTCTGTGGTTGCTTGTGGGGATGTGTGGTTTATCTACAAGGTACATTGCAACTTAAACTTGTGAAATTTGTCTACATCTCCGGAAAATTCTTCTGGGGGATGCATTTTGAGTTTATATCCAGGAGTGGTTGTTGACACAGTGGTGGAGGGTGTCACTCCCAGGTTTGTGAGTGATTGAGATACTGCATTTATTAAATGGTGAAGAGGTGCAATCTGTGTGGTTTGGTTCTGAATTGCAATGACACCAGCAACAGTGTTGTTGATTCCTTGTTCTAGGGTGGCGGTGATGCCATTTAAGGAATTGATGTGCCTCTTAATTTTTTGTACCTTGCCTGTCAGAGCATTGATTGCATGTGCAACTACATCTGGTGGAGGTGTTGCAGATATTTGGGTAAATCCCCCTTGACTTGGTGATGGGGCTCTCGACATGTTGGAGTGGGGAAAAGTGTAGATTTATTGAGATCCCAGACTGTACAAAGTATTGCAAAGCCTTCTGCAAACTCTTCTATCTTTAATGGAACACAGACTTCTCAAAAACACCAATTCAAGATTTAGGTCTTCCAAAACAATGCGTTAATTACTCCTAGTTTGTCATACTGTTTGTATATATAGTTACAATCAACATCTTCAATAAAGAGTAACAGGGATTCTAGTCTAAGCTGGTCCCTGTGTTGTTCCTGTGTAAGTTGATGTCTTGGTCCCACTGAAAAGGGTTGGGTGCAATGGTATGAAGGTGATTTAGAAGGCAGTAATCCTGGATAATAGGAATATGCATTTCTGTTGCAAGATGGCAGTATCTGCTCTTGATTTTGTCTTTAAGGGTCTCAATGGTGCACCACTGACGTTTGTTGTTGTTGATGAGGTTTTCGACCTTTTGAGTATGTTTCTCTTGGATTTTTATCAGTTGGTTGCAGTTTTCAATCAGGACACGGGTTTGTTCTTGTAGGCACTCAACTTCAATGTTGTTGTCAGCTAAGTTTATGCTTTGGACACAATCTTGATTGGCTTGTTGCTTGTTCATGTTATCAATGCTGATTTCGATGAACTCAAGCCTTGAGTGGAGTGTTTGATAATCAGCTTTGAGTTGGTTGTAGTTCTCATTGTTTCTTGTATGCTTGACACTTAGATCCTCTGCTTGTTCAACCTGATCTTCTTCTAGTACTTCAATTCGACTGTTTAATTTGTTGACTTTGGTGTCTAGATCAAGTACAAAGTCTTTTAGTCTAAAGACTCCTTTGCAGAGGCTAAAAAACACAGGGAACACTTTAAGGTTAATTAGTCAGTTACTAATTAATCTTTTTTTAGTGCGTACTGATGGAAATGACAAGTTGATGTAGTTCTTGATGGATGTGAGTGTTAACTTGGGTGGTGCTCTGACCACTTTCCAGGTTGGTTGAGAGGATCTGGCTTCCTCAAGATGCCGGTTTGGATGTGAGGGGTGCAAGACGCTAAGCCTTTGCTTTATATACTCCTTATCTGATCTTATCAGTTATCAACGGCCTTGGGCAGGCATGACAGCAACAGTGTATGACAGAGTAAGGGTGTATTTAGCTGACTAAAGCCGCTATGACCCCAAAGAGGATAACAATTGGGTTCACTGACAGCATATAGCAATGTGGGACTACTGGTCTATATCAAGTATAGCTCATTGTCCATTGCACTATGCCCGTTTTCCCATGTACGTTCTATCTACTTGGTGGAAGAGCAGGGGCTTAAGGCTGATGCTAAAAAGGCTTGACCTAATGTCCCAACTTGGGTCAATTAGGTGTATAAGAGGTTAAGGGGGTTTGACTTAGACAAGTCTCAGAACCCAAGGAGTAGAAGTAGTTAAGAGGAATTGATTGAGCAAGTCCTAGTGGAGAGGAGGTCAAGCCTTGTCATTAACTGGCTTGACCTCTGGGTTTATATACATGAGGGATCAGCACCACATCATCATCTATCAGTGTGGGAAAGCTGAGTACAACTGATGATAAGCAAGATAAGAGATATGACTCAACATTCTGGAAGTTTGGGAAGCAACACCAATATCAAATGAAAAGACAAATACATCACATGATACAAGTTTAAGCACCAAGGGACATTTGTACCAAAAAAGGACAGTGTTCGGAAAAAAAGTTATAAAATCAGGATAAAAATGTCTGAGCTTAGTCAGCTCATGACAGTCAGCCACCCTGACAGCCGGCCATCCAACCCCACCAACATTGGCTGCAACAAATACTACCACTGTCAAGGGTGCGTCAGCCTCACAGTCCATGACATTGTCCTCAAAAGCATGGACACATGAAACTGCAACACCAGTTACAAGTGGGAGGGAGACAAGTGGTTCAAGCAAGAAAACAACCCTTGCCTTGCCCTCAACAATGGCGGACACTGCAACAAGGAGGGAATCTGGTGGCACCCATGCGCTACAGACTTTGAGTCAGGATGGCCAACAGACTGTGAGTTTGAACAGCTAACAACTTGTCCCAACTTGGGTTAATTAGGTGTATAAAAGGTTAAGGGGTTTGACTTAGAGAAGTCTTGGAACCCAAGGAGTAGAAGTAGTTAAGAGGATTTGATTGAGCAAGTCCTAGTGGAGAGGAGGTCAAGCCTTGTCATTAACTGGCTTGACCTCTGGGTTTATATACATGAGGGATCAGTGCCACGTCATCATCTATCAGTGTGAGAAAGCCAAGTACAACCAATGATAAGCAAGATAAGAGGTATGACTCAATATTCTGGAAGTTCTGGAAGCAGCACTGATGTCAAATGAAAAGACAAATACATCACATGATACAAGTTAAGTGCCAAAGGACATTTGTACCAAAAAAGGAAAGTGTTCGGAAAAAAGAATATAAAATCAGAATAAAATGTCTGAGCTTAGTCAGCTCATGACATTACCCCCTCCTAAGGGCCTGGTGTGGTGGGATGGAGTCTATGAAATTTATCAACTAGTTCAGGAGCATTCTTAAGATCTTCCTTTGATTGCCAAGAATTGTCTGCATGAGAGTATCCTTTCCACTTGACATACTAGTGGAGTTGACAACAAATTTTCTTGGAATTAAGGATCTCTTCAACTTCCCATTCTTCTTCTCCTTCATGTGTGACAATAGGGGGTGGTTGAGTGGGTTTGCAACCATGGGGATCAGGGTGGAATTTTTTAAGCAGCATGACATGGAAGACAGGATGAATCTTCATTGATTTTGGCAATTCCAGTTTAAAAGCATGAGTCCCTACTTTTTCCAGTACTTTGTAAGGGCCTAAAACCTTGTGGGAGAGTTTTACCAAAGGTCTGTCTGTGGATATGTTCTGATGATTAAGCCAGACTTTATCTCCAGGGTTTATTTCTTCTGGTTCTTTGGCTCCTTTATCAAAGTAGTGTTTGTAGGACTGGTTTCCTAGAATAAGAGCTGCTTTGACTTCGTCGTATCCTTTCAGAAGGAATTCTGCATGGGCATCAGCTTCAGGAACAGTGTAGTCTGATTCTTCCCCAATGTTCATTCTAGGGTTGAAACCTTGGCAGATCTGGAAGGGAGTTTTGCCCATGGATGCTTGGACTCCATTGTTGTAAGCAAATTCTGCCATAGGGAGCAAGGCCACCCAGTTGTTTTGCCTATGGTTGACAAGGCCCTGATAAAGATTTCAACAACTTGGTTTGCCTGTTCTGACTGTCCATCTGTCCTTGGATGGTAGGCTGTGCTGAAGGTGGGTTTTACGTCCAACCATTTGTACAGATGCCTAATCAACTCTGAGTTGAAAGTGGGTCCTCTGTCAGAGACTGTTGCTTTAGGGGTGCCATGAAGTTTCCAAATGTTTGCGACAAAGATATTGGCTATGTCTACTGCTGTGGCCATTGATTTGCAAGGGAGATAGTGTGCCTTCTTGGAAAACCAATCTACCACTGTCAAGATTGCATCATATCCTTCTGATTCTGGGAGTCCTACAATCATGTTGTAGGAGATCTCTTCCCAAGGTCTCTCAGGGATATGTAAGGGACACAGTAGTCCTGTGGGGAGTTGGTTTGATGGTTTAACTCGAATGCATGTTTCACAGTGTGACACGTAGGAGTTGACTAACTTCTTCATGGATGGCCAGTAGTACGTTCTTGAGACCAATGCCAATGTTCTTGCTTGTCCAGGGTGTCCAGCTGTAACATTGTCATGGCATGATTTTAATATCAGATTTCTGACTGTTTCATCCCTGGGGACCAAGATCCTTCCTTTGAACATTAGGAGTCCTTCTTTGTATTCTCAATCTTTGACTTTTTTGCCATTTCTTAGCTTATTATGAGCTTTGTCTAATCTGGGGTCTTCAAGAATTGCTTCTCTGATTAGGTCATTGATTTCTTGGTCAGGGGTGATAGCCAAAATAAAAATGTCTGGTTTAAGGAGAACTTGGTTCTCTACCCCCCCCCCAAAGGTTCCAGGTCGTATCGCCTTGAGAGAATGTCTGCTTTTTTGTTCTGGCTGCCCAGCCTGTACCTGATCTGGAAGTTGAAGTCCACCAGGAAGTTCATCCAATGGATTTGGCATTGGTTCAGTTGTTTGGATGAGGAGAAGTATTCCAAATTCTTGTGATCTGTTAACACTTGAACAGCTTTCTCTGTGCCTTGAAGTAAGTGCTGCCATTCCTTGAAGGCCCTAATAATTGCCAATAGTTCTTTATCAAAAATGTTGTAGTTTTGCTTGGCTGGATTTAGTGATTTAGAAAGGAAAGCTACTGGGTGCAGTTTCCCTTCTTCATCTTTTTGTGATAAAACTGTGCCTGTGGCAAATCCTGATGCATCTGCTTCAAGGAAAAACTCTTTATTTTGATTGGGTTGCATCATTACGGGTGCCACCTTAAGAGCTTCCTTTAGTGCATTCATGGAATCTTGTTCTTTGCTTGTCCATTGCCACTTTTGATCCTTCTTGAGTAGGTTGTATAAAGGTCTAGCTTTGCCAGCAAAATCTTGAATGAATCTTTGATAAAAATTGACAAATCCTAGGAACTCTTGAACTTGTTTATTGTTTTTAGGGGCTTTCCAATTCATGGCTGCCGTAACTTGTTCCTGATCTGTTTTGATCCTTTTATTGAAAATGACCAGTCCTACCCAGTCCAGCTTGGTTTGGTGGAACTTGCATTTCCTCAGTTTTGCAATCAACTTGTGTTCCCTTAGTCTTTTCAGCACTTCTTTGATGTGTCTTGGATGATCTTTGACCCATTTGGAAAAGATGAAGATATCATCAATGTATACAAGTACAAAAACCCCCATGATGTCCCTGAATATAGAGTTCATTAGGGACTGGAAGCTGGATGGGGCATTTTTTAGGGCAAAGGGCATGACTTTCCACTCGTACATGCCATATTGAGTTTTGAAGGCTGTTTTCCATTTGTGTCCTGCCGCTATTAGGGTTTGATGGAATCCTTGTGCCAAGTCTAGAGTGGTACCAATGACAAACCCTTCCAGGGCTCTTAACCATTGATCCAGTAGAGGTATTCCACTTGCATTGAATTTGCATAGCAGATTCACATATCTGAAGTCAACGCAAAAGCATAATTCTGGGTTGTTGGGATCATCTGGATGGGGTTTCTTGACAAACAGAACTGGCAATGCCAAAGGAGATTTGGAAATCTGGATGTGACCTCTTTGGATAAGGGTTTCCAGTACTTTCTTCATTTCTTTGTCTTTGGCTGGGGATGTTTTGTAAATAGGTCCATGCTTTAGTTTGGCCTCTGGTAGGAGGTCGAGTGTAATGTCAGTTGGTCTGTGTGGTGGGAGTTCTTCCAATCTGGATTCATCAAATACATCTGCAAACTCCTTGTATTCCTCTGGTAATGTAGTTTTGGCTGCAATTTGGAGTGTAGATGGGACCTCAAGGCAGTTCTTTGAGCAGAACTCACTTGTGTACGCAATTGTCCTATTTTTCCAATTAATTTGTGGGTTATGTTTCTTGAGCCATGACATTCCAAGTACAATAGGGTGTCTTCCAATGTTTGTGATGTGACATTCTATTTTGCTGGAATGTGTTCCCATGATAAGTTTAAATTTAGTATAGTGGGTGACTTTTCCAGACAAAACTTCATGCCTGTCTATGACTCTTAGAGTCTTGGGTTTTTCATGTTGAAAAAGGGGAAGGTTTGCTTCTTTTGCTAGAGAAGGGTTGATGAAGCAGGATGTTGCTCTGCAATCAAGGAGTGCTTGTCCAGAGAATTTTTTTGATTTGTTGACTGACTTAGAATCAGGAGCCGTAGTTAGTGGATGAGCAGTGAAATCAAGGTATAATTGGTTTTCATTTGATATTGACATGATTTCAAGTTCATCCATGTTACCAGCTAATATATCACTGAGTACTTGGCTCCTTAATAAGCCTCGGTGACGTCTTTTCCCGACTCAATATCTGAAGAGATTTCTTCAATCTGAGCTTCAAAACCTGATGCTGTGTTTTTGGAAGGACAGACCCTTGCTGAATGTCCCTTACCGCCGCAGGTGAAGCAAATCATTGGTCCTTTTCCTTTGCCATCAAGATCCATTGCATTGGGGTCTTTTGCAGGAGTGGATGATTTGGGGGTTTGGAGTGTAGGAGTATTGAAGGTAGTGGTTCTTGTGTCCTTTTGAATTGCTCCAAACGGGATGTTTCCTTTAGTTCCATTGTCCCAGGAAATTTGTGGAACTGGGCAGCCCTTGGCGTTTCTTGTGATACTTGAGATTTTGCTGTATTGCACTCCCCCTGTGGGTTTTGACATAAAGACGCAGTCATTTATGTTGAACCTTTGTCCTAGTGTGGTGTTTGGGTTGCTGGTAGCTGCCTTGGATGTGGCTTGTTTTGAAGTGCTAGCTTGCAGGCTTTGGATTTTCTTGGGTGCATTGATGGCATTCATTGTGGAATCAATCTCCAAGGCCCTTTTGCGAACCTGGTTGAAGGTTCTTGTTGTTTCATGGGGTTTAAAGTTTTGAGATACCATGGCCATCTTGATTTTGTCTTTGAGACTGTTGTAGAAATCATCACGGAGTACTTGGTCAGTGTACCCAAGTACCAATGAATAAGTAATGAAGTCTTGTAGATAGTCTTGGACCAAATTCATCTGGATCAGCTTCTTGTACAGTTGCCTGAAGCAATCAATCTTGTGAACGTCACCAAACCTGGCTTGCATTTCATTCCAGAATTTGTCCATGTCATGTAGCCAATTTGTTGCTCCCCTTTGTGCTGTGTCCACATCAATTCCTGGTTGCATCCATATGTAGGCAGTGTCCCGACTTGAGTCAATTAGGTATATAAAAGGTGAAGGGGTTTGACTTAGATAAGTCTTAGAACCCAAGGAGTAGTAATAGTAAAGAGGAATTGATTGATCAAGTCCTAGTGGAGAGGAGGTCAAGCCTTGTCATTAACCGGCTTGACCTCTGGGTTTATATACAGGAGGGATCAGTGCCATGTCATCAACTATCAGTGTGAGAAAGCCGAGTACAACTGATGATAAGCAAGATAAGAGGTATGACTTGACTTTCTAGAACTTCAAGAAGCAACACCAATATCAAATGAAAAGACAAATACATCACATGATACAAGTTTAAGCACCAGAGGACATTTGTACCAAAAAAGGAAAGTGTTCGGAAAAACAGATATAAAATCGGAATAAAATGTCTGACCTTAGTCAGCTCATGACATTACCCCCTCCTAAGGGCCTGGCGCAGTGGGGTGGAGTCTGTGAAATTTATCAACTAGTCCAGGAGCATTCTTGAGGTCTTCCTTTGATTGCCAAGAATTGTCTGCATGAGAGTATCCTTACCATTTGACGTAATATTGGAGTTGACGGAGAATTTTCTTGGAATTAAGGATCTCCTTGACTTCCCACTCCTCTTCCCCTTCTTGTGTGACAATAGGGGGTGGTTGTGCTGGTTTGCAACCGTGGGGATCAGAGTGAAATTTCATGAGCAGCATGACATGGAAGACAGGATGGATCTTTATTGATTTTGGTAATTCTAGTCTAAAGGCGTGAGTCCCTACTTTCTCCAGTACTTTGTAAGGGCCTAAAACTTTGTGGGAGAGTTTTACTGAAGGTCTGTCTGTGGATATGTTTTGATGACTAAGCCAGACTTTATCTCCAGGGTTTATTTCTTCTGGTTCTTTGGCTCCTTTATCAAAATAGTGTTTGTAGGATTGATTTGCTAGAATGAGAGCGGCTTTGACTTCATCATATCCTTTCAACAGGAATTCCGCATGGACATCAGCTTCAGGAACAGTGTAGTCTGATTCTTCCCCAATGTTCATTCTGGGGTTGAATCCTTGGCAGATCTGGAAAGGGGTTTTGCCAGTGGATGCTTGGATTCCATTGTTGTAGGCAAATTCTGCCATAGGGAGTAGGGCTACCCAGTCGTTTTGCCTATGGTTGACAAAAGCCCTGATAAAGATTTCAACGACTTGGTTTGCCTGTTCTGACTGTCCATCTGTCCTTGGATGGTAGGCTGTGCTGAAGGTGGTTTTACATCCAACCGTTTGTACAGATGCTTAATGAACTTTGAGTTGAAAGTGGATCCTCTATCCAAGACTGTTGCTTTTGGGGTACTGTGAAGTTTCCAAATGTTTGCAACAAAGATATTGGCTATGTCTACTGCTGTGGCTGTTGATTTGCAAGGAAGGTAATGTGCCATCTTGGAGAACCAATCTACAACTGTCAAGATTGCGCCATGTCCTTCTGACTCTGGGAGCCCTACAATCATGTTGTAGGAGATCTCTTCCCAAGGTCTCTCAGGAATATGTAAAGGATGCAGCAGTCCTGTGGGGAGTTGGTTTGATGGTTTAACTTGAATGCATGTTTTGCAGTGTGACACATAAGAGTTGACAAACTTCTTCATGGTTGGCCAGTAGTAAGTTCTTGAGACTAATTCCAATGTTCTTGCTTGTCCTGGATGCCCAGCTGTAATATTGTCATGGCACAATTCCAATATCAGGTTTCTGACTGTGTCATCCTTGGGGACAAAGATCTTTCCTTTGAACATTAGGAGTCCTTTTTTGTATTCCCAATCTTTGACTTTTTCTCCGTTTCTCAGCTTATTGTGAGCTTCCTCTAATCTGGGATCTTCAAGAATTGCTTCTCTGATTAGGTCCTTAATCTCCTGGTCAGGGGTAATAGCCAAAATAAAAATGTCTGGTTTGAGGAGAACTTGGTTCTCTACCCCCCCCCCAAAGGTTCTAGGTTGTATTGCCTTGAAAGAATGTCTGCTTTTTTATTCTGGTTTCCTGGCCTGTACATGATCTGGAAGTTGAAGTCCACCAGGAAGTTCATCCAATGGATTTGGCATTGGTTCAGTTGTTTGGATGAGGAGAAGTATTCCAAATTCTTGTGATCTGTTAACACTTGAACAGCTTTCTCTGTGCCTTGAAGTAAGTGCTGCCATTCCTTGAAGGCCCTAATAATTGCCAATAGTTCTTTATCAAAAATGTTGTAGTTTTGCTTGGCTGGATTTAGTGATTTAGAAAGGAAAGCTACTGGGTGCAGTTTCCCTTCTTCATCTTTTTGTGATAAAACTGTGCCTGTGGCAAATCCTGATGCATCTGCTTCAAGGAAAAACTCTTTATTTTGATTGGGTTGCATCATTACGGGTGCCACCTTAAGAGCTTCCTTTAGTGCATTCATGGAATCTTGTTCTTTGCTTGTCCATTGCCACTTTTGATCCTTCTTGAGTAGGTTGTATAAAGGTCTAGCTTTGCCAGCAAAATCTTGAATGAATCTTTGATAAAAATTTACAAATCCTGGGAACTCTTGAACTTGTTTATTGTTTTTAGGGGCTTTCCAATTCATGGCTGCCGTATTTAGGGTTTGATGGAATCCTTGTGCCAAGTCTAGAGTGGTACCAATGACAAACCCTTCCAGGGCCCTTAACCATTGATCCAGTAGAGGTATTCCACTTGCATTGAATTTGCACAGCAAATTCATGTATCTGTAGTCAATGCAAAAGTGTAACTCTGGGTTGTTTGGATCTTCTGGATGGGGTTTTTTGACAAACAGGACTGGTGAGGCCAAAGGAGACTTGGAAATCTGAATGTGTCCCCTTCGGATAAGGGTTTCTAGTACTTTCTTCATTGTTGAACGCTGCAGAACAATGTATCTCAGCAGGCAGCGTGATAGACAAAGCCAACTCGTATTACCTGCAGAACAATGTATCTAAGGTACAGTGTGAGACAGGTACTATGAGAGAAACATGAAAGACGAAACATACCTCAGCGGGCAGCGTGATAGACAAAGCCAACTGAGGAAACCCCAATAGGGGTGTGGGTCTGAAATAGGGCGCGGAATAGGAGACGCGCCCGTGCGTGAGATCCGGTCATGTGACCTGTCTCTCTATGCTACGACACTCCCACTTGAAGTCCGAACGCACCTAAGAACGGACTTCACAACCCCAATGAAGCGAAAAAGAGAGACAGAAAAAAGAAAGAGAAAGAGCGCAAAGAGAACAAAGAAAAACAAAGAAAGAAAAAAAAAAAAAAAAAAAAAAAAAAAGGGACAAAACCAGAGACAAAAACGTAAGAAGCGGCAGCAAAGGCATCAAGTCGAGGCCGGTTTACTGTATGATATCCCGAAGCGGAGCAGAGCGAGCAGCTCGTTAAACCTAGGCCTAGGCAAAGCCTTCGTGCAAATGTCGGCAACATTCTCCGCGCCAGGGACCCAGGTCAGCTCGATATCCCCGCTACGGACGAGTGCACGCGAGTAGTGAAAATTGATTGAAACGTGCTTGGTTCGACCACTAAAGCCCTCGCTAAGAGCCATCTTCATTGCCGACTGAGAGTCCATGCGAATATCAAAGGGCTTTGACGTATCAAGCTGGAAATCGGTTGCCAATCGCCTCAGCCAGACAGATTGAGTAGCACACTCGTATAGCGCGGCGTACTCGGCCTCAGCCGACGACTTTGAGACACACTGTTGCTTGATCGCCTTGTGCGAGATGGCGCCTCCGGCGAGAGTGAATACGTAACCCGTGTAGGAAACAAAGTCACGAGTGTCTCCGCCATGATCGCTATCCGAGTAGCCCACGAGATGGAGTCCGCTGCCACGAGTGTAAACGATACCCGAGTCATAAGTAGTCCGTAAATAGCGAACCACACGCATCAGCGCAGACCAATGTAACGGACCAGGGAGTTTTGCATGCTGACCAAGGAACGAGCAAGCAAAGGAGATGTCGGGTCGAGAACCGTTCGCGAGCCAGTTTAAAGAGCCAAGGATCCTGCTATACGACTTGTCGCGCATGAAGTTTGCATCCTCCACACTCAGAGGAACCTCGCCAACGTCTGAGCCATGAACGGGGAGCTGTAAACCAGCCTCCATCGGTGAGTAGACGGGTTTGCAGTCTTCAAGGCCCAACTCTTTCAGCAGGTTTCGCACGTATTTCCGCTGCAGAAGTCTCGTCGTGCCCGTCTTGCGGTCGCGCTCGATCTCGAGTCCCAGAATCTGCCTGACCTCGCCCAAGTCCTTGAGCTGGAACGCCTCGGATAGGAGTGCCTTAGATGCGGTCATAGCTCCGGGGGTAGGCGCAAGGATCGTAAAGTCGTCGACATAGACAAGAACCCAGACACGACCGCAGTCATCGAGGTCTTTGAAAAACAAGCAAGGGTCGTAAGCTGACTGAGTAAACCCGACGCGAATGAAAACCTTCATGGCATGACGCATCCAGAGATAGCCCGCTTGCTTCAGGCCATAGACTGCCTTGTGTAGACGCAGCGCGAGATTGTCACGAGAAACATCGGGTGGGAGCTCGGAGTCTGGGAATCCGTCCGGGATGCGAAGATAGATCTCGCGATCGACCTCGGCATGCAGGAACGCCGTCTTCACGTCCATTTGGTGGATTTCCCAGTCCTTCTCGGTGCCAATGCTGACCATAAGTTTCAAGGTCTCAGGTCGTGCCGTTGGTGATGAAGTCTCCCCATAGTCCAGGCCTTCCTTCTGCAAGTTCCCGAGTACGACATAACGGACCTTGAGTCGATCAATAGTGCCGTCGGCATTCGTCTTGCACACGTAGACGGGTTTGGTTCCAAGACATCGACGTCCTTTTGGTGCACTGACCACGCTGTAGACACCAAGATCCTTCCAAGATTCAAACTCGGCCAGGGTACTGCGCTGCCAATCGCTCGCGAGTGGGTCCTTCAGCATCTGCCGGTATGTAGACGGGGCTGGAGGGACAATAACGACTGACGCAGAAGTGCCATCACGCATCTTCCACGTGGGTCTACGCTCGCGGGTTGATCGCCGAGGAAGCTTTGCCTCAACTTCAGGCGGTAGCGACGACGCCTTCTCGGTCCAGTCTGGTTCAATGGGTCGATCCAGTAAATCCACAGGCACAGGTTCATCATCGTCTCCCACTTGACCAGCCACATGTTGTCCAGATATCGGCACGATCTCATCGACTTCCTGTGACTCGGAGCCAGAGACCGCCTCCCCCACCCCCTCCTGCGACGAGGGAAGGAAGGCACCTTCCAGTTCATCCAGTGGGAACGACTCCGCAGGGCACGCACCTAAGCTCGACGACTCGTGAAAGACCACGTCCCGACAGCGAAGGACTTTGACCGAACCTTTCACGCGCAGCCTCCAGGCCTTTGCCATCTCATCATAGCCGAGGAACTGGCATTCGATCGAACGGGGCTCGAGGGCCTTGGCGCTTCCTGACGTGTCGACCGCAAAGCACTTGGAGCCAAAGATTCGGAGCTGGGAGACAGAAGGGCGAATACCAGTCCAAGCCTCAAAAGGGACGACATTGAGCGCGGAATGAGGGGATCGATTCATGATGTACACCGCAGTATGAACACACTCAGCCCACCAACCCACAGACAGACCCGCATCAATCAGCATTGCCCTAACCCGTTCCTTCAGACTTCGATGCTCGCGCTCAGCTCGACCGTTCTGCTGGGAGCTGTGAGGCGTCGAGGTCTGGTGGGCAATGCCTGAATCAGCAAGGTACTCGGTCCATTGGTCAGAGAGGTACTCGCCGCCATTGTCAGAGCGGATCGTCTTCAGTACCCGACCAGTCTGGGTGGTCACTCGCTTGTGCCATGTTCGGAAGGCGTCAAAAGCTTGGGATTTTGATTTGAGAACGCAGACCCAGAGATAGCGAGTCGCATCGTCGAGCAGGACCATCCAGTAGCGGGCGCCACCGACCGAGGTAGGGAAGGGACCAGACAGGTCGGAGTGAACCAGCTCCAGCGGCGCAGACGCATGGGAGTCCGAGATGGGGAATGCAGAGCGAGTAGCCTTGGCAAGGGCGCATTCGTCACATTCGGCGAGACGAACCAGGGAATCCGGGAGACCATGTACTAGCGAACCAGAAGCAAGTTTTGAAAGGTTGGACGTGCCCAGATGTCCAAAGCGTCGATGCCAAAGTACCGCTTCGTTGATCGACGAGGCAGCCACTGCCGAATTCGCCTCGATGGACAGGGGTTCCAGCGAAACAGGAATTCGCCACACTCCATTCGAGGGCCAGGCAATGCCTATAAGCGAGGAATCGGGGCCCTTCACTGGGGTAGCGCCATAAGGGTTCCATTCGACAACGCCTCCAGCGGCCATCAGTCTCCAAGTAGAGAGAAGGGTCCTCCCAGCGTCAGGCACAAAGTAGGCATCGGGTAGGTAACACCATATAAGTCCTTGTGGCGACAAAGTGGGGATCGCCACGTCGCCAACGCCCAGCGCGAATCCCTTCCGATCCTCGTAGAGTCCACTAATGGTAGGTCGCTCATGCGTGCCAAACTCTCGGTAATTGACGAAGAATGCCCGTTGGTTGACCAGGTGATGGGAAGTCCCGGAATCGACAATGATGAAGCCCGAATCGTCTTCAACACTCGTGGTCATAGCCGTCGCCTCATCGGCCCAACCGGGAACCGACAAGGACCAGGTAGACACCTTAACTAGGGATGCCTTGGCCGTCTCTGGAGGGGCTGCTGATTTGCCGGTCGCCGAGGCACCTGGCGCAGGCGTGGCATCGTCCTTGGGCTTGGGCTTGTCTCCACGGGAGTCCTTCTTGCCGTCCCTGCGCCATTCGTTTGCGCAGTCACTGCCAAAGGTCGCAATCCGCTTCATGGACACCGGACAGGACCCGGAACCGATCGAATGGCCAGGCTGACAGCAGTCATAGCAGAGGTTACGAGGGCGGGAAGGGTTGCTCTGAGCAGCAAACGCGGTAGCCCCTGGATTCGGGCGGGATGAACGCAACCATCAGCAAAAACCCGCCAGGATTTGGAGTGCTTTGAAGTGATATGGGAAACCGACTATGCTTTGAGTGATTTGGACCGCTTTGGAGCACTCCAAATTCAGGGGCTCCTATTTCCGCTACTCCAAAGACCCTGAAATCCGAATTGGCGGAATTGAAATGGCTTGAAAGCGCTCCAAACCACTGTAAGCATAGTCCTTTCCTGAAATCACTCTAAATCACTCCATATCCCAGCGGGTTTTTGCTGATGACGAGGACTCTAATTCGAGACGACGAGCAACACTACGGATACTGACAATGGTCTCGGCCAATGGCTTCGGATCCAGCTCCATGTTGAGGACGGTCTGCCTCCAAGAGGGCGGAAGACTCGTGAGTAGCGTGTGCCGTTGATCTCCATCTGGCATAGGTTGACCAAGCATACTCATCTCAGTAAAGAGACGCTTGAGTTTCGTCATGTGCTCCTCAATAGAGGCACCCTTGGGCATCCGCAACAACTGAATCTGCGAACGGATGGCGCTAGCACGGCTTTCCGTCAAAGGTGCGTGAATCTCGTGTAGCACCCTCCAGACCGAAGCCGCTGAAAGATTGTCCTCCACATACGGGTACTGACTGGGGTCAAGCGCGTTGACAATCACCTCGCGGACCAGGCCCTCCCGGAAACGCCAAAGGCAAAAGGCCTCCTCGTCGAGAGGATGCGGCGGAATGACTGCGGCGTCAATGTACTGTGAGAGCTCTCGCACGCTAAGTGAGTCCCAGACACGACGCGACCATGTTAAATAATTTCCGTCCACCAGCTTCATACCTTTCAGACCATCCGCCACGCTCTTGATCATCGCCACAAAGCCCTTTTGATCGTCGAAGAAGTCACCGGGCTGCACTACCGGGGCAACCACAGGGGCGGGCGCGGGCAACCGCCACTGAGGACCGTAGGGACGCTGGGGCTGGGGGGGGGCGTATTGATAGGGCTGGTGCGCTGGTGGATGATACAGAGGCTGGGTCGGCAAGGGGTAACCAGGCTGCGGATAATGGTTGGGCATGGCCCCAGGACTGGGTGTTGGGGGCGCGTACGCGGGGGATGGCTGGGGAGCGTGGGGAAACTGTTCCGCAAAGGAAGGGGGAGGGACATAATGTGCCGGATTAACAGGGGACCAAGGAGGAGACACAGGGGCAGGTGAACCGACGTGTGTATTGGCTAGGTAGTCGGCAATACGATCTACGCTTGAATGGTCGCTTGCAGCTGGAGAGTCGGAGCCGTCGATCAGAGTCCCCGTAGGACTCGCCGGACACGCTATAAAGTCGGCAGTGTCTAGCTCCAGGCGATCAACAATCAACTGAGGCGGAGCATAGGGGGCAGGCGGAACATAGGGGGCAGGAGTCGGGCTCAACGGAGCATGGAAAGCGGGCATGTCTGGACGAATACCGTAGGGAGAGCTAGACGCAATCAAGCGAGCGATATCAAAAACAAGTGGCTGCTCCGGACGCGGGGCACTGGAGGTCGCCCGAGGAACAGCAGTACGTTGCGGGTCGGGGAGACCGGCAAATGTATGCGGGGACTCGAGACCATAGCCTGCGCCTGGAGCACGCGGCGCCGCAGGGTACGCAAGCCGGGCATCGCGCCAATCCAGGGAATGCTGGTAGACTGTGGATGAGGGGTACTGAGGTATAAGCGCGCTACCTCCCACTCGACCTTCATAGATACCCGTCATTGACGGGGTAGAGGACGGCGCCATTGGCACACGCGAGCCAGAGGGTCTATGATTAGAACGCCCCGGAAACATAATCAGCACAGTAACAGACGGACGCGGAGTTGGCTAATAAAATAAACAACAATCCGTCAAACGCAAAGGATGCTCATAACCTGTTGAACGCTGCAGAACAATGTATCTCAGCGGGCAGCGTGATAGACGAAGCCAACTCGTATTACCTGCAGAACAATGTATCTAAGGTACAGTGTGAGACAGGTACTATGAGAGAAACATGAAAGACGAAACATACCTCAGCGGGCAGCGTGATAGACGAAGCCAACTGAGGAAACCCCAATAGGGGTGTGAGTCTGAAATAGGGGGCGGAATAGGAGACGCGCCCGTGCGTGAGATCCGGTCATGTGACCTGTCTCTCTATGCTACGACATTCATTTCTTTGTCTTCAGCTGGGGACGTTTTGTAAATAGGACCATGCTTCAATTTAGCCTCTGGTAGGAGGTCAAGTGTAATGTTGGTTGGTCTGTGAGGTGGGAGTTCTTCCAATCTGGACTCATCAAATACATCTGCAAACTCTGTGTATTCCTCTGGTAATGTAGTTTTGGCTGCAATTTGGAGTATAGATGGAACTTCTAGGCAGTTTTTTGAGCAGAACTCGCTTGTGTATGCAATCGTTCTATTTTTCCAGTTAATTTGTGGATTATGTTTTTTGAGCCATGACATCCCAAGTACAATGGGATGTCTTCCAATGTTTGTGATGTGACATTCTATTTTGCTGGAATGTGTTCCCATGATAAGTTTAAATTTAGAATAGTGGGTGACTTTTCCAGACAAAACTTCCCGCCCATCTATGACTTGCAGGGTCTTGGGTTTTTCATGTTGAAAAAGGGGAAGGTTTGCTTCTTTTGCTAGAGAAGGGTTAATGAAGCAGGATGTTGCTCTGCAATCAAGGAGTGCTTGTCCAGAGAATTTTTTTGATTTGTTGACTGACTTAGAATCAGGAGCCATAGTTAGTGGATGAGCGGTGAAATCAAGGTATAATTGGTTTTCATTTGATATTGACATGATTTCAAGTTCATCCATGTTACCAGCTAATATATCACTGAGTACTTGGCTCCTTAATAAGCCTTGGTGACGTCTTTTCCCAACTCAATATCTGAAGAGATTTCTTCAATCTGGGCTTCAAATCCTGATGCTGTGTTCTTGGAAGGACAGACTCTTGTGAATGTCCTTTGCCACCACAGGTGAAGCAAATCATTGGTCCCTTTCCTTTGCCATCAAGGTCCATTGCATTGGGGTCTTTAGTGGGAGTGGATGATTTGGGGGTTTGGATTGTAGGAACATTGAAGGTAGTGGTTCTGGTGTCCTTTTGAATTGCTCCAAACAGGACGTTTCCTTTAGTTCCATTGTCCCAGAAAATTTGTGGAACTGGACAGCCTTTAGCGTTTCTGGTAATGCTTGAGATTTTGCCGTATTGCACTCCCCCTGTGGGTTTTGACATAAAGACGCGATCGTTTATATTGAACCATTGACCCAATGAGGTGTTTGGAGTGCTTGTGGCGGCCTTGGATGTAGTTTGTTTCGAAGTACTGGTTTGTAGGCTTTGGGTCTTTTTGGGTGCATTAATGGCATTCATTGTGGAATCAATCTCCAGGGCTCTTTTGCAAACTTGGTTGAATGTTCTTGTTGCTTTGTGGGGTTTAAAGTTCTGTGATACCATCGCCATCTTGATTTCATCTTTCAGACCATCATAGAAATCGTCACACAGTACTCAATCAGTGTATCCAAGTACTGATGAATATGTGACAAAGTGCCGTAGGTAATCTTGGACAGAGTTCTTTTGGACCAACTTCTTGTACAGTTGTCTATATCTGTCAATTTGGTGCACATCGCCAAACCTTGCTTGCATTTTGTTCCAGAATTCATCCATGTCATGTAGCCAATTGGTTGCTCCCCTTCTTGCCATATCTACATTGATTCCAGGTTGCATCCATACGTAGGCAGGCCCTTTGCAATAACCCATGATATAGGTGATTTTTTGTTCTGTGGTTGCTTGCAGGGATGTATGGTTTATGTACAACGTACATTGCGATTTAAATTTGTCAAACTTATCCACATCTCCAGAGAATTCCTCTGGGGGATGTGTTTTGAGTTTGTATCCTGGGGTAGTTGTTGATGTGGTAGTGGAGGGTGTTGCTCCCAGGTTTGCTAGTGATTGAGACACCGTGTTCATTAATTGGTGAAGAGGTGCAATCTGTGAGGTTTGGTTTTGAATTGCCATTATGTCCGCAACGGAGTTGTCAATTCCTTATTCTAGGGTAGTGGTGATGCTATTTAAAGCATTGATGTGGCCATTTATCTTTTGCACCTCATCTATTAGAGCATTGATTGCGTGTGCTACTACATTGGGTGGAGATGTTTCAGGAATTTGAGTGAACCCTCCTTGACTTGGTGATGGGGCTCTTGACATATTGAAGCAGGGAAAAGTGTGGGTTTATTGGGACCCGAGACTGTACAAAATATTGTGAATCCTTCTGCAAACTCTTCTATCTTTAATAACACGCAGACTTCTCAGAAACACCAATTCAAGAGTTTTGTCTTCCAGAAACAAAGCATTGATCACTCCTAGTTCGTTGTACTGTTTGTATATGTAGTTACAATGAATGTCTTCAATGAAGAGTTTTAGGGATTCTAGTCTAAGCTGTTCCCTGTGTTGTTCCTGTGTGAGTTGAGATCTTGGTCCCACTGGAAAGGGTTGGGTGTGATAGTATTAAGGTGATTTAGAAGGCGGTAATCCTGGTTAATAGGAATACACACTTCTGTTGCAAGATGACAGTATTTGCCCTTGATTTTATCTTTAAGGGTTTCAATTGTGCGCCACTGACATTTATTGTTGTTGATGAGGTTTTCAACCTTCCAAGTATGTTTTTCTTGTATTTTAATGAGTTGGTCGCAATTTTCAATCAGGACTTGGGTTTGTTCTTGCAGGTGCTTGACTTCCATATTGGTGTCAGCTAGGTTTATGCTTTGGACACAGTCTTGATTGGCTTGTTGCTTGTTTGTGTTGTCAAGGTTTATTTTGATGAACTTGATCCTTGAATGAAGTGCTTGATAATCGGCTTTGAGTTGATTGTGATTTTCGTCATTCCTGGTACGTTCAACCCCTAGTTCCTCTGCTTGTTCAACTTGATCTTTCTCTAGTACTTCAATTCGACTGTTTAATTTATTGACTTTGGTGTCTAGATCAAGCACGAAGTCTTTTAGTCTAAAGACTGCTTTGCAGAGGCTAAAAAATGCGGGAACACTTTTAAGGTTAATTAGTTAGTTACTAATTAATCCTTTTTTAGTGCATACTGATGGGAACGACGAGTTGATGTGGTTCTTGATGGATGTGAGTGTTAACTTGAGTGGTGCTCTGACCACTTTCCAGGTTGACTTGAGAGGATCTGGCTTCCTCAATATGTTTATTTGGATGTGAAGGGTGCTATACGCCAAGCTTTTGCTTTATATACTCCTTATCTGATCTTATCAATTATCAACAGCCTTGGACAGGCATGATAGTGACAGTGTGTGAGAGTGTCAGGGTGTATTTAGCTGACTAAAGCCGCTATGACCCAAAAGAGGACAATGATTGGGTTCACTGACAGTGTATAGCAACGTGGGACTACTGGTCTATATCAAGTATAGCTTGTCGTCCGTTGTACTATGCCCGTTTTCCCATGTACGTTCTATCTACTTGGTGGAAGAGCAGGGGCTTAAGGCTGATGCTAGAAGGGCTTGACCTAATGTCCTGACTTGGGTCAATTAGGTATATAAAAGGTGAAGGGGTTTGACTTAGATAAGTCTTAGGACCCAAGGAGTAGTGATAGTAAAGAGGAATTGATTGATCAAGTCCTAGTGGAGAGGAGGTCAAGCCTTGTTGTTAACCAGCTTGACCTCTGGGTTTATATACAGGAGGGATCAATGCCACATCATCAACTATCAGTGTGAGAAAGCTGAGTACAACCAATGATAAGCAAGATAAGAGGTATGACCTGACTTTCTAGAAGTTCCAGAAGCAACACCGATATCAAATGAGAAGACAAATACATCACATGATACAAGTTTAAGCGCCAGAGGACATTTGTACCAAAAAAGGAAAGTGTTTGGAAAAAAAAAAATCAGAATAAAATGTCTGAGCTTAGTCAGCTCATGACAGGCAGGTCCTTTGCTGTAACCCATGATGTAGGTTATTTTCTGCTCTGTGGTTGCTTGTGGGGATGTGTGGTTTATATACAAGGTGCATTGCGATTTAAACTTGTCAAATTTGTCCATATCCCCAGAGAATTCTTCTGGGGGGTGCATTTTGAGTTTGTATCCCGGAGTGGTTGTTGATGCAGCAGTGGAGGGTGTTGCCCCCAGGTTTGCAAGTGACTGGGACACTGCATTCATTAATTGGTGAAGGGGTGTGATTTGTGCAGTTTGATTTTGAATTGCAATGATGTCTGCAACGTTATTGTTGATTCCTTGTTCTAGGGTACAGGTGATACCGTTCAAGGCATTGATGTGACCATTAATTTTTTGCACTTTGTCTATTAAAGCATTGATTGCGTGTGCAGCTACATCAGGTCCGGATGGTGCCAAAATTTGGGTGAATCCCCCTTGACTTGGTGATGGGGCTCTTGACATGTTGGAGCAGGGAACAAGTAAATTTATTGGGATCCAAGACTGTACAAAATATGGCAAATCCTTCTTTGAACCCTCCTATCTTTGATGAAGCGCAGACTCCTCATAAACACCAATTCAAGATTTTGTCTTCCAAGAACAACGCGTTAATTACTCCTAGTTTGTCATACTGTTTGCATATATAGTTACAACAAATGTCTTCAATAAAGAGTGATAGGGACTCTAGTCTAAGCTGTTCCCTATGTTGTTCCTGTGTGACTCAAGGTCTTGGTCCCACTGAAAAGGGTTGGGTGCAATGGTATTAAGGTGATTTAGAAGGCGGTAATCCTGGTTAATAGGAATATGCATTTCTGTTGCAAGATGGCAGTATCTGCTCTTGATTTTGTCTTTAAGGGTCTCAATGGTGCACCACTGACGTTTGTTGTTGTTGATGAGGTTTTCGACCTTTTGAGTATGTTTCTCTTGGATTTTTATAAGTTGGTTGCAGTTTTCAATCAGGACACGGGTTTGTTCTTGTAGGCACTCAACTTCAATGTTGTTGTCAGCTAAGTTTATGCTTTGGACACAATCTTGATTGGCTTGTTGCTTGTTCATGTTATCAATGCTGATTTCGATGAACTCAAGCCTTGAGTGGAGTGTTTGATAATCAGCTTTGAGTTGGTTGTAGTTCTCATTGTTTCTTGTATGCTTGACACTTAGATCCTCTGCTTGTTCAACCTGATCTTCTTCTAGTACTTCAATTCGACTGTTTAATTTGTTGACTTTGGTGTCTAGATCAAGTACAAAGTCTTTTAGTCTAAAGACTCCTTTGCAGAGGCTAAAAAACACAGGGAACACTTTAAGGTTAATTAGTCAGTTACTAATTAATCCTTTTTTAGTGTGTACTGATGGAAACGACAAGTTGATGTGGTTTTTGATGGATGTGAGTGTTAACTTGGGTGGTGCTCCAACCACTTTCCAGGTTGGCTTGAGAGCATCTGGCTTCCTCAATATGTTTATTTGGATGTGAAGGGTGCTAGATGCTAAGCTTTTGCTTTACATACTCCTTATCTGATCTTATCAGTTATCAACAGCCTTGGGCGGGCGTGATAGCGACAGTGTAGGACAGAGTAAGTGTGTATTTAGCTGACTAAAGCTGCTATGACCCAAAAGAGGATAACGATTGGGTTCACTGACAGCATATAGCAATGTGGGACTACTGGTCTATATCCAGTCTAGCTTGTTGTCCGTTGTACAATGCCTGTTTTCCCATGTATGTTCTATCTACTTGGTGGAAGAGCAGGAGCTTAAGGCTGATGCTTAAAAAGGCTTGACCTAATGTCCTGACTTGGGTCAATTAGGTGTATAAAAGGTTAAGGGGTTTGACTTAGAGAAGTCTTAGAACCCAAGGAGTAATGGTAGTAAGAGGATTTGATTTAAGCAAGTCCTAGTGGAGAGGAGGTCAAGCCTTGTCATTAACTGGCTTGACCTCTGGGTTTATATACATGAGGGATCAGTGCCACGTCATCATCTATCAGTGTGAGAAAGCCAAGTACAACCAATGATAAGCAAGATAAGAGGTATGACTCAATATTCTGGAAGTTCTGGAAGCAGCACTGATGTCAAATGAAAAGACAAATACATCACATGATACAAGTTAAGTGCCAAAGGACATTTGTACCAAAAAAGGAAAGTGTTCGGAAAAAAGAATATAAAATCAGAATAAAATGTCTGAGCTTAGTCGGCTCATGACACCACTCCCTCAAACACTTACCCTAGAGATGATCCCTCCTTCAACCATGTTGACTGGTCAAAAGGCGCAGATGGAAGTGGCCATGTCAACATGGCAGGACAACCCATGGAGGACAACAACAAGGAAGCTGTCAAGGTCCCCGCACCCCCAAGTTCTGATACTGGGAATGACGTCGAACAAGAATGGGAGGCCATGTGGGACAAGGCATGGGCAAACGTTGAGACCCTTATTGCAGACGTTGGCAACGCCATTGCCAACATGGAGCCACACCCCCTGGCCAACTGAATGTCATGCAACACCAACATCCTTGAGGCCTACCACCTTGTCCAATGCGTGTCATGGAGCGTCAAGCAGCTCAACAAATGGCTTGACCACAGGCAGGAACAGTGCTCAAAACAGGAAGTGGCAGAGCTCAAGCAACTACAAGAGCAGCATCAAGAGGAGCTAGACTGCCTCTACCAGGAAAAGTGGGACCAAATGAACAAGGTCCTCAAGTCAGACATGCGCACCCCAGCAGAATGGGTTGGGTAGCTGCAGTTGAAGGAATGGGTTGCCCCCAAATAGGCGAGTGCACTCCACTACACTTGCCTTTGTGGGGGGGCAATGTCATGACCTGTCCCTCCCTCTTTCTCTGTTTGTGGACTTGTGGCTTGTACCAGCGCCTTAAGCGCCCTTGCCCTTTGTTGAGGCCTCTCCCTTGTTTAGTGAGGTGTATGGATGATGTGTCCCCATGAGTCATATGACTCATGCTGTCTTCTATTGGCTGGCCTGTGCAGCCCCCTTTATGACTCGGACTTTGACTCAGACTTGTGACTCATGTAGGTACTATGACTCACTTGTTCTCTGAGTATATATATGGGCTTGCAAGCATGGTCATCCCCAGCTTGCTTTTCCTTGTCAACTCTCCCTGCAGTGTGATTAGAGGCACTTGGCTACTTAGCCTTTGGCGCAGCCACTTGGACTTAGGAGCTAGTGACTTGTACTGACAAGACTATTGTTTGTCACCTTAGTGATAGAGTCTCAGAAGACTTATCACATATTGTTCTCACATCTCAAAGGCCATTAGCAGTTGTCAACCATAGGTATTAGCAGGTTGTGACAGTAATGTCAGGGCAACAGCAATGAGCTACTCAAAGGATGCGACCAATCGTTGTTGCAAATGGATAGTTGTCCCAAACATCAGAAGCAGGTTCTAGGGTTGGAGTGGTATGTGACATAGGCAAATGAGCCTTTTTTGCATTGCTAAGATCTGCAAGCAAAAAAATCTGCTTGATGTATTGTTCCATGGAAATGGTAAGGGTCTTGTTTGGATGCCCGCAAGTGATCTGCGTCCCTAGGAAAGATTTGGCTTTGCCAAGATCTTGGCAATTGAAAATCGATTTGATCTCATCTTTGATTTGTTGTATGTGACCAGGGGTGCAAGCAATCATGAAGTCGTCAACATAGCATACTAGAATGGAAATGACGCTGTGTTGGTTACAGATGAAAATGGAAATATTGACAGGATTCTCTTTGTAACCAAGGGTTGCAATCTTCTCGTTCTGGAATTGTTCCCATTGGTAACCGGATTGATGAGCACCATAAAGGGCTTTCTTGAGTTTCATCACAGTGGGTCCATGTTTCCCCAAACCTTCAGGGAATTTGACATAGAGGAGACAATTGATTGGGGCATGGATGTAAGCACCAGTTATGTCAATGATATGACAATCAAGATCTGCATGGGTGACCATATTGAGAACAATCCTGATGGCATCAAGATAAGGGGTGTTGGATGTGGTGTCATTGTATGATTTTCCAGGATGTTGTAAGCTTCTTCTTGGTGGCTATGAGACAAGCCGTGAGAGAGAGTGGATGGCACTAAGACCTGAGATACCTCTTGAATTGCACCACACTTAAGTGGCTGTAGACTCTTTGTCACAACCCTAACCAAACCTTGGAGGCCGAGACTCCACAGGCAGTGAGGATGGGGGTTGGGACAATGGCAAAGGTTGAATGGACGGCAACTAAGGCCTAAGTGAGTCACACGATGAGTGATGGGAAAACAACAAGAGAACAAGTCTTGTGGTAGCAAGACTTTTGTTGCTGGTATATGTACTATCTACTGTGGCTATGTACAATAGAGAGTATGCAACAAAGGGGAGAAAGCAGGAGTCCGAGAGAAGCGAGGACAGAACAAAGGAGGCGTGACAAGTCCATGGAAAACAAGGAACAAGTGAAGCTAGCCAGGCGAGCATGTCCCGCGGTTGTGGCTTACATAATAGCGACTAAATGCGCCAAGGTGAGCAGAACGAGACCAAACAGAGCAACAAACGAGGCAAACAAAAGGTCGTGACACTACCCCCCTTTCTAGGTCGGGGCCTACTCGGTAAAAGACAAAACAGACATATCAGAAGGCCCGTGGGCCACAAGCACAAACTCCGCCCCATCATCCAACACAAATGGGTCCTCAGCCGTCCCATTTCCCTTCCACAAACCGCAATCCTCCTCGTCCGTCAAGTCGATGATGGGGTTGGCACATTCGTTGTCCTGGGTGAGGTCAATGACCTCAAATGGGTGGCCAAGACGGGCCTTGCGCAAGGCGTCCATGATGCGGACTGCATTGTGGATGTCTTGGGCATGGAGGGCGATCCAGTTGCGCCAGCGCACGAGGGGCTTGCCCACAAAGGAGTGGGGGGCACGAGCTGACCAATAGCGGCCAGAGACAATGAAGTAGAAGGCCTGCTGGAGGCCTGAGTGCCAATAACGGCCCTTGTCACAGGTGGGTTTGAGCGTCCGCTTGAAGGACGCGGAGCAGGTATAGAGGTTGTCATAGACACGGACCATGAACGAGTTGGTGGATTGGCAGGGGGCAGGCATGGCGCAGGAGTGGGAGTACAAGGGGTGGATGTGTTAAGTGCACAGGAGAGGAAAGTAAAAACTTTTTGGTGGGGAGCTTGGACTCCCGCCGCTTCTTTAATACGTTTGGAATGCTGAATGGGCCGTTCTTCCTTTTCTTCGGCAGCTGAATCGTCCTTTGTCTCCTCATGGCGACGCTTCCTTCTAACCTTGGGGACTTCCTTGATGGCTTCTGGATGTTCCCTGTGGAACTCGCTAATGAGTTCTGATGCATTGCCAAGGTTCTCCACTGGTTCCCAGGAATTGTGTTCTGACATGTAGCCCTTCCACTTGACGTAGTACTTGAGGATTCCTCTTTCCACCTTGGAGGACAGGATCTGTTCAACTTCATATTCTTCCTCACCCTCAGGGGTCTCAATGGGTGGTGGTGGTTCAATAACGCGTCCCTCAATCTCATCTTCTTCATACTTGGCAAGGCGGGATACGTTGACTACCGGATGCATGGTCATGGATGGTGGGAGTTCCAGTTTGTATGCATTCCTTCCAACTGCTTCCAAGATTGTGAAAGGGCCCAGACACTTGTGAGAAAGTTTGATTGATGGTCAATTCGAAGAGATGTGATCATGACTGAGCCAAACTTTGTCCCCAATGATGAAGGGATCCTCTAGACGCCGTTGGTCCGCATATTCCTTGTCCCGTTCTTTACTCAGGGTCAGGCTTGCTTTGGCTTCTTCCAGGTTGTCATTGATGCGCTGGGCATGAGCTGAGGCTTCTGGAACTGAACCGTCTTCTAATGGTGTGCCATCAATGGAGGGGTGACAAGCCAAGTTGGCGAAGAAAGGGGTCATGCCAATGCTAGAGTGGAAGGAATTGTTATATGCAAATTTGGCAAAGGGAAGCAAAGAAGCCCCATCATGCTGTCTAAAGGTTACGTAGGTCCGCAGAAAGGCCTCTACCATTTGGTTGATTCGTTCCGTCTGGCCATCTGTCTCAGGGTGATAAGCGGTAGAGAGTCTGGGTCTAATCTTCAAGGCCTGATAGAGTTCTCTCATGAACCTTGATGCAAAGGTGGGGCCTCAATCTGACATGACTGTTTCCAGGGTACCATGCAGCTTCCAACAGTGTTCCATGAACAATTCTGCTAACTTGGGGGATGTGATCTTCTCAGCACAGGGAATGAAGTGTGCCATATTTGTGAGTGTGTCGACAATAACCAGAATAGAGTCTAGGCCTCTTGATAGGGGTAGTTTGACAATCATATCAACTGAAATGTGTTGCCAGGGTTTAGAGGGGAGCTCTAGTGGTTGCAATTCTCCTAGGGGGCACTGGTTGATTGGTTTGCTTTGTTGGCACAAGTCGCAGGATGACACGTATTTGTTGATAAATGCCTTCATTGATTGCCACCAGTATTCCCACTTGATCAATTCCAAAGTCTTTGCTTGCCCCATGTGACCGGCTGCCTTGTTGTCATGATGGAGCTCCAAGATTTGTCGCTTGAGCTTGTTGTTGCTAGGTACATAGACCCGACCTTTCCTGTTTAGCAAGTTATTTTGGATCTTCCAATCCTCAAATTCCTTCCGGACCGTGGCAGGTGCTTTCTCGGGTTGATTGCTGAGGAACGCCCAAATGGACTGGATGAATTCGTCACTTGGCAGCTGATTTTGAATGGAAGTGTGAATCTCCGCTGTTGATGCTATGCCAGTAGATGTTTCTTCGGCCAAATTGATGAAGATGTGAGGTGCAAGTAGGGGTTTTTGAGGGACTACCCCCCCTTCTAGATTGTGGTCGCTCCGCCGACTGAGTGCATTGGCTTTTCCATTGAGTCCGCCAGCCTGATATTTGATCTGGAAATTGAATTCTGACAGGAAGACCGCCCATCTGTTTTGACGCTTGGTGAGGACTTTGGAGGTCATGAAATACTCTAGATTCTTATGATTGGTGATGAGTAGAACCGGAATTTCTGTTCCTTCCAATAGATGACGCCATTCCTTGAAAGCTTTGATAATTGCCAGGAGTTCCTTATCAAAAATATCGTAGTTTTGCTCTGCTGGTGATAGGCTCTTGGACATGAAAGCGACAGGATGCAGTTTGCTATCCGTTCCATATTGACTAAGGACCGCTCCTGTGGCTTTGTCTGATGCGTCACATTCAATGATGAACCCTTTTTCTTGATCCGGTTGTAACAGGATGGGTGCTTGTAGAAATTCCTGGATCATTCTTTCGAAGCTAGCCTGTGTCTCTGCATTCCATTCCCAAGGTTTCCCTTTCATAGTGAGGTCATAGAGGGGTCTGGCAATGTGCGTATAACCCTTGATGAACCGCCTGTAGAAGTTTGCGAATCCCAGAAAGATTTGAACATTGGTAACATTCCTTGGAACTGGCCATTTTTTGATTGCCGACACTTTTTCTTCCTGCATCTCAACTGCTTCTCCCGAAATTACCAAGCCTAAATAGTCCACTTTTGGCACATGGAACGAACATTTCTTGAGGGAGCAATAGAGGCCCATCCGTCATAGTCTACGCAGTACTTCTTTGACATGAGCAGGGTGTTCTTCTGGGTTTTTGGAGAAGATCAAGATGTCGTCAATGTAAATTTCCACATAGACTCCTTTGATGTCCCTGAATTCTGCGTCCATCATGTTCTGGAAGGTTGCCGGTGCATTGGTCAGACCAAACGGCATGACCTTGGTTTCATAAAGGCCGTATTTTGTTCTAAATGCCGTTTTGTATACGTCTTCTTCAGCAACCCTGACCAGGTTGTAACCAGATTTTAAATCCAATTTGGTGAAGATCTTGGCTCCTTTAACTCGTTCGATGAGATCATCAGTCCTTGGGAGTGGGTAACGGTTTTTCTTTGTCCACCTGTTTAAGTACCTGTAGTCAATGCACAGTCTTGGTGGTTGGGGAACGCCGTCAATATCATGGCGACGGACAAACATGACTGGTGACGCCCATTCAGAGGTGGATGGAACAATGAATCCCTTTTCCAAGTTTTTGTCAATGCATGCTTTCAGGATTCGGTCTTCTTCTTTGGTTAACAAATAGACCACCCCAATCTTGGGTTTAGCGCCAGGTTCCAGTTCAATTTTGAGGTCATAGGGTCGATGTGGTGGGAGTTTATCAACTTCTTTTGCGACAAAAACGTCCTGAAACTCCAGATACTCATTGGGAAGTTTTCCCACTACCCGCCCTTCTAAAGCGCTGCACTCTCCGTAAAGACATTTGGATGCACAGAAGTGTGAATTGAATTCTAGTGTTCCTCCTGTCCAATTGATTTGTGGATTATGCGTTTTCAACCATGGTATGCCTCAGACTACTGTGTGTCGTCCCAAAGGCGCTACATCGCAAGTGATTTCCTCCACATGATCATTCATAATAATTTGGAAGGTAGCCTCCCACTCAATAAGTCCATTTGCTATTGGCCGTCCATCAATGACCTGCACCCGCCGCTCCACTTTCTTCTTTTTTGTAGGGATTTTATGTTTAGCGATATATTCAGAATTAATGAAGTTTCCGGAGGCACCGGAGTCAATCATAGCGACTGTGATAAGGTTTTTCAGGCTTTCAATTGTTATTGGCACACGGAGTTGGTCTGCGTATTTGGTGGAACATAAATATATTTCGTTTACAGACTGATTTCAATTCTCCATAGCAACGCGATCTAATTCTGTCTTCAGGGCGCCTGATGCTCCCTTCAGACACTGCCTTTTCCCGATTCCTCATCAGAAACTTCCTCCAAAGTGGCTATTTTGACAATGCAATTTTTGGCAATATGACCCTTCTTTTGACAGCAGTAACAGGTGAGTTCCGAAGTGCTAGATGCTGCCACCTCAACTCCTGCCATTGTGCGAGTGTTTAAGTGTAGGTAGGGGAATGGAAGTTCGCTTTCAGATCCGTCTTCCCATGTGATAGTAGGAGTCTTGAATCCTTTCTTGTTCTTGCCAATCTTTGTAATTTGTCCCCTGGTTGCGCCTTTTGGTCCCATGGTGTAAATCTTGTCCCCTTCCTTGAATTCCGTCTTCTGCGCCGTTGTGCTTGTGGTCACCTTTTTGAAGGTTCCGCTCGGTGTCGCCTTCTCCGGGCCCTTGGCCTTTTTCTCCAAATTTCGTGCAATAAGGTTTGTGTCAATCCTAGATGCATGATTCATCAACTGTGTGAGGGTAACAACGTGGCGATCAATGTTTTGAATTGACATGACATCTTGGATTTTGTCCTTGAGGCCAGAATAAAAATCGACTTTGAGGGTAGTCTCATTGTAGCCCAGAGCACTGGAATAAGTTCGGAAATTTGAAATATAATCAACCACCGACTTGGTTTGTTTCAGATTTCGATATTTCTGCCAGTAAACTTCCGCTTGCTCTACCTTGCCAAAGGCCTCTTCAAAGGCTTCTTCAAAGAGGGTCATGTTGTTAAGGATTGGTTGAGGGACACCAGCCATTTCCTGCTCAAGGAAAGGATGAATCCATTCCCTGGCTTCCCCCCTCAGGTATGAAATGATGAAGAGGATCTGCTGATCCACCGTATCATAACGCAGGTCCGAGGTACTGATGTAGAGGTTGCAGGCAAAGGTAAAGTCCCTAGCCTTCTGACCGCGTTTGCCGTTGTACTCAGGGGGTTTGCTGGCCGAACTCTTCTTGGAAGTCCGGGGGGCAGCAGGAGTAGTGCTAGTGGCAGGTGGAGCTGCGGGGGCTGGACCGAGTGTAAATCGCCCAATAGACCTTCCTAGTGCTTGTTGATTAAGAGGGGCCCCACCCTGAGGTTGTGATGCGTCAAGATTTCCCCCTCTTCCTTGGTTACCAGGCTGATAAGCGCATCCCCCAGCCTGGCAAATCAGAATGTCCATATTGTTTTGCATAGTATTGAGGAGCGCTTGATTGGTTTGAATGTCGGCTTGAGTGGCTTGAATGTTTTGAAGATTTAGGTCGCCATCCCCTGAATTGTAGAGTATCCATTGGTGGATATTATCAACACGTCTACTAGTGATTTTGACTTGTTGTGCGATTCTAAGTAGGAAGGCAGTGATATCCTCATTGGTGGTCCCGCAAGTGTTGTACCATTGACCACTTTCTAGATGGCTCTCGATATATTGGTCTGATGGTCTGGTTTCCACTCGTCCACTTGCTTCTGGTTCTGGGGCTTGGAGATCCCCAGTGCGCATGGAGGCATTATCGCGGTTCGCGTTGGGTGGCAACAATGTAGCCGCTGGGGCCCCTACACCAAATGATACTTGATACAGCTCGGTTCCCTGAACTCTAGGATCCAATCGAGAGGTCCCTGTCTTGCCTGACATGATGCCGGTTGCACTTGGAATCTGGGATGTTGAGCGTCCTAGGCTGAAAGTTCTACTGATGTGTCCTGAAACCGATTCCCCCTGTGGGTAAACCAACATGAGCTATAATAAGTGCGCTTCCTGGTGCGCTGCGACCAACTATGGCTAGTAGTGTTGATTATCAAAAATGAAAAGTCCCCTGGGTAGAGATAGATAGAAGGGGGAACCTAGTTGACGGTAGGTTCAAGGCAAAAGTATCAGAGGTCCTTGTTCCAATAGAATATATGAGCGGCGCTTCCTGATTAGGTGGCAACGGCTCAGTGATATCAGAGGATAGGGGACGTTGTCAACGTGCTAATGGATGCAAGCTGCAATATGCCTTGATGTGTAAATGATGCAGGGGAGAGATAGGGGTATTAGCCATCAATGGTGAAGGGTGTGCAGTGCTCAGAGATAACCCGGTGATGATAAACCTGGTTCCGACAGCGACGAAGGCTGTATCCATGACGAAGGCGAAAAGACTTGTTCTAGTGTCACAACCCTAACCGAACCTTGGAGGCCGAGACTCCACAGGCAGTGAGGATGGGGGTTGGGATGACGGCAAAGGTCAAATGGACGGCAACTAAGGCCTAAGTGAGTCACGCGATGAGTGATGGGAAAATGACAAGAGAACAAGTCTTGTGGTAGCAAGACTTGTGTCGCTGGTATATGTACTATCTACTGTGGCTATGTACAATAGAGAGTATGCAACAAAGGGGAGAAAGCAGGAGTCCAAGAGAAGCAAGGACAGAACAAAGGAGGTGTGACAAGTCCATGGAAAACGAGGAACAAGTGAAGCTAGCCAGGCGAGCATGTCCCGCGGTTGTGGCTTATATAATAGCGACTAAATGCGCCAAGGTGAGCAGAACGAGACCAAACAGAGCAACAAATGAGGCAAACAAAAGGTTGTGACACTCTTGAGGGTAGGGGTGGTTCAAAGTGTCACTCAGAGGGAATGTTTGACAAGACAAAACAAGCTGGGGTTACCAGGCTTGTTGGTCCTCTATATATATTCACAAATTGGCCAAGTCATACAAAGCGCAGCCACACAAGTCAAAACAGTCTGCCAATCAGGAGTGTCCATGTGAGTGATGCTGTATGAACAGACATGACTCATACAAAAGCACAGCCACATTACACAGTGTAACAGAGAAAACCACAAGAAGGTGGCAATGTGGCAGATGGAAACAGAAACACAACACAAGGCAAACTACAAGTGGGCAAGAAAACAGACAAGTCTGATGGAGGGAGCTGGCTCACAACATTACTCCCCCCCAAGAGCCCATCTAGGGGACCTGGATGGGCCTCACTGGATCTCACAAGCTTTGCTTTTGGCAAGCAAATGCTCTTCCAGGCCTTCATCCTCCTCAATGGTCAAATCAATGGGGTTGAACACAGTGTTCCCCGGCTTGTTGCAGTAATCTTCCCATGCCTCCCATACCTCTGGCTATGTCCAGTCTGCCCTTGACCAATCCAAAACCCTCTCCTGCTCCTCCACAAAGTCCTTATCCCACATATGCGCGTCACCCTCCACTGCCTTCCATTGCGACACATCTGCATCCTTCTCCTGCCACCAGTATGGCTTCCATTCAAACTTCTCCCTCTGGTAGTGTCCCCTTTCCATCCTCCAGTCCGCCAGGTCCCTTTCAAAGTTTGCATCCCATGCGTCGTTCCAACGGGGCCTCAAAGATGGCGCCCTTCCCTGGTATCCTGGGACCCATTTGCTGCTGTAGGCCCCTTCTTGGCCCCACTCCACCACTCCGAGTATGTGAGTCGACAACAGTACAACCTCAGAGACTTGAAAGGCAGCGCATCCTTGGCACACAAATATGTCTTTTCGCTGCAGCTGCATCTAGGTTGGCCATTTTTTCCCCACCCATTGGAATTTGCCCAGGTCTGAGTGGAGCTTGTTGTCCAATGCATGGAATTGCATGTGCCCTGGACCTTGCTGGGAGCATTTGAAGATGTAGAGGGTGGCTCCTGAGTCCAGGATGCGCGTGGTTTGGAAGGCTGGTCCTTCAATGACACGGATGAGGTTGTTGGCAATGGTGGAGCGGGTGACAGCGGGCATTGTGAGTTGCAGCAAAGGTTCAGAGCAAATAAGTTGTGGTTGGGGGATGAGTATGAGCAAGTTTTGCAGATGTCACTATGGATTGTGCTGTCATGAGCTGACTAAGCTCAGACATTTTATTCTGATTTTATATCTTTTTTTCCGAACACTTTCCTTTTTTGGTACAAATGTCCTCTGGCGCCTAACTTGTATCATGTGACGTATTTGTCTTTTCATTTGATATTGGTGCTGCTTCCAGAACTTCCAGAATGTCAAGTCATACCTCTTATCTTGCTTATCATTGGTTGTACTTGGCTTTCTCACACTGATAGATGATGACGTGGCACTGATCCCTCATGTATATAAACCCGGAGGTCAAGCCAGTTAATGACAAGGCTTGACCTCCTCTCCACTAGGACTTGATCAATCAATTCCTCCTATTATCACTACTCCTTGGGTTCTAAGACTTATCTAAGTCAAACCCCTTCACCTTTTATATACCTAATCAACCCAAGTTGGGACATTAGGTCAAGCCTTTCTAGCATTGGCCTTAAGCCCCTGCTCTTCCACCAAGTAGATAGAACATACACGGGAAAACGGGCATAGTACAATGGATGATAAGCTATACTTGATATAGGCCAATAGTCCCACGTTGCTATACACTGTCAGTGAACCCAATCATTGTCCTCTTTCAGGTCATAGCAGCTTTAGTCAGCTAAATACACCCTTACTCTGTCATACACTGTCACTATCACACCTGCCCAAGGCTGTTGATAATTGATAAGATCAGGTAAGGAGTGGATAAAGCAAAAGCTTTGCGTATAGCACCCTTCACATCCAAATCAACATCTCAAGGAAGCCAGATCCTCTCAAGTCAACCTGGAAAGTGGTTGGAGCACCACTCAAGTTAACACTCACATCCATCAAGAATCACATCAACTCGTTGTTCCCATCAGTACACACTAAAAAAGGATTAATTAGTAACTAACTAATTAACCTTAAAAGTGTTCCCTGCATTTTTTAGCCTCTGCAAAGCAGTCTTTAGACTAAAAGACTTCGTGCTTGATCTAGACACCAAAGTCGACGAATTAAACAGTTGAATTGAAGTACTAGAGAAAGATCAAGTTGAACAAGCAGAGGAACTAAGGGTTGAACGTACCAGGAATGACAAAAATCACAATCAACTCAAAGCCGATAATCAAGCACTTCATTCAAGGATTGAATTCCTCAAAATAAACATTGACAACATGAACAAGCAACAAGCCGATCAAGACTGTGTACAAAGCATAAACCTAGCTGACACCAATATGGAAGTCGAGCGCCTGCAAGAACAAACCCGAGTCCTGATTGAAAATTGCAACCAACTCGTTAAAATACAAGAAAAACATACTTGGAAGGTCGAAAACCTTATCAACAACAATTAACGTCAGTGGCGCACAATTGAAACCCTTAAAGACAAAATCAAGGGCAAATACTGTCATCTCACAACAGAAGTGTGTATTCCTATTAACCAGGATTACTGCCTTCTAAATCACCTTAATACTATCACACCCAACCCTTTCCAGTGGGACCAAGACCTCGACTCACACAGGAACAACACAGGGAACAGCTTAGACTAGAATCCCTAGAACTCTTCATTAAAGGCGTTCATTGTAACTACATATATGAACAGTACGACGAACTAGGAGTGATCAACGCTTTGTTTCTGGAAGACAAAAATCTTGAATTGGTGTTTCTGAGAAGTCTGCGCGTTATTAAAGATAGAAGAGTTTGCAGAAGGATTTGCAATATTTTGTATGGTCTTGGGTCCCAATAAATCCACACTTTTCCCTGCTCCAATATGTCGAGAGCCCCATTGCCAAGTCAAGGAGGGTTCACTCAATTATCTGAAACATCTCCACCTGATGTAGTAGCACATGCAATCAATGCTCTAATAGATGAGGTGCAAAAGATAAACGGCCGCATCAATGCTTCAAATAGCATCACCACTACCCTAGAATAAGGAATTGACAACTCCGTTGCGGACATAATGGCAATTCAAAACCAAACCTCACAGATTGCACCTCTTCATCAATTAATGAACACGGTGTCTCAATCATTAGCAAACCTGGGAGCAACACCCTCCACTACTGCATCAACAACTACCCCAGGATACAAACTCAAAATGCATTCCCCAGAGGAATTCTCTGGAGATGTGGATAGGTTTGACGAATTTAAATTGCAATGTACTTTGTACATAAACCATACATCCCTGCAAGCAACCACAGAACAAAAAATCACCTCTATCATGGGTTATTGCAAAGGCCTGGCTACGTATGGATGCAGCCTGGAATCGATGTAGATGCGGCAAGATGGGGAGCAACCAATTGGCTACACAACATGGATGAATTCTGGAATGAAATGCAAGCAAGGTTTGGCGATGTGCACCAAATTGACAGATATAGACAACTGTACAAGAAGTTGGTCCAAAAGAACTCTGTCCAAGATTACCTACGGCACTTTGTCACATATTCATCAGTACTTGGATACACTGATTGAGTACTGCGTGACAATTTCTATGACAGTCTGAAAGATGAAATCAAGATGGCGATGGTATCACAGAACTTTAAACCCCACAAAGCAACAAGAACATTCAACCAAGTTTGCAAAAGAGCCCTGGAGATTGATTCCACAATGAATGCCATTAATGCACCAAAAAAAATCCAAAGCCTACAAACCAGCACTTCAAAACAAACTACACCCAAGGCCGCCACAAACTCTTCAAACACTTCACTGGGTCAAAGGTTTAATATAAACAATTGTGTCTTTATGTCAAAACCTACAGGGGGGGTGCAATATGGCAAAATCTCAAGCATTACCAGAAATGCTAAAGGCCGTCCAGTTCCACAAATTTCCTGGGACAATGGAACTAAAGGAAATGTTCCGTTTGGAGAAATTCAAAAGGACACCGGAACCACTACCTTCAATGTTCCTACAATCCAAACACCCAAATCATCCGCTCCCGCTAAGGACCCCAGTGCAATGGACCTTGATGGCAAAGGAAAGGGACCAATGATTTGCTTCACCTGTGGTGGCAAAGGACACTCAGCAAGGGTCTGTCCTTCCAAGAACACAGCATCAGGATTTGAAGCCCAAATTGAAGAGATCTCTTCAGATATTGAGTCGGGAAAAGACATCACCAAGGCTTATTAAGGAGCCCAGTACTTGGTGACATATTAGCTAGTAATATGGATGAACTTGAAATCATGTCAATATCAAATGAAAACCAATTATACCTTGATTTCACCGCTCATCCACTAACTACGGCTCCTGATTCTAAGTCAGTCAACAAATCAAAAAAATTCTTGGGACAAGCACTCCTTGATTGCGGCGCAACATCCTGCTTCATCAACCCTTCCCTAGCAAACAAAGCAAACCTTCCCCTTTTTCAACATGAAAAACCCAAGACCCTGCAAGTCATAGACGGGCGGGAAGTTTCGTCTGGAAAAGTCATCCACAATACTAAATTTAAACTTATTATGGGGACACGTTCCAGTGAAATAGAAGGTCATGTCACAAACATTGGAAGACATCCCATTGTACTTGGGATGTCATGGCTCAAAAAACATAACCCACAAGTTAACTGGAAAAATAGAACGATTGCATACACAAGCAAGTTCTGCTCAAAAAACTATCTAGAAGTTCCATCTACACTCCAAATTGCAGCCAAAACTACATTACCAGAGGAATACAAAGAGTTTGCAGATGTATTTGATGAGTCCAGATTGGAAGAACTCCCACCTCACAGACCAACCAACATTTCACTTGACCTCCTACCAGAAGCTAAATTAAAGCATGGCCCTATTTACAAAACATCCCCAGCCGAAGATAAAGAAATGAAGAAAGTATTGGAAACCCTCATCCAAAGGGGACACATTCAACTTTCCAAGTCTCCTTTAGCATTGCCGGTTCTATTTGTCAAAAAATCCCATCCAGAAGATCCAAACAACCCAGAGCTACGCTTTTGCGTTGACTATAGATATGTGAATTTGCTATGCAAATTCAATGCGAGCGGAATCCCTCTTGGGGATCAATGGTTAAGGGCCCTGGAAGGATTTGTCATTGGTACCACTCTGGATTTGGCACAAGGATTCCATCAACCCTGAATAGCAGCAGGACACGAATGGAAAACAGCCTTCAAAACTCAGTATGGCATGTATGAATGGAAAGTCATGCCCTTCAGTCTCAAAAACGCCCCATCAAGCTTCCAGTCCCTAATGAACTCTATATTCAGGGACATTATGGGGATTTTTGTGCTTGTTTACATTGATGATATCTTCAATTTTTCCAAACAAGTCGAAGATCATCCTGGACACGTCAAAGAGGTGCTAAGAAGACTAAGGGAACACAAGTTGATCCCGAAACTGAGGAAATGCAGATTCCACCAAACCAAACTGGACTGGGTAGGACTGGTCATTTCCAATAAAGGAATTGAAATGGATCAAGAAAAGGTCATGGTGGCTATGAATTGGAAAGCTCCTAAGAACATTAAACAAGTTCAGGAGTTCCTAGGATTCGTAAATTTCTATCAAAGGTTCATTCAAGACTTTGCTGGCAAAGCCAGACCTCTATACGACTTACTCAAGAAGGATCAAAAGTGGCAGTGGACAAGCAAAGAACAAGACGCCATGAATGCACTGAAGGAAGCTCTTAAAATGGCACCTGTAATGATGCAGCCTGATCAAAATAAGGAGGTTTTCCTCAAAACAGATGCGTCAGGATTCGCCACAGGAGCAGTTTTATCTCAAAAGGATGAAGAAGGGAAATTACATCCAGTAGCTTTCCTTTCTAAATCACTAAATCCGGCTGAACAAGACTACAACGTTTTCAACAAAGAACTATTGGCAATTATTAGGGCCTTCAAAGAATGGCAGCACTTACTTGAGGGCACAGAAAGAGCTGTTCAAGTCATAACAGATCATAAGAACTTGGAATACTTCTCATCATCCAAACAACTGAACCAACGCCAAATCCGTTGGATGAACTTCCTAGTGGACTTCAACTTCCAAATCATGTACAGGCCAGGAAATCAGAACAAAAAAGCAGACATTCTCTCAAGGTGATATGACCTAGAACCTTTGGGGGGGGGTAGAGAACCAAGTTCTCCTCAAACCAGACATTTTTATTTTGGCTATTACCCCTGACCAGGAGATTAACAACCTAATCAGAGAAGCAATCCTCAAAGATTCCAGATTAGAAGAAGCTCACAATAAGCTGAGAAATGGAGAAAAGGTCAAAGATTGGGAATACAAAGAAGGACTCCTAATGTTCAAGGGAAAGATCTTTGTCCCCAGGGATGAAACAGTCAGAAACCTGATATTGGAATTGCGCCATGACAATATTACAGCTGGGCATCCTGGACAAGTCAGAACACTGGAATTGATTGCAAGAACCTACTACTGGCCAACCATGAAGAAATTCATCAACTCTTACATGTCACACTGCAAAACATGCATTTGAGTTAAACCATCAAACCAACTCCCCACAGGACTACTGTGCCCGTTACATATTCCTGAGAGACCTTGGGAAGAAATCTCCTGTGACATGATTGTAGGGCTCCCTGAGTCAGAAGGATATGACGCAATCCTAACAGTCGTATATTGGTTCTCCAAAATGGCACATTATCTCCCTTGCAAATCAACAGCCACAGCAGTAGACATAGCCAATATCTTTGTTGCAAACATTTGGAAACTTCATGGCACCCCAAAGGCAACAGTCTCGGATAGAGGTTCCACCTTCAACTCAAAGTTCATTAAGCATCTATATAAGCGGTTGGATGTAAAACCCACCTTCAGCACAACCTATCATCCAAGGACAGATGGACAGTCAGAACGGGCAAACCAATTTGTTGAACTCTTTATCAGGGCTTTTGTCAACCACAGGCAAAACGACTGGGTAGCCCTACTCCCTATGGCAGAATTTGCTTACAACAATGGAATTCAAGCATCCACTGGCAAAACCCCTTTCCAGATCTACCAAGGTTTCAACCCTAGAATGAACATCAGGGAAGAATCAGACTATATGGTTCCTGAAGCTGATGCCCATGCGGAATTCTTGTTGAAAGGATACAATGAAGTCAAAGCCGCTCTCATTTTAGCAAACCAATCCTACAAACACTATTTTGATAAAGGAGCCAAAGAACCAGAAGAGATAAACCCTGGAGATAAAGTCTGGCTTAGTCATCAAAACATATCCACAGACAGACCTTCAGTAAAACTCTCCTACAAAGTTTTAGGTCCTTACAAAGTACTGGAATAAGTAGGGACTCATGCCTTTAGACTGGAGTTACCAGAATCAATGAAGATTCATCCTGTCTTTCATGGCATGCTGCTAAAGAAATTTCACTCTGATCCCCATGGTTGCAAACCCGCTCAACCACCCCCTATTGTCACACAAGAAGGAGAAGAAGAATGGGAAGTTGAAGAGATCCTTAATTCCAAGAAAATCCGCCAACAATGTCACAACCCTAGTTGAACCTTGGAGGCCAAGACTCCACAGGCAGTGAGGATGGGGGTTGGGGCAATGACAAGGGTCAAATGTATGGCGCTTAGGCCTAAGTGAGTCACGTGATGAGTGATGGGGAAAACAACAAGAGAACAAGTCTTGTGGAGGCAAGACTTGTGTCGCTGGTATATATACGCGCTACTGTGGCTATGAACAATAGAGAGCAAGCAACAAGGGAAACCAAAAGGAGGGAAAGCAAGAGTCCAAGAGAAGAGAGGAAAGAACAAAAGAAACATGATAAGTCCATGGAAGCCAAGGAGATAAGGGAACAGGCCAGGCAGGCATGTCCCGCGGTCAAGGCTTACATAAAGGCGACTAAATGCGCCAAGGCGAGAAGAACAAGACCAGACACAAGGCAACAAAACAACAAGAAGAGGACAAGAAAAGGTTGTGACACTACCCCCCCTTCTAGGTCGGGGCTCACTCCACCAACACAAACTCCTCAGTGTCATTACATACAAATGGGTCCTCAGCTGACCCTGTCCCTGTCCACACCCCATAATTCTCCTTGTCATCCGTCAAATCAATTACCGCCTCCTCCCTAACCTCTAGGTTGACAGTGAGGTCAACTATTGCAAATGGATTGCCTCCGAGATGGACCTTGTGAGACCTATCCATGATCTCAAGGGCGTTGTGGATGTCATTGGCTGCGTAGGCAATCCAGTTGCGCCAGCGGACAAGGGGGCAACCAACGAATGACCTGGGGGCCTCTCCTGACCAGTAGCGTGCGGATATGATAAAATAGAAATGTTGGTGCACGCCGGGATGCCAGTACATGCCTTGCTCCTGGGGGGGCATGACTTCGAGGGACCGCTTGAAGGTGGCCGAGCAGGTGTAAAGGTCATGGTAGACCCAGACCATGACTGAGTTGGTGGATTGGCGTTGGGAGGACATGGTGCAGCAAATGAGGTGGGAGTTGAGGGTTGTAGCATAGGACTGGAGCAGGTAAAAGTTTTTTGATGAGGGACTTGGATCCCAGCAGCCTCTTTTATACGCTTAGAATGCCTAATGGGCTGTTCTTCCTTGTTATCAGCTGTCAAGTCATCCCTTGTTTCCTCATGGCAATGCTTCCTGGTAACTCTGGGGACTTCTTTGATGGCATCTGGATGTTCCTTGTGGAACTCATTCATGAGTTCTGATGTGTTGCCAAGGTTCTCCAAGGGTTCCCAAGAGTCATGTTCCGCAGTGTAGCCCTTCCATTTGACGAAATATTTCAGGATTCCTTTCTCCAACTTGGAACTTGGGATGCGTTCTACCTCATATTCTTCTTTGCCTTCTGGTGTCACGATTGGTGGGGGTGGATCCACATGGCGGCCCTCAATTTCATCTTCCTTGTATTTGGCTAGGCGTGATACATTGATTACTGGATGCATGGTCATAGAAGGCGGGAGTTGTAGTTTGTATGCGTTCCTCCCTACTGCTTCCAGGATAGTGAAGGGGCTGAGTTGTTTATGCAATAATTTCAAGGATGGCCGATTGGTCGTGATGTGATCATGGCTTAGCCAAACCTTATTGCCCAGGATAAAGGGGTCTCCTTGCCGTCTTTTGTCTGCATATTCCTTGTCCTGTTCTTTGCTCAGGGCCAAACTAGTCTTAGCTTTGTCCAGGTTGTCTTGGATACATTGCGCATGTGCCGCAGCTTCTGGGATGGAACCATCTTCCACTGGTGTACCTTCAATTGATGGGTGGCAAGCCGTGTTGGCAAAGAAAGGTGTCATACCAACGCTAGAATGGAACGAGTTGTTATATGCAAATTTGGCAAAGGGTAAAAGTGAAGCCCAGTCGTGTTGCTTGAAGGCGCAGTATGTCCAAATGAAAGCCTTGACCGTTTGATTGATGCGCTCCATTTGGCTGTCAGTTTCAGGGTGGTAAGCTGTAGAAAGTCTAGGCCAGATGTTCAGGGCCTGATAGAGCTCCTTCATGAATTTGGATGCAAAGGTTGGTCCACAATCTGATACAACTGTTTCTGGGGTGCCATGTAGCTTCCAGCAGTGTTCCATGAAGAGTTCTGCAAGCTTGGGTGACGTGGTTCTTTCAGTGCATGGGATGAAGTGTGCCATCTTGGTCAGGGTGTCAACAATGACCAATATTGAGTCTAGGCCCTTGGACAGGGGGAGTTTGACAATCATATCAACCAAAATGTGTTGCCAGGGTTTGGAGGGGAGTTCAAGTGGTTGTAATTCCCCCAGAGGTCATTGATTGATGGGTTTTGACCACTGGCATAAATTGCATGATGACATGTATTTGTTGACATAGGCCTTCATGGACGGCTGCCAACACTGCCATTTGATCATTTCCAGTGTTTTTGCTTGACCCATGTGTCCAACTGCTTTGTTGTCATGGTGGAGTTCTAGGATCTGGCGCTTGATCTCATTGTTGTTTGGGATGTAGATCCTTCCTTTGCGGTACAGCATGTCATTCCTAATCTTCCAGTCTTTGAATTCTTTTTGTACCAAGGCAGGCGCTTTTTCTGGGTGGTTGCTAAGGAAGGCCCAGATTGATCTAATGTATTCATCTTTTTGTGTCTGATCCTTGACTGCTTGCCCAATATCTGAGGTCAATGCCATACCCTGAGGTCCCTCTTCTGCCAAATTGATGAAGAGATGCGGCAAAAGTAGGGGTTTTTGAGGGACTACTCCCCCTTCTAGGTCGTGGTCACTTTGTTGACTGAGTGCATCCGCTTTGCCATTAAGGTTGCCAGCTCTGTACTTGATTTGGAAGTTAAACTCCAAGAGGAAGACGGCCCATCTGTTCTGTCTTTTTGTTAACACTTTAGAGGTCATGAAATATTCCAGGTTTTTGTGATCTGTAACAAGCAATACTGGGATCTCTGTTCCTTCCAAAAGATGACGCCATTCTTTGGATGCTTTGATGATTGCCAAGAGTTCCTTGTCAAAGATGTCGTAGTTTTGTTCTGCTGGGGATAGGCTTTTGGACATAAATGCGACAGGGTGGAGTTTGTTGTCAGGGCCATATTGGTTAAGGACTGCTCCTGTAGCTTTGTCTGATGCATCACATTCGATGATGAACCCTTTGTCTTGGTCAGGTTGTAGAAGGATGGGCGCCTTGATGAATTCCTTGATTAGTCCCTGGAAGGCAAGTTCCGCTTCTGTTCCCCATTCCCATTGTTTTGTTTTCATTGTCAAATCATACAGGGGTCAAACTATATGGGTATAATTTCGGATAAAACACTGGTAAAAATTCGCAAATCCCAGGAACGTCTGCACATCTGTAACATTCTTGGGTGTTGGCCATTTTTTGATTGTCGAGATTTTTTCCTCTTGCATCTCGACCAGTTCTCCTGATATGACTAGCCCTAGGTAGTCTACCTTAGAGATATGAAAGGAGCATTTCTTGAGGGAGCAATAGAGACCCAGGCGTTGTAGACGGCGCAGGACCTCCTTCACGTGCATGGGATGTTCTTTGGGATTTTTGGAGAAGATTAGGATATCATCAATGTAGATTTCCATGTACACCCCTTTGATGTCCCTGAACTCAGCATCCATCATGTTTTGAAAGGTGGCCGGTGCATTAGTGAGGCCAAAAGGCATGACTTTTGTTTCAAACAGTCCATATTTGGTTCTGAATGCTGTTTTGTGAACGTCCTCATCTGCTACCCTGACCAGGTTGTACCCAGATTTGAGATCAAGTTTGGTGAATATCTTGGCACCCTTAACCCGTTCAATACGATTGTTGGTTCTAGGCAGTGGGTAATGGTTTTTCTTGGTTTGGCTGTTGAGGTATCGATAATCCATGCACAATCTTGGGGGTTGGGGAACGCCTTCTATATTGTGCCGCTTGTCAAACATTACTGGTGATGCCCATTGGGAGGTGGAGGGAACAATGAATCCTTTGTCCACATTTTTGTTGATCCATTTTCTCAAGATTTGATCTTCTTCCTTAGTGAGGGAGTATACCACACTGATTTTGGGTTTAGCACCCAGTTCCAATTCAATTTTGAGGTCATATGGTCAATGTGGCGGTAGCTTGTCCACTTCTTTGGAAACAAAAACATCCTTGAATTCCGTGTATTTGTTGGGAAGTTGGCCAACTACTCCCCCTTCTATGGCGTTGCAGTCCTCATATAGACATTCTTCCTTGCAGTAGTCTGATTCAAATTCTAATGTTCCTGCTGCCCAATCAATTTTTGGGTTATGTTTTTTCAACCAGGGAATACCCAGAACCACAGTGTGTCGGCCTAATGGTGCAATATTGCAAGTAATTTCTTCCACATGATCATTCATAATGACTTGGAAGGTGCATTCCTTGTCAATTAAACCATTTGCTATTGGTTGGCCATCTATCACCTGGACCCTTCTTGCTGTCTTCTTCTTTTTTGTTGGGATTTTGTGTTTCTTTACATATTTGGAGTTAATGAAGTTTCCCAATGCCCCTGAGTCAATCATGGCTATGGTAATAAAGTTTTTAAGGCTTTCAATTGTGATGGGAACGCAAAGCTGGTCTGCATATTCGGTGGAACAAAGATATATTTTGTTTACAGACTGCTTCCAATTTCCTGAGATTACACGATCTAATTCCGACTTCAGGGCGCCTGATGCTCCCCTCAATTGCTGCCTTTTCCCAACTCTGAATCACTGGTGACAACTTCTTCCAGGGCTGCTATTTGCGTTTGACAATCTTTAGTGATATGCCCCTTTTTCTGGCAGCAATAACAGGTGGTTTTGCTTGTGACCACTGCTACTTCCACCCCAGCCTGATGAACATCTGGTTTGATGAAGCTTAAGGGGATTTCCGATGTTGTTCCATCAGCCCATTTGACCTTGGGGGTAAGGAAACCGCATTTGTTTTTGCTAATTGACTCGATTGTGCCCTTCTTGCCGCCCTGGGGAGTTACCATGTAGATTGCCTCTCCTTTCTGATATCTATGCACTGTTGCGCTTGTGGTTACCCGCTTCTGGGTGCCACTCAAAGTCGCCCTCTCCAAGATGTTGGTTCCCTTTTTCTCCATGTTCCTTGCAATGAGCGCAGCATGAATTTCCTGGGTCCTAGTAAACAGTTCCTGTAATGTTGCAATGTGACGATTATAGGCCTGGGAGGTTAGCATATCCTTGATGTTGTCCTTGAGCCCCGCATAGAAGTCGTCTTTCAGGGTCTGCTCATTGAGGCAAGACTTGTGTTGCTGGTATATATACGCGCTACTGTGGCTATGTACAATAGAGAGCAAGCAACAAGGGAAACCAAAAGGAGGGAAAGCAAGAGTCCGAGAGAAGAGAGGAAAGAACAAAGGAAATGTGATAAGTCCATGGAAGCCAAGGAGATATGGGAACAGGCCAGGCAGGCATGTCCCGCGGTCAAGGCTTACATAAAGGCGACTAAATGCGCCAAGGCAAGAAGAACAAGACCAAACACAAGGCAACAAAACAACAAGAAGAGGACAAGAAAAGGTTGTGACAGACAACTCCACTATTATGTCAAATGGAAAGGATACTCTCATGCAGACAATTCTTGGCAATCAAAGGAAGACCTCAAGAATGCTCCCGAACTAGTTGATAAATTTCACAGACTCCATCCCACCGCGCCAGGCCCTTAGGAGGGAGTAATGTCATGAGCTGACTAAGCTCAGACATTTTATTCTGATTTTATATCTTTTTTCCGAACACTTCCCTTTTTTGGTACAAATGTCCTCTGGCGCCTAACTTGTATCATGTGACGTATTTGTCTTTTCATTTGATATTGGTGCTGCTCCCAGAACTTCCAGAATGTCAAGTCATACCTCTTATCTCACTTATCTTTGGTTGTACTCGGCTTTCTCACACTGATAGATGATGACGTGGCACTGATCCCTCATGTATATAAACCCAGAGGTCAAGCCAGTTAACGACAAGGCTTGACCTCCTCTCCACTAGGACTTGATCGATCAATTCCTCCTATTATCACTACTCCTTGGGTTCTAAGACTTATCTAAGTCGAACCCCTTCACCTTTTATATACCTAATCAACCCAAGTCAGGACACATGCCCCTCCTCCCTTTTATCTTTCCTGGAATGTAGTTAGATGGTGTTGGAGCCTTGGGGTGTCGGTGTAGAAAGTCCTTGATGATCTTGGACAGGTGACCAATATCTTCTGCCCTTTGTTCCATGTCTTCTTCATCTCCGTAACCTTTCCATCTGACCCTGTAAAAAAGTCCATCCTTTGTTTCCTTCCAGTCCAGAATTTTTTCTACTTCATATTCATCTTCTCCTTCTTCTGTTATGATCAGTGGCGGTTGGGGTTGGTTTCTTCTGAATTCTGTGTCTTCTTTGTAAGGGCTGAGCAAGTCAATGTGGAAAACAGGGTGTACCCTCATTGTTGCTGGCAAAATGAGCTCATAAGCGTGTGACCTATCTTTTGCTTCACAACAAATGGCCCATGCTTTTTGTTATCCAGCTTCTTTGAGGGTCTTTTTGTTTGGATGTTCCTTCCCAACAGTCATATCAGTTCTCCTTCTTGGTACTCATTTTTTGGCTTTTCTTCTGGGAGCCTTTGGCTTTTCATTGATGCGATTGCTTTGTCGCTGTCATGAGCTGACTAAGCTCAGACATTTTATTCTGATTTTATATTATTTTTTCCGAACATTTTCCTTTTTTGGTACAAATGTCCTTTGGCACTTAACTTGTATCATGTGATGTATTTGTCTTTCCATTTGATATCGGTACTGCTTCCGGAACTTCCAGAATGTTGAGTCATACCTCTGATCTTGCTTATCATTGGTTGTACTTGGCTTTCTCACACTGATAGATGATGACATGGCACTGATCCCTCATGTATATAAACCCAGAGGTTGAGCCAGTTAATGACGAGGCTTGACCTCCTCTCCAATGGGACTTGTTCAATCAATCCTCTTCACTATCACTACTCCTTGGGTTCTAAGATTTGTCTAAGTCGAACCCCTTAACCTTTTCTACACTTAATTGATCCAAGTCAGGACAGTCGCAGATGCTACACCATTTTTCTGTAATGTTATTTGCCTCAGGAACTGTTGTTTCTTCTGATGAGATGTTCCACAGTGGTTCTCTGCTGTAGACTATTGCAAAAGGGGAACTACCCATTACACGGTGCTTCTGCAGATTGTAACTAAATTCTGCAATTGGTAACAAGTCCTCCCAGTCATCCTGCTGGTAGTTGACAAAAGTTCATAGCCAGCCTTCCATCCATTGGTTAATTCTTTTGGTTATCCCATCTGTCTGGGGGTGGTAGGCACTGCTGAAACTTGAGCTAGTTCCAATTCTCTTGTAAATGGCTTTCATTAATTTTGAATTGAAAGTAGTTCCTTGGTCTGAGATTGTGCTTTTTGGGAAACCATGTAGCTTCCAAACGTTTGTGACAAAAAGGTTTGCGAGGTCACTCGCCATGTGAGATTCCTTGCAGGGTATGAAATGTGCCATTCTTGAGAATTGATCCACCACTACCATGATGCTGTCCAACCCTTTGGACTTCAGCAATTTCACTACGAAGTCCAATGCTATGTCTTCCCAGGGTCCTCTTGGAATTTCTAACAGCTTGATCAGAACTACTGATTTTGATCCCCTTGTTTGTTGGCAAGTCTTGCAGGATTCCATGTATCTGTTTATGCTTTGCTTCATTCCTGGCCAGAAGTACCTTCTTGATATTAGTTCTAACGTCCTAGCCTGTCCTTGATGACCCGTGATCTTTGAGTCATGGTGCACCTGCATGATGGCCAGTCTGGCTTCCTTGTCTTCTGGAATGTAAATCCTTCCTTTGAACCATATTAGTCCCTCCTTGAAGTCGTAATCTTTTGCACTGTGTTGCAGGGACCTTGGTAACATTTCCCTTGATTTGCAGATCTCTTTGATTTGTGCCAGCCCTTCATCTGTTTCCTGTGCTTCCTTGATTGTCACTATGATGTCTGTGTCTACCTGCCCCATAAATCCTTTAAACCTTTTGATGGATATCATAACTTGTTCAGGTGTGGGGATTTCTTTGTGGTCTGGCCGTCTTGACAATAGGTCTGGTTTTGACAAAAGGATTCCAAGCCGGTATATGATATCATAGTTATAGGAAGCCAGTAATTGATGCCATCTTGTGTGTTGGCGGTTGAATGTCCTTGCTTCCTTCCAGAACTGTAGGTTCCTGTGATTGGTGTAGATTGTGATAGGTTCCTTTGTTCCTTCAAGGTATAGCCTCCAGTGCGTCAAAGATTCTATGATTGCCATGAGTTCTTTGTCATGGATGTTGTAGTTGAGTTGAGGCTCATTGAAGGATTTTGACAGGAATGCAATAGGGTGTAGGTAGCCATCATCTTGCCTTTGAGACAGGATTGCCCCCATTGCTACTCCACTTGCATCTGTTTCCAAGAAAAAAGGCTTGTCAGGATCAGGGTGGCGTGGAGTGGGTTCCTTGCTAATTTCTGCTTTCAGAGCATCAAAAGCTTCTTGTTGATCATTTCCCCACTCCCATTTGTTATCTTTCCTTGTCAAAGTTGTCAAGGGTTTTGCTAATTGGCTAAAATTTGGTACAAATCTTTGATAGAAGTTTGCAAATCCTAGGAATGCTTGAACCTGCTTGACCGTCCAAGGCTCTTTCCATTCTTTTATCACCTTGACCTTCTCTTCCTCCATTGAGATGCCTGAGTTGCTGATTTGAAGTCCTGTATATGTTAACTTGGTGACAAAAAATTCGCATTTTGGCAGTTTTGCAAATAGGTTTTCATCCAGTAAGATTTTCAACACCTTCCTGACGTCCACAGTATGTTGACTTCTGTTCTTAGAGAAGACCAGGATGTTGTCAATGTATACTATAACGCATACATCAATAAGGTCATGGAAGATGTGGTTCATGTATCTTTGGAATATGGCAGGCGCGTTTTTTAGTCCAAATGGCATGACGACGTATTCAAACAGGCCCTTCTTGGTTCTGAAAGCTGTCTTCCATGCATCCCCTTCCCTGATCCTGATATTGTTGAATCCCATGTGCAGATCAATCTTGGAGAAAACTTTTGCATCCTTGATTTTGTCCAAGAGGTCTTCCATTAGGGGCATTGGAAATCTGTCATCCTTTGTGATTGTGTTTACCCCCCTGAGATCTTGAACAAGCCGTAATTGGCGTACTGCCCCTGGGTTTTTTGTGTCTACCGGCTTTTTTACAAAGAAACAAGGTGATGCAATGGGTGATTTGCTTGGTCAAATCTTTCTGGCTGTGATTTCCTCATCCAGGTATTCCCTCAGTGCAATTGATTTGGCTGGAGAAAGCAGTATTGGTCTGGCCGGTTTTGGAAGTTCAGCCCCTTCCATAAAGTCAATGGCACAGTTGTATGGACAATGATCCAGGATCCTCTTGAATTTTTCCTCACTGAACACATTGGCAAATTCTTTGAATTCTTCTGGTAGGTCGTCTATTGAGGCTGTTCTTGCCTGGATGGGCTCTGGTCGCCATGATAAGTGCTTTGTCTTCCAGTCAATTACAGGATTTGCTTCTTCTAACCATTCCAGTCCTAGGATAAGTTTGGTCTGCCAGCAGGCATAGCAAAGAAGACTTGTTTGAAGGTTCTTCCCTCTATGTCCAATTCTAGCTTGGCCTTGAATTGTATTTGGTGTGAGAGCTCCTTCCCCTGGATGCCAATTACTCTTTGTGGAGTGGAAAGTTCAATGAGTGGAATATTGTTGGAGTGAGCCCAGGAGATGTCCATGAAGTTTTTTGATGCTCCTGAATCAATGAGGGTTGGGATTGGTTCTGTGATTCTGGCAATGTTTGTGTAAACAATGGTTGAGTCATTTGTTGCTCTAAAGTACATTGTTTCCATTGCTGGTTCTTTGGTCTCTCCACACACAGTTAGAGGGAGACCCCTTCTTTTCCCAATTCTTCTATGATTGTTGCTTCTCTTCCTTTTATGTTGGGTTCAGTTGTTATCCACTCCTTGGACAAGCACTTGAGTGAATGGTGTCCTTCTTGTCTGCACTTCAGACATTGGTTTGACATCATCCTTGCCTTGTATACTTTGTCTGGCAACTGCTTCATAGAGGTCTGGCCAGTAGTGGTTGATTGAGATGCTTTCTTTCTGGTAGAGGTCTTGATTTGTTGCAATTTCTGATCAATAGAAATTGCAAGAGTGATCCATTGATTAAGGTTAAGGTGCCTTTTGGATCCATCCTCATTGATAAGGGAGAGTTCAAATTGTGCCAATTCTGTTTTGATTTCCGGCTTGAGTCCTTCCTTGAATTGTTTGATAAGAGCTTCTTCCCCCCAATTCACATTGATCATATGAAAGCGGAATTCTGTTGCATAATTGGCTGCCAAGTTGATCTGCTTGCTTTTTTGGATATTGGCCTCTGCCTTGGCCTTTTTGTTAGGGTCACTGAATTGCTCCATGAAGTGTGTCTTGAATGTTTCCCATCACATTAGGTTTGGGTCTGGAACCCCATTGTTCATAGATCGGAGTAACACCTGCGCCCAATGTGTAGCAGACTGGTTATCCAATTGGAAATTGGCTAATGCTTCTCTAATCTGTTCTTGTCCAGAACTGTATTGGTCACCCAACCTGACAAAGTAGCTTTCCATCTGGGTGATGAACATCTCTGCTCCTTCTCCTTTCTTTCCATTGAGAGCTTCTGGTCTAGTGACCTTAGGTTGTCTTGGTGGGCTTCCACCTTGGGAGTTGAGTAGGTGCTGGAGTCTTTGTTCTAGGTTGTTGATTCTTGTAGATTTGGCTTCTGGTGTGGATTGTTTGCTAGGTGTGTGTAACAAGGCCTTGTTGACTTCTTCTCTTAGGTTGGTAAGGGATTGTTCCATAGTTGCCACTTGTTTGTTCAACATTGTGAATCCCTCCCTAACTTGTTTTATCCCTTGCGTCATTGCTTTGTTCCACTGAAGCTGTCCTTGGCGTGTAGTGTTGAGATCTTGTTGTACATTTGTTACAAGTCCTTGAGTGTTTGTGACTTCGTTTCAGACAGTGTCTACCTCTCTTCCTGTGAGGTAGCTGTTATGCTTGGCATTTTGGGCAGAATTAAGAATATCCATAAGGGATTGTTGTATTCCTCTGATTGTGTTGTTGAAAATTGCTTGGTTGTTTGCAAGTACTCTTGCTTCTTGTTCTAGTCCAGTAATTCTTTGTGTAAGACCAACCCTTAGTCCTTCAATAACCCTTAGCATTGCATTATGATGTCTGATCAGGAGGTTGTCTAGTTTGTCTAAGCTCTGGATGGCAGTTCTTTGTGTACTAGAAGAACTATTGCTAATGGGTCCTGGATCAGCGGAAGGCCCTGCTGCTGGGGTTACCAGTGGTTGCAGTCTTTCGGGTAAAGACAAAGGAATAGGGCCCATGTTGGTGATTGTTCCCGAGATGCATGGGACTTGTGGTGTGGGTGGAGGACAAATTGGAATTAGGGAGACTCCTTTGTGTGGCTCGGGCTGGGGAGAAAAATAGCCAAACCTGAATCCTCGACAAGGAGTTGTTCCATCAGATGTGATTGTTATTACTTCTGGTTCAGGTACATAAGTTTTGTTGCTGGGTTCCTGTTCTTCCTCCTGGGGATGTTCTTTGACTAACAATACCTCTGCTTGAAATGTTCCTGGAACTGTGCTTTGGCTGGGTACTCTTGATGGAACTGGACCCCCTGCTTGTGTGTGTGTGAGTATGCTTTTGCTGAGTGATGAGGCTGGTCTAGTGGCTCTACTAGGTCCTCTTTGTATGCTTGTGGTGGACGTGGGTCTTGAGACTGTGTCTTCCTGTAATCCCCATTCAACAGGTGTTGAAGCGCTTGTAGACATAGTGTGAAGCTTGTTTTGTAATGTTGTAAGCTTCTTCTTGGTCCCTATGAGACAAGCTGCAAGAGAGAGTGGATGGCACTAAGACCTGAGATACCTCTTGAATTGCACCACACTTAAGTGGCTGTAGACTCTTGAGGGTAGGGGTGGTTCAAAGTGTCACTCAGAGGGAATGTTTGACAAGACAAAACAAGCTGGGGTTACCGGGCTTGTTGGTCCTCTATATATATTCACAAATTGGCCAAGTCATACAAAGCGCAGCCACACAAGTCAAAACAGTCTGCCAATCAGGAGTGTCCATGTGAGTCATGCTGTATGAACAGACATGACTCATACAAAAGCACAGCCACGTTACACAGTGTAACAGAGAAAACCACAAGAAGGTGGCAACGTGGCGGATGGAAACAGAAACACAACACAAGGCAAACTACAAGCGGGCGAGAAAACAGATGAGTCCAATGGAGGGAGCTGGCTCATGACACAGCAATCTGATGGTTGCCATGGACTACACAGTGTGCCTTGTACTTTGCAATGTTCCCATCTTGATCAAGTTTGAGTTTGGTTACCATTCCAGAAGTAAGAATTTGTTTGCCAGGAGGAATGTCATTCTGATTGATTTTGTTGTATGCATTGGCTTGTTTAAGCGTGTTAAACTCAGAGTGGCTGGCCTCAATCCAGGCATCACCATGGATAGGGTCATTGATAGCATTAACCCATCTAGGAGAAAGGTCATCAAAGATGATGTTGCCATGGTTACCAATAGTCTGAGTCACCAGAGCTCTATGGTTACTGTTGTGACCCATCCCTCCCTCTGTCTCTGTTTGCAGACTCATGGCTTGTACCAGTGCCTTAAGCGCCCTTTCTCTTTGTTGAGCCCTCTCCCTTGATTAGTGAGGTGTATAGATGATGTGTCACCATGAGTCATATGATGTCACAACCCTAGCCAAACCTTGGAGGCCAAGACTCCACAGGCAGTGAGGACAGGGGTTGGGATGACGACAAAGGTCAAATGTACGGCACTAAGGCCTAAGTGAGTCATGCAATAAGTGATGGGGAAAACAACCAGAGAACAAGTCTTGTGGGAGCAAGACTTGAGTCACTGGTATATATACTATCTACTGTGGCTATGTACAATAGAGAGTAAGCAACAAAGGAAAACAGAACAAGAGAAGCAAAGGCAAGACAAAGGAAATGTGATAAGTCCATGGACAACAAGGAGACAAGGGAACAGGCCAGGGAGGCATGTCCCACGATCATGGCTTACACAAGGGTGACTATATGCGCCAAGACGAGGAGAACAAGACCAAACACAAGACAAACAGAAAGAAGAGAGGAAGAAGAAGAAAAGGTTGTGACATATGACTCATGCTGCCTTCTATTGGCTGGCCTGTGCAGCCCCCTTTATGACTTGGACTTTGACTCACTTGTTCTCTGAGTATATATACTGGCTTGCAAGCATGGTCATCCCCAGCTTGCTTTGCCTTGTCAACTCTCCCTGCAGTGTGATCAGAGGCACTTGGCTACTTAGCCTTTAGCACAGCCACTTGGACTTAGGAGCTAGTGACTTGTACTGACAAGACTAGTGTTTGTCCACCTTAGTGATAGAGTCATAGAAGACTTATCACATATTGTTCCACATCTCAAAGGCCATTAGCAGTTGTCAACCATAGGCATTAGCAGGTTGCGACAGTTACATTGAAACCATTCTTTGGCATAATGTGCAATGTCATTACAGGATTGGTAGATAGAGTTAAGTGCAAGAAGAACATGTTTGGGTAAGGTACCAGTATCAAACAACAGACCACAGTCAGTTGAAACAAAAGAAGCAATGTTGTCAGGGTCTTGAGTTGTTGTCATAACATGTTCATGGATCTCTTCCATTGCATTGATCCAATTAACTTCTTGGGAACAAGCTATCCCATGATCAGACATTAATCCTTGATGTTCCCTGGATACTGCACCTGACGCCACATTGCTATGAGTGTAATGTTTGGTGGTGTGGGTGCACAAGGGTTTAGAGTAGGCTGGTGGCATAGGAACATGTGGAGCTGTGGAAGATGCAGGAATTGGAATGTGCTCCCCCTGACTAGAAGAATCATCTTTTATAGTGGTCAGGGTGGAAGTCAATGGCCAAGTGGACTTGTTGTTTTGCTGAGAAATTGGCTTTGATTCTGTGTTGGATTTCTTCTCAGGTCCAATCTCCCCCCTCAGTTGGTGCTTTGATTTCAATCCATTCATCAGAAGGTTCTGTCTCCTCAGAGAGTCCTAGGGGGGGTGCATCTCCTAAAGCTGCAGGGGAAGGCAAATGCCAGGGAAAGAAGACGTTTTGAGATTCTTGAATTGATCAATCAGGGAGTGCCAGGTACTGCCAAGAACCACCAGTATTGTTTGATATGCCAGTGAAGATGGCTGTATGTGTTTTGGTGGCTAATATGTCATGACCCTTATGTTGGATCAGAACATGGCAAGTTGTGCCAAATAGTTGAAAATAAGACATATCAATGGTCTTTCCAAACATTATTTTGTGGGGGATATTCCAATTTCCATTTATGGAGGTTGGCATGTTGTTTGAGATTTTGTTGGCATATGAAATTGCTTCTTCCCAAAGGTACAGCTTTGTCCTGGTATTGCTGTGTGCATGCATCATTGATTGGGCTTGTTCAGCCAGGGTCCTGTGGCAACGTTCTGCTGGTCCATTCTGTTGTGATGAATAAGGGGCAGTTGTTGTGATCTCAGTTCCTTTGTTTTCACAGAAATCTTGCAACTTCTTGTTGATCAGTTCTTTTCCATTATCACAATGGATGCATTTGATTTCAAGGCTCTTCTGAGTGAACAGCCACTCGCTAAAGACAATGTATTTGTCAACTGCTTGGTCCTTGGTTTTCATAAAGGCAATAAAGCTATCTCAGCTTGCTGTGTTGACAAAAATGATGTAATATCAATTGCCTTGAAGGGATTCAGTGTGGGCTGGACTCCAAACATCAGAATAGATAAGATTGCCAATGTTTCAGACTTCTTTCATCTTTGCTTGTCCAAATGGGCACACTGTTTGTTTTCCAAGTAAACATCCAATGCAATTGGTGTGCCAAGTTTTTAGTGCCTTGATGATGTTGGTGCCCTTTACTCCCTTAATGCATTGTAAGCACATGATGTTCTCATAGGAAGTGTGACCTAGAATGATGTGCCAGTTGTCAAGAGAATGGGTGATCATAGCAGTTTGTTTGATATTGGTAGTGGCAATAAGGTACCAGGAGTTTCCAGATTTCTGGTATCCAATCTTCTTGGCAACAGCCAATAATCTTTCATTGGAGGGGGTTGGTTTTGTGTAAATGTAATCCCCTTGAATTGCAAAGATATGTTTTGGATATTGATCAGTCCATGCTGATAGGGAGATAAGGTTTACTGGGCTATCTTTGACTAGAGCAACATTTTTGAAAGTAATTGTGTTGTTAGGGCAACCTGTCCATTTGGTGATGTTTCCTAGGACCTTTGGACTAGTTGTTGATGTGTGTAGAATAATGTTGCCCATTCCAGTAATCTTTGCGCTGCCACTAATGCTGGTTACTGTCAATTCAAATGGAACAAAGTTGATCAAGTGTTCTCAGCAATTTGTCACATGGCAGGATGCTGCTGTGTCAACAATCCAGGCGTCATCAAATGGGAAACCAAATTGTTGTTCTGATTGGCCATTGATGGTGAGTTTTGATGGGTCTAGACAATCGGAAATGTATGCTTGGACTCGGTCTGGAAGGTTCGAAAAATTGGGGCCATTAGGAGGATAAGGCTGTGTGTCAAAAAGATCACAATTATCGAAGTTTCCATGGAAGGAAAAAGCGATTTCGCCATCAGAAGTGTTGGCTATATGCGCTGTTTGCGGCTGTGGGGTGTTTGTTTGTTGTTGATTTCGATTTCCCCCTTGATTTCCAGAGTTGCTGCCCCAATTCTGGTTGCCATTATTACGATTTCGATTGTTTTGTCCACCTGGGTTGTTGTTTTGGCCTTGATTGTTATTGGAATTTCGATTTCTGCCATTGTTGTTGCGATTCGAGTTGTTACCGTTGTTGTTTGATCGATTTCCGCCCTTGTATGCGCCTCCTCCGGGCTTGCGACATTCGCGTTTGATGTGCCCATGGATGTTGCAATTATTGCATCATTTGTCAAGTCGATCTGACGCATTTCCTTGTTGTTGAGGGCGGTTATTAGGCCGATTTGATGCAAAAAACGCTTTTTCGCCTGTTTGATCTTTACGGCGATGATATTCCGCCAATAAACGCGATGTGATGTTGGCAGATAACTGGATACCTTTGTTATCGCCTTGAACAGGTGTTTGGTCAATTACCGAGACCAAATATTGCCAAGATTCGGGCAAAGATGCAAGTAATTGTCGGATGAATTCAAGTTCAATTATTGGGTTGGAACCCTCGGCTAGAAGTGCCGTATTGAGTTTATCGAAAATCGAACGCAATTTCTTAATGTGTTCCTCCACATCGTCTGATTCGGACATGCGGAGTCCGGTAAATTGGTTTTGGAGTAATGTCATGGCAGCTGTGCCAATGATCTGATAGACTTGTCGCAATCGGGCCCATACTGCCGATGCTGTGTCAAGTCTTGCCACATGAATCATAGGGGCGGCATCTATACGCCTTCGAATTATTCCGAGTGCTTTGCGATTGTTCTTTTCCCAATCATCGACGTTTTGCTGAGTAACTCCTGCGACGCCAGGTACAGCCACATGGGTACCTTGATTACCAGTCATTTGCTGTTGGATTGCAGCTATAACTACGAGACGGTTGGTATTATTTCCGCCAACATATTCCCATAGTTTGGTTTCGATGAGCATACCTTGTACTTGAATGCTCCAAATTGGGTAATTATCGCGTCCAGAAAGTGGCGGAAACATGTAATTATTGTCGGAAATATTGCCGACTGCTTGCATGTTGGGAAATTGGTATGTGATTGGTTGAAAAACGACGTATGTGACGATAGGAGTGGGTGGCGGAGATGGGTATCCGACGTGCTCGAGTTCGAATAGGAACGGTTCGAGTGCCTCGGCTTCTTCACGAGTAATCTGTGCAGCCTCGTCGGGCTCGTAAAAATCGAGTAGATTTTGATAATCGGCTAAAAAAGAAAGTAGTCGATGGTATTGCGCACTGCCGTAAGCAGAATTAACGAGCTGAGTGTGCAATTGGTTGATATAAGGTGGCTGGTAGGTTGGATCGGTGACTGGAGATCCGGGAAGAGCGATGTCAAGTTGTTCGTAGTAATCGGGATTAACGAAACCGGTTGGTTCGGGATCGGCGAATTCGGGTTGGAGGTCAAGTGAGACCTCGTCTTCAGATGTGGTAACGTCGGGAGAGACCTCGACTGGTCGTTGTTGAGGCGAATTCTCTGGGGTAGAGAGCTGTCCGTTTGAGGACGCAGAAGACACGGTGGGCAAGTAATAAAACGATGTGAATGCCTAAGAGAGCCAATCAGGGCTCATAACCTATTGAGATATTACCGAGAACGTCTCGCACTCAATGAGCTTCTTAGCTAGGCCGCGCAGTGGAAGTAGGACTACAAGGATGATGTATATAGCGAATACGCAATCGACTTTACATACATGTGGACGTAGAACATAGAACAAGAGTGAAAGAACAATTAGTAACACGAATACGTGTACTCTCAGTCAGCACAAGAATAATCAGTCAGCATACAGCCAGTCAATCGTACATATTCAGTAAGTAGTACGTGTACATTCGATTCGATTCGATTCGATTCTCAATACCTTTCCCGCGTTTACCTCCGCGATTAGCTTGATTGTTGTCCTTTTTACCACCTCGACCTGCTCCCTGCTTTTCGCGTTTTGAGGAAGATGCTGTATCGTCCACATCGTCGGCTGCAGTCGGATCGGGGACGATCCGTGACGGCGGATGGATCGTATCAGAAACCGCAGTTGACAGATTGACCCCCTCCACCCTCTCACGCAACCTATCCCATAGAGTAAGCGAAATCTGAGCCATGCCAAACGCTGCTAGCTTAGATTTGAGCAGATTGTTCAGCTTTTCGTAAGGCGAAGTCTCGGTAGGGACATTGGGTTTGGATTTTCCTTTGGGTCGCTGATGGGGCTTCTCTTTGGTCATCTCTGGTTTGGCCTGTTTCTGCTCGTACTTAGTGGCGCTGAGCTTGGCTGTACCATCGGGTATCCGAATGGCGAGGGCGCGAGTCCGTGTGGCGAAGACCAGACCCTTTACTGCATGATCCTTGCCGTAGAATAGATCGACTCCAAGATACGGTTTGTGGCTTTGATCGTCGGTTGGAACCCCAGCTCGGGGCTGCAGTTGGTCCAGGATAAATGAGGCATCCTTATCGGAAAGAATGGACCTGTCGACTACGTGGACTTGCACAATTTGAGGCGCGTTTTTGTCGAGTATATCAATACTGATTGCAAAGTCACTGGTAGCCATGGTTGACTGCGTTGGTGAGCTTCGTGGCTGACGTGGCTACAAGGAACCAGGTTATTATAAGCGGACGAGGCTTCGTCAGCAGCCAAGCAAGGGCAAATAACCATCTCGCTCGCCAAGGTTCCCTCCATTGTGCGGAGGGTCCTCAAACTTAGATCAGGCTAATTTTGTAAGCTACTAGCGCCATAAACATGGCCATTACTCTCGACGCTAATAGGTATGGGACTGGACAACCGCGTCGAGTACCATTGCTGGGATAAATTCTGGGTCCGTATTTCGAGAGAGTAGGGCTGGGTGGATCGCTCATGTGCGTCTCTTGCCTTGGAAAGCGACGGGGATTACTCGGTAATAGGTGATCCTTCCAAGTTTGATCGTGCGCTCGCCGTCGAGGCTCAGGATCAAGGATTTGCGGCAGGCGCCAAACAATTTGATTCGATTCTGAATCTACCACGACACTCGTCATGCTGCTGATACATTATCCACTCTCCTCCCACCCGCATAGCCGACCCAAGGGGTTCAAACGCAGCTGCCGATACGATACCTCCTGGCACATGTGGACTTGCACTCGAAATCATCTAGATTCGTTCAACGCACATTCGGCAAGCGACGGCTGCTGATGATAGAATTCTGTAGTTTCTCCCAGCCAACTCAGTCAACACTTCAGCGACCTCGAAAGCCTCCATTCATTCCAATATATTCCACTGCCTAACCCGAGCTCTGCGAACAACCCATGTGATTCCAAGTACGTTCTCGACTCGCCGCTGCACGTAGCCGTGGCGTGCACCACCATCAGGCGAGCGCTCTTCCGTCCTCGAATTATCCCCTTCTATGGCCCTCATAATCCGATCTATCTGTCTGGATGATCATTGAGCCCGCCACCGGCAGAGCATCCCAGCCACGGACCCTGTGCACGGACAAAGCAGGACCACTGCTGCACCCGTCCCTTGACCCGACAGCCCTGCATCGGTGCCTGGCTTACGTCAAAACCTACGTCGTTCTAAGATACTCTGTCTCAAAGGAGTTCGACGCGGCCCTAAGCAACCTAATTTACCTGGGACTGGAAACGGCGCTTACCCGGACGCGTGTCCTTGAGTGATGGAGAGCGCGACCATGCTCGCACCGGCGCCCCAGGAATCCCCCATCACGGAGCTAAGCATTGCCATCAGTGAGCCCCTAGAGCCTTTCGTAGTCTCCAGGATGCTAATTTCCCCATGCGTGGATGACTCCACCCGTATACCATCACACGTCAAGCCGCGACGGTCCTGACAGGGTTGTACGCGATTTATTAATAAAATCGATGCCGTTATTCGATGACCCGTCTCCCTCGACTGGCTTCTCACAATAATGAATAATAGCCCTCTCTACACGCTCAATTGCCGCTACGGTACACCAGCAACCGCAGCCACCACCTATTTATACCCAAGAATGACGAAAGGATGAAAAAAGGCGAAACGCTGATTGGTATTTCTCGCGCAGTCCCTGGAGATTGTACATAATCCTATGAACACATTTTGAATGAATACACACGAGCAAACGGACTTTGGCGTGAGCTGCGCGTCGTTTGAGTGGAACCGAGCGCTGCACATGTCAAGTACAGTTGTACTTACTCGCCTTGAGAGCTGGGTACTTGAGCGAAGGATTCAAAGTATGTTGAACTTTGCTAGTCAATTTTGGGCTGCCTAATTTGGCAAGTGGATCCGAACTGGCCTTGGGCGATCCACCAGATCGAGCCCACATTGCTGTACTCGCAGCCAGTGTATGTTTCATCAATAATCTACGTGGACAGAAACACAGCTTGGCAGGTAGGCCAAGCTCAAATCTTTGGACCGAAAGAGGATTTTACTGATGACCTATTCTTCCGCGTAGGTGGGACCGGGGCGAAACTCATAAGTGTCAGTATGCTTCGCCAAAACCACAGTCTTCACGCAACGCTGTTGTATCGCATTGGCAGTGAAGGGCGGAGGAAAGCGAGGGGCGATGATAACACGAGGTGAAGCGGGCACTGATTGGGAGATCAATGCAGTTCAGGCCAATCCATCTGCCCATTACAGCACATTCAAATATGAGTCAGACCGATTTACCGAGGCAGATGAAAGGACTTGCGGGTGAAGCACTGCTCGCACGAAGTCGCTTGGAGCAAGTGATAGACGACTGCACGAACTGCGTAAGAGGAGGAACGGTGAGCGCACGTATCGAATGTTCAACGCGGGAGAAACGATGGACGCCGAGTGGCACAAGTGAGGCTTGTCACGGGCGCTTTGGTGGACCGGGACACCGGAGTAACAAGCACCTCGCGCATTGATAAACCACGACGCGGATGCCTGGAGGGATACGCAACTAAGTACGCTGTAGGGTGAAAAGTGAATAATCTGATGGAGATGAGGTATGTTCGTCTCAAGAACACAGCGCCAGCAGGGGTAGAACACTGCTCGGATATGACTGACAGGGGGAACTGGCCTCCAGATCACCATATGAAGACCAAGACCAGGCCCAGGAGTTGTCGACCTTGGGAGTATCGGCGTACCAGCGATTCGAGCGCACAGGGGCCATTGAAGATATTGACGAGGCGATCGAGTATTGGGGGGTAGCTGTTGCCCTATTACGCGGTTCCCAGACCGAATGGTGGGGTCTACTCAACAATCTCGGGTGTGCATATGAGTCTCGATTTGGACGTCTGGGTCGGATTTGCGACTTGATCAATGCCATCGAGTCCCAAGCACAGGCCGTTTCGCTCACTCCTGATGGCCATCCAGACAAGCCGGCAACACTCAACAATCTCGGAGTTTCATACCAGACTCGATTTGGGCGTCTGGGCGAGCTCCCGGACCTGAACAAAGCCATCGAGTCCCAAGCACAGGCCGTGTCGCTCACTCTTGATGGCCATCCAGACAAGCCAGGATATCTCAACAACCTCGGAGTTTCATACCAGACTCGATTCGGGCGTCTGGGCGAGCTCCCGGACCTGAACAAAGCCATCGAGTCCCAAGCACAGGCCGTGTCGCTCACTCCTGATGGCCATCCACACAAGCCAGGATATCTCAACAACCTCGGTAACTCATACCAGACTCGATTCGGGCGTCTGGGCGAGCTCCCCGACCTGAACAAAGCCATCGAGTCCCAAGCACAGGCCGTTTCGCTCACTCCTCATGGCCATCCACACAAGCCAGCAACACTCAACAACCTCGGAGTTTCATACCAGACTCGATTCGGGCGTCTGGGCGAGCTCCCCGACCTGAACAAAGCCATCGAGTCCCAAGCACAGGCCGTTTCGCTCACTCCTCATGGCCATCCAGACAAGCCAGGAAGACTCAACAACCTGGGTAACTCATACCAGACTCGATTCGGGCGTCTGGGCGAGCTCCCCGACCTGAACAAAGCCATCGAGTCCAAAGCACAGGCCGTTTCGCTCACTCCTGATGGCCATCCAGACAAGCCGGCAACACTCAACAACCTCGGAGTTTCATACCAGACTCGATTCGGGCGTCTGGGCGAGCTCCCGGACCTGAACAAAGCCATCGAGTCCCAAGCACAGGCCGTGTCGCTCACTCCTGATGGCCATCCAGACAAGCCAGGAAGACTCAACAACCTCGGTAACTCATACCAGACTCGATTCGGGCGTCTGGGCGAGCTCCCCGACCTGAACAAAGCCATCGAGTCCAAAGCACAGGCCGTTTCGCTCACTCCTCGTGGCCATCCACACAAGCCAGCAACACTCAACAACCTCGGAGTTTCATACCAGACTCGATTCGGGCGTCTGGGCGAGCTCCCCGACCTGAACAAAGCCATCGAGTCCCAAGCACAGGCCGTTTCGCTCACTCCTCATGGCCATCCAGACAAGCCAGGAAGACTCAACAACCTGGGTAACTCATACCAGACTCGATTCGGGCGTCTGGGCGAGCTCCCCGACCTGAACAAAGCCATCGAGTCCAAAGCACAGGCCGTTTCGCTCACTCCTGATGGCCATCCAGACAAGCCGGCAACACTCAACAACCTCGGTAACTCATACCAGACTCGATTCGGGCGTCTGGGCGAGCTCCCGGACCTGAACAAAGCCATCGAGTCCCAAGCACAGGCCGTGTCGCTCACTCCTGATGGCCATCCACACAAGCCAGGATATCTCAACAACCTCGGTAACTCATACGAGACTCGATTCGGGCGTCTGGGCGAGCTCCCGGACCTGAACAAAGCCATCGAGTCCCAAGCACAGGCCGTTTCGCTCACTCCTGATGACCATCCAGACAAGCCAGGAAGACTCAACAACCTCGGAGTTTCATACCAGACTCGATTCGGGCGTCTGGGCGAGCTCCCGGACCTGAACAAAGCCATCGAGTCCCAAGCACAGGCCGTTTCGCTCACTCCTCATGGCCATCCACACAAGCCAGCAACACTCAACAACCTCGGAGTTTCATACCAGACTCGATTCGGGCGTCTGGGCGAGCTCCCGGACCTGAACAAAGCCATCGAGTCCCAAGCACAGGCCGTTTCGCTCACTCCTGATGGCCATCCAGACAAGCCAGGATATCTCAACAACCTCGGTAACTCATACGAGACTCGATTCAGGCTTCTCAACCAGTCTTTAGACCTGCAGTCTGCCGCTTCATCGTTCAACACAGCTTCACATTCACTCACAGGGCCTCCGTCCGTTCGATTCAACGCGTGCCAACGATGGGCTAAACTCTCCTCCTACGACGCCATGCCCTCTCCTCTGCCTGCATATCAGCAGGCTATGTCTCTCATCCCACAGCTCATCTGGATTGGCACCACCATTACTCGCCGTTATGAGCTCGTTGCAGATGTAAGCAGCTTTGCCACTGAAGCTGCATCACACGCAATTTCCACTGGTGCGTACGACCGAGCTCTTGAGTGGCTGGAAGCAGGTCGGTCCATTGTTTGGGGTCAGATCGCTCAACTTCGCACGCCTTTCGAACGCCTTTCCCGTTACGACTCAAAGCTCGCCGAAGACCTTGTCAGTATTGGTAGCCAGCTCGAGCATGCAGGATCCCGATCATCTCCGTCCTTAATTCCTGTGACAATTGAACTTGACTTGGGCCAGGAAGCTAGCACACACATACAGCTGGCTCTCGAGTGGGATAGCCTCCTGGAGAAGGTTCGATCGATGCCAGGATTCGAAGATTTCTTGCGTCCTCCGATGGCGGTTCGGCTGCTGAGTGCTGCCAAAGCTCACCCCATTGCAGTCATCAACTTGCATGGGTCTCGTTGTGATGCGTTGATACTTCATCCTAACAATGACACTATCTCCCATGTTGCCCTCCCACACTTCTCTTCCGAACAAGCAATCTCAGCTCGCCACAATGTGTTTGATCAGGTGCGGGACCGAAGACCCGGACCTCGGCTAAACCCGCTGGGATCCCTCCAGAGCTCACTAGAGAGCCTATGGTCCGGCGTGGTGGGGCCAGTGCTTGGCTTTCTTGGATACACGGTACGTATAACATGCAGATCATCCGCCAGGGACTTACCTCATCTTCGGCTACACAGCGCGAATTGCCAGCTGATCAGCTACCTCACATCACTTGGTGTACATCGGGTCTGCTCTCATTTCTTCCACTCCACGCGGCTCGTCCTAGCCGCGACCTCTCACAGCCCAGCACATTCGACTTGGTGATCTCGTCGTATACCCCGACCCTCAGCGCTTTGATCTCGAGCCAGTCATCCGACTTGAGCTCTACCTGCGGAATACTGGCTGTAGGTCAAGCGAATACACCTCGCTTGAACAGTCTACCATGCATTACAAAAGAGCTCGCTGTTATCCATGAGCATGCTTGCTCCGAGTATTATCTCCAACTTGAGGATGACGAAGCGACTGTTGAACAAGTGCTGGACGCGATGGACCAGTTCAGCTGGGTTCACATGGCATGTCATGGTAGCCAGGATATATATGATCCCATGAAGAGTGCCTTTCACCTTCACGACGGCAACCTCACGCTCGCCGCCATCACGAAGCAGTCGTTCACGAACAAAGGTCTCGCTTTTCTCTCAGCTTGCCAGACTGCCACAGGGGACAAGAATATGCCAGATGAGGCCGTGCACCTCGCTGCAGGGATGCTGATGGCAGGATACCCGAGTGTGATTGGCACAATGTGGAGTATAGCTGACGAAGATGGGCCGGAAGTAGCCGATCTAGTATATGCGGAGCTGCTGAAGGACGGAAAGATGGATCATACAAAGTCAGCGAGGGCGTTGCATCAAGCCTTAGCCCAGTTACGGGAAAAAGTGGGAAAGGAGGACATAGCGCGATGGGCACCGTTCATACATATTGGGTGCTAAGTTGACTCTGACCTGCTCGCTCTGAAGTTGCTTGGTGCACAGGATGTTGTTTGATGTGTGAAATGAGTAGTTTACCCCTGGTGGAGTTATGAGAACATGTGTGTTTGTATATGCTGCTGGACGCAAATATCAGATTTATTTACCCAAAGTGGGAGGCATATTGCGGGCTCATCTAACCCCGGCTGACTCTGTTCGCTGTCACCAAGATATCAATCACATCCGATATCAATCACATCCATGGCTAAAACGAGTGTCAATCATTTAGCTCCATTTTGATGGCCCTGTCACGGCTCCGGCCAACCCAACCAGAGGCAGCGATATAATTACACCTAATCCAACCAAAGCCACCACTCCGAGAGAACTCTCATCCTTGGCTCGATCCCCATCCGACCCATTTGCTACGTTACCCAGCGCGATTGTCACAACTTCCCCGGCTCCGTGAAGCGTATGAAACACCCAATCTCCTCGTCAATCATCGGGTCCCTTGTGCTTGTCGCGATACCGCACACGCGGGAAACACAGCCACTGCGTGGTGGTCCTTGAATCCTGTACACTCAAGTTGGAGACGCCAAGTGAGGACGGGGTCGTGTGGCGTATTATGCGGGGCAATTACTCCGCCGACGGTTCACGTCAGGTCAACAGGGCGGAGTGTGCCACGGTTGACTGGGAGCGGGCCCGCAGGACCTTGTGCGGCCAATGTGTGGCTGTGATCACCGTGGGCAGGTCGTCTCACTTGCGCGGTCATGCGCAATCAGAAGGAGAGGGGACGATCGTGTGTCGAGGACGGGATATGCGATTTACGACAGACTTGGTGTGTGCCGCCGGGTAGGTCTATATCGCAAGTGGGGCGGGTATGTCGGTGAGAAGCACCCTGACCGACAGTGTCGGCGAATACGGGGTTAAATCAGTTGATGGAGACTTCTTCGGATCAAGTGAGTCACTTACTTGACGTCTATCTATCGGTCGGCGCTCATGTCGACCACGTGGGAATGGATGCGCCTTCAGGGGAGTGGAAGTACCGCGAGACGCCGACGGGACCGCCACCTAAGGGCTCGAATGGGGAGGAATCAGCCACCCTTTGGGTCCATGGAGCAGAGGGTTAAGTACCGATCGTATGAGAGGCGGAAGGGGCCGACAAAATGTTGGACAAGCTCGTATATTGACGGTTCTGTGATACCAGGTCTTGTAAGTTCGTGACACAGGGCGTGAGCGAAGTATGCCCGGGTTCAATACTCACGGGTCGACCACGCGAACGGTAAGCGCTCGATTCCTGGATATCGTAGTTGTGGAAACACCATCGGGGCTTAGGAGAGTTTGCTGGAACACGAGGATAGGTAAAGAACCCGCCCCGGTCGAGCTGAGGAGCAATCCTCCCTATTCACTTCTTTTGGTCCAGCCGGTGATGGGCTCGGCATGTATCGCGACGTTGTGATCTGAGTCCCGGTGCATGGTTCCAATCCCACAGTGTAGACGATGGCGAGCAGTACCCCGGTTTTCCCGGCGAGCAGATCCTGTGCTACACAACTCAAGTTCAGCATTCACAAGAGCGCCATGCCCAACGCGGGTCCCACTTACCCCGAACAACGGCGTACGCAATCGACGCAAATGGTATCACCAACTCCGTACTACGGAGCGCACAGGAGGTTCGTGGCAGTGTTCAACGATCGCTTCAACTCGTGGGAGGTAATGTGCTTGGGTGGAACTTGGTGAGCGTCGTGCAGGTGATGATCGAACTCGCGATCGGAGCCAATGCGGAAAAGACCCTGAATCCGGTTCTTGGCAGTCGAAGCGCCCGGACAGGGTTGTGATCCTCGCTCTCATCCTCGTTACCGTCACCCCCCATATCACAATTTCCCAAAGGCTGTGGATCCTTTGGAAGCTCGATGGGAGGAGCGGGCAAAGGAGGCTGGTCGGGAAGAGGAAGAACGGGTTCGGAAGGAAGAGGAAGAGGAAGAGAAGAGGCGCGTCGGGAAGAGCAAGCCAGGCTTCGGGACGAGGAAGAGGAGCTTGCGCGACTGGAGGAACAAGCGCGTCGAGAAGAGGAGGAATGTGCTCGGATCGAGGAAGCCAGGCGGTTGGAGGCCGAGGAGCATTCAAGGTCGATGACCGAGGTTGTGGTCTAGCATTCTGGTTCGGCGGTTGTGCATCATACCGGCGGCCGCCCTGGAGTTGTTGTCCATCATTCAGGGAATGGGATGGTCGAGAGCGTGTATTCGCGCGAAGGGCACGAGGGAGGGAGATGGTGAGTCTTCAAGCTACCCTTTGGAGTCCATCACCGATCATTGGCAGCCTCGATCGACCAAGGCGTCGCGGTTCACCACTCTGGACACAGCGCAGTCCAAATCTACGACGAGCGCTTGCCAGATCTAAGCGTCGCCGACGCGTCCATGGCCAATGGCATGTCATTCGCCAGCCTCGTCTCGTTTGACAGCATCATCAGCCGGAGCGGGATGGGCGCGAGTCGGATTGGGTTCGGGAGCAGCAGCGGACCGGGCGATCATGGACAGATCGAAGAGGAAGAGGAGGATTCCGAACTCATGGGCGGCAAGATATTGTCTGGGTTGGACGAGGTCGTGGTCAAGAGCGAGGAGGTGTCTGTCGACCTTGGGGATACCTCTCACATCGAAGAGGACAGTCCACGGCGATCCACTCGCGACGAGCCAGCCAGCCCCAATGTGCGTCACTCGGCCCATCTCGATTCGCGTCCGTATACGCCCCGTCACCTCGCTCCGACCCTCGAGACGCGTCATTCTTCGCCCAACCTCAGCGGACGTCTTATGGAACCCCAGTTTACGGGTGGGAGCGTGAGCGGTCGGTCGCCGAGGATTTCAAGGGACGATGTGCTGCGCAAGTTGATGGATCGAAGGACTGGGGATAGTCTTACACCCACAGGACATGCGAGTCCGAGAGTCCGGTTCCAGAAGGTCGGTCCATCAATGGTGGGTCCTATGTTATTTTGCTAGGATGTAGCTGACGATTTGTAGGTCCCCGTATGAGTGGCTCCAGGATCGATATTGAGCGATTGATGGCGGGTGTGGCTCGAGGATTTGCAGACCTTTCTGGCGAGGGGAGCAGTATGGGATTCAACCCCGCCGACGAGTCGCATTCGTCGCTTCCCTATCGAAAGCAGATTGAAGAGGAAGAAGAAGAAGAGGAAACCGAACCAGAGCCCGAACCCCGACGCGAGCCCGTGCGGGTCGTGCTTCCCCGCGCGCCGATGCAATCTGCTACCGACTCGGTCGCGTCGTCTGGCGAGACCGAGACCGAAATCGAAGAAGCGATCACCCCTCCCATCGGACGATCGCTCATCTCCACACCCCGCGCACTCGAACCCGGCCGCCGATCGAGTGCATACGACTCACCCAGCCAACGATCGAGCATGTACGAAACGAGCAGCCAACGCTGGAGCGCCTACGAGCCCAAACGGCTGAGCGTGCTCGACCCCGGGCGGGCAAGCAATATCATGAACGAATGTCCGACGTCGTACATGAGCGTTACGAGCACGTCCCCCAAGCCCGAGATGAGCGGAAAGGAAAAGATCAAGGAGCACGAGGAGATGATTCTCTAAAAGCGTCGCGAGCTACGGGGTAGGCCTAGTCGTACGGCCAGGAGGCGGAGCAAGAGTGTTAGCGAGGCGGTGGTGAGTTGCTTGGTTTCTACTGGGATTGAGCTGATTGGTTGTAGGTGATCGGTGACAAGCTTGATTTGTTGGATGTCCCTGTGGACAACGAGGAACTCGCGTTGGAGGATTCGTTTAACGAGCAGATTCGGAAGATTCATGATCAGGACGAGGTGAGTGGCTGGTCGATGGTGGTAAGCGAGGCTAATCGGCGCGCAGGGACGAACGTATCATTTGCGCGAGCCGAATCGCACGATTCATGCTGATGACAAGGTTGCCCACCATCGTCGTGCTGGTGATGTTGATAACGGAAAGGCATGGCGAACTGTGCGTCGGCCTTCGGATATGGTGAGTCAAAATGGGGTCCTGGATTGGTGGTGCTCATATTGTGACAGAACGAGTACGCGAAAGAGATTCAGGAAATTCGGGCTCAAGCTGGCACGACCAAGGCTCACGGCAAGGTCTTTGTCAAAGGTAGGGCGAACCGATATTCTTTTGGAATTCTACTAATGCCGGTTTCTAGTTCAATGCTTGCAAAAGCTTTGTGTGCCAATACCCCAGCACCCGACGTACTTCACCTGCACGCTCAATAACGGAATTCATTTCGTCACGACTCCCGAATGCCGACTCGAGCCCAACGCGATGATTGATCAAGAGTTCGAGCTGTGAGAGTCTGTTTGGATCATTTTGGTCCAAGCTAATAATTTCGTAGAATCGAACACGGCAAACTCGCGTTTCCCCTCACGATCAAAGTCCGCAAAGACGAGCATATCGTCAACCAGATCCGACGTATGGCCGCTCCCCCTCCCCAGCAATTCATGCCTGCTCCACCCCCCAAACAAGGCGGCTTCCGTAGCTTTTTCAGCAGCACGCCTAAAAAGCAGCCCAAGCGTGCTCTGTTGCGTCGACCCGACCCCGTCACCGAGGATCATCTCGTGCGGTACATGAAGGCCGATGGAGCCATCGGGCGAGCCTACATCAACTTTAGGGATATCGTCCAACGATGCGACACCCGACTGTTCGAGACGAGTTATCCCTTGATTGGCGAATGGTCTGAAGATTCGGTTCGTGGTGGGGCCGGCGGGATACCCAGCTCGATGATGTCTGGACACATGTCTCAGCGACCGATCGGCGAGTTGGTTCTGCACATCTTTAGGCTGCCTCCGTTGCCTGGTGTTCCTCCCGAGACGCTTCCACAGTCGTTGGAGGAATGCCATCGAGGGTTAAGCGCTGTTGCGTGGCACAAGAAGATCTATTACCAGGGGATCTTGACCCAGAATGGCGGTGACATCTTGGTAAGCCTTAGCCATTTATTCTTGGAATATACTCTAACCATATCGCTAGACCTGGCGACGAAGGCAGTTTAGGATCATCGGTTCCAACCTAGTTGCCTATAATGACTTGACCGGCAAAGCCATGGCTACCATCAATCTCCAGCGGGCTCTGGCTGTCGAGGGTGATCAACAACCTTTGCCTGCTGGTGCGGTTCCTGGTCGACGTCAGAGTGACAAATCGGATGCGTTCTTTGTAGACAAGCGCTGCTTCCGGTTACTATTTGGCAAGGACGATGATATTGCGTTCTACGCTGATACACCCGAGGAAAAGGCCGAATGGTGAGTCTCAGCGACGGCTATAGAGCACAGCTATCAATTGCATATTTAGGCTGCGTATCCTTCGTGCCTTGGTTGGAAACATCCCACCCCATCCTCTTTGGGCAGAGTTAGTCTGGCAACGACACGAGCAAGCTGCGGCTGCGCAGGCGTTGGCTCAGCAACAAGCTCAAGCCCAGGCGAACTCTGCAAGCCCAGGCGCTCAACCCAGCCAAACCCCACCGCCTCCACCCAAACCCGAGCCCCAAGTACCTCCTCCACGACCACAGGCATGGCGATAGGGGCGGTCTGAACTGAAATATTTCGAGTGCTTTTTTGTTCTGGCACTATTCTCATTTGGTTCTCCCCCATCTGATAGCATGTATTTTATATAGGCGATGTTCATACACACTACTTATCGGGGTTTATTCGTTCCTGGTGGATCATTTTTCGTAATATACTTATTTGATCTCGTATGTTATGGTTGTGGATCCTTGGCATCGTTTGTGGTTTCGTGAGACAAACTTGGTACCAATCGAAAAGAGTTTCATTTGTATTCAAATTGAGATCATTCGTGGATTCACACAGGCAATTCCTCAATGATACCGCCAACACTCCTCGATTCGACGTTCAGCAATCCGCTTTCATTCCTGCGAAAATGTTTAGCGTTTCCACTAGCAAACTATACGCATATACCCACCTCTTCACTCGACCCATACTCGTTGGGGGCCTCGGCGCGCGGTAGATCGACGCAGCCATTTTCTACGTCCTCAGCCGAAGCCCAGATATTCTCCTTCTCCATGCTCCACCAAAGTCCACGTAAAAGGCCGCCCGTGCTCAACACGAACTCTTTGCGGGTCAAAATGACAAGACCCTTCTTGCACCTCGTCAAGAGAACGTTGAGACGGTTGATCGATCTCAAGAAGCTTGAGAAAGTAGTCTTGGTAAGGGTCGCGACGATGTAGTCCGCTTCGTTCCCCTCCACCCGTGGGATTGGCTCCAGTATGAGGGCAACGAATAGGATGCTACTCACTTGGAAACTGTCCACGTTGTACATTTCCTTTTTGATTTGGGCTTCCTCGAGCTTTAAAAATAACTCGGTGGTGTGATTTCTCGGGCGCATAATCACAAATCGACTAGCCGCGGAGAGCCAAAAGTCACAACTACACTGCGATTTTATAACCTCCTGACCGTTTTTCATGATAATCTCATCATACACCTCTGCTGCCGCATAATCCCCGACACCGTAACCGCCCGCATAATTACATTTTCACTGGCCTACCCTGTGTATAGATGTCATTTCGCTGCTTGGAGCTCAAGACCCATGTCCTTCCCAACGCCTCGATATTGAAAGTGTGCCTGGTTGAGCATAAAGTAACTCGTACGGATTTGAGTGATAACGTATACGGAGTCCTCTGTAGTGTCCACCACGGTTCTCTACAATCCGAAGTACATTTAAGCGGAGTAACCTGCGCAATCATACCACTTACTTGAGTACGTCACTTGCGTTGCAAACCAAGATTTCGCCTACCAGTGTAAGATGATAAATGTATACCAGCGTACTGTATATTCAAGTCGGTCATAATCCTACATACATCGAGAGCACCGTTTCTTCCATCGGTTGATTGAGCTCGAAAAGCTTGAGAAATTGGTCTTGGTCAAAGTGATAACAATGTAGTCCGCCTCATTTCCTTACATGACTCGTATGAGTAAGTAGGTTAGTGTAGTACGCGATGCACTTTTACCTGGAAACCATCGACATTGTAAACCTGCTTTGGAATCTCAGCGGCCGGGCGTTTATCTTCTTGGCCACCAGATCATGCTGTGCTTCACAGGGCGTAATAATCTCGTAGTCATAATTCCTCCTTTCTTCGTCTGCTTCATTCACATTTTTATACTAAAGCTTGGCGATTTGATCTACTGAGTTAGCTTCGGCCTGGTTCTATTGGAACACTTGGTTACGGCTCTTTTCAGGCAGTTCTTTATTCAAGTCCTCGTATAACACACTCTTTTATGCTGTTAGAATGACAAGTCGTTAGCACACTCATATGTATGTATTTCAATGTATCTGAAGCGACTGAGTTCGCATCCAAGACATGGTAACCTCAGTACAACTATGGGAACAATATTTCTCCAGAATGCTTCAGGGACGCAGGTTTCGCTTTGATGGCTACGAAATTTGAAAACTCAACCAAGAGAACTAACTTGATAGTACATTCACTCACTTGCTTGTCCGTTGGCTCACCCTTGTTGGGGGCAGGTGAACCCGGCAAATTCACTCGGCCATTCCTGACGTCCTCGCTCGTCGCCCATATGTTATGTGACTCCATGTTCCACCATAGACCCCGAAGTAGGCCACCCGTTCTTAGGATGAAATCCTTCTGGGTTAGTACAATGAGTCCCCTCTGACATCGCGTAATGAGGACATTCAATCGGTTAATGGAGCTCAAGAAACTCGAGAATGTTGTCTTGGTCATTGTTGTGATAATGTAGTCCGCTTCGCTTCCCTGTGCAATCAGCAGTAGTCAGCTGACCCACCAAATCGGCTGATCAAATGGTCACTCACCTGATAACTGTCGACGTTAAATGCTGCCCTGTCGATACCACCTTCTTTCAGCTTCCGATTGAGTAGCGTGCGCTGCGCTTCGTAAGGGGTTATGACGGCAAATCTCTCAGTGTTTCCTCTGTCTGCTTCGCTGTCGTAATATAGTTGAACAATCTTGACTACCAAATCAGCCTCCGCGTCGTTCTGAATTAGTGGACCAACGAGTCAGATCGTACGGTATTTCGGATGGAGTATTTTGCCGACATCAGGAACCTCAAGTAGCGATTGAAACTTACCATGTAGCTAGTACCGTTTTCTTCCCTCCTTTCTACCCCCTCGGGTACATCAACAAACAAAACTGCATCGACAGGATTTTTTACATCCTTGTTGGGATCTGCCTCTAGTGCTCCTTCGTAAACGGCCTTGGATATGTAGTTTGCGATTGGTACTGGCAGGCGGACTAGGGAGTCGCAGGAATCAACGAACGGTTCTAAGAACGATTTAACTCACAGATGACTAACAGGAAACGTTCAAAAGCTTGTAACTGGCCTTCAAATGCGCCACTTTGAATATATCATCAATTTTCCTACACTCAGAGCAACCGTATGGCGGCACTTTACGAATATATGCTATTAGTAGCTGCATTAACGAAGCCCGCAAAGGACTCACGCTGCAACGGATCCCCAAACCAGCAAACATTTTTCAAGGTGTGCCAGTGATTGAAAAACAAGTGCTTCAAAATAATAAGCAGAACAATCAGACAAAGAGATAGCCAGTAACTTACCATGAACTCGCTCGTCATGTCAATCTGTGAAGCTTCATCAATGATCAGATTTCGAAGTGGTACGTGGTTGAAGACTTCAAACTTCTCGATCAACTGGCTTGAGAGTGATGAAAGGGTACACGAGATTAACTTGCTCGAGTGTACGCGCTTGCGTTGGCTCTCAAGCTTCAGCTGAGCTGTTGGTATCAGGACCGACTTCAATTGTTGATAAAGCTTGTCTTGCCTATTTTTATAATTCTTCGGTTTTTAGTCCAGAGTAATCAGGAAGTTAAAACTCACTTCCAAATATAAAAGTCTTTTGCGACGAGTAGGACAAAATTGATGTCCTCATGCTTTGCAAGACCAACAGCTACGTTCCGAATCCCAACGTTACTTTGAGCTACGATCCACATGGGCTCTCCGGCGTCGACCAGGCGAGCGGCCGCCCCTATTATGGTGGTTGTTTTTCCAGTTCCTGGAGGTCCATGTACCAATGTGGCCCATGTGCGGCCGGTTGGATTTGGAGGAGCAGTCACGCGGCCAATGACCCTGAGCTGAGACTCATTTGTCTTTTTTGCCAATCTCGGCAAAATCTGATTGAGTTTCAAATCATGGCCAAGGTCCTCGTCCTCTGTATCGTTATCCACAAGGTTTAGGATGAGGGCATTATTCTTGAGCGTAGCTTCTTCTTTGTCCGTGTCGTCACCCCAGCTGTCATCCATCCAGTCATGCTGTTGCTTATTCTCCTGGGGCTCGTTATTCTTCCTCCGACCCTCGCCTGTTGCCTTTTGTGCTGGTGTAGGAAACCAGACGCGCCTAATAAACTCGCAATCTTTGTATTCGGGACCACAAAGCGAACCTTGGTCTTCAAGTAACCGGAGGATAAACAAGTCTCGCTTGAGTTCGGCCCAGGCAGCGTCCTCCTGTCCGTACAATGAGATCTCATGTACCTCGTCCATATCGATCTAGTGGGCTTGGTTAAAACCGGTCGACTCGGCGTTGGTCGGATAAATCACGTCCAAGGAGTCGGGGACCTCGTCCCTCGCCTGCCCTCGTTGATTCCATGAACCTTTACCACGACTTTTACCGCCACCTCCACCACCTTCCCAGGGAGCCCGATAAGCTGAGTCTGGCTGCTCTTCTGCATCTTTGTCCTGAGTAAGTCGAGTATGTTTTCCATATTTATCTCCCCACGGCCGTTTCATGAAGTATGACTTTTCGGTGCCATCTTTCATAAGGAAGGTCATTTCTTGCTATACAGTTACCCACAAAAGGTTTTAAATGACACGTGTTTCAGCAGAGTTCATATTATAAGTCAGCAACGGATGATTGTAAAAATATAGAAATATATACAGTAGAAAGCCCGGCTTCCGTACTATGGAACGCATATCTAAACAAACCAGTCACATAAAAAACAGTCAAGCCATGCAAGAAACAACATAGGGGTCTATATGACAGGTTTCATGACGTCTCAAAACCCAAACAAGTCAATACTTGATTGAACCGCCCTTGTTCTTCAAGACCATTGCCATCCGTCTGGGCATACTCTCTACTAGTCTCTGACAATAGTCCGGCCCAATTTCGTCCCATTGAGTCTGAACCCAGTCCCAGAGCTCATGGATGCTTTCGGGGGAGTGCTCGTAGGTACCCAGACGTCGCTTGAGCTCGGCCCATAGATTTTTGATTGGGTTAAGATCTGGTGAGTTAGAGGGCCATCCCATAACCTCGATTCCTTCATCATTGAGCCATTTAAGGCAGACCTTGGCCTGGTGAGCAGGTGCATTATCATGCTGAAATACCATCTTGCCCGGCTCTAGCCCCAAAAGCTCCAGGCTTCGAGTCATCTCATTGCCCAGGATTTGCAGGTAGAGTTCCTTGTTCAGTGTCCTATCTAGCCTGCAGCTGTGGCCAGTCCCCGCGTACCCCATACAGCCCCAGAACATCAAGGAGCCGCCCCCGAAGTTCCTGGTCTCAACGACCAACCGACCATTGAGCTGATCCTCGTCCCGGACGCACACCCACCGAATTCCATCTGACCCAAGACGATTAACTTTGGTCTCATCTGACCAGAGCACTCGCATCCAGTCCACAATAGTCCAATGCTGGTGTGCCCGGGCAAAGGCAAGGTGCTGGCGCTTAACCTTGGCGCTAAGTGTCGTAAGCTTCTTCTAAGTGGCTATGAGACAAGCCGCGATGGAGAGTGGACGGCACTAAGACCTAAGTGACCTCTTGAACCGCAACGCACTTAAGTGTCTGTAGGCTCTTGAGGGTAGGGGTGGTTCTAAGTGTCACTCAGAGGGAATGTTTTGACGAGACAAAACAAGCTGGGGTTTCCAGGCTTGTTGGTCCTCTATATATATTCAGAACGTGGCCGAGTCATACAAGGCGCAGCCACACGAGTCACACAGAACAGCCAGTCAGGAGTGTCCAAGTGAGTCATGCTGTATGAACAGACATGACTCGTACAAAGCACAGCCGCGTTACACAATGTAACAGAATAACCACAAGAAGGTGGCAACGCGGCGAACGGAAACAGAAACACAACACAAGAGACAGGAGCAGGCGGGCAAGACAACAGGCGAGTCCAATGGAGTGAGCTAGCTCACGACATTACTCCCCCCTAAGAGACCGTCTAGGGGACCTGGATGGGCTCTACTGGATCCCACAATCCTTGCCTTTTGCAAGCATGTACTCCTCCAGTCCCTCGTCCTCCTCCAAGGTCAGGTCAATGGGATTGAAGACCGTATTGCCTGGTTCGTCCGAGAATTTCTCCCATTCCTCCCAGGTCTCCTCCTTTGTCCAGTCCGCCTTGGCCCAGTCCAAAATCCTCTTCTGGGCCTCCACGAATTCTCCATCCCACTGGCGCACGTCGGGCTCTGCCTCCTTCCATGCCGACACGTCAGTCTCCTCCTTCTTCCACCAGTAAGGCTCCCAATCGATCTTCTCCTTCTGGTACCTGCCCCTCTCCATCCTCCAGTCGCTCAGGTCCTTCTCGTAGTTGGCGTCCCAAGCGTCGTTCCATCTAGGTCAGAGCGTTGGCTGCCTTCCGTCGTACCCAGGCACCCATTCGCTCGAATACGCTCCTTCTTGTCCCCATTCAACCACCCCGAGCATGTGGGTGGAGAGGAGGACGACCTCCGAGACCTGGAAAGCGGCGCATCCTCAACAGACGAATATGTCCTTTCGTAGGAGCTGCATGCGTGTTGGCTATTTTTTCCCGACCCACTGGAATTCCCCCAGGTCTGAGTGGAGGATATCGTCCGAGGCCCTGAAGTGCATTCTTCCAGAGCCTTGTTGCGACCTCTTGAAAACATAGAGGGTGGCTCCGGAGTCGAGGATCCTTGCCGTGGCGAAGGCAGGTCCTTCGAGGACGCGGGTGAGGTTGTTGGCGATGGCGGAGCGGGTGACGGCAGGCATCGTAGAGGGCAGTAAAGATTTAGAGCGTAGAGTTGGTGGTGATTCTTGGAGTAGTAGCAAGTTTTGCAGATGTCGCTATTGGTTTTGCCCCTTCTGCCTTTTATCTTCCCTGGAACGTAGTTGGATGGCGTGGGAGCCTCGGGGTGTCGGCGTAGAAGGTCCTTGATGATCCTTGAAAGGTGGCCAAAATCTTCCGCCCTTTGTTCTGTGTCTTCTTCACTTCCATAACCCTTCCATCTGACCCTGTAAAAAAGACCATCCTTTGTCTCCTTCCAGTCCAAAATCTTTTCTACTTCGTATTCTTCTTCTCCTTCCTCTGTTATGATTGGCGGTGGACGGGGTTGGTTACGGCTGAATTCAGTGTCTCCCTTGTAAGGGCTGAGCAGATCGATGTGGAAAACAGGGTGCACCCTCATTGTTGCCGGCAAATCAAGCTCATAAGCGTGTGACCCTATCTGTCGCTTCACAACAAATGGTCCGTGCTTTTTGTTATCCAGTTTCTTTGAAGGTCTTCTTGTTTGGATGTTCTTTCCTAGCAGCCAAACTAGATCTCCTTCTTGGTACTCGTTCTTCGGCGCTTCTTCTGGGAGTCTTTGGGTTTCCATTGACGCAATTGCTTCGTCCCGGATTTTACGCCATTTTCCTGTGATGTTGTTTGCTTCTGGAACCGCTGATTCTTCGGTTGAGATGTTCCACAGTGGTTCCCTTCCGTAGACAATTTCAAAAGGAGAACTACCCGTTACGCGGTGCTTCTGTAGATTATAGCTGAATTCCGCAATTGGTAACAAGTCCGCCCAATCATCCTGCCGGTAGTTGACAAACGATCGTAGCCAGCCCTCCATCCATTGATTGATTCTTTCCGTTATTCCATCTGTTTGGGGGTGGTAGGCAGTACTGAAACCCGGGTTCGTTCCAATTTGCTCATAAATGGCTTGCATAAGTTTGGAATTGAAAGTAGTCCCTCGGTCTGAGATCGTGCTTTTTGGAAAACCGTGTAGTTTCCAAACATTTGTGATGAAAAGATTTGCAAGGTCGCTTGCCGTGTGAGATTCTTTGCAGGGTATGAAGTGCGCCATTCTTGAGAATCGGTCCACCACTACTAAGATGCTATCTGATCCCCTGGATTTTGGTAATTTTACTACGAAGTCGAACGCTATGTCCTCCCATGGTCCTTTTGGAATTTCCAGAGGCTTGATCGGGACTATCGACTTCGATCCCTTTGTCCGTTGGCAGGTTTCGCATGATTCCACATATCTGTTTATGCCTTGCTTCATTCCTGGCCAGAAGTATCTTCTTGATATTAGTTCCAGTGTTCTAGCCTGTCCTGGATGTCCTGCGATTTTTGAGTCGTGATGAATTCGCATGATGGCTAGTCTGGATTCCTTATCTTCTGGCACGTAGATCCTTCCCTTGAACCATAATAGTCCCTCCTTGAAATCATAATCTTTCGCGCTGTGTTGTAGGGTCTTCGGCAACGTTTCCCTCGATTTACAGATCTCTTTGATTCGTGCTAGTCCTTCATCTGTTTCCTGAGCTTCTTTGATAGTCTCTATGATGTTTGTGTCTACTTGTCCCATAAATCCTTTGAACCTTTCAACAGATATCATAACTTGTTCAGGCGTGGGAGTATCTTCATGGTCGGATCGTCTAGACAATAGGTCCGGTTTAGAAGACAGGATTCCAGGGCGGTATATGATATCAAAGTTATAGGAAGCAAGCAATTGATGCCATCTTGCGTGTCGACGGTTGAAAGTTCTTGCTTCCTTCCAGAACTGTAGGTTCCTATGATCGGTGTAGATGGTGATGGGGTCTCTTGTTCCTTCTAGGTATAGTCTCCAATGTGTTAAGGCTTCAATGATTGCCATGAGTTCCTTATCGTGGACGTCGTAGTTTAGCTGGGCCTCGTTAAAAGACTTTGAAAGGAAAGCAATAGGGTGTAGGTAGCCATCATCTTGCCTTTGGGACAGGATTGCTCCCATTGCTACTCCACTTGCGTCTGTTTCCAAGAAGAAGGGCTTGTCAGGGTTCAGATGGCGTAGAGTGGGTTCCTTGCTGATTTCCGTTTTTAAGGCTTCAAACGCTTCCTGCTGATTGTTTCCCCATTCCCACTTGTTCTCCTTTCTTGTTAAGGTTGTTAGGGGTTTCGCTAATCGGCTGAAATTTGGTACAAATCTTTGGTAAAAATTCGCGAATCCTAAGAATGCTTGGACTTGTTTGACTGTTTTTGGTTCCTTCCACTCCTTTATTGCTTTGACTTTTTCTTCTTCCATAGAGATACCCGTGTCGCTGATTCCAAGTCCAGTATATGTTAACTTGGTGACAAAGAATTCGCACTTTGAAAGCTTAGCGAAAAGATTCTCCTCCAGTAAGATCTTCAGTACCCTTCTGACATCCATGGTATGTTGGCTTCTGTTCTTGGAGAAGACCAGGATGTCGTCAATGTAAACAATGACACATACGTCGATAAGATCATGGAAAATGTGATTCATGTATCTTTGGAAGATGGCGGGCGCGTTTTTTAGTCCAAAGGGCATGACAACATATTCGAACAGTCCTTCTTTTGTTCTGAAGGCTGTCTTCCATTCGTCTCCTTCCTTGATTCTGATATTGTTGAAACCCATGCGTAAATCGATCTTGGAGAAAATTTTTGCGTCCTTGATCTTATCCAAGAGGTCTTCCATTAGGGGCATTGGGAATCTGTCATCCTTCGTGATGGCGTTTACTCCTCTAAGATCTTGAACAAGTCGTAGTTGCCAAACTGCCCCTGGATTCTTGGGATCGATCGGTTTTTTGACAAAGAAGCAAGGTGATGCAATGGGTGATTTGCTTGGTCAAATTTTCCCCGCTGCGATTTCTTCATCCAAGTATTCTCTCAGTGCGATTGACTCTGCTGGAGAGAGTGGGATAGGTCTGGCTGGCTTCGGAAGTTCAGCTCCTTCCTTGAAGTCGATGGCACAGTCGTATGGGCGGTGATCTGGGATTCTCTTGAATTTTTCTTCGCTAAAGACGTCGGCAAATTCCTTGAATTCTTCGGGCAGGTCGTCTATTGAGGCCGTCCTTGCTTGAATGGCTTCTGCCCGCCATGATATGTGCTTTGTCTTCCAATCAATGACAGGGTTCGATTCTTCTAACCATTCTAATCCTAGGATAAGTTTAGTTTCTCCAGTGGGCATAGCGAAGAAGATTTGTTTGAAGGATCTTCCTTCTATTTCTAGTTCCAGCTTTGCTTTGAAACGTATTTGGTGAAAGAGTTCTTTCCCCTGGATACCAATTACTCTTCTAGGAGTGGAGAGTTCTATGAGTGGAATGTTGTTGGACCGAGCCCACAAAATGTCCAGGAAGTTCTTTGATGCTCCAGAATCGATGAGGGTTGGGATAGGTTCTGTGATTCCGGTAACGTTCGTGTAAACAATGGTAGATTCATTTGTCGCTCTAAAGTACATTGTTTCCGTTGCCGGTTTCTTGGTCTCTCCACACACAGTTAGAGGGAGACCCCTTCTTTTCCCGAGTCTTCTACGATTGTTGCTTCCCTTCCTTTAACACTAGGTTCCGTTGTTATCCATTCCTTGGACGGGCATTTGAATGAGCGGTGTCCTTCTTGTCCGCACTTCAGGCAGCGGTTGGTTGCTATCCTTGCTTTGTATACTTTGTCAGGCAGCCGCTTTGTAGAGGATTGTCCGCTGGTGGTTGGTTGGGCTGTCTTCTTTCCTGTCAAGGACTTGATTTGTTGCAATTTCTGGTCAATGGAGATTGCGATTGAGATCCACCGGTCAAGGGAAAGCTCTCGTTCTGTCCCATCTTCATTGATCAGGGTCAATTCAAATCGAGCTAGTTCGGTTTTCACTTCAGGCTTCAATCCTTCTTTGAATTGGTTGATTAGAGCTTCTTGTCCCCAGTTGATGTCGACCAATAAGTAACGGAACTCAGAAGCATAGTTTGCTACCGAATTGTTTTGCTTGCACTTCCGGATATCGATTTCGGCTTTAGCTTTCTTGTTGGGGTTGCTGAACTGCTCCATGAAGTGTGTCTTGAAGCTTTCCCATGAGATGAGATTTTGGTTGTTCTCCCCTTGGTTAAGCAATCGCAAGAGTACTTGTGCCCAGTGAGTGGCGGCCTTGTTCTTGGATTTGAAGTTTGCTAGGGCTTCGCGGATCCTTTCTTTGCTGGAAGTGTATTGATCGCCTAGACGTACAAAGTAGCTTTCCATTTGTGTGATGAACATTTCGGCACCCTCTCCCTTTTTTCCGTCAAAGGCTTCTGGACGAGTCACTTTGGGACGACGTGGTCCGTTACCGATGTTTGGGTTCTTGGTTAGCCGTTGGATTCTTAATTCTAATTCGTCTATCCTGGTAGATTCCGCGTCTGGATGTGGTGGAGAATTTGATCGCCTGGACGGAATCCCGTGTAGGGAAGTTTCGTCGATTTCTTCTCGCATATTGTTGATAGCTTCTTGAAGTTCCGTGATTTTGGTAGTGAAGGAGGTTCCTTCTTGTCGTAAATTTTCCAGTCCTTGAGTTACTGCCTCGTTCCACTCGAGTTGCCCTTGTCTGGTGGTGTTGAGTTCTTCGCGTACATTGTTTACAAGTCCTTGAGTGTTGGCAACCTCATTTCGAAGGCGTGTTACGTCTTGTCCGACCAAAAAGGAATTATGTTCGCCATTTCTCGCCGAGTTCAGAATGTCTGTTAGGGTGCCTTGTAGGGTGTTGATAGAGTCGTTGAAGATTTGTTGGTTGTTTGCTAGAACCTGTGTGGCTTGTTCTAACCCACTAAGCCTTCGGTCCATGGTGACCCTCATTCCGTCTATAACCCTAAGGGTGGCGTTGTGTCTTCCTTCTAGGAGGTCGTCTAGGTCGTCTAAATTACTGATTACAGTCCTGCCGCTAGCGCTGGAACTTGAACTTGAGCTTTCAAGATCATCTGCGCCCCGTGGTACTGGGGCCGACTGCCCGGAATAACCCTGTGGGACATAGGGTGGTGCTGGAATTGCTGGTGTGACTGGCTGGGAAGCCATTGGGATCGGTCCTGCGTTGGTGATGGTTCCTCCAATTTGAGGGACTGTAGGGACATTGGGAATGTGAGGTGTAGGAGGAGGTCTAATGGGGACAAGCGACACGCCCCCATGAGCTTTGGGTTGGGGAGAAAAGAACTGCCTCCTAGTCCCTAGTGGCCACAAGGGACGTGATGGTCCTGGACTTCCAGTTGAAATGCGGATCACAGCTGGGGTGGGGTCATTTGTGAGATCTCCTGGTTCTCTATTTGTGATGGTGGGTTCTTCTTCTTGTACTATTGTCCTGTCAGAGATGCTGAAAGCTCCTGGCATTGAAGATTGACTCTGAGGGCGTGATTGGGCAGGACCTCCCGCTTGAGTTTGTGCGATGTCTTGCTCGTTTAATGATCCTGTGGGCCTTGCTGCCCGACTGGGTCCTCTTCTTGTTGATCTAGTGGATGAGGGACGTGACCCTCCGTCTTCTTGAATAGACATGCTTGTATGTTTGTTAAGCTTGTTTTGTAATGTCGTAAGCTTCTTCTAAGTGGCTATGAGACAAGCCGCGATGGAGAGTGGACGGCACTAAGACCTAAGTGACCTCTTGAACCGCAACGCACTTAAGCGTCTGTAGGCTCTTGAGGGTAGGGGTGGTTCTAAGTGTCACTCAGAGGGAATGTTTTGACGAGACAAAACAAGCTGGGGTTTCCAGGCTTGTTGGTCCTCTATATATATTCAGAACGTGGCCGAGTCATACAAGGCGCAGCCACACAAGTCACACAGAACAGCCAGTCAGGAGTGTCCAAGTGAGTCATGCTGTATGAACAGACATGACTCGTACAAAGCACAGCCGCATTACACAATGTAACAGAATAACCACAAGAAGGTGGCAACGCGACAAACGGAAACAGAAACACAACACAAGAGACAGGAGCAGGCGGGCAAGACAACAGGCGAGTCCGATGGAGTGAGCTAGCTCACGACACTAAGCTTTGGCTTCTTGACCTTCTTCAAGGCTCTTAAACCAGCGGCTTTGAGCGCACGGCGCACAGTTTCGGGGTGTACAGGAACCCCGCTAATATTATTGACAGTGTGTGTCGCTTGGACAGCCGAAACACAATTATGGTGGGTGATTAAGCGTACTGCGTGGCGCACTGCAACAGCAGAAAGTTTGCGTGGACACCCGCCAACCAATGTTTTGAGGTCAGGGCAATGTTCGGCACGTATGTTGGAGATGGTTCCATGAGAAACACCGGCGTCGCGGCCGATCTTGGCATAATTATTGCCTTTATCGTGCCCGGCAAGAACAGTAGCAAGTTTGGACTGAGAAATTGCCTTTGGCATAGCGAGATTAGCTGGGGAGTATGTGTATATGCTACAATAAGGAGCACAAAACACTCTCTTATATATGTAGAACCTTTACAGGCTACCAAAATTCTGTGATCAAGAGAGGTGACAAAAACATGTTTTTGGGTGAAACACGCTACAAAACCATTTAAATGACCCCTTGTTGTTGTTTTGCCTGTAACTCCGCCGTTTCCGACTCGTTTCGTGTCAAAACTCATGCGTCCGATAGCTCAGATATCCCGCTTCCAACTGTGCATACACACTCCGCTCTAGGTGCCCTAGGGCCTGGTCGGTGGCTGAATTGTTGCAAATATATGCGCTATTTGACACGTTGTGTGGGGAACTGTAAGTTTCAGATTCAGCTTTGAAGTCAGATCTAGCATTGAGAACAAAATTCCATACATTATTTCTGGCATGGAGCTTGGATTTATAGACAAGGCTTTGAAGCATATCCTTTCCCAATGCTTTGAGGTCCTGGCGCTCGATAACACGTCCAGCCTCTGTTTCCCCCATGACTTTCCATGCGGAGATCATTGACTTTGAGAAAAAAGTGAGTTCCTGTTTCCACATATATAAGCGCTATTCCATAGTCAAGTTATCTCCCTAATCACCTTGTTGTTTAGATGAGATGGGTTTATGACTGGAGCTTCTCGGATCCTTGAGTTCAGCTGGTTATGATTGGCCACGCTTCAAAGTGGGTTAGCCTACGTTCAGGTCAGACTACAATAGCCCCATTACGTACATGTGGGAGACCCACGCACAAACCGCTGCTTCAACGAGTCAATCTTCTATGCTGGATTCGCCAACTTGGCCAATGAGCGATCTGTTGACTCCCAAAGGCGAGGCGGAGGGATAGATAATCTTGATGACATCGCCAGGTGAAAGAATTTCTCAATCCCAGAACGGCTCTTTATCTTCCGGGAGAGTAACTGATAATAATGATGTAGTTGCAGGATTGTGCTCCGGATTCCATAAACATACCAATTTTGACTTGACGCTGTTTGGCAGGTTCAGGCACCTCTCAATCCTTGTCTTTACCGCTGTTCTCGCTGCCGCCTTTCCCGCCTCTGCCCTTGCCACCTTGACTGCCATTTATTGAGATATTACCGAGAACGTCTCGCACTCAATGAACTTCTTAGCTAGGCCACGCAGTGGAAGTAGGAATACAAGGATGATGTATATAGCAAATACGCAATCAACTTTATATACATGTGGATGTAGAACATAGAACAAGAGTGAAAGAACAATTAGTAACATGAATACGTGTACTCTCAGTCAGCACAAGAATAATCAGTCAGCATACAGCCAGTCAATCATACATATTCAGTAAGTAGTACGTGTACATTCGATTCGATTTGATTCTCAATACTCCCCCTCAACGAGCCAGAGCGTTTATTCGATGCACATTTGCTCAAAGCAGGTGTGGAGATCTTGATTCTCTTGTTCACAGGGGAAGTGATCGCCTAAAGCCGTCTTTGAGGATACATGATTAAGTCCCATATATGAGTTAGCGAGGTACCAGTGCTGTGAGTACAGAAGCAGCTTTGTAAATGCGTCGGTGAGGTTGTCTTTTGATGGAATATAGCCAAGGGTAATGAAACCTTGTCAATAATAGTCTCAAACAAAGTTGTAGCATGTAGAAATGTGTTTGGCACGAGAGCAATGAGTGGGGCTGTTAACATAATCGATTGTGGCCTGATTATTGATTAAAATTGTTGTTGGATGGGAAATGTCAATTCCAAGGCTGTTTAGGAAGTGCCAGAGCCAAAGAACTTCTTGAGTGGCATGGGCAAGTGCATGGAAATCGGCTTCCATAGTCGAAATCAAGCTTGTCTTCTGTTTCTTGGAAGACCACATGATCGGGCCACCACCCAGCATAACAATGCATCCAGAGACAGAGAATGACTCATATTCAGAAGCAAAAGAAGCGTTGGTGTAGGCGACTTCTTCAAAGGGTCTTTGTCCATGGTAAGTGATTCCTTTTGATGCCGTGCTGTTGAGGTAATGGAAACAGCACTTTAGGACACCAACATGAGTTTGATTGTATTTGGCAGTGAATTGGGCTAGAAGGTAAACAACAAAGGTAATTGGCATGACCCGTCCCTCCCTCTTTCTCTGTTTGCAGACTCATGGCTTGTACCAGTGCCTTAAGCACCCTTTCCCTTTGTTGAGCCCTCTCCCTTGTTTAGTGAGGTGTATGGATGCTGTGTCCCCATGAGTCATATGACTCATGCTGTCTTCTATTGGCTGGCCTGCGCAGCCCCCTTTATGACTTGGACTTTGACTCAGACTTGTGACTCATGTATGTACTATGACTCACTTGTTCTCTGAGTATATATATGGGCTTGCAAGCATGGTCATCCCCAGCTTGCTTTGCCTTGTCAACTCTCCCTGCAGTGTGATGAGAGGCACTTGGCTACTTAGCCTGTAGTGCAGCCACTTGGACTGAGGAGCTAGTGACTTGTACTGACAAGACTATTGTTTGTCCACCTTAGTGATAGAGTCTTAGAAGACTTATCACATATTGTTCTCACATCTCAAAGGCCATTAGCAGTTGTCAACCATAGGTATTAGCAGGTTGCAACATTGCAAAGCAAGCTCTTAGTATGCTGAGCCATGAGAAAACAAAGTCACTTGACAACATGGACAATCAATCCTCAAGTGCAGCGTCCTTGTTATATATCTGAGAGTTGCAGCTACTTGTATGTACAAGTGATATAACTACAGGATACACACAGTGGAACAATATAAAGTAATGTCTCAGTAGTCTGAGATGCTCTCAGTAAGTAAGCAATCTAGTTGCACACTTAATGGAATTGATACTAAGCTTTCCTACTGTAGAGTGTATGTACACTAGTAATAGAAAGAGCAGGAGTACTGAGCTCAGGTTCCCTTAGCTATTAAATGTCACTGTTTCACACTCCTAGTTGCAATGAACTAAGTATGTACTAATCTTAGGCTATTCCCTAAATGCCTTCCTTGTTCTTACTTGTAAAAGCACTATAAGACATCTGCAACCTTTCCTCTATAATAGGTACTCAGGAGATCCTTTTCTTTAGGCTAACAAATACTGTTTGAGGCACACAACAATAATGGGGAAAATCACACAGCCAAGCCAAAGCACAACAGATGTAGAGTGAGGTGAGGATGGAGGGCTCTTAGAGGGCATGTATTTATACCCTAGAGGCCTCAGAACACTAGTCATCTGGTTGTGGCTATCATTGGGGGCATCTACCAATGATAGGAGGGGTGGATGAACACTGATGCCTTGATGACTAGCATTCATGGAGTCAGAGTGCTTTGGTTGGCTGGAACATATATTATGAGTCATCTAACTAATTGCTCCAGTCAAGTAACTATACTAAATCACTATCTACAAGCTATGCAGCTCTCAAGATCTGGTGGCTGCTGAAATAAGTCATTTCAGCACCTTGACAAGCCACGAGACATATCGCGGGAAATAGCTGGTCAATTCACATAAAACAAGTGCGATCGGCTGAATTGGAAGCTTGCGAGTCAGTCGCAAGTTCAAGCTAAGCGAACGGATCAGTATTGTGTCGTGAGCTAGCTCACTCCATCGGACTCGACTGTTGTCTCGCCCGTCTGTTCCTTTCTTTTGTGTTGTGTTCTGTTTCCGTTTGCCGCGTTGCCACCTCCTTGTGGTTATTCTGTTACATTGTGTAACGCGGCTGTGCTTTGTACGAGTCATGTCTGTTCATACAGCATGACTCACATGGACACTCCTGACTGGTAGACTGTATGACTCATGTGGCTGCGCCTTGTATGACTCGGCCACTTCTCGTATATATATAGAGGACCAACAAGCCTGGTAACCCCAGCTTGTTTTGTCTCGTCAAAACATCCCCTTCGAGTGACACTTAGAACCACCCCTACCCTCAAGAGCCTACAGACGCTTAAGTGCGTTGCGGTTCAAGAGGTCACTTAGGTCTTAGTGCCGTACACTCTCCATCGCGGCTCGTCTCCTAGCCACCAAGAAGAAGCCTACGACATGACAAAACAAGCTTAACAACACACAAACATGTCTATTCAAGAAGATGGAGGGTCACGTCCCTCATCTGCGATTTCAACAAGGAGAGGACCTAGTCGGGCAGCAAGACCCACAGGATCACTAAACGAGCAAGATATTGCACAAACTCAAGCGGGAGGTCCCGCCCGATCACGCCCCCAAAGTCAAACATCAATGCCAGGAGCTTTCGGCATTCCTGACATGACAACAGTACAAGAGGAAGAACCCACTATCACGAATAGAGAACCAGGAGACCTCACAAATGACCCTACTCCAGCTGTAATTCGTATTCCAACTGCAACTCCAGGGCCATCACGTCCCTTATGGCCGTTAGGAAACAGAAGACAGTTCTTTTCTCCCCAACCCGAAGCCCATGGGGGTGTATCGCTTGTTCCCATCAGACCTCCCCCCACACCACACGTTCCCAATGTCCCTACAGTTCCTCAAATTGGAGGAACCATCATCAACGCAGGACCAATTCCAGTAGCTTCCCAGCCAGTCACACCGGTGATCCCAGCACCACCATATATCCCACAGGGTTACTCCGAGCAATCAGGCGCGATACAACAAGGCGTCGGAGATCCAGGGAGCTCAAGTTCCAGTTCCAGTTCTAGCGGCAGGACTGTAATCAGCAATCTAGATGACCTAGACGACCTTCTAGAAGGAAGACACAACGCTACCCTTAGGGTTATTGACGGAATGAGAGTCACTATAGATCGAAGGCTTAGCGGTCTAGAACAAGCCACCCAGGTTCTAGCAAACAACCAGCAAATCTTTAACGACTCCATCAACACCCTACAAGGAACCCTGACAGACATTCTGAACTCGGCAAGAAATGGCGAACATAATTCCTTTCTAGTCGGTCAAGACGTAACCCGCCTTCGAAATGAAGTTACCAACACCCAAGGACTGGTAAATAACGTACGCGAAGAACTCAACACTACCAGACAAGCACAACTCGAGTGGAATGAGGCAGTAACACAAGGACTAGAAACCTTACGACAAGAGGGAGCGTCCTTCACTACCAAAATTACGGAAGTGCAGCAAACCATCAACAATATGCGAGAAGAAATGGACGAAGCATCCCTGCACGGAATCCCTTCTAGGCGATCAAATTCCCCACCTCATCCAGACGCGGAATCTACCAGGATCGACGAATTAGAATTAAGACTCCAACGTCTAACCAAAAATCCAAACACCGGTAGTGGACCACGTCGTCCAAAAGTAACCCGTCCAGAAGCCTTCGACGGAAAGAAAGGGGAAGGTGCCAAAATGTTCATCACACAAATGGAAAGCTACTTTCTACGCCTAGGCGACCAATACACTTCCAGCGAAGAAAGGATCCGCGAAGCCCTAGCAAATTTCAAATCCGAGAACAAAGCTGCCACTCACTGGGCACAAGTACTCTTACAATCGCTCAACCAAAGGGAAAATAACCAAAACCTTGCCTCATGGGAAAGTTTCAAGGCACACTTCATGGAACAGTTCAGCGACCCCAACAAGAAAGCTAAAGCCGAATCAGATATCCGAAAATGCAAGCAGAACAACTCTGTAGCAAACTATGCCTCGGAATTCCGATATCTCCTGGTAGACGTAAATTGGGGACAAGAAGCGCTGATCAACCAATTCAAGGAAGGGTTAAAGTCTGAAGTCAAAACCGAACTAGCTCGTTTTGAACTAACCCTGATCAATGAAGATGGGACAGAGCGAGAACTTTCCCTTGACAGGTGGATCTCAATCGCAATCTCTATTGACCAGAAACTGCAACAAATCAAGACCTCTACAGGGAAGAAAGCAGCCCAACCAACCGCTAACGGACAATCCTCTACAAAGCGGCTACCCGACGAAGTATACAAGGCAAGGATAGCAAGTAACCGCTGCCTGAAGTGCGGACAGGAAGGACATCGCTCATTCAAATGCCCTTCCAAGGAATGGATAACGACAGAACCTAGCGTTAAAGGAAGAGAGGCAACAATCGTAGAGGACTCGGGAAAAGAAGGGGTCTCCCTCTAACTGTGTGTGGAGAGACCAAAAAACCAGCAACGGAAACTATGTACTTTAGAGCGACAAATGAATCTACCATTGTCTACGCAAACGTTGCTGGAATCACAGAACCTATCCCAACCCTCATCGATTCTGGAGCATCAAAGAACTTCTTGGACATCTCGTGGGCTCGATCCAACAACATTCCACTCATGGAACTTTCCACTCCCAGAAAAGTAATCGGTATCCAGGGGAAGGAACTCTCTCACCAAATACGTTTCAAAGCTAAGCTAGAACTAAACGTGGAGGGAAGGACCTTCAAACAAGTCTTCTTCGCTATGCCTACCGGGGAAACTAAACTTATCCTTGGATTGGAATGGTTAGAAGAAGCAAACCCGGTCATCGATTGGAAAACAAAGCACATATCATGGCAACCAGAACCCATACAAGCAAGAACGGCCTCAATAGATGACCTACCAGAAGAATTCAAGGAATTTGCTGATGTCTTCAGTGAAGACAAATTCAAAAGAATCCCGGATCATCGTCCATATGACTGCGCCATCGACTTCAAGGAAGGAGCTGAGCTCCCGAAGCCTGCCAGACCTATCCCACTCTCTCCAGCAGAATCTATTGCACTAAGAGAATACCTGGATGAAGAAATCGCGGCGGGAAAAATTCGACCAAGCAAATCACCCATTGCATCACCTTGTTTCTTTGTCAAAAAACCTGTCGATCCAAAAAATCCAGGGGCAGTTCGCCAACTACGACTCGTCCAAGACCTCAGAGGAGTAAACGCCATTACAAAGGACGACAGATTCCCTATGCCCCTAATGGAAGACCTCCTGGATAAAATCAAGGACGCAAAAATTTTCTCCAAGATTGATCTACATATGGGTTTCAACAATATCAGAATTAGGGAAGGTGACGAATGGAAGACAGCTTTCAGAACAAAGGAAGGACTGTTCGAATACGTCGTCATGCCTTTTGGACTAAAGAACGCGCCCGCCATCTTCCAAAGATATATGAATCACATTTTCCATGATCTTATCGACGTATGCGTCATAGTATACATTGACGACATCCTGATCTTCTCTAAGGACAGAAGTCAACATACCGTGGATGTCAGAAAAGTACTGAAGATCTTACTGGAGGAGAATCTTTTTGCAAAGCTTCCAAAATGCGAGTTCTTTGTCACCAAATTGACATATACTGGACTTGGAATCAGCGACTCTGGCATCTCTATGGAGGAAGAAAAAGTAAAGGCAATAAAGGAATGGAAGGAACCAAGAACGGTCAAGCAAGTTCAGGCATTCCTAGGATTCGCAAATTTTTACCGAAGATTTGTCCCGAATTTCAGCCGATTAGCAAAACCCCTGACAACCTTGACAAGAAAGGAAAACAAGTGGGAATGGGGAAACGATCAGCAGGAAGCTTTTGTGGCCCTGAAAACAGAAATCAGCAAGGAACCCACTCTACGCCATCCAAACCCCGACAAACCGTTTTTCCTGGAAACAGACGCAAGTGGAGTAGCAATGGGAGCAATCTTGTCGCAAAGGCAAGACGACGGCTACTTGCATCCTATTGCCTTTCTTTCAAAATCTTTTAACGAGGCTCAACTCAACTACGACGTCCACGATAAGGAACTTATGGCTATCATAGAATCTTTAACACATTGGAGGCTATACCTTGAAGGAACAAGGGACCCTATCACCATCTACACCGATCATAGGAACCTACAATTCTGGAAAGAAGCAAGAACGTTCAACCGCCGACACGCAAGATGGCACCAACTGCTCGCCTCCTATAACTTTGACATCATATATCGCCCTGGCATCCTGTCGTCAAAACCGGATCTATTGTCAAGACGGTCGGACCATGAAGATATCCCGACGCCTGAACAGGTTATGATATCTGTTGAAAGATTCAAAGGATTCGTGGGACAAGTAGACACAAACATCATAGAAACTATCAAGGAAGCTCAAGAAACAGAGGAAGGACTGGCACGAATCAAAGAAATCTGCAAATCGAGGGAAACGTTACCAAAGGCCCTACAACACAGCGCAAAAGATTATGATTTCAAGGAGGGACTATTATGGTTCAAGGGAAGGATCTACGTGCCAGAAGACAAGGAATCCAGACTGGCCATCATGCGAGTTCATCACGACTCAAAAATCGCAGGACATCAAGGACAGGCTAGAACACTGGAACTTATATCAAGAAGGTACTTCTGGCCAGGGATGAAGCAAAGCATAAACAGATACGTGGAATCCTGCGAGACCTGCCAGCGGACAAAGGGATCAAAGCTAATAGTCCCGATCAAGCCTCTGGAGATTCCAAAAGGACCATGGGAAGACATAGCGTTCGACTTTGTGGTGAAGTTACCAAAATCCAGAGGATCAGATAGCATCTTAGTAGTGGTGGACCGATTCTCAAGAATGGCGCACTTCATACCCTGCAAAGAATCTCACACGGCAAGCGACCTCGCAAATCTTTTCATCACAAACGTTTGGAAACTGCATGGTTTCCCAAAGAGCACAATCTCAGACCGAGGGACTACTTTCAATTCCAAACTTATGAAAGCCATTTATGAGAAAATCGGAACTAGCCCAGGTTTCAGTACTGCCTACCACCCCCAAACAGATGGAATAACGGAGAGAATCAATCAATGGATGGAAGGCTGGCTACGATCTTTCGTCAACTACCGGCAGGATGACTGGGCGGACTTATTACCGATTGCGGAGTTCAGCTATAATCTACAGAAGCATCGCGTAACAGGTAATTCCCCTTTCGAGATTGTCTATGGGAGGGAACCACTGTGGAACATCTCAGCGGAAGAATCAGCGGTTCCAGAAGCAAACAACATCACAGGAAAATGGCGCAAAATCCACGACGAGGCTATTGCGTCTATGGAGACCCATAGGCTCCCAGAAGAAGAGCCAAAGATCAAGTACCAAGAAGGAGATCTAGTATGGCTACTTGGAAGAAACATTCAAACAAAAAGACCATCAAAGAAACTGGACAACAAAAAGCACGGGCCATTTGTCGTGAAGCGACAGATAGGATCACACGCTTATGAGCTTGATCTGCCGGCAACAATGAGGGTGCACCCTGTTTTCCACATCGATTTGCTCAGCCCTTACAAAGGAGACACTGAATTCAGCCGTAACCAACCCCGACCACCACCAATCATAACAGAAGAAGGAGAGGAAGAATATGAAGTAGAGAAGATCTTGGACTGGAAAGAGACAAAGGACGGCCTCTTTTACAGGGTCAGATGGAAGGGTTACGGAAGCGAGGAAGACACCGAACAAAGGGCAGAAGATTTCGGCCACCTTTCAAGGATCATCAAGGACCTTCTACGCCGACACCCCGAGGCTCCCACGCCATCTAACTACGCTCCAGGAAGGATAAAAGGCAGGGGCGGCAAAACCAGTAATGTCACTTGCAAAACTTGCTACTACTCCAAGAAACACCCTCAACTCCACGCTTTAAATCTCTTTTGCTCTCTACAATGCCTGCCGTCTCCCGCTCTACCATCGCCAACAACCTCATCCGCGTCCTCGAGGGACCTGCCTTTGCCACGGCAAGGATCCTTGACTCCGGAGCTGCCCTCTATGTCTTCAAGAGGTCGCAACAAAGCTCGGGAATAATGCACTTCAGGGCTTCGGACGACATACTCCACTCAGACCTGGGGGAATTCCAGTGGGTCGGAAAAAAATGGCCGACACGCATGCAGCTCCTGCGGAAAGATATATATGTCTGCCGGGGGTGTGCAGCATTCCAGGTCTCGGAGGTCGTGCTCCTCTCCACCCACATGCTCGGGGTGGTTGAATGGGGACAAGAAGGAGCGTACTCGAGCGAGTGGGTACCAGGTTACGACGGAAGGCAGCCAACGCTCCGGCCTAGATGGAACGATGCCTGGGACGCCAACTACGAAAAGGACCTGAGCGATTGGAGGATGGAGAGGGGCCGATACCAGAAGGAGAAGATCGACTGGGAACCCTACTGGTGGAAGAAGGCGGAGACTGACGTGTCGGAATGGAAGGAAGCAGAGCCCGATGTGCGGCAGTGGGACAAGGAGTTCGTGGAGGCTCAGGAAAGGGTTTTGGACTGGTCCAAGGCCGACTGGACAAGGGAAGAAACATGGGAAGAATGGGAGAAATTCTCTGACGAACCAGGGAACACCGCGTTCAATCCCATCGACCTGACCTTGGAAGAAGACGAAGGGCTTGAGGAGTTTATGCTGAGGAAAGGGAAGGACTGCGCGGTGCAGTAAGTCCATTCAGGTCCCCCAAATGGACTCATAGGGGGGAGTAATGTCGTGAGCTAGCTCACTCCATCGGACTCGACTGTTGTCTCGCCCGTCTGTTCCTTTCTTTTGTGTTGTGTTCTGTTTCCGTTTGCCGCGTTGCCACCTCCTTGTGGTTATTCTGTTACATTGTGTAACGCGGCTGTGCTTTGTACGAGTCATGTCTGTTCATACAGCATGACTCACATGGACACTCCTGACTGGTAGACTGTATGACTCATGTGGCTGCGCCTTGTATGACTCGGCCACTTCTCGTATATATATAGAGGACCAACAAGCCTGGTAACCCCAGCTTGTTTTGTCTCGTCAAAACATCCCCTTCGAGTGACACTTAGAACCACCCCTACCCTCAAGAGCCTACAGACGCTTAAGTGCGTTGCGGTTCAAGAGGTCACTTAGGTCTTAGTGCCGTACACTCTCCATTGCGGCTCGTCTCATAGCCACCAAGAAGAAGCCTACAACAGCCAGGATGCCAGTACATGCCTTGCTCCTGGGGGGGCATGACTTCAAGGGACCGCTTGAAGGCGGCCAAGCAGGTGTAAAGGTTGTGGTAGACCCGGACCATGACTGAGTTGGTAGATTGGCATTGGGAGGACATGGTGCAGCAAATGAGGTGGGAGTTGAGGGTTGTAGCATAGGACTGGAGCAGGTAAAAGTTTTTTGATGAGGGACTTGGATCCCAGCAGCCTCTTTTATATGCTTAGAACGCCTAATGGGCTGTTCTTCCTTGTTATCAGCTGTCAAGTCATCCCTTGTTTCCTCATGGCAATGCTTCCTGGTAACTCTGGGGACTTCTTTGATGGTGTCTGGATGTTCCTTGTGGAACTCATTAATGAGTTCTGATGTGTTGCCAAGGTTCTCCAAGGGTTCCCAAGAGTCAGGTTCCGCAGTGTAGCCCTTCCATTTGACAAAATATTTCAGGATTCCTTTCTCCAACTTGGCACTTTGGATGTGTTCTACCTCATATTCTTCTTTGCCTTCTGGTGTCTTGATTGGTGGGGGTGGATACACATGGCGGCCCTCAATTTCATCTTCCTTGTATTTGGCTAGGCGTGATACATTGAGTACTGGATGCATGGTCATAGAAGGCGGGAGTTGTAGTTTGTATGCGTTCCTCCCTACTGCTTCCAGGATAGTGAAGGGTCTGAGTTGTTTATGCAATAATTTCAAGGATGGCCAATTGGTCATGATGTGATCATGGCTTAGCCAAACCTTATTGCCCAGGATAAAGGGATCTCCTTGCCATCTTTTGTCCGCATATTCCTTGTCCCGTTCTTTGCTCAGGGCCACACTAGCCTTAGCTTCGTCCAGGTTGTCTTGGATACGTTGCGCATGTGCCGCAGCTTCTGGGACGGAACCATCTTCCACTGGTGTACCTTCAATTGATGGGTGGCAAGCCGTGTTGGCAAAGAAAGGTGTCATACCAATGCTAGAATGGAACAAGTTGTTATATGCAAATTTGGCAAAGGGTAAAAGTGAAGCCCAGTCGTGTTGCTTGAAGGCGCAGTATGTCCGAATGAAAGCCTTGACCGTTTGATTGATGCGCTCTGTTTGTCTGTCAGTTTCAGGGTGGTAAGCTGTAGAAAGTCTAGGCCAGATGTTCAGGGCCTGATAGAGCTCCTTCATGAATTTGGATGCAAAGGTTGGTCCACAATCTGATACAACTGTTTCTGGGGTGCCATGTAGCTTCCAGCAGTGTTCCATGAACAGTTCCGCAAGCTTGGGTGACGTGGTTCTTTCAGTGCATGGGATGAAGTGTGCCATCTTGGTCAGGGTGTCAACAATGACCAATATTGAGTCTAGGGCCTTGGACAGGGGGAGTTTGACAATCATATCAACTGAAATGTATTGCCAGGGTTTGGAGGGGAGTTCAAGTGGTTGTAATTCCCCCCAAGGTCGTTGATTGATGGGTTTTGACCGCTGGCATAAATTGCATGATGACACATATTTGTTGACATTGGCCTTCATGGATGGCCACCAATACTGCCGTTTGATCATTTCCAGTGTTTTTGCTTGACCCATGTGTCCAACTGCTTTGTTGTCATGGTGGAGTTCTAGGATCTGGCGCTTGATCTCATTTTTGTTTAGGATATAGATCCTTCCTTTGCAGTACAGCATGTCATTCCTAATCTTCCAGTCTTCAAATTCTTTTTGTACCAAGGCAGGCGCTTTTTCTGGGTGGTTGCTAAGGAAGGCCCAGATTGATCTAACGTATTCATCTTTTTGTGTCTGATCCTTGACTGCTTGCCAAATATCCATGGTCAATGCCATACCCTGAGGTCCCTCTTCTGCCAAATTGATGAGGAGATGCGGCAAAAGTAGGGGTTTTTGAGGGACTACTCCCCCTTCTAGGTTGTGGTCACTTTGTTGACTGAGTGCATCCGCTTTGCCATTAAGGTTGCCAGCTCTGTACTTGATTTAGAAGTTAAACTCCAAGAGTGTCGTGAGCCAGCTCCCTCCATTGGACTCGCCTGTTGTCTCGCCCACCTATCTCTTCCATTATGTTGTGGTTCTGTTTCTGTTTGCTGCGTTGCCACCTTCTTGTGGTTTTCCTGTTACATTGTGTAACGCGGCTGTGCTTTGTATGAGTCATGTCTGTTCATACAGCATGACTCATATGGACACTCCTGATTGGTAGACTGTTATGACTCTTGTGGCTACGCTTTGTATGACTCGGCCACGTTTTGAATATTTATAGAGGACCAACAAGCCTGGAAACCCCAGCTTGTTTTGCCTTGTCAAACATCCCCTTTGAGTGACACTTTGAACCACCCCTACCCTCAAGAGCCTACAGACACTTAAGTGTGTTGCGGTTCAAGAGGTTACTCAGGTCTTAGTGCCGTCCACTCTTCATTGCGGCTTGTCTCATAGCCACCAAGAAGAAGCTTATGACATTACAAAACAAGCTTAACAATCATGTCCATTCAGGAGGACGCCGGATTGCATCTCGCAACACCATTATCAATAAGGAGAGGACCAAGTAGGGCTTCAAGACCTACAAGTTCCCTCAATGAGCAAGATATTGCACAAGCACGGGCCGGAGGACCAGCAAGGTCTCGCCCACGAAGCCAAGCCTCTATGCCCAGAACATTCAACACTGAGAACGTTTCAGTCATACAAGAAGAACCCACCATTGTTACTAGAGAACCAGGCAATATTACCAATGACCCCACACCAGTCACAATTCAAATCCCTATCTCAAATGCAACTCCAGGCCCATCACGTCCACTATGGCCTATGGGATCCAGAAGACAGTTTTTTTCCCCTCAGCCTGAAGCTCACGGGGGTGTATCCCTTGTTCCTATCAGACCCCCCCCCCCCCGCTGCACATCTCCAATGCTCCCCAAGGACCCCAGATTGCGGGAACTACCACCAATGCCAGTCCAATCCCAATAAGCTCTCAGGCTGTGACACCTGTGAACCCAGCACTGCCATATGTACCACAGGGGTATTTGCAGCAAGCAACAGCAACTGAAGGTCAAGACGTCCCTGGGATTCCCAGCTCAAGTTCTAGCTCCAGCAATAGGACCATGATCAACAATCTTGGCAACCTCGACAATCGTCACATTGGAAGGCACAATGCACTCTTAAGGATTATTGATGGAATGAGGATAACAATCGATAGAAGACTCAACGGGTTAGAACAATCTACCCAAGTGTTGGCTAACAACCAACAAATCTTCAATGATACCCTTAACAACCTACAAGGAACCCTGACAGATATCCTGACTGCTGCACGAAACAGTGAACACAACAGCTTCCTGGTCGGACAAGACGTAATCTGCCTAAGAAGCAAAGTCACAAACACACAAGGATTGGTAAACAATGTACAGGAGGATCTTAACACCATAAGGCAGGCACAGTTAGCCTGGAACAAAGCAGTCACCCAAGGACTAGAAGGGCTAAGGGAAGACAGAAGGGTGGCATTCAGACAAATTAACACCATACAAGAAACAATCAACAACATGCGCAAACAGATAGATGAAGCATCCGTACACGCTGTATCACCTCCCCACCCCGAAGCAGAATCTACCAGGATTGACGAACTGGAACAAAGGCTACATCAGCTTTCTGAAAACCCCGACAACAGAAGAGAAAACAGGCGTCCAAAAGTAACTAGACCAGAAGCTTTCGATGGGAAGAAAGGAGAAGGAGCAGAAATGTTCATCACCCAGATGGAGAGCTACTTTGTCAGGTTGGGCGACCAATACAGCTCGGGACAAGAATGGATTAGAGAAGCACTAGCCAATTTTAAATTGGATAACAGATCCGCCGCACATTGGGCCCAAGTGCTGCTCCAATCCTTGAACAATGGAGTACCTGACCCAAACCTAACGTCATGGGAAACATTCAAATTGCACTTCATGGAACAATTTAGCAACCCTAACAAGAAGGCTAAGGCAGAAGCCAATATCCAAAAAAGCAAACAAGTCAACTCAGTAGCAAACTATGCAACAGAATTCCGATTTCACATGGTAGATGTGAATTGGGGGGAAGAAGCCCTTAGCAACCAATTCAAAGAAGGACTCAAGCCGGAAATCAAAACAGAATTAGCACGATTCAAACTTTCCCTTATCAACAAGGATGGAACTGAAAGGCACCTTAACCTTAACCAATGGATCACTCTTGTGATCTCCATCAACCAGAAGTTACAACAGATTAAAGCATCCACCGGAAAGTAAACACCCCAATCAACCACTACTGGCCAAACCTCTACAAAACGGCTTCCAGACGAAGTATACAAGGCAAGAATAGCATCAAATCAATGTCTGAAGTACGGTCAAGAAGGTCACCGGTCGCTCAAATGCTCGTCCAAGGAATGGATAACAACTGAGCCCAGCATAAAGGGAAGAGAAGCTACAATCATAGAAGACTCGGGAAAAGAAGGGGTCTCCCTCTAACTGTGTGTGGAGAGACCAAAGAACTGGCAATGGAAACAATGTACTTTAGAGCAACAAACAAATCAACCATTGTTTACACAAGCATTGCTGGAATCACAGAACCTGTCCCTACCCTCATCAATTCAGGAGCTTCGAAAAACTTTATGGACATCTCTTGGGCCCACTCCAACAACATTCCTCTCATTGAACTTCCCTTTCCATGGAAAGTTATTGGCATCCAGAGAAAAGAACTCTTGCACCAAATACGCTTCACAGCCAAGCTTGTACTGGACATAGAAGGAAAACCCTTCAAGCAAATCTTTTTTGCTATGCCTACTGGAGAAACCAAGCTCATTTTAGGACTTGAATGGTTAGAAGAAGCAAACCCCAATATTGACTGGAAAACAAAGCACATATCATGGCAACCAGAACCCATACAGGCAAGAACGGCCTCAATAGACGACCTACCAGAAGAATTCAAGGAATTTGCCAACATGTTTAGCAAAGAAAAGTTCAAGAGAATTCCGGATCATTGCCCATACAATTGCGCCATCGACTTCAAGGAAGGGGCTGAACTTCCAAAACTGGCCAGACCTATCCCGCTCTCACTGGCTGAATCATTTGCACTAAGGGAATACTTGGATGAGGAAATCACTGCTGGTAAAATTTGACCTGGCAAATCCCCCATTGCGTCACCTTGTTTCTTTGTCAAAAAACCTATCAATCCAAAGAATCCAGAAGCAGTGCAACAACTACGGCTTGTTCAGGACCTCAGAGGAGTAAACGCCATTACAAAAGACAACAGTTTCCCAATGCCCTTAATGGAAGATCTTCTGGATAAAATCAAGGATGCAGAAATCTTCTCCAAGATTGACCTACACATGGGTTTCAACAATATCAGAATTAGGGAAGGGGACAAATGGAAGACAGCCTTCAGAACCAAGGAAGGACTATTTGAATACATTGTCATGCCATTTGGGCTAAAAAATGCCCCGCCATTTTCCAAAGATACATGAACCACATCTTCCATGACCTTATCGACATATGCGTCATAGTATACATTGATGACATCTTAGTCTTCTGTAAAAACAGAAGCCAACATACTATAGATGTCAGGAAGGTGCTGAAGATCTTACTGGATGAAAACCTTTTTGCAAAGCTCCTGAAATGCGAATTCTTTGTCACCAAGCTTACATATACCAGACTAGGAATCAGTGATTCTGGCATCTCTATGGAAGAAGAGAAGGTCAAGGCAATAAAGGAATGGAAGGAACCAAAAACGGTCAAACAGGTTCAGGTGTTCTTAGGATTTGCAAACTTCTGCCGAAGATTCATACCAAACTTTAGCCGTTTAGCAAAACCTTTGACAACCCTGACAAGAAAGGATAACAAATGGAAATGGGAAAAGGATCAACAGGAGGCTTTCGAGGCCCTGAAAGCAGAAATTAGCAGGGAGCCAACACTTCGCCATCCTGACCCTGAGAAACCTTTTTTTCTGGAAACAGATGCAAGTGGAGTAGCAATGGGGGAAATCCTATCTCAAAGACAAGACAATGGCTACCTACATCCTATAGCGTTCCTGTCAAAATCCTTCAATGAAGCCCAACTCAACTACGACGTCCATGACAAGGAACTTATGGCAATCATGGAATCATTGACACATTGGAGGTTATACCTTGAGGGAACAAAGGATCCAATCCCTATCTACACCAATCACAGGAACCTACAGTTCTGGGAGGAAGCAAGAACGTTTAACCATTGACACGCAAGATGGCATCAAATACTGGCTTCCTACAACTTTGATATCATATACCGTCCTGGGATCCTTTTGTCTAAACCAGATCTGTTGTCAAGACGATCAGACCACGAGGATATTCCCACACCAGAACAAATTATGGTATCAGCTGAAAAATTCAGAGGATTTGTGGGGCAGTTGGACACGGACATTATGGCAACTATCAAAGAAGCACAAGAAACCGATGAAGGACTGGCAAAAATCAAGGAAATCTGCAACTCGAGGGAAATGTTACCAAGAACCCTGCAACATAGCGCAAAGGATTACAACTTCAAAGAGGGACTAATATGGTACAAAGGAAAAATTTACGTCCCAGAAGATAAGGAAGCCAGACTATCCATCATGCGACTACACCACAACTCAAGGATTGCAGGGCATCAGGGACAAGCCAGGATGTTGGAACTTATAGCAAGAAGATACTTCTGGCCAGGGATGAAGCAAAGCGTAAACAGATATGTGGAATCCTGTGAAACCTGCCAACAAACAAAGGGATCAAAGTCAACAGTACCAATCAAGCCCTTAGAGATTCCAAAGGGTCCCTGGGAAGACATAGCTTTTGACTTTGTAGTAAAACTGCCAAGGTTCAAAGGGTTAGACAGCATCATGGTAGTGGTGGACCGGTTCTCAAGAATGGCGCATTTCATACCATGCAAAGAATCTCACACGGCAAGCGAGTTGGCAAATCTTTTTGTCACAAATGTTTGGAAACTACATGGCTTTCCAAAAAGCATGATCTCTGACCAAGGAACTACTTTCAATTCTAAACTTATGAAGGCCGTTTACGAGAGAATTGGAACTAGCCCAAGTTTCAGCACTGCCTACCACCCCCAGACAGATGGAATAACAGAAAGAATCAACCAATGGATGGAAGCCTGGCTGCAATCCTTTGTCAACTACTGGCGAGATGATTGGACGGACTTATTACCAATTGCGGAATTCAGCTATAATCTGCAGAAGCACCATATAACGGGCGGTTCCCCTTTTGCAATAGTCTACAGCAGGGAACCATTGTGGAACATCTCATCAGAAGAAACAACGGTTCCTGAAGCAAACACCATTACGGAGAAATGGCGTAACATGCACGACAAAGCTATCGCATCAATGGAAAACCAAAGGCTCCCAGAGGAAGAACCAAAAAACGAGTACCAGGAAGGAGATATAGTATGGCTGTTGGGAAGGAACATCCAAACAAAAAGACCCTCAAAGAAACTGGATAACAAGAAGCATGGACCTTTTGTTGTGAAGCGGAAGATAGGATCACATGCTTATGAGCTCACTCTGCCAGTAACAATGAGGGTGCACCCTGTTTTCCACATCAACTTGCTCAGCCCTTACATAGAAGACACAGAGTTCAAGCAAAACCAACCCCGACTACCGCCAATAATTACTGAAGAAGGAGAAGAAGAATATGAAGTAGAAAAGATTTTGGACTGGAAGGAGACAAAGGATGGTCTTTTTTACAGGGTCAGATGGAAGGGTTATGGAAGTGAAGAAGACACAGAGCAAAGGGTGGAAGATTTTGGTCACCTTTTGAGGATCATCAAGGACCTTCTACACCAACACCCCGAGGCTCCCACACCATCTAACTACGTTCCAGGAAAGATAAAAGGCAGAGGAGGCACAACTGGTAGTGGTACTTGCAAAACTTGCTCATTATCCAACTCGCTCTACACACTCCACGCTCTAAACCTTTTTTGCTCTCCACAATGCCCACCATCACTTGTTCCACAATCTCCAACAACCTGGTCCGTGTCCTCAAAGGACCGGCCTTTGCCACAGCAAGGGTCCTCAACAGTGGGGCCGCCCTCTATGTCTTCAAAAGGTTGCAACAGAGCTTGGGCAGAATGCACTTCAGGGTGTCAGACAACATCCTGCACTCAGACCTGGGAGAGTTCCAATGGGTTGGCAAAAAATGGCCAACAGGCATGCAACTGCTACAAAAGGACATCTTTGTTTGTTGAGGATGCGCTGCATTCCAAGTCTTGGAGGTCGTCCGCCTTTCCACCCACCTGCTTGGAGTCGTCAAATGTGGGCAAGAGGGAGCATACTTGAGCAAATGGGTACTGGGTTATGACGGAAGACCACCAACACTCCGACCCAGGTGGAACGAAGCTTGGGACACCAACTACCAGAAAGACCTGAGCAACTGGAGGATGGAGAGGGGTAGGTACCAGAAGGAGAAAATTGAATGGGAGCCTTACTGGTGGACAAAGGAGGAGACCAACGTGTCGGCATGGAAGGAGGCAGAGCCTGATGTGCAACAGTGGGATGAGGAGTTTGTGGAGGCCCAGAAGAGGGTTTTGGACTGGTCCAAGGCGGACTGGTCGAAGGAGGAGACTTGGGAAGAATGGGAAAAGTTCTTGGATGAACCAGGGAATACCATCTTCAATCCCATTGACCTGACCTTGGAGGACAAAGAGGGGTTGGAGGAGTATATGCTGCAGAAGGGAAAGGACTGTGCAGTGCAGTAAGTCTGTTCAGGTCCCCCAAATGGACTCTTAGGGGGGAGTAATGTTGTGAGCCAACTCACTCCATCAGACTCGCCTGTTGTCTCACCCGCCTGTCTTCACCTTTGTGTTGTGTTTCTGTTTCTGTTTGCCGCGTTGCCACCTTCTTGTGGTTATTTGTGTTACACTGTGTAACACCACTGTGCCTTGTACGAGTCATGTCTGTTCATACAGCATGACTCACATGGACACTCCTGACTGGCAGTTTTGTGTGACTCGTGTGGCTGCGCCTTGTATGACTTGGCCACTTCTTGAATACATATAGAGGACCAACAAGCCTGGTAACCCCAGCTTGTTTTGTCTCGTCTAACATCCCCTATGAGTGACACTTTGAACCACCCCTACCCTCAAGAGCCTATAGACACTTAAGTGTGTTGTGGTTCAAGAGGTCACTTAGGTCTTAGTGCCGTCCACTCCCCATTGCAGCTTGTCTCATAGCCACTAAAGAAGAAGCTTATGACAAAAACAGGGTGTACCCTCATTGTTGCTGGCAAAATGAGCTCATAAGCGTGTGACCTATCTTTTGCTTCACAACAAATGGCCCATGCTTTTTGTTATCCAGCTTGTTTGAGGGTCTTTTTGTTTGGATGTTCCTTCCCAACAGTCATATCAGTTCTCCTTCTTGGTACTTGTTTTTTGGCTTTTCTTCTGGGAGCCTTTGGCTTTTCATTGATGCAATTGCTTTGTTGCTGTCATGAGCTGACTAAGCTCAGACATTTTATTCTGATTTTATATTATTTTTTCCGAATGTTTTCCTTTTTTGGTACAAATGTCCTTTGGTGCTTAACTTGTATCATGTGATGTATTTGTCTTTCCATTTGATATTGGTACTGCTTCTGGAACTTCCAGAATGTTGAGTCATACCTCTTATCTTGCTTATCATTGGTTGTACTTGGCTTTCTCACACTGATAGATGATGACATGGCACTGATCCCTCATGTATATAAACCCAGAGGTTGAGCCAGTTAATGACAAGGCTTGACCTCCTCTCCAATGGGACTTGTTCAATCAATCCTCTTCACTATCACTACTCCTTGGGTTCTAAGACTTGTCTAAGTCAAACCCCTTAACCTTTTCTACACTTAATTGATCCAAGTCAGGACAGTCACAGATGCTACACCATTTTTCTGTAATGTTTTTCGCCTCAGGAACTGTTGTTTCTTCTGATGAGATGTTCCACAGTGGTTCTCTGCTGTAGACTATTGCAAAAGGGGAACTACCCATTACACAGTGCTTCTGCAGATTGTAACTAAATTCTGCAATTGGTAACAAGTCCTCCCAGTCATCCTGCTGGTAGTTGACAAAAGTTCATAGCCAGCCTTCCATCCATTGGTTGATTCTTTTGGTTATCCCATCTGTCTGGGGGTGGTAGGCACTGCTGAAACTTGAGCTAGTTCCAATTCTCTTGTAAATGGCTTTCATTAATTTTGAATTGAAAGTAGTTCCTTGGTCTGAGATTGTGCTTTTTGGGAAACCATGTAGCTTCCAAACGTTTGTGACAAAGAGGTTTGCAAGGTCACTTGCCGTGTGAGATTCCTTGCAGGGTACGAAATGTGCCATTCTTGAGAATTGATCCACCACTACCATGATCCTTTCCGACCCTTTTGACTTCAGCAATTTCACTACAAAGTCCAATGCTATGTCTTCCCAGGGTCCTCTTGGAATTTCTAACAGCTTGATCAGAACTATTGATTTTGATCCCCTTGTTTGTTGGCAAGTCTTGCAGGATTCCACGTATCTGTTTATGCTTTGCTTCATTCCTGGCCAGAAGTACCTTCTTGATATTAGTTCTAACATCCTAGCCTGTCCTTGATGACCCGTGATCTTTGAGTTGTGGTGCACCTGCATGATGGCCAGTCTGGCTTCCTTGTCTTCTGGAATGTAAATCCTTCCTTTGAACCATATTAGTCCCTCCTTGAAGTCGTAATCTTTTGCACTGTGTTGCAGGGACCTTGGTAACATTTCCATTGATTTGCAGATCTCTTTGATTTGCGCCAGCCCTTCATCTGTTTCCTGTGCTTCCTTGATTGTCGCTATGATGTCTGTGTCTACCTGCCCCATAAATCCTTTAAACCTTTCAATGGATATCATAACTTGTTCAGGTGTGGGGATTTCTTTGTGGTCTGGCCGTCTTGACAATAGGTCCGGTTTTGACAAAAGGATTCCAGGCCGGTATATGGTATCATAGTTATAGGAAGCCAGTAATTGATGCCATCTTGTGTGTTGGCGGTTGAATGTCCTTGCTTCCTTCCAGAACTGTAGGTTCCTGTGATTGGTGTAGATTGTGATAGGTTCCTTTGTTCCTTCAAGGTATAGCCTCCAGTGCGTCAAAGATTCTATGATTGCCATGAGTTCTTTGTCATGGACGTTGTAGTTGAGTTGAGCCTCATTGAAGGATTTTGACAGGAACGCAATAGGGTGTAGGTAGCCATTGTCTTGCCTTTGAGACAGGATTGCCCCCATTGCTACTCCACTTGCATCTGTTTCCAAGAAAAAAGGCTTGTCAGGATCAGGGTGGCGTGGAGTGGGTTCCTTGCTAATTTCTGCTTTCAGAGCATCAAAAGCTTCTTGTTGATCATTTCCCCACTCCCATTTGTTATCTTTCCTTGTCAAAGTTGTCAAGGGTTGTGCTAATTGGCTAAAATTTGGTACAAATCTTTGATAGAAGTTTGCAAATCCTAGGAATGCTTGAACCTGCTTGACCATCTGAGGCTCTTTCCATTCTTTTATTGCCTTGACCTTCTCTTCCTCCATTGAGATGCCTGAGTTGCTGATTTGAAGTCCCATATATGTTAACTTGGTGACAAAAAATTCGCATTTTGGCAGTTTTGCAAATAGGTTTTCATCCAGTAAGATTTTCAACACCTTCCTGACGTCCACAGTATGTTGACTTCTGTTCTTAGAGAAGACCAGGATGTTGTCAATGTATACTATAACGCATACATCAATAAGATCATGGAAGATGTGGTTCATGTATCTTTGGAATATGGCGGGTGTGTTTTTTAGTCCAAATGGCATGACGACATATTCAAACAGGCCCTTCTTGGTTCTGAAAGCTGTCTTCCATTCGTCCCCTTCCCTGATCCTGATATTGTTGAATCCCATGTGCAGATCAATCTTGGAGAAAACTTTTGCATCCTTGATTTTGTCCAAGAGGTCTTCCATTAGGGGCATTGGAAATCTGTCATCCTTTGTGATTGCGTTTACCCCCCTGAGATCTTGAACAAGCTGTAATTGGCATACTGCCCCTGGGTTTTTTGTGTCTACCAGCTTTTTTACAAAGAAACAAGGTGATGCAATGGGTGATTTGCTTGGTCAAATCTTTCTGGCCGCGATTTCCTCATCCAGGTATTCCCTCAGTGCAATTGATTTGGCTGGAGAAAGCAGTATTGGTCTGGCCGGTTTTGGAAGTTCAGCCCCTTCCATAAAGTCAATGGCACAGTTGTATGGACAATGATCCAGGATCCTCTTGAATTTTTCCTCGCTGAACACATTGGCAAATTCTTTGAATTCTTCTGGTAGGTTGTCTATCGAGGCTGTTCTTGCCTGGATGGGCTCTGGTTGCCATGATAAGTGCTTTGTCTTCCAGTCAATTACAGGATTTGCTTCTTCTAACCATTCCAGTCCTAGGATAAGTTTGGTCTGCCGGCAGGCATAGCAAAGAAGACTTGTTTGAAGGTTCTTCCCTCTATGTCCAATTCTAGCTTGGCCTTGAATTGTATTTGGTGTGAGAGCTCCTTCCCCTGGATGCCAATTACTCTTTGTGGAGTGGAAAGTTCAATGAGTGGAATATTGTTGGAGCAAGCCCAGGAGATGTCCATGAAGTTTTTTGATGCTCCTGAATCAGTGAGGGTTGGGATTGGTTCTGTGATTCTGGCAACGTTTGTGTAAACAATGGTTGAGTCATTTGTTGCTCTAAAGTACATTGTTTCCATTGCTGGTTCTTTGGTCTCTCCACACACAGTTAGAGGGAGACCCCTTCTTTTCCCAATTCTTCTATAATTGTTGCTTCTCTTCCTTTTATGTTGGGTTCAGTTGTTATCCACTCCTTGGACAAGCACTTGAGTGAATGGTGTCCTTCTTGTCTGCACTTCAGACATTGGTTTGACATCATCCTTGCCTTGTATACTTTGTCTGGCAACCGCTTCATTGAGGTCTGGCCAGTAGTGGTTGATTGAGATGCTTTCTTTCTGGTAGAGGTCTTGATTTGTTGCAATTTCTGATCAATAGAAATTGCAAGAGTGATCCATTGATTAAGGTTAAGGTGCCTTTCGGATCCATCCTCATTGATAAGGGAGAGTTCAAATCGTGCCAATTCTGTTTTGATTTCCGGCTTGAGTCCTTCCTTGAATTGTTTGATAAGAGCTTCTTCCCCCCAATTCACATTGATCATATGAAAGCGGAATTCTGTTGCATAATTGGCTGCCAAGTTGATCTGCTTGCCTTTTTGGATATTGGCCTCTGCCTTGGCCTTTTTGTTAGGGTCACTGAATTGCTCCATGAAGTGTGTCTTGAATGTTTCCCATCACATTAGGTTTGGGTCTGGAACCCCATTGTTCATAGATTGGAGTAACACCTGTGCCCAATGTGTAGCAGACTGGTTATCCGATTGGAATTTGGCTAATGCTTCTCTAATCTGTTCTTGTCCAGAACTGTATTGGTCACCCAACCTGACAAAGTAGCTTTTCATCTGGGTGATGAACATCTCTGCTCCTTCTCCTTTCTTTCCATTGAGAGCTTCTGGTCTAGTGACCTTAGGTTGTCTTGGTGGGCTTCTGTCTTGGGAGTTGAGTAGGTGCTGGAGTCTTTGTTCTAGGTTGTTGATTCTTGTAGATTTGGCTTCTGGTGTGGATTGTTTGCTAGGCGTGTGTAACAAGGCCTTGTTGACTTCTTCTCTTAGGTTGGTAAGGGATTGTTCCATAGTTGCCACTTGTTTGTTCAACGTTGTGAATCCCTCCCTAACTTGTTTTATCCCTTGTGTCATTGCTTTGTTCCACTGAAGCTGTCCTTGGCATGTAGTGTTGAGATCTTGTTGTACATTTGTTACAAGTCCTTGAGTGTTTGTGACTTTGTTTCAGACAGTGTCTACCTCTCTTCCTGTGAGGTAGCTGTTATGCTTGGCATTTTGGGCAGAATTAAGAATATCCGTAAGGGATTATTGTATTCCTCTGATTGTGTTGTTGAAAATTGCTTGGTTGTTTGCAAGTACTCTTGCTTCTTGTTCTAGTCCAGTAATTCTTTGTGTAAGACCAACCCTTAGTCCTTCAATAACCCTTAGCATTGCATTATGATGTCTGATCAGGAGGTTGTCTAGTTTGTCTAAGCTCTGGATGGCAGTTCTTTGTGTACTAGAAGAACTATTGCTAATGGGTCCTGGATCAGTGGAAGGCCCTGCTGCTGGGGTTACCAGTGGTCGCGGTCTTTTGGGTAAAGACAAAGGAATAGGGCCCATGTTGGTGATTGTTCCTGAGATGCATGGGACTTGTGGTGTGGGTGGAGGACAAATTGGAATTAGGGAGACTCCTTTGTGTGGCTCGGGCTGGGGAGAAAAATAGCCAAACCTGAATCCTCAACAAGGAGTTGTTCCATCAGATGTGATGGTGATTACTTCTGGTTTGGGTACATAAGTTTTGTTGCTGGGTTCCTGTTCTTCCTCCTGGGGATGTTCTTTGACTAACAATACCTCTGCTTGAAATGTTCCTGGAACTGTGCTTTGGCTGGGTACTCTTGATGGAACTGGACCCCCTGCTTGTGTGTGTGTGAGTATGCTTTTGCTGAGTGATGAGGCTGGTCTAGTGGCTCTACTAGGTCCTCTTTGTATGCTTGTGGTGGACGCAGGTCTTGAGACTGTGTCTTCTTGTAATCCCCATTCAACAGGTGTTGAAGCGCTTGTAGACATAATGTGACGCTTGTTTTGTAATGTTGTAAGCTTCTTCTTGGTCCCTATGAGACAAGCCGCGAGAGAGAGTGGATGGCACTAAGACCTGAGATACCTCTTGAATTGCACCACACTTAAGTGGCTGTAGACTCTTGAGGGTAGGGGTGGTTCAAAGTGTCACTCAGAGGGAATGTTTGACAAGACAAAACAAGCTGGGGTTACCAGGCTTGTTGGTCCTCTATATATATTCACAAATTGGCCAAGTCATACAAAGCACAGCCACACAAGTCAAAACAGTCTGCCAATCAGGAGTGTCCATGTGAGTCATGCTGTATGAACAGACATGACTCATACAAAAGCACAGCCACGTTACACAGTGTAACAGAGAAAACCACAAGAAGGTGGCAACGTGGCAGATGGAAACAGAAACACAACACAAGGCAAACTACAAGCGGGCAAGAAAACAGATGAGTCCAATGGAGGGAGCTGGCTCATGACACAGCAATCTGATGGTTGCCATGGACTACACAGTGTGCCTTGTACTTTGCAATGTTCCAATCTTGATCAAGTTTGAGTTTGGTTACCATTCCAGAAGTAAGAATTTGTTTGCCAGGAGGAATGTCATTCCAATTGATTTTGTTGTATGCATTGGCTTGTTTAAGCGTGTTAAACTCAGAGTGGCCGGCCTCAATCCAGGCATCACCATGGATAGGGTCATTGATAGCATTAACCCATCTAGGAGAAAGGTCATCAAAGATGATGTTGCCATGGTTACCAATAGTCTGAGTCACCAGAGCTCTATGGTTACTGTTGTGACCCATCCCTCCCTCTGTCTCTGTTTGCGGACTCATGGCTTGTACCAGCACCTTAAGCGCCCTTTCTCTTTGTTGAGCCCTCTCCCTTGATTAGTGAGGTGTATAGATGATGTGTCACCATGAGTCATATGATGTCACAACCCTAGCCAAACCTTGGAGGCCAAGACTCCACAGGCAGTGAGGATGGGGGTTGGGATGATGACAAAGGTCAAATGTACAGCACTAAGGCCTAAGTGAGTCATGCAATAAGTGATGGGGAAAACAACCAGAGAACAAGTCTTGTGGGAGCAAGACTTGAGTCACCGGTATATATACTATCTACTGTGGCTATGTACAATAGAGAGTAAGCAACAAAGGAAAACAGAACAAGAGAAGCAAAGGCAAGACAAAGGAAATGTGATAAGTCCATGGACAACAAGGAGACAAGGGAACAGGCCAGGGAGGCATGTCCCACAATCATGGCTTACACAAGGGCGACTATATGCGCCAAGACGAGGAGAACAAGACCAAACACAAGACAAACAGAAAGAAGAGAGGAAGAAGAAGAAAAGGTTGTGACATATGACTCATGCTGTCTTCTATTGGCTGGCCTGTGCAGCCCCCTTTATGACTTGGACTTTGACTCACGTGTTCTCTGAGTATATATACTGGCTTGCAAGCATGGTCATCCCCAGCTTGCTTTGCCTTGTCAACTCTCCCTGCAGTGTGATCAGAGGCACTTGGCTACTTAGCCTTTAGCACAGCCACTTGGACTTAGGAGCTAGTGACTTGTACTGACAAGACTAGTGTTTGTCCACCTTAGTGATAGAGTCATAGAAGACTTATCACATATTGTTCCACATCTCAAAGGCCATTAGCAGTTGTCAACCATAGGCATTAGCAGGTTGCAACAGTTACATTGAAACCATTCTTTGGCATAAGGTGCAATGTCATTACAGGATTGGTAGATAGAGTTAAGTGCAAGAAGAACATGTTTGGGTAAGGTACCAGTATCAAACAACAGACCACAGTCAGTTGAAACAAAAGAAGCAACGTTGTCAGGGTCTTGAGTTGTTGTCATAACACGTTCATGGATCTCTTCCATTGCATTGATCCAATTAACTTCTTGGGAACAAGCTATTCCATGATCAGACATTAATTCTTGATGTTCCCTGGATACTGCACCTGACGCCACATTGCTATGAGTGTAATGTTTGGTGGTGTGGGTGCACAAGGGTTTAGAGTAGGCTGGTGGCATAGGAACATGTGGAGCTGTGGAAGATGCAGGAATTGGAATGTGCTCCCCCTGACTAGAAGAATCATCTTTTATAGTGGTCAGGGTGGAAGTTGATGGCCAAGTGGACTTGTTGTTTTGCTGAGAAATTGGCTTTGATTCTGTGTTGGATTTCTTCTCAGGTCCAATCTCCCCCCTCAGTTGGTGCTTTGATTTCAATCCATTCATCAGAAGGTTCTGTCTCCTCAGAGAGTCCTAGGGGGGGTGCATCTCCTAAAGCTGCAGGGGAAGGCAAATGCCAGGGAAAGAAGACGTTTTGAGATTCTTGAATTGATCAATCAGGGAGTGCCAGGTACTGCCAAGAACCACCAGTATTGTTTGATATGCCAGTGAAGATGGCTGTATGTGTTTTGGTGGCTAATATGTCATGACCCTTATGTTGGATCAGAACATGGCAAGTTGTGCCAAATAGTTGAAAATAAGACATATCAATGGTCTTTCCAAACATTATTTTGTGGGGGATATTCCAATTTCCATTTATGGAGGTTGGCATGTTGTTTGAGATTTTGTTGGCATATGAAATTGCTTCTTCCCAAAGGTACAGCTTTGTCCTGGTATTGCTGTGTGCATGCATCATTGATTGGGCTTGTTCAGCCAGGGTCCTGTGGCAACGTTCTGCTGGTCCATTCTGTTGTGATGAATAAGGGGCAGTTGTTGTGATCTCAGTTCCTTTGTTTTCACAGAAATCTTGCAACTTCTTGTTGATCAGTTCTTTTCCATTATCACAATGGATGCATTTGATTTCAAGGCTCTTCTGAGTGAACAGCCACTCGCTAAAGACAATGTATTTGTCAACTGCTTGGTCCTTGGTTTTCATAAAGGCAATAAAGCTATCTCAGCTTGCTGTGTTGACAAAAATGATGTAATATCAATTGCCTTGAAGGGATTCAGTGTGGGCTGGACTCCAAACATCAGAATAGATAAGATTGCCAATGTTTCAGACTTCTTTCATCTTTGCTTGTCCAAATGGGCACACTGTTTGTTTTCCAAGTAAACATCCAATGCAATTGGTGTGCCAAGTTTTTAGTGCCTTGATGATGTTGGTGCCCTTTACTCCCTTAATGTGTTGTAAGCACATGATGTTCTCATAGGAAGTGTGACCTAGAATGATGTGCCAGTTGTCAAGAGAATGGGTGATCATAGCAGTTTGTTTGATATTGGTAGTGGCAATAAGGTACCAGGAGTTTCCAGATTTCCGGTATCCAATCTTCTTGGCAACAGCCAATAATCTTTCATTGGAGGGGGTTGGTTTTGTGTAAATGTAATCCCCTTGAATTGCAAAGATATGTTTTGGATATTGATCAGTCCATGCTGATAGGGAGATAAGGTTTACTGGGCTATCTTTGACTAGAGCAACATTTTTGAAAGTAATTGTGTTGTTAGGGCAACCTGTCCATTTGGTGATGTTTCCTAGGACCTTTGGACTAGTTGTTGATGTGTGTAGAATAATGTTGCCCATTCCAGTAATCTTTGCGCTGCCACCAATGCCGGTTACTGTCAATTCAAATGGAACAAAGTTGATCAAGTGTTCTCGGCAATTTGTCACATGGCAGGATGCTGCTGTGTCAACAATCCAGGCGTCATCAAATGGGAAACCAAATTGTTGTTCTGATTGGCCATTGATGGTGAGTTTTGATGGGTCTAGACAATCGGAAATGTATGCTTGGACTCGGTCTGGAAGGTTCGAAAAATTGGGGCCATTAGGAGGATAAGGCTGTGTGTCAAAAAGATCACAATTATCGAAGTTTCCGTGGAAGGAAAAAGCGATTTCGCCATCAGAAGTGTTGGCTATATGCGCTGTTTGCGGCTGTGGGGTGTTTGTTTGTTGTTGATTTCGATTTCCCCCTTGATTTCCAGAGTTGCTGCCCCAATTCTGGTTGCCATTATTACGATTTCGATTGTTTTGTCCACCTGGGTTGTTGTTTTGGCCTTGATTGTTATTGGAATTTCGATTTCTGCCATTGTTGTTGCGATTCGAGTTGTTACCGTTGTTGTTTGATCGATTTCCGCCCTTGTATGCGCCTCCTCCGGGCTTGCGACATTCGCGTTTGATGTGCCCATGGATGTTGCAATTATTGCATCATTTGTCAAGTCGATCTGACGCATTTCCTTGTTGTTGAGGGCGGTTATTAGGCCGATTCGATGCAAAAAACGCTTTTTCGCCTGTTTGATCTTTACGGCGATGATATTCCGCCAATAAACGCGATGTGATGTTGGCAGATAACTGGATACCTTTGTTATCGCCTTGAACAGGTGTTTGGTCAATTACCGAGACCAAATATTGCCAAGATTCGGGCAAAGATGCAAGTAATTGTCGGATGAATTCAAGTTCAATTATTGGGTTGGAACCTTCGGCTAGAAGTGCTGTATTGAGTTTATCGAAAATCGAACGCAATTTCTTAATGTGTTCCTCCACATCGTCTGATTCGGACATGCGGAGTCCGGTAAATTGGTTTTGGAGTAATGTCATGGCAGCTGTGCCAATGGTCTGATAGACTTGTCGCAATCGGGCCCATACTGCCGATGCTGTGTCGAGTCTTGCTACATGAATCATAGGGGCGGCATCTATACGCCTTCGAATTATTCCGAGTGCTTTGCGATTGTTCTTTTCCCAATCATCGACGTTTTGCTGAGTAACTCCTGCGACGCCAGGTACAGCCACATGGGCACCTTGATTACCAGTCATTTGCTGTTGGATTGCAGCTATAACTACGAGACGGTTGGTATTATTTCCGCCAACATATTCCCATAGTTTGGTTTCGATGAGCATATCTTGTACTTGAATGCTCCAAATTGGGTAATTATCGCGTCCAGAAGGTGGCGGAAACTTGTAATTATTGTCGGAAATATTGCCGACTGCTTGCATGTTGGGAAATTGGTATGTGATTGGTTGAAAAACGACGTATGTGACGATAGGAGTGGGTGGCGGAGATGGGTATCCGACGTGCTCGAGTTCGAATAGGAACGGTTCGAGTGCCTCGGCTTCTTCACGAGTAATCTGTGCAGCCTCGTCGGGCTCGTAAAAATCGAGTAGATTTTGATAATCGGCTAAAAAAGAAAGTAGTCGATGGTATTGCGCACTGCCGTAAGCAGAATTAACGAGCTGAGTGTGTAATTGGTTGATATAAGGTGGCTGGTAGGTTGGATCGGTGACTGGAGATCCGGGAAGAGCGATGTCAAGTTGTTCGTAGTAATCGGGATTAACGAAACCGGTTGGTTCGGGATCGGCGAATTCGGGTTGGAGGTCAAGTGAGACCTCGTCTTCAGATGTGGTAACGTCGGGAGAGACCTCGACTGGTCGTTGTTGAGGCGAATTCTCTGGGGTAGAGAGCTGTCCGTTTGAGGACGCAGAAGACACGGTGGGCAAGTAATAAAACGATGTGAATGCCTAAGAGAGCCAATCAGGGCTCATAACCTATTGAGATATTACCGAGAACGTCTCGCACTCAATGAGCTTCTTAGCTAGGCCGCGCAGTGGAAGTAGGACTACAAGGATGATGTATATAGCGAATACGCAATCGACTTTATATACATGTGGACGTAGAACATAGAACAAGAGTGAAAGAACAATTAGTAACACGAATACGTGTACTCTCAGTCAGCACAAGAATAATCAGTCAGCACACAGCCAGTCAATCGTACATATTCAGTAAGTAGTACGTGTACATTCGATTCCATTCCATTCGATTCTCAATACCTTTCCCGCGTTTACCTCCGCGATTAGCTTGATTGTTGTCCTTTTTACCACCTCGACCTGCTCCCTGCTTTTCGCGTTTTGAGGAAGATGCTGTATCATCCGCATCGTCGGCTATAGTCGAATCGGGGACGATCCGTGACGGCAGAGGGATCGTATCAGAAACCGCGGTTGACAAGTTGACCCCCTCCACCCTCTCACGCAACGTATCCCATAGAGTAAGCGAAATCTGAGCCATGCCAAACGCCGCTAGATTAGATTTGAGCAGATTGTTCAGCTTTTCGTAAGGCGAAGTCTCGGTAGGGACATTGGGTTTGGATTTTCCTTTGGGTCGCTGATGGGGCTTCTCTTTGGTCATCTCTGGTTTGGCCTGTTTCTGCTCGTACTTAGTGGCGCTGAGCTTGGCTGTACCATCGGGTATCCGAATGGCGAGGGCGCGAGTCCGTGTGGCGAAGACCAGACCCTTTACTGCATGATCCTTGCCGTAGAATAGATCGACTCCAAGATACGGTTTGTGGCTTTGATCGTCGGTTGGAACCCCAGCTCGGGGCTGCAGTTGGTCCAGGATAAATGAGGCATCCTTATCGGAAAGAATGGACCTGTCGACTACGTGGACTTGCACAATTTGAGGCGCGTTTTTGTCGAGTATATCAATACTGATTGCAAAGTCACTGGTAGCCATGGTTGACTGCGTTGGTGAGCTTCGTGGCTGACGTGGCTACAAGGAACCAGGTTATTATAAGCGGACGAGGCTTCGTCAGCAGCCAAGCAAGGGCAAATAACCATCTCGCTCGCCAAGGTTCCCTCCATTGTGCGGAGGGTCCTCAAACTTAGATCAGGCTAATTTTGTAAGCTACTAGCGCCATAAACATGGACATTACTCTCGACGCTAATAGGTATGGGACTGGACAACCGCGTCGAGTACCATTGCTGGGATAAATTCTGGGTCCGTATTTCGAGAGAGTAGGGCTGGGTGGATCGCTCATGTGCGTCTCTTGCCTTGGAAAGCGACGGGGATTACTCGGTAATAGGTGATCCTTCCAAGTTTGATCGTGCGCTCGCCGTCGAGGCTCAGGATCAAGGATTTGCGGCAGGCGCCAAACAATTTGATTCGATTCTGAATCTACCACGACACTCGTCATGCTGCTGATACATTATCCACTCTCCTCCCACCCGCATAGCCGACCCAAGGGGTTCAAACGCAGCTGCCGATACGATACCTCCTGGCACATGTGGACTTGCACTCGAAATCATCTAGATTCGTTCAACGCACATTCGGCAAGCGACGGCTGCTGATGATAGAATTCTGTAGTTTCTCCCAGCCAACTCAGTCAACACTTCAGCGACCTCGAAAGCCTCCATTCATTCCAATATATTCCACTGCCTAACCCGAGCTCTGCGACCAACCCATGTGATTCCAAGTACGTTCTCGACTCGCCGCTGCACGTAGCCGTGGCGTGCACCACCATCAGGCGAGCGCTCTTCCGTCCTTGAATTATCCCCTTCTATGGCCCTCATAATCCGATCTATCTGTCTGGATGATCATTGAGCCCGCCACCGGCAGAGCATCCCAGCCACGGACCCTGTACACGGACAAAGCAGGACCACTGCTGCACCCGTCCCTTGACCCGACAGCCCTGCATCGGTGCCTGGCTTACGTCAAAACCTACGTCGTTCTAAGATACTCTGTCTCGAAGGAGTTCGACGCGGCCCTAAGCAACCTAATTTACCTGGGACTGGAAACGGCGCTTACCCGGACGCGTGTCCTTGAGTGATGGAGAGCGCGACCATGCTCGCACCGGCGCCCCAGGAATCCCCCATCACGGAGCTAAGCATTGCCATCAGTGAGCCCCTAGAGCCTTTCGTAGTCTCCAGGATGCTAATTTCCCCATGCGTGGATGACTCCACCCGTATACCATCACACGTCAAGCCGCGACGGTCCTGACAGGGTTGTACGCGATTTATTAATAAAATCGATGCCGTTATTCGATGACCCGTCTCCCTCGACTGGCTTCTCACAATAATGAATAATAGCCCTCTCTACACGCTCAATTGCCGCTACGGTACACCAGCAACCGCAGCCACCACCTATTTATACCCAAGAATGACGAAAGGATGAAAAAAGGCGAAACGCTGATTGGTATTTCTCGCGCAGTCCCTGGAGATTGTACATAATCCTATGAACACATTTTGAATGAATACACACGAGCAAACGGACTTTGGCGTGAGCTGCGCGTCGTTTGAGTGGAACCGAGCGCTGCACATGTCAAGTACTGTTGTACTTACTCGCCTTGAGAGCTGGGTACTTGAGCGAAGGATTCAAAGTATGTTGAACTTTGCTAGTGAATTTTGGGCTGCCTAATTTGGCAAGTGGATCCGAACTGGCCTTGGGCGATCCACCAGATCGAGCCCACATTGCTGTACTCGCAGCCAGTGTATGTTTCATCAATAATCTACGTGGACAGAAACACAGCTTGGCAGGTAGGCCAAGCTCAAATCTTTGGACCGAAAGAGGATTTTACTGATGACCTATTCTTCCGCGTAGGTGGGACCGGGGCGAAACTCATAAGTGTCAGTATGCTTCGCCAAAACCACAGCCTCCACGCAACGCTGTTGTATTGCATTGGCAGTGAAGGGCGGAGGAAAGCGAGGGGCGATGATAACACGAGGTGAAGCGGGCACTGATTGGGAGATCAATGCGGTTCAGGCCAATCCATCTGCCCATTACAGCACATTCAAATATGAGTCAGACCGATTTACCGAGGCAGATGAAAGGACTTGCGGGTGAAGCACTGCTCGCACGAAGTCGCTTGGAGCAAGTGATAGACGACTGCACGAACTGCGTAAGAGGAGGAACGGTGAGCGCACGTATCGAATGTTCAACGCGGGAGAAACGATGGACGCCAAGTGGCACAAGTGAGGCTTGTCACGGGCGCTTTGGTGGACCAGGACACCGGAGTAACAAGCACCTCGCGCATTGATAAACCACGACGCGGATGCCTGGAGGGATACGCGACTAAGTACGCTGTAGGGTGAAAAGTGAATAATCTGATGGAGATGAGGTATGTTCGTCTCAAGAACACAGCGCCAGCAGGGGCAGAACACTGCTCGGATATGACTAACAGGGGGAACTGGCCTCCAGATCACCATATGAAGACCAAGACCAGGCCCAGGAGTTGTCGACCTTGGGAGTATCGGCGTACCAGCGATTCGAGCGCACAGGGGCCATTGAAGATATTGACGAGGCGATCGAGTATTGGGGGGTAGCTGTTGCCCTATTACGCGGTTCCCAGACCGAATGGTGGGGTCTGCTCAACAATCTCGGGTGTGCATATGAGTCTCGATTTGGACGTCTGGGTCGGATTTGCGACTTGAGCAATGCCATCGAGTCCCAAGCACAGGCCATTTCGCTCACTCCTGATGGCCATCCACACAAGCCAGCAACACTCAACAATCTCGGAGTTTCATACCAGACTCGATTTGGGCGTCTGGGCGAGCTCCCGGACCTGAACAAAGCCATCGAGTCCAAAGCACAGGCCGTTTCGCTCACTCCTGATGGCCATCCAGACAAGCCAGGATATCTCAACAACCTCGGTAACTCATACGAGACTCGATTCGGGCGTCTGGGCGAGCTCCCGGACCTGAACAAAGCCATCGAGTCCCAAGCACAGGCCGTTTCGCTCACTCCTGATGGCCATCCAGACAAGCCAGGATATCTCAACAACCTCGGAGTTTCATACGAGACTCGATTCGGGCGTCTGGGCGAGCTCCCCGACCTGAACAAAGCCATCGAGTCCCAAGCACAGGCCGTTTCGCTCACTCCTGATGGCCATCCAGACAAGCCAGCAACACTCAACAACCTCGGTAACTCATACGAGACTCGATTCGGGCGTCTGGGCGAGCTCCCGGACCTGAACAAAGCCATCGAGTCCCAAGCACAGGCCGTTTCGCTCACTCCTGATGGCCATCCAGACAAGCCAGGAAGACTCAACAACCTCGGAGTTTCATACGAGACTCGATTCGGGCGTCTGGGCGAGCTCCCGGACCTGAACAAAGCCATCGAGTCCCAAGCACAGGCCGTTTCGCTCACTCCTGATGGCCATCCAGACAAGCCAGCAACACTCAACAACCTCGGTAACTCATACGAGACTCGATTCGGGCGTCTGGGCGAGCTCCCGGACCTGAACAAAGCCATCGAGTCCCAAGCACAGGCCGTTTCGCTCACTCCTGATGGCCATCCAGACAAGCCAGGATATCTCAACAACCTCGGTAACTCATACGAGACTCGATTCAGGCTTCTCAACCAGTCTTTAGACCTGCAGTCTGCCGCTTCATCGTTCAACACAGCTTCACATTCACTCACAGGGCCTCCGTCCGTTCGATTCAACGCGTGCCAACGATGGGCTAAACTCTCCTCCTACGACGCCATGCCCTCTCCTCTGCCTGCATATCAGCAGGCTATGTCTCTCATCCCACAGCTCATCTGGATTGGCACCACCATTACTCGCCGTTATGAGCTCGTTGCAGATGTAAGCAGCTTTGCCACTGAAGCTGCATCACACGCAATTTCCACTGGTGCGTACGACCGAGCTCTTGAGTGGCTGGAAGCAGGTCGGTCCATTGTTTGGGGTCAGATCGCTCAACTTCGCACGCCTTTCGAACGCCTTTCCCGTTACGACTCAAAGCTCGCCGAAGACCTTGTCAGTATTGGTAGCCAGCTCGAGCATGCAGGATCCCGATCATCTCCGTCCTTAATTCCTGTGACAAGTGAACTTGACTTGGGCCAGGAAGCTAGCACACACATACAGCTGGCTCTCGAGTGGGATAGCCTCCTGGAGAAGGTTCGATCGATGCTAGGATTCGAAGATTTCTTGCGTCCTCCGATGGCGGTTCGGCTGCTGAGTGCTGCCAAAGCTCACCCCATTGCAGTCATCAACTTGCATGGGTCTCGTTGTGATGCGTTGATACTTCATCCTAACAATGACACTATCTCCCATGTTGCCCTCCCACACTTCTCTTCCGAACAAGCAATCTCAGCTCGCCAGAATGTGTTTGATCAGGTGCGGGATCGAAGACCCGGACCTCGGCTAAACCCGCTGGGATCCCTCCAGAGCTCACTAGAGAGTCTATGGTCCGGCGTGGTGGGGCCAGTGCTTGGCTTTCTTGGATACACGGTACGTATAACATGCAGATCATCCGCCAGGGACTTACCTCATCGTCGGCTACACAGCGCGAATTGCCAGCTGATCAGCTACCTCACATCACTTGGTGTACATCGGGTCTGCTCTCATTTCTTCCACTCCACGCGGCTCGTCCTAGCCGCGACCTCTCACAGCCCAGCACATTCGACTTGGTGATCTCGTCGTATACCCCGACCCTCAGCGCTTTGATCTCGAGCCAGTCATCCGACTTGAGCTCTACCTGCGGAATACTCGCTGTAGGTCAAGAGAATACACCCCGCTTGAACAGTCTACCATGCATTACAAAAGAGCTCGCTGTTATCCATGAGCATGCTTGCTCCGAGTATTATCTCCAACTTGAGGATGACGAAGCGACTGTTGAACAAGTGCTGGACGCGATGGACCAGTTCAGCTGGGTTCACATGGCATGTCATGGTAGCCAGGATATATATGATCCCATGAAGAGTGCCTTTCACCTTCACGACGGCAACCTCACGCTCGCCGCCATCACGAAGCGGTCGTTCACGAACAAAGGTCTCGCTTTTCTCTCAGCCTGCCAGACTGCCACAGGGGACAAGAACATGCCAGATGAGGCCGTGCACCTCGCTGCAGGGATGCTGATGGCAGGATATCCGAGTGTGATTGGCACAATGTGGAGCATAGCTGACGAAGATGGGCCGGAAGTAGCCGATCTAGTATATGAGGAGCTGCTGAAGGACGGAAAGATGGATCATACAAAGTCAGCGAGGGCGTTGCATCAAGCCTTAGCCCAGTTACGGGAAAAAGTGGGAAAGGAGGACATAGCGCGATGGGCGCCGTTCATACATATTGGGTGCTAAGTTGACTCTGACCTGCTCGCTCTGAAGTTGCTTGGTGCACAGGATGTTGTTTGATGTGTGAAATGAGTAGTTTACCCCTGGTGGAGTTATGAGAACATGTGTGTTTGTATATGCTGCTGGACGCAAATATCAGATTTATTTACCCAAAGTGGGAGGCATATTGCGGGCTCATCTAACCCCGGCTGACTCTGTTCGCTGTCACCAAGATATCAATCACATCCGATATCAATCACATCCATGGCTAAAACGAGTGTCAATCATTTAGCTCCATTTTGATGGCCCTGTCACGGCTCCGGCCAACCCAACCAGAGGCAGCGATATAATTACACCTAATCCAACCAAAGCCACCACTCCGAGAGAACTCTAATCCTTGGCTCGATCCCCATCCGACCCATTTGCTACGTTACCCAGCGCGATTGTCACAACTTCCCCGGCTCCGTGAAGCGTATGAAACACCCAATCTCCTCGTCAATCATCGGGTCCCTTGTGCTTGTCGCGATACCGCACACGCGGGAAACACAGCCACTGCGTGGTGGTCCTTGAATCCTGTACACTCAAGTTGGAGACGCCAAGTGAGGACGGGGTCGTGTGGCGTATTATGCGGGGCAATTACTCCGCCGACGGTTCACGTCAGGTCAACAGGGCGGAGTGTGCCACGGTTGACTGGGAGCGGGCCCGCAGGACCTTGTGCGGCCAATGTGTGGCTGTGATCACCGTGGGCAGGTCGTCTCACTTGCGCGGTCATGCGCAATCAGAAGGAGAGGGGACGATCGTGTGTCGAGGACGGGATATGCGATTTACGACAGACTTGGTGTGTGCCGCCGGGTAGGTCTATATCGCAAGTGGGGTGGGTATGTCGGTGAGAAGCACCCTGACCGACGGTGTCGGCGAATACGGGGTTAAATCAGTTGATGGAGACTTCTTCGGATCAAGTGAGTCACTTACTTGACGTCTATCTATCGGTCGGCGCTCATGTCGACCACGTGGGAATGGATGCGCCTTCAGGGGAGTGGAAGTACCGCGAGACGCCGACGGGACCGCCACCTAAGGGCTCGAATGGGGAGGAATCAGCCACCCTTTGGGTCCATGGAGCAGAGGGTTAAGTACCGATCGTATGAGAGGCGGAAGGGGCCGACAAAATGTTGGACAAGCTCGTATATTGACGGTTCTGTGATACCAGGTCTTGTAAGTTCGTGACACAGGGCGTGAGCGAAGTATGCCCGGGTTCAATACTCACGGGTCGACCACGCGAACGGTAAGCGCTCGATTCCTGGATATCGTAGTTGTGGAAACACCATCGGGGCTTAGGAGAGTTTGCTGGAACACGAGGATAGGTAAAGAACCCGCCCCGGTCGAGCTGAGGAGCAATCCTCCCTATTCACTTCTTTTGGTCCAGCCGGTGATGGGCTCGGCATGTATCGCGACGTTGTGATCTGAGTCCCGGTGCATGGTTCCAATCCCACAGTGTAGACGATGGCGAGCAGTACCCCGGTTTTCCCGGCGAGCAGATCCTGTGCTACACAACTCAAGTTCAGCATTCACAAGAGCGCCATGCCCAACGCGGGTCCCACTTACCCCGAACAACGGCGTACGCAATCGACGCAAATGGTATCACCAACTCCGTACTACGGAGCGCACAGGAGGTTCGTGGCAGTGTTCAACGATCGCTTCAACTCGTGGGAGGTAATGTGCTTGGGTGGAACTTGGTGAGCGTCGTGCAGGTGATGATCGAACTCGCGATCGGAGCCAATGCGGAAAAGACCCTGAATCCGGTTCTTGGCAGTCGAAGCGCCCGGACAGGGTTGTGATCCTCGCTCTCATCCTCGTTACCGTCACCCCCCATATCACAATTTCCCAAAGGCTGTGGATCCTTTGGAAGCTCGATGGGAGGAGCGGGCAAAGGAGGCTGGTCGGGAAGAGGAAGAACGGGTTCGGAAGGAAGAGGAAGAGGAAGAGAAGAGGCGCGTCGGGAAGAGCAAGCCAGGCTTCGGGACGAGGAAGAGGAGCTTGCGCGACTGGAGGAACAAGCGCGTCGAGAAGAGGAGGAATGTGCTCGGATCGAGGAAGCCAGGCGGTTGGAGGCCGAGGAGCATTCAAGGTCGATGACCGAGGTTGTGGTCTAGCATTCTGGTTCGGCGGTTGTGCATCATACCGGCGGCCGCCCTGGAGTTGTTGTCCATCATTCAGGGAATGGGATGGTCGAGAGCGTGTATTCGCGCGAAGGGCACGAGGGAGATGGTGAGTCTTCAAGCTACCCTTTGGAGTCCATCACCGATCATTGGCAGCCTCGATCGACCAAGGCGTCGCGGTTCACCACTCTGGACACAGCGCAGTCCAAATCTACGACGAGCGCTTGCCAGATCTAAGCGTCGCCGACGCGTCCATGGCCAATGGCATGTCATTCGCCAGCCTCGTCTCGTTTGACAGCATCATCAGCCGGAGCGGGATGGGCGCGAGTCGGATTGGGTTCGGGAGCAGCAGCGGACCGGGCGATCATGGACAGATCGAAGAGGAAGAGGAGGATTCCGAACTCATGGGCGGCAAGATATTGTCTGGGTTGGACGAGGTCGTGGTCAAGAGCGAGGAGGTGTCTGTCGACCTTGGGGATACCTCTCACATCGAAGAGGACAGTCCACGGCGATCCACTCGCGACGAGCCAGCCAGCCCCAATGTGCGTCACTCGGCCCATCTCGATTCGCGTCCGTATACGCCCCGTCACCTCGCTCCGACCCTCGAGACGCGTCATTCTTCGCCCAACCTCAGCGGACGTCTTATGGAACCCCAGTTTACGGGTGGGAGCGTGAGCGGTCGGTCGCCGAGGATTTCAAGGGACGATGTGCTGCGCAAGTTGATGGATCGAAGGACTGGGGATAGTCTTACACCCACAGGACATGCGAGTCCGAGAGTCCGGTTCCAGAAGGTCGGTCCATCAATGGTGGGTCCTATGTTATTTTGCTAGGATGTAGCTGACGATTTGTAGGTCCCCGTATGAGTGGCTCCAGGATCGATATTGAGCGATTGATGGCGGGTGTGGCTCGAGGATTTGCAGACCTTTCTGGCGAGGGGAGCAGTATGGGATTCAACCCCGCCGACGAGTCGCATTCGTCGCTTCCCTATCGAAAGCAGATTGAAGAGGAAGAAGAAGAAGAGGAAACCGAACCAGAGCCCGAACCCCGACGCGAGCCCGTGCGGGTCGTGCTTCCCCGCGCGCCGATGCAATCTGCTACCGACTCGGTCGCGTCGTCTGGCGAGACCGAGACCGAAATCGAAGAAGCGATCACCCCTCCCATCGGACGATCGCTCATCTCCACACCCCGCGCACTCGAACCCGGCCGCCGATCGAGTGCATACGACTCACCCAGCCAACGATCGAGCATGTACGAAACGAGCAGCCAACGCTGGAGCGCCTACGAGCCCAAACGGCTGAGCGTGCTCGACCCCGGGCGGGCAAGCAATATCATGAACGAATGTCCGACGTCGTACATGAGCGTTACGAGCACGTCCCCCAAGCCCGAGATGAGCGGAAAGGAAAAGATCAAGGAGCACGAGGAGATGATTCTCTAAAAGCGTCGCGAGCTACGGGGTAGGCCTAGTCGTACGGCCAGGAGGCGGAGCAAGAGTGTTAGCGAGGCGGTGGTGAGTTGCTTGGTTTCTACTGGGATTGAGCTGATTGGTTGTAGGTGATCGGTGGCAAGCTTGATTTGTTGGATGTCCCTGTGGACAACGAGGAACTCGCGCTGGAGGATTCGTTTAACGAGCAGATTCGGAAGATTCATGATCAGGACGAGGTGAGTGGCTGGTCGATGGTGGTAAGCGAGGCTAATCGGCGCGCAGGGACGAACGTATCATTTGCGCGAGCCGAATCGCACGATCCATGCTGATGACAAGGTTGCCCACCATCGTCGTGCTGGTGATGTTGATAACGGAAAGGCATGGCGAACTGTGCGTCGGCCTTCGGATATGGCGAGTCAAAACGGGGACCTGGATATGTGGTTCTCATATTATGACAGAACGAGTACGCGAAAGAGATTCAAGAAATTCGGGCTCAAGCTGGCACGACCAAGGCTCATGGAAAGGTCTTTGTCAAAGGTAGGGCGAACCGATATTCTTTTGGAATTCTACTAATGCCAGTTTCTAGTTCGATGCTTGCAAAAGCTTTGTGTGCCAATACCCCAGCACCCGACGTACTTCACCTGCACGCTCAATAACGGAATTCATTTCGTCACGACTCCTGAGTGCCGACTCGAGCCCAACGCGATGATTGATCAAGAGTTCGAGCTGTGAGAGTCTGTTTGGATTAGTTTGGTCCAAGCTAATAATTTGGTAGAATCGAACACGGCAAACTCGCGTTTTCGCTCACGATCAAAGTCCGCAAAGACGAGCATATCGTCAACCAGATCCGACGTATGGCCGCTCCCCCTCCCCAGCAATTCATGCCCGTTCCACCCCCAAAACAAGGCGGCTTCCGTAGCTTTTTCAGCGGCACGCCCCAAAAGCAGCCCAAGCGTGCTCTGTTGCGTCGACCTGACCCCGTCACCGAGGATCATCTCGTGCGGTACATGAAGGCCGACGGAGCCATCGGGCGAGCCTACATCAACTTTAGGGATATCGTCCAGCGATGCGACACCCGACTGTTCGAGACGAGTTATCCCTTGATTGGCGAATGGTCTGAAGATTCGGTTCGTGGTGGGGCCGGCGGGATACCCAGCTCGATGATGTCTGGTCACATGTCTCAGCGACCGATCGGCGAGTTGGTTCTGCACATCTTTAGGCTACCTCCGTTGCCTGGTGTTCCTCCCGAGACGCGTCTACAGCCGTTGGAGGAATGCCATCGAGGGTTAAGCGCTGTTGCGTGGCACAAGAAGATCTATTACCAGGGGATCTTGACCCAGAATGGCGGTGACATCTTGGTAAGCCTTTGCCATTTATTCTTGGAATATACTCTAACCATATCGCTAGACCTGGCGACGAAGGCAGTTTAGGATCATCGGTTCCAACCTAGTTGCCTATAATGACTTGACCGGCAAAGCCATGGCTACCATCAATCTCCAGCGGGCTCTGGCTGTCGAGGATGATCAACAACCTTTGCCTGCTGGTGCGGTTCCTGGTCGACGTCAGAGTGACAAATCGGATGCGTTCTTTGTAGACAAGCGCTGCTTCCGGTTACTATTTGGCAAGGACGATGATATTGCGTTCTACGCTGATACACCCGAGGAAAAGGCCGAATGGTGAGTCTCAGCGACGGCTACATAGCACAGGTGTTAATTGCATATTTAGGCTGCGTATCCTTCGTGCCTTGGTTGGAAACATCCCACCCCATCCTCTTTGGGCAGAGTTGGTCTGGCAACGACACGAGCAAGCTGCGGCTGCACAGGCGTTGGCTCAGCAACAAGCTCAAGCCCAGGCCAACTCTGCAAGCCCAGGCGCTCAACCCAGCCAAACCCCACCGCCTCCACCCAAACCTGAGCCCCAAGTACCTCCTCCACGACCACAGGCATGGCGATAGGGGCGGTCTGAACTGAAATATTTCGAGTGCTTTTTTGTTCTGTCACTATTTTCATTTGGTTCTCCTCCATCTGATATCATGTATTTTATATAGGCGATGTCCATACACACTACTTATCGGGGTTTATTCGTTCCTGGTGGATCATTTTTCGTAATATACTTATTTGATCACATACGTTGTAATGGTTATGAACACTCGGCGTCGTTTGTGGCTTCGTCAGACCACCTTGGTTTGAAGCGTAAAAAAATTCATTCATCTTCAATTTGAGATCATTCAGACATTCACTCAGGCGATTCCTCAAAGACATAGCCAACACTTCATAACTCGATACCGAGTCGGCTAGTTTCATTCCTGCGAGCATATTTAGCACTTTCTCAGCGACAAACTTCACGCATATACTCACCTCTTCACTTGACCCATACTCGTTAGGAGCCTCGGCGCCTGGCAGATCGACGCAGCCATTTTCTACGTCCTCGGCAGACGCCCAGATATTTTCTTTCTCCATACTCCACCAAAGCCCACGCAAAAGACCGCCCGTGCTTAACACGAAATCTTTACGAGTTAAAATCACAAGCCCTCTCTTACATCTCGTTAGGAGAACGTTGAGACGGTTGATGGATCTCAAGAAGCTCGAAAAGTTCGTCTTGGTAAGGGTCGTGACGATGTAGTCCGCTTCGTTCCCCTTTGTCGCTGCGATGAGTGTTGCGATAGAAAGACAACAGGGTATACTCACCTGGAAACTGTCAACGTTGTACACCTCTTTTTCAATACCGACATCGCTCAGTTTTTTAGCGACCAATGCGCGCTGTGCCTCATACGGTGTGATGATTTCGTAATCATACTTGCAAGGTTTCCCCTTTTTGTCTGTTGTTTCGCCCTCGTAGTACAACTGAGCGATCTTAACCACCAAATCCGCTTCGGCGTCGTTCTATAAAAAAGACGTGGGCGGTTACGGTTAAGTCGGGAGGGATATGGGGTATCGTCAACTTCCGAGTGGTATAGTCAGTGAGACCTTGAAACAGACCATAAAACTTGTACCATTCTCCTCCTTCCTTTCTTCTCCAGGAACATCGATGAACAATACGGCCTGAGTGGGAAGTTTGACTGGATGCCCTAAATGTGGCTTCAGTTTCCCACCGTAAACATCGCGCGAGATGTACTCGGCAATGGGGATTGGAAGTCGGTCTAAGTTAATTAATCCAATATTGGTTATACGCTGATAAATATTCAAAAGACCAACTAACTTACACGAAGTATCAAGTAGTCTTGAGTTTGCTTTCAAATGCTCGACCTTGAAGATATCATTGATCTGCCTATCCTCGGACCATCCGTATGGAGGCACTTGACAGGAGTCAGTCTTGGTTATGTTCGAGTCCAGAATTTTCTTACGTTGCATTGGATCTCCAAACCAGCAAACGCTCCTCAAGCAATAGCGATACTTGAAAAACAAGTGCTTTGCAAGTTCGTTAGTGTTTTGAACCCATGGACCAAACGATAAGTGTTACCATGAACTCGCTGGTCATGTCGATCTGCGAAGCCTCATCGATGATCAAATGTCGCAGTGGTACATGGCACATAACTTGCTTATCGACTTGAGGGTTTGAGAGTGATGCAAGCGTACATAGAACCATCTTCGCTGATTGGATGCGCTCGAAGGTCCGCTTGTTTGGCCTTGATAACTCTAGGGACGAAATTACGTACTCCTCTAACTCAGAGTATCGCTTCTTCCTGAAAAAGTGTAAAATTTGAGAGTTACTCGCACCGGTGGACGATAATTGCTTACCACCATACGTGGTACTCCTTTGCGACAATGAGAATGAAACCTTTGTACTTGACTTCAACAAGTTTATCGGCTACGTTGCGGATTCCGACGTTGCTCTGAGCAACGATCCAAACCATTTCTCCCGCATTGACCATCCGAATCACCGCTCCTGCAATCGTCCGAGTCTTCCCGGTACCGGGAGGTCCATGCACCAGTGTTGCACGAACACGTTTGCTGGGGAGCGGTGCAGTGATGCGACCGATGACCTTGAGCTGAGAGGGGTTAACTTGACCCTCAAGCTGCTCCGGAATTTGATTGATGTGCAGATCATGACCGACATCATCATCTTCGGTATCATAGTCCGCAAGATTTGGAGCGGGTGTATTTTTCTTACGCAGGGCCTCGTCCTCGCTAGTGTCATCGCCCCAGCTGTCGTCCATCCAATCGTGGCGTTGCGGACCTGGAGGAGGGTCATACTTTAACTGCCTCCGTTTGCCAGTTTCAATTTGAGCCGGGGTAGGGAACCAAACCCTGCGGATAAACTCGCAGCTGTCGTACTCGGGGCCACGAAGTGCGCCTCGTCCTTCGAGCAGCCGAAGGATAAATGCATCTCGTCCCACTTCGGGCATTGTAGCATCTTCTCGTCCGTATAATGAGATCTGCTTCACTTCGTCCAGGTCGAACAAGGGATCCTCGTTAGGATTCGTTGGATTGAGTGCGAGGTCATCCGGAATCTTCCCTTCGGATGGATCATCGCCTAAGCCTTCTCGTTGCCAGGATCGCCTCCGATCATTTCCACGATTCCTTCCACGACCGCCTCCACGACCACCCCGGGTGTATCCACCCCGTTCGACCCAATTGCTTCTCTTATCCTTATGTTCCTCCACTTCGTTTTCGCGGAATTCGGTGTGCTTGTAGCGTTCGTCGTCTAGTCCGTCTGGCCTCCCGATGAAAAATGTCTTCTCTGTGCCGTCATTCATAGTAAGGGTAACGATTTGCTGTAGTATACTTAGTGTCCGATGATAAATAGAACATTGTATCCATACGTTATTACCGGGCCGAATTTTTGACTTGTGGAACCGGCTTTCGATTTTATTGGCGCCGTCAGTCCCCCGAATGTCGTCCCTTTCGATAACTCGCCCAGCTCCATCCTCCCCCATGACCTTCCATGCAGCAATCATTGACTTAGTGAAGAAGTTAAGTTCCTACATGGTAATTTAGTCGACGCATATAACGTTATATAATCTGTGCGCAGAACATGTTCCTTACCTCGTCAGTTAGGCGTGATGGCTTGACTATGGGGGCATCTTGGATAATATCGTTCAGCCTATCTGCCACACTGATAACTTATTAGCATGGGACCTATAACGAAACCCAGAACTTACTTATAAGAGATCCAAGCGCGCATGGCGGCTTCGGCAACCCGGGACCTCATGTCGATTTCTTCGGGCTGGCCGATGAAAACCGCGTTGATATCCAAGGATGACGCCGATTTGAACTCCTCGATTTTCATTATTACAACCTGACCGGGTGATTGGATCGGCCGGTCCCAGTTCTCCTCCTCATCTTCTGGTAACTTGACTGTTGATTTATCAGAATCGACTCGTCCAAAAGCCAGGGATGATAGCTAACCTGTGATGGTTTTGAGTTTTTTAACCTGGTCGTTTTTCTTTCCTCCTTCTTCGTCCTGGCCGCCCTCCTTTCTGCCATTCTTGTCGCCTCTGCCTCGTCCACCCCTCCCTCGTCCGCCTCTTCCGCCTCTGCCGCCCCTATCCCCCCGACCTCTTCCAACTTTCTCCCATCGTTCACCCCCGGTATTTTTGTCTTGTTCCCCTGTTTCGTTGTCCTTGGTGTCTTTTGAAGCATCCGGGTCCGGTATCTCGCGCACTATCGGGGGGGCTGGCTGTGATGTAGCTGTTGATAGATTCACGCCATCGACTTTCTCGTGCAGAGTATCCCACAGAGTAAGCGAGATCTGAGCCATGCCAAATCCTGCCAATGTGGCTCCAAGAAGTTTCCGCAAGTGATCATAGACGGTAGGCTCGGTTTGATCTGGCTTGATTTTTCCTTTTTCTCGCTGTCTGCCCTTGTTAACTATAGCCTTTCGCTTGCTTTCTTCGTAAAGAGCGGCGCTGGTCTTGGCTGCGTTGTCGGGCACGCGAACTACTAGAGCCCGAGTTTGGGTGGCGAAGACAAGACCCTTGACGGCTGCGTCCCCTCCGTAAAACAAGTCAATCCCCACGTAAGGCTTGTAGGATCGCTCGTCGATACGAGCCTCCACCTCAGGTATTTGGCTCAAGATAAATTCCACGTGGTGCTTGTTCAAGATGGAACGGTCGACGGCCCAAACTTCGATCGTGGACGGTGAATCAGGGTTAAGGATTTTGATATCCTCGAGTTTGAAGCTATCGGAGGCCATCCTTAGATGCGGGGAGTCGTGGGACTGACGTGGCTATGGGCCACTTGATTGGGTAGATAAAACTTCGTCACCACATGAGCATACAGGAAGCAAGCAAGCGAGCACAATTACGTAACCACGATTCGATTGCCCATCCAATCACCTCTGATGTAAATCCATAATATTAGGAGGGATAATGCCCCAGCTGAAGCAAGGATTTTGTCATCGGCGAGACACCAATAACAGGCCTCGGTTTTTGTTAATCATGCCTCCCCCGTCAAATTACTCCAACAGCCCTACTACCTAGCTCCCTCGTGTAAGGTAGATGCATTCGAATCCTACCTCCCCGTTGGCGGGATCGGTACGGCCCACATTATAATGAGGTTTCGAATCCATGGAAGCCGAAATGAAGGAGTAGATATGGGGATGGAGCGGACGGTTACAATGCGAGTGGTTGGAATGCTGATCTGCCGGCGATCATATTTGTACTATTTGTAGTAGAGGATCCTTTCGAGCTCAGAGAGTTATGTTCCAGCCATTAGTCAATGTAATCTGTGGGTCGTCACTTTGGCATCTGTCCACGTCTGGGCGTCGTACCCCCTAGATTGAATGCCTAGCTACTGAGATTCATTGCATAGTGATCATATTTCCCGAGTTCTCGTGCATTCCGTGAACTACATATTTCCCAGACCAGAATCATTCCGGTCGGATACGAATCCATGCGTTTGGTAACTAATTTCACTCGTTCTGCTTGAGTACTCAGCAGTAAGTACTAGTGTAGCCTTTCACATTCACGCATATACTCGCCTCATCGCTCGACACATATTCGTTAGGAGCCGCCGCACCCCGCAGTTCGGCACAGCCATTGCCCGTATGGTACCTTTCTTCATGCTCCACCGCAGCCCCTGCAGAAGACCACCCGAGTCCAAGACCAACTCCTTAACTCCTTGCGTGTCACCACTACGAGCCCCTATTTGCGCCGTGTAACAATGACGTTCAAGCGGCTGATAGATTTCATGAAATTCGTCATGTTAGTCTTGGTGAGGTCTAGTGATAATATAATCTGCTTCTTTACCCTACATTCGCAGCGGTGAGCTCATTTGCACAGGTAACGGAATGTTACTCACTGGGAAGCTGTGGGCGTGGCGGACTTTCTTTAATACAGTATATCGGCTTCGTTCAACTTGTTAGCTACCAGCGTCCGCTGGGACTTGTATGGTGCGATGATCCCATAATCATCATATGGGTATGGCTCTGTGCTAGTCCGTCCCCGCCAATTTATGGTAATATAATCGGGAAAATCTTGACTACAAAATTTGCCTGGGTGCGGTTCTATCCGAGAGACCAAGCTCATGGATAAGTTGTAGTTAGTGATTATCAGTCCAATACAATGAAACCCCCATGCAAGTTAACAACGTAGGCCTGATTAATAGTGCTAAGAAATCTTACCATAAAACCTGTTCCATAGTCCTGTCTCTTTTATTCACTTTCAGGAACATCAGTGAGTGCAAAGGGTAGGTGGATTTGCTTGTTCAAATCCAAAAAATGGCCTGTGTTATCAGCGGCCTGGGAAAGTACTCAAATGGGCCGCATAAGGTATTTCTATTCGTGGAGGTGTCTAATAGGAGTGCCAGGCGAGTCTCAGCAAGCTCCAAAACTGGATTCGACCGAGAGCCCAGTATCTCGACCATTTCAGCGTGTCATTGTTCAAGAACTGCACGAGCCTATGTGGGCTGGCCATCGTGAACAGGTACACCTTGCACACGAGGAATTTACCGTTCAAATAGAATTCTAGCAACCTCGTTCATTTCCCCTCAACTCTCTCGTCGGCTCCAAGTTTATATCCCAAGGAGGCTTGAATAGATGCATACCACTCGGCAAGCCACCTCGATTTGTTGGCTCATTGCACGCATTTGTTCGTACCCATGATCCGACAATTGCAACGTGCCTGCTGTCCCTCAGTACAGTTTTGTATCATGAAATGATGAGACATAATTGTCTTTCCCGATCAGCACGACAACCCAATAAATGCATCTCCTTAAATGGGTGCATATTCGTCATGCTTTCTAAATTCCAACCCTGTATTCCCCCGGATATGCATTGGCTCCTTCCACTTTATCCGCTAAGCAAGCGCAGGCTTAATCCATTATCTTTGTTTGCTCAGAACCCCTACTTGCAGATCTTATTTTCATACCTTTGCGGCATAAATACGCCTCGCAGGTATCAATTTGATGTGGCCTCAACATAATTGATCATGACTACTGGAACGTCTACCAGGAGAGTTCGGACCGCCAGGCGTTCCTTCAACTCCGCTTTAATTTCAAACGCACGAGGCTGAACGCAGTTTTGCTCACCGCCATCTTACGGTATACTGTTACAGATACAGCTCTCAACGCGGTTGTCTCCAGGGCCAGTAATAGAGTCGAGAGTCGAGACCGTTGCGCTCCCAGCAACTATTTCAGCAAGGACGGCCATCACCTACCTAAACCGGCTACCGCGCATTCAGCCCGCTCTTGGCATTTGAGCGTAATCTCAAGTCGTGCTGCCACAAGTAAGAATCGATGCGTTACTTCTACAGTCACTATTACAACACAGATAGGAAACCTTACCCAAGCCTCCCGCTTAGCTACTCCGGCCGGTTCCCGCGCCCAGGGGTCGACCATGCTCAGATAACGCAAGCCCTAAATGCATCGGTGTGCTCCAAGTGATAACTCGCTTAGAGTAACAGTGTGCACGAGCCATTGAGCTGAATACAGCATGACAAATTCTCCAAGTACATTCGAAATGCTCTCGTTGTATTCCCCTTCCACAGGCCAAGCGAGCGACCCACGAGAGCATGCGCATACATTCGTTCTGGCCAGTGGTCGCCGGAGTTCCACCGTTCAGCCTCTACCACCATTTCAGCTAATACACACCGGAATTCGTACGGTATACTCCACAAGTCTGAAACAGCTAGGCAGGGGAAGTTTGAGGAGTCTGCTCACCACTTGCAGCTCCGAGGGTGAGAATGTAGAATATTCACATGCAAGCTCGCTGGACATAGCAAGAAATAGCGCGAAGGCCAAAGCGTCTCACCCGTCGAGTGCCTAAATCGGCAACTATACTCATATCTGCTCAATTGCAACATTCCTGGTGGGAGAGACGCGCGCAGATGACAATGGGTGTATCAAGTCAGACGGAATCTCTCTAATGATATGGTTGAACAGGGGTTGGGCTCCGTAAAAACTTCGAGTAGTAAGGGCTACGGAAAATTAAAGGGTCGTCATAAGGACAGCTTAGTAAAACACACCTCTCGACTTACTGTAAGCATGGAAAGAATAGGGAAATCACCGCCGGGACACCGACTGAACGTTGACTGCTCACTGTTTTGACAAATGTATCATGCGCTGCGCCTTCCCGCACAGGATTTCAAGCATCCTCGAAGCTCAGCTTCATGACGCTGAAGGACCTGTTCAGGGCGGGGCAGCATTCATCTAGTTCATTTCGAATTATGAAAACCACACAAACATTTCCATCCCGCAGAAATTACCACAACGGCACGCATCCTCCGACAATCCTCGTCGGTGCGCCGACATTGCGCACTCTCATTTACCCCCATGACTCTGTTCGCTGTCACTAATAAATCAATCACATCCACAGCCAAACGAGACCGGTTCATTTAGCTCCATATTGATGGCGCTATCACGGCTCCGACTAACCCAATCGGAGGCAACGATATAATTACACCTAATCCACCTTAAACCACAACTCCGAGAGACCTCCGATCCTTGGCTCGATTCACATCCGAGCCATTCCCTACGTTACCCCGCCCGATCGTCATAACGCCCTCGACTTCCTGAAGCTTATGAAACGCCCAAACTCCTTCTTGTCAACCATCCGGGCCCTTCCTCTTGTCAACGGCCCGTCGCGATACCCCACACGGTCCGGGGGACACAGCCACTGCATGGTAGTCCCTTGAACCCTGTATGCTTAAGAAAATTGGAGTTGTCAGGTGAGGGTGGGGTCAAGGGGCGCATAATGAGGGGTCGCTGCTTACTCCGCCGAAGCTCAGAGCAGGGCAACAAGGCGGAGTGTGCCGCGGCTGAAAGCGCGCATCGGACGACCGTGTGCCGCCAGTGTGTGGGCCGTAATCACCGTGGGGAGGTCGCCTCACTTGAGCGGGCGGACGCATTCAGTTACGAGTGAATCAGACCGAGAGGCGGCGATCGGACGTCGAGGTCGGGATCTTGAATGCTCGGTGTGTGCCGCGGGTAAGTCTATATCGCAAGCGGGGCGGGGACGTCGGTGAGAAGCACCCCGACTGACAGTGTCGGCGAGTACGGGGCTTAATCAGTTGATGGTGACTTGCTCGGATCAAATGGGTCGCTTACTCGACGTCTATCGGTCGGCGCTCATGTCCACCGCTTGAGAATGGGTACGGCATCAAGGGACTGGGAGTACCGTGAGAGAGCGGGCTGTGGTGAGACACCGACGGGCCCGCCTCTGGTGGTAAGAATGTAGTAGGGACGCCTACCGTTTGTAGTAGAGGGTCAACTACCGTTTGTAGGAGGAGGGGGAAGGGATCGACAACTTGTTAGATAAGCGTGTATATTGGCGGTACCACGGGATCAGGCCATGTGAGTTCGGGAAACAGCGTGCGAGCGAAGTATGCCCGGGTTCGATGCACGCGGGCCGACGATAGTCAGTGAGATCACGCGAACGGGCAAGCGCCCGATTCTTGGAAGTTATGGTTTGGAAACTCTATCGGGGATTGGAAAAGGTTGCTAGAATATGGGCGAGGGGGTATATAATCCACCCCCGGTCGAGTGTCAGGACTGCAACCCTCCCTGGATACTCGTTTCGTCCAGTCTGTAATTGGGCTCACCTTGTTGCTTGGCATTTATTGCGACGTTGATATCCGAACCCCAGTGGGTCATCCCGATTTGGCAATCTAGACGACGGCGAAAAGTACCTCGGTTTCCCCGACAAGTAGATCCTTCGCTACACACTCGAATTCAGAATTCATAAAAGCGCCATGGCCTACGCTCATCCTCACCCCACTCACCCTCAACAACGCCCCATGCAGTCGATGCAAATGGCCCTCCCGACTCCTTACTATGAAGACCACGAGCAGCTCATGGCTGCATTCAATGAACGCTTCAACTCGTGGGCGGCCCCGCAACAGTTTCCGTTTCCCGCCGCCGAGCAATTCGCAGCGGCGCTGAACCAGTATCCCAAGATGCCTTCGCCCCCGGTCTCACCAGGCTCGGTTTCGGGCTCGTCATTCACGACCGATCTCTCTAGCCCCACAGGATTTGTATCACTAGCGAACATTGCACCACCCCGAAACGACACCGTGTTTGGCTGGAACTCGGTGAGCGTCGCGCAAGAGGTGCTCGAACTCGGAGCCAACACGGAAGAGACCCTGAATCCGGTCCTCCGCAGCCGGAGCACCCTGAAGAGGCCGGCGTCTCCATCTCCCACTCCCTCGCTCTCGTCCTCGTCCTCGTCTCCTGCTCCCATGTCGCAACCTGAAGTCCGCCCACCTGCTGCGCCCAAACGCGCCCGCACCCAGATCTCCTCCAAAGACTTTGTACCACCCGATGTGTCTGGACTGTCCAAGCGCGAAGCTCGCCTCGTCAAGAACCGAGCGGCGGCGTTTTTGAGTCGGCAGCGAAAGCGCGAAGAGTTTGAAGAGTTGGAAAAGTGAGTAATAAGATTAGATTCATTACTTTAGCTAACTGGTTGCAGACACTGCCAGGAACTCGAACGTGAAAATGCGGCGTTGCGGGCGGGGAGCTCCTCGCCGCCCAAGAGACTCAAGTCGACCGACAGTGAGCCATCACAGGACCTCGTGTCTGAGCTCGCTCGTCTGCGTGAATCCAATGCCCAGCTCGCATCGCAAAACGCTCAACTGTCGGCCCAAAACGCCCAGCTGACGGCAGAGAACGCGCGCTTATCTCAGCTCGACGTCAACCCCAAGATTGAAGACGAAGACAATGCTATGTTGCTTTCGGAGCCGACCCGCAAAGAATCCAAGGAAAAACATGCGACTGGCTCTGTTGCGCTCATGGTACGCCTCGAGGCCCACCACGCTTGAATTTACTCACGTTGCCAATAGGTGCTCATGATCTCGCTCTCGCTGCTCGGAAAGCCATTGGCCTCGGTCAACCGCGCCCGCACAGCCATGTCACTCCACACCCCCTCGGCGCCTCAGCCCTCGTCCACCTTTGACTTTGTCCTGCCCCGCACCAACCCCGATTACGAGTGGCTTACGTCCCCCGCTGACCTCGACGACGACTTTGCCGCCCCGGTTGCCCCCCAGCCCGCCACCCGCACCCTCACCGTCCAGGGCCTCGACAATCTCGAAATTCCAGCTGATATCCGTGATTTCCACTTTGCGATGGACGTCGACGAGCGAGACGCCCGCAACGTCGTCCTCGCCGTCTCCAACTCGAACCCCAGCTCGGCCTCCTCGTCCATGTCCACACTCTCGTCTCCCTCTTCGGCTAGCATCGACTCGGCCTGGCCCGAACCCAACGTAGACAATACGATGGCCATGTTAAGCGGCGACTACATGTCCTATGATTACGACTCGGATATCTTTGCCGCCTCGCTTCCCGCGCCAAAACAATCTCCGCCCATACCGGGCACACGCCGGATGACCGTCGCCGTCGTCCCCCCGAGCCAGGACGGCCAAGGACAGTGGTCCGTAGAAGTAAAAGAGAGCCTATAGCCTCATCTCTCACTCTATGCTTTCCTTTTCTCATTATTTATGACCCTGGGGTCTGTGTACTTATTGTCGCTTTGTAGTGCATCTTGTGTGTAGTTTTTTTGGGGTTACAGTATACCTTGTATAAAATGTCGGTTTAGAACACGTTTTCATTTGAGACTACGTAAAATCGTGTGGTTTGGACCCGGTGCTCTGTCCCTGGGTTGCCTAAACCGGATGACAAATTTGCATGCAGGATTCGACGGGACCTCAATTCCCCCGCACACGTGATGGCCATGTGTGCCAAGGTAATAGACTTTGGGGTCGCTACACTTGAGGTCTATTCGACTACTGGGAGATAAGACATTGTCACATGCGTCGGGTCTTCGCGTTCCATGTATGGAGCACTCTTGCGCGGAATCGTATGGCGCGAGTGTGTTGGAGCGCGTGCACGACTCTGTTGAACGTATCAGATGCCATGGTGTCATATGCTCGCGCCGATGATTTCATTTCACGTTTTACTTCCGCGTGTAGAGCTAATTTGCAGCCTCGTGTAGGCCAATCTGCAACAGCCAATCCAAGTTCCTTGCTTGGTATTTGAATCTGCACAAATAAAAATTTAAATCAGTGTATCAAGTCTCATGCCTAGGGAGTTCCTTAGCAAGGCTATTTCCACGCACTCCGATCCATGCGAGGCGCAAATCTGCGCATACTTGCACGTGCCTATGCATCTAATTTCTAGAGCACTTCCCATGCCTAGAGAAAATCTCAACAAGTACGAACAACTCCGAACCCCCGTCTGCGACAAAACTAATCTACCGGGCCAACAGGATCCGCGCATCAGTTTCCATATGTGCTCCAAACGGATCTGCACAAGACTTTACCTCGCGCTATTGCCTTCTTGGCTGCTCCAACAGTCACGCGCCAGTTGCCTTGGTGCGCTCGGGTTCAATATCACGAGTCTACTCGCATATGATTCTGGGATCATACGCTTCCACCCGATGGCTTCCAATGGACTCGCACCATAAACTTGCTTCCAACGAACGCGCACTATACATACGCTTCCAACGGACCATTCGCGTAAGCGTCCATTAAGAGTCGACGCTTCCGATAGATGCAGGAATTTCCCGAGTTCTCTTCCGCCGACGTCGACCGCCCGGGCCGCTGATCAAACCCAAGAACGACCCAATATAGGTTGAGGCATTTGCCCAGGCAGATCAACATCTTCCGCCAATGACCAAACTCGTCCCGATCCACGTCCTAGGCAAAGAGGGTCTAGAGTGATGAGCTAATCCATAACGCTCGATCCAGGCCGAGTTGCCTAGCTTGGTTGCCTCGACTCGCGCACGTGGAATAACCGTCGATCCGAGGTTGTCGCGCGAGTTAGCCTTTAGCCCCGCACGGTACCCACGCGATCTGGGCATAACATCCTGGGCGAGGTTTTACCGGCAGTGGCGCCTGTTTGAGAAACTGGAGGAAGGAGGATGGATAGCTTGTGACCTCGCAATTACCACTCAAGGGACTGGTGAGGTGAGCTAGCGATGAAGGCGGGAATAGCCGTCGGGGGATTGTCATCAAGTGGTTATTAAACTTGTCGTTGACAGAGAAGTCTGTGGGGGCGAATCGCAGACGTATGGGGTAAGTTCGCGGGTTCTGGTCCTCCCGGCGTCGAGGAGTAAATGCGGAGGTGGGGTATGTTATTTTGGGCGGAATCGTAGTCATGTATAGACAACGCAGATTTATTATGATCAAAAGTCGTCGCGGGTGATGATTGGGATATCTGAAAATTTGGGTTGGCCAGGGGTTGCTCTTGCGACGCTAGATGGCCAGGGAGTCTGGCCCTCATTCCTGGCGATCGAACTATCGAAGCAAAGGTTATGTAACTCAAAGTATAGTGTAAGAAAATGAAGCTCCAACACGTGCACAGAAAAACAGATCGTAACTCGACCAGGTGCCTGTTCAGGCACTTGTCAACTGGCTAGTAATAGCGCATACAAATCGGGTGTGGGGAATTATTCAGCCGGGGGCGTAGCAATTTCGCCAATCAAGATTAAACGGCAGTCTGTCAACGTAGGCTGGGTTATCAGGTCCAGTTACCCAGGTGATGTGGCTGCGGAAAGTAGGCGACAGGATCTTGCGGAACCGAAAGTATTAGGCGGGACTTGTGATCCGTGAGCAACTCATCCTCAGCCGTGGTATATGCACTTGTGTAGCCAATCGCATGAGTTGAACATAGCAGTATGCGCAGAAACACTTGCCTTTTGTAGATCAATTGGATAGGCTTCAAAGGCGGAGCCAAAGAGCCAAAGGCAACATAGGTGCCATCGGAGGAGAGGGGGAGGGCGAACGAAAAGACTGAATCAGTATTGCCCACGAAAGGGCGGCCCCAGGTAACACTAAAGTAACTACAACTAAAGTATATGCGTGCTAAATGAACCTCCACTCAGAGTGTAGTTCCGCGTATTCTGTTAGTGAATTCTACCGCTCTTGTAGACAGGGATAACGCGTTTGCCATCGGGCGAGTACGCTATCGAATCGACAGTATCATTTTGCTCTTTGAAACAAGAAAAAAGGACAAAGTCCTCTTGCACATTCCAAGCTCGGGCGGTATGGTCACAGGAGCGAGAGACCAGGCGCATGCCATTGGGCGAAAACGTCACTGAAGGAATGTTGTCGGTATGCCCGTTCAAGGAGTACCGATACGGCTACCGTCTTGGATGCTCCGGACACATTTAGTGTAGCCGTAGGAGTCCGAGGCAAGGAGAGTGTCATCGGGCGAAACCGCAACCGAGCTGACGCATTAAGCATGTCCTTGGGCAGGCTTCTGACTGTCAGAGCTTCCCACGACGACCCAAACGCGGATAGTGCAGTTGATGGGGCTTGAGAGGACGCGGGTCTCACCCGGAGAGGAGGCGACTGAGTCAATGCCGCTAGTGTGTCCTCTGATAAAAACACCAACTAGGTTTTCTTCATGTAAACCTTGAACTCGGATAGTGCAGTCGGAAGAGCAGGAAACGCCGTGTGTACTGCCAGGCGAAGATGTTGCAGATGTAATATCACTAGAGTGGCTCCAAGGGGAGAATGAAGATGGTGCCATTCCGCGTTCCGTATACTAACAGTGAAGTCTTCTGACCTCAAGAATGGTTATCCACCGTTAGGTGAGATCGCCACCGAGTTGATCGGGCCAGTATGTCATCCACGTTTCAAACGCAGACGGTGCAGTTCAAGCAACCTGTGCCGGTATACTGGTCATCGGACGATAATTCGGCGACAGAGTTTCCCAGTCGATATGTTTCATGCAAGGGGAATGATAACCGGCGTCGTTCTGAAATTTCCGGGGGCGTACTTCTGTGTGATATTTGGAGCCAGGGGTAGTGAATATGCCGTTCAGCGAGGACGCCACCGTCTCGGTCTAGCCGTTATATCCTTTGAATGGAGCCCGTACAGGCGTCCATTTTGGATTCCTAGTCAGATGCAGCCTGGGACAGGACGTCGAGTTCTCAACAGCTCTGATTGGGCGTTGAAACCCTGGGACAAACATTTCACGCGACCGCGCCCATTCGTTACATTCGCGATCATAATCACCTGGTTCGCCGACCTAAATACAGCATTGGACTGGCTGAAGGAGATGGTTTATGAAAGCGGGCCTATTTTTTAATAACATTAAAACCGAGGCTCAGAAGCCCAGGTTCGAGTTTGGCCCAAAATTGCCGGGTCCGCCAGCGTGGTGGCAACCTGTCCAGGTTGCCCTACTTCTCCCGCACAGGCCCTCTTCAGCCTCAGAACTGCAGCGCATTCACTCGGCTTTAGCTTCCAATCTACGACACCCGTAAACTTCCACTCTTTGATGTTGATGTTGGCTCGGTTTTGACCATCCTCTAGTTATAGGATTCCCCCGGTACCAAAACGCCCTAATGAGTCTATGTATGCTACAGTTATTGTACATTGGGCATGTAGCCCTTATTCATCAGAGATGATGGATTATACAGTGACGGCAGTAAGCCCAATTTTGTATATCGCCGCTATGGCTCCGTTAGGTTTAATAAGACTAACCCACTAAACCTCATGAACAATTTCGAGGCTGTTTTTATCTGGTCTATCTATTGTATCCTGTATATCTGTTAGGCTTCTTGTGCGTCTATCACTGGGTGTAAAGTTTATGGCCAGCCTGAATACACGAAGTATTTTCCTACATCGGTATCTGCGCGCTCTCCGGAATGTTGGTACCAGTCGGGGAGTATACTTGGGGTTTGATTAGTGGGGCGAATGGGGAATATCACATTGCCCTACAAATCCAGGTACAATCTCATCATGGGTCTCGGGCAGAGTATTCATCTTGCATGCTACGGACATCTCCGCTGTCCTTCCCGATAAATAAGTTATATATCTTGTTTAGTAGGTGCCCGTTCGCTTCACCTGAGAAGTTCTGAGCACTTGCCGCCGGTGCTGACTATAGAAACCAGGGGCCCGCATTCCCGTCCGGGCCGAGGGTCCAATCAAACCTACAAAAACACCCAGCGCAGATCCGGAATCTAGATAAGCAGTCCATCCCCGAACAGCGTTCGCACCGCATCGCACAGATCGACGACATTCTAGCCCCTACTAAACGCGACCCTACCCATGGCTACTTAAGCTTGTGTGTGGGGAGCCTCATAAATTACGCGCTCAACATCATTTGATCCAGAACTCGTGCCGTCTCATGTAAGACATGCACCCTCGATCCCCAGGTAAGGTTGCTATACTTGGGCCTTCTCTCACGCGCGTGAAATAGTTGTCGATCCGGGGTTGTTACAAGTAAAGTCTGGGGAAGCCGGAGTTGATTAGACTTTCCCCCGTGCGGGGCTCCATCGTCATGGCCTCCGACTCTGGGCATGTGTGAAAGGTACTAACGGAATGGGGAAATAACATGTCACCAGGCGAGATTTTACCGGCCCTCTTGGTTGGAGAAAATTGCGTGCGTACGTTCTAAGAGCCGTGAAGTGAGATCAGTTTACACATGGGTTACCAGAAACAAGAACGACTAATGTAACCCTCTCTACTGCTTACAATGGAAAGCATGGGAAGATCGACGTGCCGTAGATGCTCACTCTAAACTCGGGTATTACTAGATCTACAGACAGGCCTATGCCGCCGCTCACGGAGGATCCCAGCCTAGGATTTCAGCCCTTCACGAAAACGATAGCTTGCCGAAGCGAATATTGAGACTACACTCCACACCCAACGTACGCTAATAAGACGTAAGGGTTATCACCATAGGTTCAACATTACCATATAGTGGTCACATTTCCTATTTATAATTGTAAAGCCAACAATACGGAACTTGAATATTAGTCGAATTGTAACAGAAGAAAGGACACTTTACACTAATCTGTCAAGGGTAACTGTCTACTTAGCCGAACACGCGACAACCATAACCCTCAATTGATACTCCCCAGCTGAGACCAAGCAGTTCTTCACGGAGCATGGACTTAGGCTCATTGCGCTTATCACGCAAGAGTATGTTCTGTTGTGGAAAATAACGACGATGCCAATCATTTCCAAGCAGGGGATCATTGCACTCGAAGTAGCTGGCGCCTTCCGTTATCCCAAACTGCATATTTTGTGGTCGTGGATTATCTACTCATATGCGCATACATGCACAGTTTTCCAAAGGGTCTAGTTGTTCTTCCATTGGAACGAGCAAAATACCCGTACCAGCCTGGCGTGATGCGCACGGTAGGTTTATCTAACTATTGAAATACCAACCATACGGCGTCGTCATGCTACAACAGGGGATCAACACGATAGAATACATTCTTTTTCGGAGGAAAGTCTCGTCAAAAAATTAACCAAGGAAAGGCGAATTGGTTATTGCTGCAAAGCGAGCCGACTCTTCATGGTATCCAGGTGCCATTCCACAGTCCTCTCACGAGTGAGTACCCAACGACCTTTTCCCTCTGATCCCACAGCCCTCTTCGAATCCATACATCTGCCCACCATCTCCCAGAACAGAGTAGCCACGCCCACGCCCAGCACCGCGTGATCCCTGCGTTCCCACCAGCCAGGGGAATTACGACTGTTCGCTCCACAAGGAGCGCGACGGGCTGGGATAGGAAAAACATTATAATGGAACGGTCAAAGAAAGTTGGGTGGTAGTGTGACTCGGATATCGGAAGCCGGTGCATGAGGATCATATGGAGGAGAGTGGAGAGTCCAAACACGGTAGTCGCACGGAGGTATTTTCGGAGTTGTGTGGATAAAGGTATGCCGAATCTACCAGGAAGGTGAAGGGCGATTAAGGATATTCGGTCAAACATTCTTCGAAAGAGTGAATGCCATCGACTAGATGTGATTAGACTGGATGCGAAGCACTCATTCGACAAATTACTTACTGTGTCCAAAAGTCCGTCAACGACACAGCTGTGAACGGTGCATCAAACAAAGATGGCCAGGATTCCGTAGGCGCTCCGTAAGCCACTCCAATAATTGACACCAGTGTAGCCGATATTGATATGCTCAGTGATGTAGTCACGCAGACTGAAAAAGCAAAAAGCAATTGCTCGGGTAAGCTCAGTCCTCCATTTGTTATGGGATGTAGCAGACGGGTGTCCCATACGCGAGACTTGTTCAACGCATCTAACGCGTCGTAAACGAGATACTGCTTGAATAAAGACCAGAATGCGAAGCGAATAAAGGTCAGCCGAGGAATATTAGGTGGAAGTCGGCGCTTAGTTGAAGGAGTCATCCAATCCCAGGTGGTGTTCTTGAAGACGCTTGTGCCTTGAAGGGAGAAGAGATAATCCAGCGCATATGCCACACGTCCGGAAAGTGTGGTTGGAAGGGGTAAAGTCTTGCCATCAGCGACCCACCTCGGTGGAGAATGAACGCCGACTAGCAAATCAACAAAGCACGCGTCGATAACGCGCATGATCCCATATATGGCTATGCTGGCGATAGCAGTGTCCACTCCGCGCGTAGGAGCATTGTAAGGGTATGACATGCAGTAGTAGAATATCCATGCTGCTTGAAGACCCAGCCAAACGCGAGTCGCAGCAAGGGTTCGAGGATGTGAGGTTATTGGGAGCGTGCAAAGGGCGATGATCAAAAATAGGATCCCTACAGCAAGGTGAATGTGTGCTTGGGGTGGAATGAGTATCCCAGGCATAAAATGCCGCAAACGGAGGTCAATGCCCATGGTGGACGTGGCTCGGTGAAAAGTGCGGCTGAATTCCTGGTAATCACGTGGACGCGGGGTAAAATGAATAGATTTCCAACTCCGGACGGTTACTCGCCTCATAAGATAAATTGTGGTAAATTGTCCATTGTATAGGACTGAAAGGGATATAGGCGATTAAATACTCAAGCTAAGTGACACAGGCGATGATGGGCCTGAAGTACAAACTAACGATGGGGAGGAAATATCTAGGTGAGGTGCATATGCGATATGCCTGGGGTAAAATGTCACCTCATCGTCTCATGCTTGCAACTCACCATTAAACTACGAGGCAAGCTCTGAAAGTGGAAGGCGCAGGGGTGTGAAATGCGGCATTGGTTCTGGAGGGGGGCGGGCGAAGCCTTATCTGGGGAAACCAAGTGGTTCAGAACTGTTGTGGAGGAAGCGCTGAGAACCAACCGATGAGAATGAGATTAGCCTTACCTTGTGTCCCAGTACCATCTTCACCGAGGAGCTCAGCGGTTGTCCGTAAATAGCCGTTCTCCGACGATCGAATCGCTTCATTTAACGATACTGGGAGCTCGCGACCTGAACCCATGGTAAACATAATGGTATGGTAAAACGTCCATTCAACTTACCCGATTGTGAACGCTGTGATATCAAGCTGTTATCAACTCCATATTGACGCGTTTGAGCTGGGGCGACGCGTGCAACAACGGCGCCACGTTTGGCTGATCGACACCTCCATTTTTTCTGGATCTGATGTACGGCGTTGACGGAGCCGCTAAGTGCTTCGGTTCGCACCTGTTGCTGCATAATGTCGTGCTGGATGTTAATCTCCTTCGTTCGGCCTGATGGCCCCCCGGCAAGCAACTTTGACATTCGAGCCCTTTGCTGCTTCAATCGGTAGTTAGCACCTCATCCGAGTGACAGAATGCCCGTACTTGCCTTTGCCAACAGAGCCAGCGCTGAGTTTCTGCGCGCCACTACCTTTCGTTTGCTGGGACGCCCCATCGCTCCTGGTATTGGTGGCTCAAGGTGAACTCGCCTCACTTGCCAAGGGCGATCACTGGCGTGACACAACAGTCAACATGATAGACCCATAATCTCGCTTGGGATTAATTGTAAAGCGTCTACTTACACCCATGAAGTTGTGATACTTGTTCGTTGCGAGCATGTTGACGGAGATTTCAGTTTAGCTAAAGGTAAGCCCAAAATGAGATGACCAGGTCGTTGGACAGGGCAAGAAATCAAATGGTGACGCCACGTGATGGGAGGTTCTCAGCGCTTTGCCACGTGCGGTCAACCACCACCGCAAAGCAGCGACTTCACACCAATCCAACTTGCTCTGGCCTGACCGCCCTTCAGTTAATCGTATCTAAAACTGGAGCTAGAAGTACCTCACCACCACCTAGTTTCTTGGGTCACAATGGCCGACCTCAGGTTCATTGTTTTACTGGCACTACTAGCGATTCTTTTGATTGCACATCGTCTTCACTCTATATGCTATGCCTCTAATCCTTGGAAACTGCGATCGAAAGATTCATCAATCAGGACTCGAAGCTTGGCTGTATTTCTGGGTTCTGGTGAGTTTCTTCATGCCTCCGTGTCTATAGTCTTGAAATACTGTTGTTAGGCGGTCACACGAGTGAAGCTCTTGCACTGATCTCTTCGCTTGAATTTGACAAGTACACACCAAGAGTGTATATCATTAGCGAAGGAGATGCGCTCAGTGCCAAGAAAGCTGTCGCATTAGAGATGTTAAAAAAGGTACCTCGATTAGTACTAATCATTGAAATTGACATTGACTTCAAACCTAAGCCGGGGAACACTGACTATAAAATCCTCACTATGCCCCGTGCCAGAAGAGTGCATCAAAGCCTGGCCACGACGCCCTTTTCAGCAATTCGCTCGTTGATATGGACGTTCCAGATGATGACACTCTCAAACGGGAGTTTCGGTGACGCGTTGGTGATCAATGGACCCGGAACTTGCGTAATTTTGGCGCTCGTTGTGTACTTCAATAGGGTAAGTTCATCCGCCCGCTTCGCTTGGCTACCGCATAGATTACTTATCCTATAACTTTAGTTCTTTGGCCTCCACTCACCAAGGGTCATCTATGTTGAGTCGTTTGCCCGCGTCAATAGGCTGAGTCTCTCTGGAAAACTGGTCCGACCGCTTGCAGATCGGTAGGCCGATTTATCTTCCGGGGGGTGCGTGGATCGAGTGATATTATTGCTAACTGTTCCTCAGGTTCCTCGTCCAATGGCTGAACCTTGCACAAATAGCTGGCCCTGGCAAGCCAGAACACCATGGATGGCTTGTATAAGTACTTTGGCACCTAGAGACTAAGATCTCGCTCCCGCGATAAAATTATGCTGTAGATCGTACAAAACGGAAGAGGCACAACTTCGACCCGGTACACCACAATGTCCAGCTTCTATGATCACAATCAAGGTGTCCAGTTCCCGCACCACATCCCCCTAACCAGAGAATATCCTACCACCTTTTCGTTCGGATCCCACAATCCCCTTCGAACCCAAACATCGGCCCACCACCGTCCGGAACACAATAGCCATCCCCACGCCCAGCATCGCATAACCCATGTATTCCCGCCCGCCAACGGCTCAACAACCATCTTTTCCATCAAGAGAGCGACAGGCTGGGAGAGAAAGAAGCGCATAATGGAGCGATCGAAGAGCCCTGGGTGGAAGTGGGTCTCGGATATCGGGAGTCGGTACA